>CM060427.1:18274055-19474055 GCA_030545235.1 Helianthus tuberosus
CTGTTGGCGTAGCGTGTTCCTCAGGTTTGCGCGCTGCAGGCGTCGCCGCTGTTGAATGTTGCGAGGTGGACAAGCCTAGCAAGGGTGCGGACAGTGGTAAGTATATAAAATGCCAAGACGCGTTGTATTTTTTTTTTGTTTAACAGTTTTTGGGCCTTTGGGGGGGTTGTCCTTTAAAAAATAAAAATAAAAACTTTGGTTTCGAGTAAAACCTTTATCCATCGCCCTGTAGAGGATGACACGGGGAAGGGCGTTGATGCGACTAGCAGCCAACCAAGTTTTAGCTTGGGGATTTCACAGGAGGTGGCATGTGGCGCGGGACTGACTGAAAAACCAACTGGTACGAACCATCAAAGAGTATTATGTTTATCTTTTTTGTTTTGTCCCTTTTTCTCTTTTTTAACCTGTGATCCCCCCTCCCAATAAACAGGTGACGAGGCTGGCTTGGATGCTCGACCTTCGGATGCTTTGGGTGTGTCGGCCACCATATCTAGCCCTGTCAGGAGCCCGTTAAGTTTTGAGTCCTGGGTGCCGGTACGTGATGACAGTTGCAAGGCTGATGTTGTTTCGTGTAGTCACCCGAGTTTCAGTCTCGGGATCTGACAGGAGGGGGCGCGTGGGCCGGGGCTGAAGGAAAATGATTCTGGTACGTACAGCTCTTGTTTTTTTATTGAAAAACGGAATCGCACGCTTTTCATGCTTTTGGTTTTTAAATTTTATTTTTATTTTTTTAAGCTTCAATCTCGAAAAAAAAGATTAACGTCTGATTATTATGTTTATTATCTGTTTTATTTTTTATTTATTTATTAATTTTTTTTGGGTAATACCCCCCCTAGCAGCAGGTGATGTCGGGGGGGTCGGAAACGGGACGTTCGGTTGGTGTTGTTGGGTCGGGTAGCGAAGGTAGAGCGGTTAGAAGTCATATAGGCGTCGATTTCTGGGTGCCTGTTGAAACCCGGGTGCCGGTCGACCAGGAAGACGGAACGGAGCAAAATGTCAATGGATGAAGACCCTAAGCCGAACGAGCCTATCCGAGAAAGACCGATACGAGCGTTCCACGAGAAACCACGGTTGGTTAGCAGCCCGGGCGATGTTGAGTTGGATCCAAAACAAACCACGAACCTGCAAAACTCGGCTTGGGGGTTCCTATTCCGAAAGAGGAGCAAGGATGCGTGGTTGAGGCAAACAGTTTTTGAAATGAGTGAGAGGTAAAAAGGATAAGCAGCCTTCATGTTAGACTGTTCGCGTGTCACACCCGAGACAAATCTAAAAAGATTTTTTAACATTCTGTGTTTTGGGTGTGTTGTCGTTTTTCCTAGTACTGACGGGTATTTTTCGTTTTCTTCTCTGCTCCATTCACAAAGGTCAACCCGGACCACGCAACAGATGAATTTCCGTAAGTTATCCCACCGAAAATAAATATATAAAAACCATATCGCGCATGTATTCGTTAGGCGGTTGTGGCGCTATCAGAAAAACTAATTAAGTAGGAAAAATTCAGAAAAATATATGGCTTCCTTTAAAACGGTTTTTTACTTTTTACAATATACATAACGATTCACCTAAACTTTTTTATAAATTCAGGAAATGTAAAAAAAGGGATTGCGTTTTTCATTGTTCATTTTTTTCGTAAAACTTTCCTACTTTTCGTTACGTTTTTACGAATAACGAAAAAAGTTTTTTTTACCATTATACGTATGTTTTATTTATGTGACGCTTTTTACGTTGTTCCTTTTTTCATAAACTTTTTATATTCTTTTCGTAATCTTGTACGTATTACGTAGGATTTTTTTTACGTTATACGTAACTTTTATTAATGAGACGCTTTTACTTAAAATTGATTGACTTCGAAACCTTTTGCTGAAATTTTTTCAGTCTACATATAAATTTTTACAGCGACCGAAAAAATGTTCCAGTTTACATATAAATTTGACATTTTAGGGACCGTTTCCCTGTTCTTTTTTCACTTTGCGTCCAAAAAATGGGATTGCGTTTTCCCTTGGTTCATTTTTTCATAAAGTTTTTAAACTTCTCTTTGCGTTAACTTGTACGTATTACGTAAAGTTTTTTTTACGTTGTACGCATCTTTATATTAACGAAAACACTTTACGTAAAATTTGACTACGAAAAAATTTTCCGGTTTACAAATAAATTTTACAGTTCTACGAATATTTTTGCATCCTACAGAAATTTATACAGAGTACGAAAATCTTTTTAGACATTACGTGAAACGCTTCACGTCTTACAGACTACGTAAATTTTTACGTTGTTACCTGAACCGAAAAAAGTTTTACGGAAATAATTTTTGAGTTGTTGTTTAGCCCCCCCCCCCCCCCCCCCCACCTTTGCATAATAAATTTTACAGCGACCGAAAAATGTTCGATTTACATATGTATTTGACAATATAGGGACCGTTTCCCGTTCTTTTTTTCACTTTGCGTTAAAAAAATGCGATTTGCATTTTGCCTTGGTTCATTTTTTCATAAAGTTTTTAAACTTTTCTTTTGCGTTAACTTGTACGTATTACGTAAAGTTTTTTTACGATATACGCATCTATATATTTAACGAAAATGCTTTACCTAAAATTTGTCTACGAAAAAATTTTCCAGTTTACATATAATTTTTACAGTCTGCGAATATTTTTGCATCCTACGAAAATTTATACAGGGTATTAAAATCTTTTACACATTACGTGAAACGCTTTATGTCTTACAGACTACGTAAATTTTTACGTTGTTACTTGAACCGAAAAAAGTTTTTCGAAAATTATTTTAGTTGTTGTTCACTCCCCCCCCCCCCCCCCTTTGCGTATAAATATTACAGCGGCCGAAAAATGTAAGAGTTTACATATAAATTGGACAATTTAGGGACCGTTTCCCGTTCTTTTTTCACCTTGCGTAAAAAAAAAATGCGATTGCGTTTTACCTTGGTTCATTTTTTCATAAAGTTTTTAAACTTTTCTTTCGCGTAAACTTGTACGTGTTACGTAAAGTTTTTTTTTTACGATATACGCATCTTTATATTTAACGAAAACGCTTTACGTAAAATTTGTCTACGAAAATTTTTTCCGGTTTGCATATAATTTTTACAATCTACGAATATTTTTGCATCCTACGAAAATTTATACAGGGTATTAAAATATTTTCACATTACGTGAAACGCTTTATGTCTTACAGACTACGTAAATTTTTACGTTGTTACTTGAACCGAAAAAAGTTTTACGAAAATTATTTCTTAGTTGTTGTTCAATCCCCCCCCCCCTCCCTTTGCATATAAATATTACAGCGACCGAAAAATGTTCGAGTTTACATATAAATTGGACAATTTAGGGACCGTTTCCCGTTCTTTTTTCACTTTGCGTCAAAAAAATGGGATTGCGTTTTACCTTGGTTCATTTTTTCATAAAAGTTTTAAAACTTTCTTTGCGTTAACTTGTACGTATTACGTAAACTTTTTTTTACGTTTTACGCATCTTTATATTAACGAAACGCTTTACGTTAAATTTGAAAACGAAAAATTTTTCCCCTTTACATATAATTTTTACAGTCTAAGAATATTTTTGCATCATACGAAAATTTATACAGAGTATGAAAATCTTTTTACACATTACGTGAAACGCTTTACGTCTTACAGTCTACGAAATTTTTTACGTTGTTACATGAACCGCAGATATGTGATGTTTGAGGACAAGTTTGGGGCACGCGCGGATGTTCTTGAGCTTTAATCCCTGGCGATCGGCAGCAACATATCCGATTCAGTGGTGGACGCTTGGGTGCACGTCCTCAACGACGACCCAAATCTCTCGTCGCCGGGGATGCCTAGACGGTTGTTTTGCGTCCACTCCTCTGTGGTAAAAAAAATTCTCATATCATTGTTCCTTTTATCGATATTTTGTTTTGAATTATTGGAAACCGGTGCAGTACTGGTCATGCAAATAAATGTTTTGGGGTTTTCCACCGCAGGTTGATTGGATGTTAAACCTGGAGACGGACCCTAGCGGGAGACGCGTGTCCGCTTTCGAATGTGGGTTGAAGGCAAGCCTGAGCGGCCGACATCACCTTGTAGATCTGTGTGAGTTCGATATGGTCTTCGTGCCCGTTCTGGAGGTAGACCACTACTATCTGGTAGTGTTTGACTTGGAAGAGGAGCACATATACTTGATTGATCACTTGGGTGACAAGGGGTCTGGGGGGCTATTGAGGGACAACGACTCCTATATCCGGAAGACAACCCTTTTTAAAGTGGTATGTGATTCACGTGATTTTTCTCCTCTAACTTATGACGTTTCTAGGCACTGGGAAACTTATCCCCCGTTGTTTTCTTATGGCTGTTTTTGTTTACTTGGAAAACAGAAAGAAATTTTTGTCGACTATCTGAAATCGGTAAATCATCCCAAAGCGACGGCCATGCACTCAAGTGTCATAATGAGAGAGGCTCTTCCATGGTCTACGACCCATAGAATCGCGACACCTTTTGTGGACTCTGGCATTTTTGCAATGCGCCATATGGAACGGTTTGTGGGTTACAGGAGAAACTTCTACTGCGGATTCAGTGTGCACAGGGCGCGGAAGAAAGTCCAGTGCAACTACTTACGGAAAAGGTATGCGGCCGCGATTCTCCTGTCCCCGGTGAACAAATATGGCGACGAGATTCGACGTCGTTTGGCTTTTGTGTAGACAATGATTCGGCGTGATAGACAGTTTCCTCTTTTTGGTTTGGCGCCTTTTGGGTTGGGCGTTTTTTGGGGTGGTTTTGTAAAGGTTAAACAATTTCTTTTTTGTCGGCGATTGGTGATACTTTTGTTGGCATGCGGGTCAGGTGGTCAAAAAACACAATTCTAACTTCTTACAGTTTACGTAAAATTATTAAGTCCTTAAATTTATACGTGAAACGCTTTACGCTTTATAGGCTACGTAATTTTTTACATTTTAGATGTAAACGATTTACGCCAAAATTTTTCAGGCTGGGTGAATTTTGTTGGAAATTTTTTACAGTGTACGTAAAACGTCTTACGCAAAAATGTTTTGCGGGGTTTACGTAAAATTACGTTTAACAAACTCAGTAACTGTTTGGGTTTACGTTTTACCATTTCGTTTTACCTAAAAAAATTTAACCTCTAATGTTAAAAAATGTTCAACATAAAAAAATAGTACGTTTTAAAAAAAATTACGTCGTATGTTAAAATATTTTACGGGTTACATTTAAAAATTTTACGTTCCTACGTCTAAAATTTTAAAAATTTTACTATTTACATTAAAGGGTAAAGATCAAATAGGAAGTTAATTTTCGCTATGAAGGATAGGAAGCCATAGGATTATGACATGTGGCAAATTTTAAAATAAAGAGAAAGGGTATTTTAGTCAATCCAACTCCTTCTTCTTCCTTTTTCAAAACCCAGTAAATTCAAAAACCCATCATTTTCAAAACCCACCATCTTCAACTATTTCTTCACTTTCTATCTCAATAATCACTACATTATAGTGCGATTTTCATCACAAATCAATGATTCAGAACCTGATCAACGTGTTCTTCAGCTTTTTTTTTGAAGAAAACCCAGTTTAATTTCATAAAAAAATCTTGTTTTTTCCGGTGATTTTGGAGATAATCACTCGATTCGTTCGATTCCAGCGTTGATAAGTGTTTCTATCATTCAAATTTCGTCAATTGATGAAGAAATCGGCTTCGATCCATGTAAGAAATTCTTTAATTTCATTTTCATGATCTGGGTTTTTGATTTAGTCATTGCGTTTTACGATCTTTGCGGGGGTCCGGGGGCGACATCCCCCGGTAGCGGGGTCCCAAGGGCGGCAGCCCCTGGCGGGGTCCAAGGGGCAGAGCCCCTGCCTGGGGTTGAGCTGCACTAAAAACGCATCAGAAAAATTAAATTTCCATAAATTGGCTCATTTCGAAGACAGTAATTCGTAGACAATTCAGACAGTTCACAGTGACAGACAGTTTTATGTGTCCATTGCGTTTTAGAAATAAGAGAGTTTTATGTGGTTTCTGGCTATTGCGTTTTAGAAAAAAACACATTTTTAAGTGTTTTTAGTCATTGTGTTTTAGGTAAAACACATTTTTTAGGTGTTTTCAGTCCATTGCGTTTTAGAATGAGTCATTTTTAAGTGTTTTCTGGCCATTGCGTTTTACATATAAGACATTTCTTTGTGTTTCTGGTGCATTGCGTTTTGGGTAAAACACTTTTTTATGTGTTTTCAGTCCATTGCGTTTTAGAAAACAGACATTTTAAGTGTATTCTGGCCATTGTGTTTTACAAATAAGTCATTTCCTTGTGTTTTTTGTGCATTGCGTTTTAGGTAAAACACATTTTTATGTGTTTTCTGGCCATTGCGTTTTACAAATAAGTCAGTTCTTTGTGTTTTTTGTGCATTGCGTTTTAGAAAAATGTCATTTTTTAGGTTTTTTTTTTTCATTGCGTTTTACGTAACTGGTGGTTTTTCTATTGCGTTTTACGCAACTGGGTTTTAAATTTTTTTTAAAATATAGCAATAGTATACTCGTTTTAAAGATAAAAAAACGCTCGTTTTTTTGGTGCAATTTTTATAAAAAAATAATGTCGTATGAAAGAGTTATTAACGTTTAAAAAATGGGGGGGAATTGGATGAGAGAGAAACTATTGGCTTGGATTGACTAGAATGCCCTTGAACAAACTCACGCGCCTCTTTTCTTCATTTCAATTTGCCTGATTTAATCTTAGCCCTTGATTAACTTAATGGATGGTCAAGATCACTTCCTATCCTTCCTAGCCAAATAAACTTTCTATTGTATCTCCACCCTTACATTAAAACTTAAAGGTCCTTGCATTTAAAAATTTTCAACATAAAAAGGTTTACATCCCACGTTTAAAATAACAAAAATTTTACGGGCTACGATTAAAAATTTTACGGGTTACATGTAAAAAATTTACGGGTAAGACACCAAAAATTTACGCTCTTATGTTTTAAATTTTATTACGTTTTACATTAAAAGATTTACGTCTTGGGAATGTAGGAAATTTCAACATAAAAAAGTTTACATCCTACGTTTAAAAAGTTTTGATGTTAAATTTAAAAAATTTACGTGTTACGATTAAAAAAAGTTTATGTGTTACGTTTAAAAAAATTAACTTTTATGTTTAAAAAAGTATACGCCTTACGTTTAAAAAAGTTTACGTCTTATGTTTAGAAAATTTACGTCGAACGATTAACGTTTTTACGTGATACGTTTTAAAAATTTACGATTTACGTAAAATCTGCGTATACTTTTACGTAAAAAATCTGAGTAAACTTTTACGTAAAATCTGCGGAAACTTTTCCGAGATACGTAAAATCTGCGTAAACTTTTCCGACTTACGTAAAATTTCTTACGTTTTACATAAACTTTTAACAAATTTACGACCTACATTTTTCATCGAAATCTTTTTACTCTTTACGGTCTACCTAATGTTTTACGTTTTACGTTCTTTTTTTCCTTTTTCATTAGACAGTTTAGGCGATATTTTCATTCATAAAACCAAACCTTAAAACACTGACAATCGCGTTGCATTTTTTTTCATTCAACCGAACGTTAGAAAACGCCTACGTTCCATTTTTTATGCATAAAACGAAACATTAATACAAACATGACTGAAAATGAAACACACCAGGCACACACATAAGATGCTTTAAAACCATTCCCAATGGCTAATCCAAGTCAGAGTCACAGTCCGACCCCCACGAAAACCATCTTGCATCTGAACCAGCCGCTGCACCCTTGCAACCATCATCAGGGTCAGCAACTCCAACTGT
This sequence comes from Helianthus tuberosus, assembly GCA_030545235.1. Taxonomy (NCBI): domain Eukaryota; kingdom Viridiplantae; phylum Streptophyta; class Magnoliopsida; order Asterales; family Asteraceae; genus Helianthus; species Helianthus tuberosus. Next base: position 18,281,840 of record CM060427.1, read on the forward strand.
TGCCGCCTTCGGTACCCAAACCTGAGCCATCTGACGCTTGCCCTTTGACCTCTCGCTTAGACTTGCAGACGTTGGCGACCTTGAAGCTGATCCTTGGGAACGACCAAAGGCACTTCGAAGTTGTGTGGGGGAAGCAAATTGAGCTGGCGGGGAACGTAAGTACCTGAAACCCGGCATAACTGGACCCGGGGAGCTGGGGTGGACAGAAGGTGACCCGAAGCGGGAGGGTGGTGAACCAAAGGGTGTTTGGGGTGGGCGACAGGGGGTCGGGGGAGACACTGGGGGTTGTTTGGGATACCAAACCAAAACTGGGCCCGAACTCATATCCAGTCGACGACGATCCCATACTTGCACCCCTGAGCCGACGCCGCCATGCTGGACAGGGACCCAGCAAGTGTCTGGGTTAGACACCAACCCCATCTGCTCACGACCCCACACTTGCACTGTTTTTTCTTTCGCCGGTCGATTCGGAGCGCTCGAGGACGAACCTGGTTGGGAGGAAAAAAAATCATCCGTTTTTTTAAAAGGAAAACAACAATTAAATAAATGAGCCGCTAAAAACAATGAAACCTATTTTATGGTTTATTACTTCACCTCCGAGGGGGACAAGTTTGCGTGGACGCCACACTTTCCGGCCATCTGCCATCTTTCTTTCCTTTGGGTTTCAAAGAATTTTTAGGGGCTGTGTAACACCAATTTTTTCTTTCTATTGGCATGAAAACAACAAAAGGCAGTAGGCTATATATAGGGAAAGCCCAACACAAGGAGACAAAGAAGAGGTTTGCTTATTTTTTCTCCAAATGCCATGATGTATATTCCTGGCTGGTGTGCAGACATCAATTCAAATCAAAGGGTCACTATTGGTTTGTGTAGTTTAAAAACCGTGACTATTTTTTTAGAAAAAGACAAACCAGAGAAGGCTTATAGTGCATCACCTTCCATTTACTCAGTTTATCACTTTTTACTTTTTAGGTTGGAAAATTTTACATTTAACTTGTTAAAAGGATTACACGTTAAAATTTTTTTTTATAGTTTTACATTAAAAGGTTTGACGTTTATCATTTTAAAAAAATTACGTTTTACGTGGAAAAACACACACTACGTCTCTCGTAAAAAAAATTTACGTTTATGTTTGGTGTCTTACCCCTTAACATGTGGTGCGAAAATGTTTTTCGGTTTACGAAAACTTACGTTTTACAGTTTTACTAAAGAGTCACGTTTCCCGATCTCTAGATTATGTAACTATTTTTACGGTTACCGTAAACAGTTCAACATTATCAAACTTAAAAGGTTTAAGATTTTCATTAAAAATGTTAAGCTTTTACGATTAAGGGCTTTACATCTTTACCCTTTAGGTCTTACGCAAACATGGTTTACGTTTTACTTAAATTAACGTTTTAACTCTTTTTTTATACAAAAACTTAAATTTACGTTTTACAGATTATGTAACTTTTTTTACGGTCCCCGTAAACAGTTCAACATTATCAAACTTAAAAAGGTTTAAGATTTTCGTTAAAAATGTTAAGCTTTTACGATTAAGGGCTTTACATCTTTACCCTTTAGGTCTTACGCAAAAATGGTTTACGTTTTACTGAAATTAACGTTTTAACTCTTTTTTTATACAAAAACTTAAATTTACGTTTTACAGTTTTCAAGGTTTTACGTTATACGGGTTACGTAAATTTACACTTTACGGGTTAAGCTTTTACGCTTTTGCCCGAAAAACTTGACGTAATGTTTTTAACTTCTTAATCAGACAAGACCATATCATTACATAAAAAATATATAAAGGGGGGGGGGGGGGGACAACCTGAGAGCATCCAAACATAACATTCATTCACCAAAAGGGGGGGGGGGTGCAAAAACATAAACTATGTACTGTTATCCATACCACAAAAGACGATGGGGTGGGTTTACTTTATACAATTTACGGTTGTACCAAAAGTTAGATTTATAAGATACCATAAAACTATTACCTTTGCCCAAACACAGCCATAGTTGTCACCAAACGCAAGTAAACCTAGCGTGCACCACCGGTTCATAAGATCAACCCCGATCCAAAAAACGCTACCACCCGTCACAGCCCCCCATTCAGAACCAGTTGTCTAAGGTTCTGCGTTCTTTCGCTTCTCTGGGCAGTTGCGCGAGTCATGCCCGCTAACAAACTGGTTGCATGTCCTGCATAATTGCTGGGGCTTTTGCTGAATCTGGACAGCCCTTTCCCCCGGCCCAATCATGCGTTTGTTGGTGCCGCATCCCTTATTGCGTATGCCTTGAGGATTTGAGCAGGAAACGGGGGTGCTAGTCTCACCTTCCTCAACCACTCCAAGCATATCAGCCATAACCTGTGTTTCTGGTGCGTCAGCGTTTGATTTTCCACGGCGAGCATCAGTGATTTCTTTCGTCCAGCCCTTGATTTTGACAAGAAAATCCTCCATTGATGTCCGGTCGCCCACCACAGCCTGTAGCGCTTCAGAAAAACAATCCACCAGGTTGTTCCGGGTCAACGCCTCCGGAGACAAGTCTACCCCATACCTGAACTCGACATGGAAAACAGACTTTGGCAACACGTGACGTCCCCAACGACTAACCACATACTTAAGCGGTATTTCGTCCACCTTCGTTTGCTGGAAGACGCAGAATATATGCCTGCAAAGATATCCGATACGGCACCACAGGTTGCACGAGCATGTTGTAGTGTCCTCCTCTGGATCAACTTTAACCTGCATTATGACGGGAAAAATACGGCCAACTTTTAGAAAAAAAATAGTGTCCTTTAAAAAAAATTCAGGAAATGACCAATACCGTGAAATCATTGACGACATCGGAATTCTTGTCCAAGTGCGAAACGGTATATATCTTCCTGCCATCGACTTCTTCTACACCGGTAGTGTAACAGCGTAAAAGGCCCTTCAGGATTTCTTTGCGAACCTCAACGAATACTGTCGGGGAATACAATAACGCGCAATGCTTCTCTATCGCCAAACCCGTCTTGAACTCGTGTGCGCGATCATCCGCCTTGAAGTCCCCAACCCTCTGCCAGTATCGTTGGGATTCCGATGTCGAGTCGTAACACAAAAAAAAATGAACTAGGGTGTTCGCCCAGGAGGAGTTCACCTTAAACGCGGAGTTCGAACTCTCGCATCGGGATGTAGTCTTCATCAAACAAGACATTTGAATTTCTCTGAAATACGCCGGTACCCACGTCTCCTTAATGTTGTACATGTCTCTCAGCCACTCGTGCTCTTCGAGCCCATACTTCTCTAGCAGCTTCCCCCATCTCCTCTCGAACGTCTCCGGTTTAATATAAATGTTCCATACCAGTTTATGTATGGCAGCCCGAAATTCAGAGTTATGTGCGACCTCACCTGTAATCTGGAAGACAAATAACAACAACAACAACAACAACAACCATACCCAGTATATCCCACAAATAGCAAAAGCTACTTATAGGGTCTGGGGAGGGTGGGATGTAGACAGACCTTGCCTCCATCCCTAAGGATAGAGAGGCTGCTTCCAGAGAGACCCCCGGCTCTAAAACCATCAACATACCAACGCACCAAGTCAATATATATGTATATATATATATAATATATATATATATATATAAGAAGTCAGAGAGTATACCAACACACAACATACCAACATACCAAGAAAGTGATCAGATAGTGACACAATATAGTGTAAAACATGTATGATAGCATACAACATCATATGGGTATAAACACAAGAGGACAATCACCTGTAAAGTCACTTAAAAGATAAGAAAAATCTACGTCCCTAAATATACCTAAGACCCTACTGCAATATCTTCTAGGAGTCTTTAACCCTAATTCTACGCCTCCACGAAGTCCTATCTTGGGCCATGTCCTCAGAAAGGTGCAACTCTAATAAGTCATGCCTAATTTGCTCATCCCAGGTCAGTTTGGGTCTACCTCTTCCTCTCTTCCCCTCCACAGTGAGATTTTCCACTACTCTAACTGGTGCCGTCGATTCCCTCCGCTTCACATGCCCAAACCATCTCAATCTCCCCTCCTTAATCTTATCTGATATACTAGCCACTCCTAATCTTTCCCTAAAAACTACATTTCTTATTCGATCTAACCTCGTGTTTCCACACATCCACCTCAGCATCCTCATCTCTGCCACCTCCATTTTACGCGCTTGTGTCTTCTTGATAGCCCAACAGTCTTTTCCATATAGCATAGCAGGCCTAATTGCTACCCTGTAAAATTTTCCCTTTAGTTTAGTTGGGAACCTCCTATCACACAATACCCCTCTGGCTGCCCTCCATCTACACCAGCCAGCCTGTATGCGATGGGTTACATCACTATCTATGTCACCATCTCTTTGTACAAACGACCCCAGATACTTAAATTTAGTTGCCTGCGGGACCAATTGATCCTCAATGGTGATTTGGGTGTTATCGTCATCGGCTAGACCACTGAAATCACAGTGTAGATACTCAGTCTTAGATCGACTAATTCTTAGGCCCTTGCTCTCTAAAGCTACTCGCCACTCCTCTACCCTCTCGTTCAGGCACTTTTTAGACTCTGCAATCAACACAATATCGTCTGCAAAAAGCATGCACCACGGAACTGTCTCCTGGATCAGCTTGGACAACTCATCCAAGACAACCGCAAAAAGAAAAGGGCTCAACGCAGACCCTTGATGGAGTCCTACCTCCATCGGAAAGGAGTTTGTATCCCCTACAGGGGCGCGGACACTAGTCTCGGTTCTATCGTTTGTATCCTTAATTATGTCTATATACTTCCCAGGTAGCCCTCGACCTTCCAAAGTATCCCAAATCAGTTGGCGTGGGACAGTGTCATATGCCTTTTCAAGGTCGATAAACACCATATGTAAATCTTGCTTCTTCGCTCTATATTTTTCCATCAACCTTCTTAGAATATGTATCGCTTCTGTAGTTGACCTCCCTTTCATGAATCCAAATTGATTTACTGAAACCTGAGTTTCTCTTCTAATTCTAGTTTCAATTATCCTCTCCCAGAGCTTCATAGTGTGACTTAGCAGTTTGATTCCTCTATAGTTCCCACAACATTGGACGTCTCCTTTATTCTTGTATAAAGGCACCACGACACTACTCCTCCATTGATCTGACATTTTTCCAGTCTTGAAGATAAGATTGAACAAAAATGTTAACCATCGGACTCCTTCTTCCCCCAAACACTTCCACACCTTAATCGGTATGTTATCCAGACCTACTGCCTTGCCTCTTCCCATCTTCCTAAGTGCCATCCTCACCTCTTCATGTGTGATCCTCCTACAGTAGAAATTATTCCGTTGTCGCCTTTGAGTCATGGGATTGCCGCTATCTTGTTGGTATGCCCTTCCGTCGTTGAAAATATTGTGGAAGTAGGTTTGCCATCTCAACTTAATGTCATGTGCCTTGACCAAAACACGTCCATCTTCTCCTTTGATAAACTTTACTACTCCTAGATCTTGTCTTCTTCGCTCCCTAGCTTTGGAAATCTTGAACATGTCAAGCTCCCCCTCTTTTGTTTCCAAACGTTCATACATGTGTTTATATGCTGTGTTTTTTTGCCTCGGTCACCGCCTTTTTCTCTTTACTTTTTGCCTTCTTGTATATCTCCTTCACCCTCAGCCGCTCCCCCTCATCTATGCACCTCAAAAGATATCTAAAACTCTGTTGCTTATCCTTTATTTTGGTATGCACGTCTTCATTCCACCACCAGGACTCCTTATGCCCTCTAGTCTTTCCTGTTGTGACCCCTAGCGTCTCATTCGCCACTGTAGTGATTGTAGTCGCCATAGCCTCCCACATCCGGTTTGCGTCGTTACCTAGTTGCATTGATGTCATCGAGTTAACTTTATCTCTAAACATTATAATTTTTTCTCCCTTCAAGTTTCCCCAACGGATCCTAGGCTGAGTTTTCCTCTTCCCCTCAGTTAGTCTTACTTTTAGGGCTATATTTGCTACCAGCAAATGGTGTTGAGCCACTGCCTTCTCCCTTGGAATAACCTTGCAGTCCATCCACATCCGTCGATCTTCCTGCCTCATTAACAGATAGTCGATTTGCGTGTTACGTCCTCCGCTACTAAAAGTGATCAAATGAGATTCCCTCTTCGTAAAGAACGAGTTTATAATACCTAGGCCGTGAGCTGCCGCAAAGTCTAGAAGGTCTCTACCAGGTTCATTTCTATCGCCAAAACCAAAACCCCCATGTACCAACTCAAAGCCATCACTATCCTTACCAATGTGCCCATTAAAATCTCCTCCTATAAAAATTTTCTCCTCCCTAGGTATGGCCCTTACTACCACATCTAGACAATCCCAGAATTCTCTTTTCTCTTGATCTCCTAGTCCCACTTGTGGCGCATAGGCGCATACCACTGTCTTACTAAAAGTGGACGTTGTATTGGCCCTTACTACCACATCTAGACAATCCCATAATTCTCTTTTCTCTTGATCTCCTAATCTGGAAGACAAAAAAAAAAAAAAACAGCTCAGAAGGAAAAAAAAAACTAATTTTAGCCAAAGTAGACGTTGTATTGGAAATTACCTTGGAAGGTAATTTCTTCATAATGTGCCACATGCACAAGCGATGAAGAGACTGATCGAGCACAGCAGCCACAGCTTGGCGCATGGCCGGGTCTTGGTCAGTTAGAACAAGGCTGGGCTGCTTGTTATGCTCCTCCAGAAAAGCCCTCAGCAACCACGTGTACGCCTCGATTGTCTCACAAAACAAAAGGCCAGCCCCAAAAGTCACACAACGTTTGTTGTTGTCGACCCCGGTAAAAGGAACGAAGATCAGATTGTACCTGTATTTAAGATAGTTAAACAGTTAGAACGCATAAAACATATTGAAATTATCCAAAAACAAAAAAAAACTCGGAAACTTTTTGCAGATAACTTTACTTGTTGGTTTGGTAAGTAGCGTCAAATGCTAGGACATCGCCGAAGGCTTGATAGTTGATCTTAGAAATTTCATCCGCCAAAAACGTGTGTCGTATCTCACCGTTTTCCATGCTGTACTTAAAAGTGTAGTTCGGTAAGTGGTCCACCCGATCTTTCATCTTCTCGATCACCAAATGCTTGTCCCTGTCACCAATGAACATGCGAAGCCTTAACGCAAAGTTCCTGAAGTCATCCGCGGTTCCTTTCACATTGTGGTGGCCCCCCTTAAGGTTTACTTGGAGTCTATGGGCCACCGACGGTCCCACCTTGCTAAGGCTCGATCGGTGGATGAACTCCTTCGTAAAAAAATCAAGCCTCCTCCGTTTTTTCGTAAGATCTCTGCTATGCACTGGGACCATTGGATGGTTATGGTTATCTTCAAAGTGATACAAGACCCAACCGCGAGACGTTTGATCGAACTTCACACGTATACAGGCTTTACAGTCACACACACGGAAAGTGGACTGCCTAATCTTCAGCGACGTCTCGTCAAGGGTGTCGAAGTTCCTATTCTGGCTATGCGGCTTGCCGTGGTTGGAACAAACAATGTAATGGTGCATCATGGCTCCTTTCTTTCGCTTAATTGTTCCCAGCCTAGTCGAAAACCCACAGTGATCAGCGTACATATCGTACATCTCGACCACATCTTCCCACTGCTGAAACACGGTTCCAAGTCCTGGTTTCAGGTGGTCTGGCGCAGCCGGGCACCAGTAGCGCGTCCCATTCGGAGTGAACCAGGTGGTCTGCGGACATAAACGCACCAAAAAAATTCTTTATACATGAGACATAAAAAGACGACTACGAAACGTAATAGCATTCAACTAAATTTCTGTGCAAGAACTGGTGAATACCAACAAATGGTTCTTCCAAAAAGTACATGTAACAACTCTAATCAAAAGTCATAATTATTAAATTAATTAGTCCAAAAGGAAACCCTAATTGAGACACCCAAGTGATTCTGAACAAACCCTAAAATTTTCATAATTTTCAGAATCAGGATTAGGGCCCCTAAAACTCAGGGGGGGTTAAACCCTATGGACGATTATCCATCTAAAACGTTGGCAGCAAGTAAATTTCGAAAATTACCAACTCAGCAAAGCTAGTGCCAAACGTGGCAACCCTATGCCTAAATCTAGTTGTCTCGCGGGCCGCGTAAGGATAGGCTTAAACCTCACGCGGGCCGCGTAAGGGTGAAATTTCACCTATAAATAGTGGGGTTTGGGACTTGAATCTGGGCACAGAAACGACGTAAAAATTCATAATATACACTGAGTTACGTTCGAATTACTATACCAACACACACGGGTCTCGAAATTCTGCCGCAACACAGGGTATTAGCACAATCGCTGCTACGATTCATTTTCCGACGATCAATGTATCCAATGAATGTTTAAGTTCCACCCACATTAGGGTTATACTTTATCGTTCGTCATTAATTTGACGGATCATCGTTAATTCGATGGATAAAGTATTATACTTTGTCATTCGTCATTAATTTGACGGATCATCGTTAATTCGATGGATGAAGTATTACACTTTTATATTCATTGTGAGAAATTGATCTCGTGAGTTATCGTAATTGCTGGATTGATTACTAACCCAGTTTTGTGTGCATTGTTATTTAAATTAGGTTAACAAGGCTAAATCATAGACTAGACTCTGTCCGTATTAAATTAGCAATGTGAGTCATTCTCTCTTTTTATCAAATCTATTTACAAAAATCATGTTATTTTCAAAGTTATAATTACGGGGATTAAGTCTTTGTAATCACCAAGTTACAGCCGGTATGTGGGGTTTTGTATACATTACTTGATAATCGTCACCATTGGGGCAGCCAATGGGGGATATGACCATAGTCACAGTCACCATTGGACGAATGGGCCAATGGGTCGAGTGACAAGTACCGTGGGTAGTTGGCTTGATATCAGAAACATTGTAATCGCTCTTAATACTGTAAATTATAACAAATGTGTCATTTTAGTAAATAGAATGATTCACTCAGTATTTCCCGCTGACAAAACCTTTTTCAAACATGTTTCAGGTGATCTGTTGTAATTCAGGAAAAAGTGCTGGGGAGCATTTCAAGCTTAAAGTAGTGGCTCATTATAAAAATAAAGAAATAAGTTTTGTAACATAACAATTTTATAGTAAAATCATACTATTGTAAATTATCGGGGTTTTATCCCGAATTGTGAAATAAAATAATCGGGGAAAATTTTAGCTTTAAACGATCCTGATGAAAACTTCCGCTGTTAAACTTAATCAATTAAATACCTCAGTATTTCTGTCCCGCGGCTTCTGAAACGGGTCAAACCGGATAGGGGGCCGTGACAGAAAAAGGTGGTATCAGAGCCACTGAGTTAAGCTAATTAAGTATTTAGAAATACTTAATTTTTCCTGATTACTATTATGTGATTTTGTGTGTTATTAACTGATTATTTGTTAATTACAGTATGTGTAAGAAAAAGCTAGCAAGTATCTATCTTAAATTAGACAGATCATCCAATGAGAAGGGAAGTTCATCCCGAACCAAATCCTCGAATCAGGCTGAAATTCCTGAAGAAGGAATATTTGTGCGGAAGGCACAATACGAGGAATCACTTTCTCCTAAAAGGAGGGAAATGATTATTAAGAAAAGTAAAGAGCAAATTCGACAAAAGAAGATTAAACGGGAAACCCAGGAATTAATTGATAAATCACCTTGGGAAGATAAACTAGATGAGAAATGGACAAATTTATATATGCTAGCCACAGTAGCAGAAAATATAAATCTTTAAGTTTAGCACCCTACCCTCACAATCTAGAAACCCTGTGTGATAAATAAAATTTCAAAACCTAAGTATGTTTTCCAGTTATCTATGTAATAAATTACACGGTTATTTGTAAATTTTAACTTAGTATTTTATGCATTTTGCATATATGCTACATCAGCATGAGTGGGATATCCGAAGCTTTTCAGAACCTTAATCTTTACCCTGTAACTATCGAAGCTTCCAAAGAATATACTAGCTACTATCCCGATGTTGAACAACCAGTAGAATTCAAGGTTCCACCTTTGAGCAAGCCAAAACAAAAGAAAAGAACTTATGTAGGATGGAGAAAAATACGTAAGAAGAAGCCAGCTAAAAAACTGCCCAAAATAAACAATCCTTTGAAAAAGGGAAAAGAAATTATAACCGGAGAGAGTTCCAAACAACCGGAAATGGAATTTGAATACAAGGAGGAGGTTAAGGAGATAGGAATTCAGATGGAGGAAGGTACAAAAGAAATTGTAACCAGGAAAAATTCTAGACTCCAAGAGATGGAGACTGAAGCTAAAGAAGTTTCTAGGCAAATGGAGAGGCAGTTTGAGGAATACTCTAAGGACATAGAAATGGAAGTTGGGCAAGGCTCTAGATCAACTCAGAGAGAATTCGGAGAAAGCTCCAATCCAATCCAGGAAAGGACTTTTCAAGATGAGATAGACTTCCTATTGGCAAGTTGCGAAACAATTCAGCCTGTCAATAATAATAATAATAATATTTTTACTTATTCTCTTGAAAACCAACTCCCTATGAATTGGGAACCAGCAATTCCAGACCCAATAGTTCACTCCCAACCCATAGGAATGGACGAATGGTGGACGAACGACTGGCAATTTCAAAATATTGTCAACGATCCTTACTCTTTTCTTCCACAATTTGATCCAGAACCCCTACCTAATCCACCCATGAGTAATGAAAACATGGCTGAACTTCGCCACTTTGGTGAAGAGTTGTTTGATGCTGGAACTAGAATCAGGGAAATAGGGGGACAGATTGCCTGGAAATACGATGAGAGGGAACTGCGTTTTTAGAACAGCAAGTGACGAAAGATAGTAGGATGATAAGACGATGTTTGTATAATAGTAATAACAAAGTTAGTCTGTAAATAACGAATAAAACTCTGTATGATATTTGTGAGTAATGATGCATACTATGATAGATATAAAATGAAATCGAGAAATCGATTGTTTTGATTATATCTGTATTATAAAGTTTTCTGATTGTTTGTATATAAATTGTTATACTAATAAAAGTTATATATATATTAATCAAATGGCCAACAATGGTAATGAACCAGTAAATGAAGATAATCAATCTGAGCAACATCCAGGAGATCAATATATGACTCGGCAAGATATCGAAAACATTGTTGCTCAAGGGATAGCTAATGCTATTCCAGCATTCGTTGCTGCTATCAAGAATCCACCCGAACCACAACAAATTGTCCCTAGTAAACAGATTACTGAAGATAACTTCAGTAATAGTGTAAATGGAGGCAACAATCATGTTAACCATAATAAAGAACCACATCAAGCTCCATTACCCAAGAAAATGAAAACTGCAACGTCTGGTTGCACTTTCAAAGAATTCCTTGCTTGTAAACCCACTGAATTTGCAGGCAATGAAGGAGCAACTGCATCACTGCGTTGGTTAGAGAAAACCGAAGCAGTCATTGCAATAAGTAAATGTGGTAAAGATGATCAGGTCATGTATGCATCCAATCTATTCAAAGAAAGTGCACTTGAATGGTGGAATACTGTGTTACAATCAAAAGGAAGAGTAATAGCTTATGCTATGACTTGGGAAGAATTTAAGGGTTTGGTGGAAAGAAAATTCTGTCCCGAGTATGAAAAAGAACAGATGGCGAATAAGTTTCTAAATCATCGGATGATGGGTGTGGATTGTCGTGGGTATACCTCAACATTCTTTGAATATGCAAGAGTGGTACCAACACTGGCTTCGCCAGAACCTGTACTCATTTCTCGCTATATTTGGGGGCTAATTAGCGAAATCCGCAATATTGTCAAAGCTGCGAGACCTCGCACTATTGATGATGCGGTAGAATTAGCCAATACTCTAACCGATGAAATGGTGCGCACAAGAGATGAAGATAGGAAAAAGGAACTAGCTCAGAAGATTACCCAAGGATTTCGGGCGGGTAATAATAATAATTTCAAGAAAAGAGGAACAGGGCAATATTCGAATCCACCTTTCTGTAGAAATTGCAAAAGGAAGCATTACGGAAAATGTAATTTAACCTGCAACCTTTGCAAGGGTATAGGACACCGTGAAGAAAACTGCAGAAAGAAAACCGTAATCTGTTTTAACTGTGGAGAAGCGGGACATTATAAAACAGAATGTCCTAAGTTGGTCAAACCAGTAGATAATAAACCTAAGGCAACGGAAGGAACTACTAAGAAGAATGCCAGGGCATTTCAGCTGACCACTCAAGAAGCAGAACTCATTCCGGATGTGATAGCGGGTACGTTCTTAGTCCACAATGTGTATGCAAAAGTATTATTTGACTCTGGTGCAAACCAAAGTTTTATAAATACTTCATTCTGCCAAGCTCTTAGTTTACCTTTAACCAATATTAGGCAGATTTTTACAGTTGAAACAGCAGATGAAAATTCAGTTAAAATAGATAAAATTTTGCAGGAAGGAAACATAGAACTTTTAGGACATAAATTCTCTGCAAAACTATTGCCAATGAAATTAGCTGAATTTGATGTGGTATTAGGAATGGATTGGTTAATCGCCAACCATGCTAGAATCCTTTGTGATCAGAATTCCATAGAAATTCAATCAACCACCGGAGAAGTGATTAGGATTACAGGAGATAAACCACGTAAGGCCATGAAGTTCATATCAGTAATGAAAGTTGCTAATTATGAACGAAAACAAGGAATAGTGTATATGATTTCGGTAATCATTAGCAATAAGGGAAAAGATCTTAAGGAAATACCAGTAGTCTCAGAATATCCTGATGTATTTCCAGAAGATTTACCAGGATTACCTTCAGATAGGGAAGTAGAATTTAGGATTCATCTAATTCCAGGAACTACACCGATAGCCAAGGCACCTTATCGGTTAGCACCCACAGAAATGTTAGAACTGAAACAGCAATTAGATGAATTACTAAGTAAAGGATTCATACAACCTAGCTCGTCCCCGTGGGGAGCACCAGTGTTGTTTGTAAAGAAAAAGGATGGTTCAATGAGAATGTGTATCGATTATAGAGAATTGAATAAGGTTACAATTAAGAATCGATATCCATTACCAAGGATTGATGATCTTTTTGATCAACTTCAGGGGGCTAGATATTTTTCTAAGATAGATTTACGCTCCGGATACCATCAATTGAAGGTACAAGAAGAAGACATACCTAAGACTGCTTTCAGAACTAGGTATGGTCATTACGAGTTTACAGTCATGCCCTTCGGCTTAACAAATGCGCCTGCAGCATTTATGGACATGATGAATAGGATATGTAAACCGTACTTGGATAAATTTGTAATTGTCTTTATAGACGATATACTTATTTATTCCAAAAGTCAGACAGAGCATTGTGAACATCTTCATGCACTCTTAACTTTGTTAAGAAAAGAAAAGTTGTACGCCAAATTCTCTAAATGCGAATTTTGGCTAAAGGAAGTACAATTTTTAGGACATATGGTAAATCATGAAGGTATTCATGTAGATCCTGCTAAGATCGAGGCAATTACCAAATGGAAGGTTCCACAAACAGCAATGGAAATTAGAAGTTTTATAGGTTTAGCTGGGTATTATAGACGGTTTATTAAGGATTTTTCTAAGATAGCTGTACCATTAACTAAGCTAACCTGTAAAGCTACTAAGTTTGAATGGGGACCTAAACAAGAAGAAGCTTTTAGAATTTTAAAACAGAAATTAACCCATGCACCAATCTTAGCCTTACCAGAAGGAACTGAAAATTTTGAAGTATATTGTGATGCTTCAAAATTAGGATTTGGATGTGTGCTTATGCAACACAAGAAGGTAATTGCGTATGCATCAAGGCAATTGAAAAAGCACGAAGAAAACTATACGACTCATGATTTAGAATTAGGAGCCGTAATTTTTGCCCTTAAGATTTGGAGACATTATCTGTACGGAAGTAAGTTTACTATCTATACAGATCATAAGAGTTTAAGATATATCTTTGGGCAAAAAGAGTTAAACATGAGGCAAAGGAGATGGATGGAAATCCTAAGTGACTACGACTGTGATATTTAGTATCACGAAGGAAAGGCGAATGTAGTTGCAGATGCCTTAAGTCGTAAGTATTATGAAAAACAAAGACGAGTTCGTGCTCTCAGATTAAATCTACAAATAGATTTAATGGAACAATTGAAGAATGTTCAAACTATAGCAATCAAGGATGATGCTGAAGGAATGAAAGGAAGAATCAAGGAATTAGAACAAGGAGCAGATGGAATTTGGAGATTCCACAAAAGTAGAATTTGGGTACCTAAGCGAGGAGACTTAAGACCTAAGATTTTAGAAGAAGCTCATAAATCTAGGTACACTATGCATCCAGGAAACAACAAAATGTATCAAGATTTAAGAAAGAACTTTTGGTGGATAGGAATGAAAAAGGACATAGCCAGCTATGTTTCTAAATGTCTTACTTGTTCACAAGTTAAGGCAGAACATCAGAAACCTTCAGGATTACTACAACAATTAGAAATGTCAGTATGGAAATGGGAACTTATAACAATGGATTTTGTTACTAAGTTACCCAAAACCAGAAAAGGTAATGATGCAATTTGGGTAATTGTGGATAGATTAACCAAATCTGCTCACTTTCTACCTATGAAAGAAACCTTTAGCATGGAAAGACTGGCTAAATTGTATGTAGATGAAGTTGTATCCTTACATGGAGTTCCACTCTCCATTGTTTCGGATAGAGATAGTCGTTTTACTTCCCATTTCTGGAAAAGTTTCCAGCAAGCTATGGGAACTCGACTAAATTTGAGCACTGCATATCATCCCCAAACAGATGGACAAAGTGAAAGAACGATCCAAACTCTAGAAGACATGCTCCGAGCATGTGTGATAGACTTTGGTGGAAGTTGGGATGATCATTTACCATTAATTGAATTCTCCTATAACAATAGTTATCACTCAAGCATTGATACTGCTCCATTTGAAGCATTATATGGAAGAAAATGTAGAACTCCAGTTTGTTGGGCAGAAATAGGAGAAAATCAATTATCAGGTCCAGAGATTGTGCAAGAAACAACTGATAAGATCACTCAAATCAAGGAAAGACTGAAGACAGCTCGAGATCGTCAGAAGAGCTATGCTGATAATAGATGCAAGCCATTAGAATTCCAAGTTGGAGACAGAGTACTGTTGAAAGTTTCTCCTTGGAAAGGAATTGTTAGATTTGGTAAGAAAGGAAAGCTAAGTCCAAGATACGTAGGACCATTTCCAGTGATCCAACGTATAGGACCATTAGCTTATCGTTTACAATTACCAGAAGAATTATCCGGAGTACATGATGTATTTCATGTATCCAATCTCAAGAAATGCTTATCAGATGAATCACTGGTAGTACCTCTTCGAGATATAGAGGTAAACGAAAAGTTGAAATTTGTTGAGAAACCTCTTCAAATTGAGGATCGAAAGATCAAGTTTCTCAAGCACAAACGCCTAGTGCTAGTTAAAGTAAAGTGGGATTCAAAGAGAGGAGCTGAGTACACTTGGGAACTGGAATCAGAAATGAAGAAAAAGTATCCTCAATTATTCCAGTAAATCTCGAGGACGAGATTTTTATTAAGGTGGGGAGAATGTAACAACTCTAATCAAAAGTCATAATTATTAAATTAATTAGTCCAAAAGGAAACCCTAATTGAGACACCCAAGTGATTCTGAACAAACCCTAAAATTTTCATAATTTTCAGAATCAGGATTAGGGCCCCTAAAACTCAGGGGGGGTTAAACCCTATGGACGATTATCCATCTAAAACGTTGGCAGCAAGTAAATTTCGAAAATTACCAACTCAGCAAAGCTAGTGCCAAACGTGGCAACCCTATGCCTAAATCTAGTTGTCTCGCGGGCCGCGTAAGGATAGGCTTAAACCTCACGCGGGCCGCGTAAGGGTGAAATTTCACCTATAAATAGTGGGGTTTGGGACTTGAATCTGGGCACAGAAACGACGTAAAAATTCATAATATACACTGAGTTACGTTCGAATTACTATACCAACACACACGGGTCTCGAAATTCTGCCGCAACACAGGGTATTAGCACAATCGCTGCTACGATTCATTTTCCGACGATCAATGTATCCAATGAATGTTTAAGTTCCACCCACATTAGGGTTATACTTTATCGTTCGTCATTAATTTGACGGATCATCGTTAATTCGATGGATAAAGTATTATACTTTGTCATTCGTCATTATTTGACGGATCATCGTTAATTCGATGGATGAAGTATTACACTTTTATATTCATTGTGAGAAATTGATCTCGTGAGTTATCGTAATTGCTGGATTGATTACTAACCCAGTTTTGTGTGCATTGTTATTTAAATTAGGTTAACAAGGCTAAATCATAGACTAGACTCTGTCCGTATTAAATTAGCAATGTGAGTCATTCTCTCTTTTTATCAAATCTATTTACAAAAATCATGTTATTTTCAAAGTTATAATTACGGGGATTAAGTCTTTGTAATCACCAAGTTACAGCCGGTATGTGGGGTTTTGTATACATTACTTGATAATCGTCACCATTGGGGCAGCCAATGGGGGATATGACCATAGTCACAGTCACCATTGGACGAATGGGCCAATGGGTCGAGTGACAAGTACTGTGGGTAGTTGGCTTGATATCAGAAACATTGTAATCGCTCTTAATACTGTAAATTATAACAAATGTGTCATTTTAGTAAATAGAATGATTCACTCAGTATTTCCCGCTGACAAAACCTTTTTCAAACATGTTTCAGGTGATCTGTTGTAATTCAGGAAAAAGTGCTGGGGAGCATTTCAAGCTTAAAGTAGTGGCTCATTATAAAAATAAAGAAATAAGTTTTGTAACATAACAATTTTATAGTAAAATCATACTATTGTAAATTATCGGGGTTTTATCCCGAATTGTGAAATAAAATAATCGGGGAAAATTTTAGCTTTAAACGATCCTGATGAAAACTTCCGCTGTTAAACTTAATCAATTAAATACCGCAGTATTTCTGTCCCGCGGCTTCTGAAACGGGTCAAACCGGGTAGGGGGCCGTGACAGTACACCTCAATTTTGAATATAACAAAATGGCCTGGGAACAGAGGCAGAATGCAAATAACAAATAAACCAGAGAACCATTTTTTGTTATACTAAACAACTAAAACAGGATCAAAACCTAAAAAAAATCATTTTTTTAACCAAAACAACTTATCAGCAGAATTAGGGTGGGTCAAAACCAGGGTCAACTTGCAAAAAAACAAACATCTGTTGTTAAATAACCAAACCTCTGTTTTAAAAAAAACCAATCATTTAATTCTGTAAAAACCCAACTACAAAAATTTAAAACTAATATACATAAATCGACAAATAGTGACCCCAGTATGAAATTGACCCAAAAATAGACTCAACCAACTAAACATACTTGATACCCAACCGCGATCAAAACACCAAAACATTAAAAAAATATACAAAATTAAGTACTTCACCGATATATATATTACCATTGTCCGTTGGTTGACTTGTTGGAATCAATGGAGTCTCGAAAACCCCGGAACTGGATCCTTGCTCCACAAACCCAACTCCGGTCATAATAGCCTGCCCTGGAAACAGATTATCGCCAACAACATTACCAACTCCGGAGTTCCGTTGCGGTGTGCAAATCAACCTATTATCAGCATCTCCAAAAATGCCACCGTCGCCCTCTGCAATCGGAGGATTGATCATTATGGGTGGGAAATTATGAGTGGGTTTTATCCAGCGAGGTAGGTAAAATTGAAGCAGGTTTTTAACAAATTATGGAAGCCGGAGGAGAGGAGAGAAAAAAAAAGGCAGAAGGTGAGAGGTGGGTGACTGAAGAAGGAGTTGTTTTTTTATAAAAGGAAGGGGTTTGCTTCAACACTTTGGGATTGTGAAACTCTACAGTGCATTCGAAATCATGCCCTGACACTCGAAGTATGTGAAGCGGGCAACCCAATTTCTCTGATTTGTGATTGAAAGGGTGGGAAGAGGTAAAATGACCATAGTACCCTTCTTAAAACACATGTGAACTAATGACATGGCAGGTTCTAATTGGTGTAAAGTGGTTCTCACGGTTCTTACAACTGGAGGTGGTTCTCATTCTAGCGGCCCCCTATATATATATATATATATATAAAATTATCTATGAAAATTATCTATGTATGAAGAAAGTTACAAAATTGTCGGCCTTAGAATATATGCACGGTCTTCACAAATTGCAAACGCTCTTTGGAAAACTTTTCTAGAGACTCAAATGTAATATACCCCGTTTTTGGTGTTATTAGTGTGGGTGATTTAAGCTCGAATTTGGCAAAGGCAGCAACAATAATGAACCCCTTTGTTCATGCAGGGTCTTCCATAGCTGATGACATACATGCCGTTCTTATTACGGGAATATATGTTGTATCCCTTAACCCATTACGTATAAGCGTCGAAATAAAAAATTCATATGGAGAAAAGTGGGTTAACAACGGATGTACTTGGATTGATTCTGGAGTCTTAGAAGAGATTGGTGTCCCTTACATGGGGTCTTGTGATACCAGGAGAAAAGAAGCTTCGACCTTGGAAGGAATTGCTCAAACTGCCCATAAAATTTGCAAGGTATTATTTACTAAATTATTATTTGGGATGTGATCATATATCATTCGTTAAGAGTTATTTATATTATACTTTTTTTGGAACGGCGACCATTTTGTATTAGGCTACCAAATTGGAGAGCCCCGTTGCCTCACTCTGGCCAGACTATGTTGTCTAAACCGGGCTCATGCTAGCTTCAGAGTTTGGCTTGGGCGTTTCCCGGGAAACCATACCGCCGGCTGCCACTTGACAGTCGTTGTGCCACCACAAGAGCAGAACTCTCTGGCGTAACACATGGTAGGACGAAAACCCGGGTAGGCTCAGGATATAGCCTGACACCTTTGTACATAACTTGGCATCTATATATACTAGGGCTGTGTAGACAACATTCTTTTAGTTTGTTGCGTTCTTGTATCAACTTTTGTAATATTTAACACTTGGTGTTTTCAAGATCTCCAACATGTGGGGTTACCAGCCTAACTTTTGGTGGGGGTATGTGTAGTTTTTGTTGAAATGGGCCCATAGAAAGGGGGGGGGGGGGGGGGGGGGGCGGGGTCGGATGAAGGACCATATAAATGTTGGATCTGGAACGCACAATTTTTGGTTCCCCAAAATTTACATGAACTAATTACTTGGAGCGGAAAAACGGTAGAAATTTTTTTATAATAGAAGGTTACTTTTTTTACATGATGTAATTTTTTTACATGTCTTTGTTTACAAAACAGGTACCCTTTTTACATGAAACTATAATAACTTTTTTCAGGTGATCCCTTTTTTACATGAAACTAAAATAAGTTCTTTTAGGTGATCGTACTTTTTACGTTTTATGTTACGGGTAAAAAACTACTTCAATGGGCATAAAACATGAACTTAATTACTTTTTTAGCATGCAAGTATTTTGCATTCACTATTATTTCTTCCAATAATTACAGCTTTTTCCTAAAAATTACATACCTAACTAATAGTTGGGAAGAAACGTACTTTTTGTTTAAAGCTTAAGGTTTTTTTTTACAAGAATGTAAATACTTTTACATGAGCGTAACCATTTTTTTAATAAGAGGGTACCCTTTCGGCTAAACGTACCCACTTGTTACTTGTCATACCTCCTCCTTGAAAAAGTTAATTTTAAATTTCTCCCCCCTATAAAAATCCTGATTTTAAAAGGTTTTTTTTTTTCCCTTAAGTCTCGGATACGTAACTTTATTATATTACAATAATATAAAAACTTGTCATTTCATCTCTTACATCGGATGCGTCAAAAAAACAGTTAATTGGTAATTTCATCTCGTGTCGATGCAGCATGCCTAAACCCTTGGATTTATGACTTTTGATAGTTTCTCTTCAATTCTATTTTCAAATCGGGGAAAATGTCAGATCAATGGAGGAAAAGTGTAGTAGTATCCGTGTATAAGAACAAAGGGGACGCCCAATGTTGTGGGAATTACAGGGGGATTAAGTTGCTAGGACACACTATGAAATTATGGGAGAGAATAATTGAGACGAGAATCAGAAGAGAAACTCAAGTCACGGTAAACCAATTTGGTTTCATGCCAGGGCGATCGACTACGGAAGCAATACATATTCTAAGGAGATTGATGGAGAAGTATAGGGAGAAGAAACGAGACCTACACATGGTGTTCATTGATCTTGAAAAGGCCTATGACAATGTGCCACGTAGACTGATTTGGGATAGTTTGGAGAGTAGAGGGGTTTCTGGGAAGTATATAGACTTAATTAAGGATATGTATGTTAGGACTGAGACTACTGTCCGAGCGCCTGTAGGGGATACTAATTCTTTCCCTGTGGAGGTAGGACTTCACCAAGGGTCTGCTTTGAGCCCTTTTCTTTTTGCAGTTATCCTAGATGAGTTGACAAAGTTAATTCAGGAGGCTCTTCCGTGGTGCCTGCTTTTCGCAGATGATATCGTGTTAGTTGCTGATAGTAAACAAAGCCTGAATGCGAGGTTAGAAGACTGGCGAGCAGCTTTAGAGGGCAAAGGTTTAAGGATTAGTAGATCTAAAACTGAGTACCTGTATTGTGATTTTAGTGGAGCAGACAACGATGAGGACATTCAGATCACCATTGACGGGCAAGTGGTTCCGCAGGTCAATAAGTTCAAGTACCTAGGATCGTTTGTTCAGAGGGATGGGGAGATAGATAGTGACGTTGCCCACCGCATCCAGGTTGGATGGTGTAGGTGGAGAGCTGCCACTGGGGTATTGTGCGATAGGAGGTTCCCAACAAAACTGAAAGGGAAATTTTATAGGGTTGCAATTAGACCTGCTATGTTATACGGAACCGACTGTTGGGCCATTAAGGAAGTACAAGCACGCAAGATGGAGGTGGCAGAGATGAGAATGCTAAGATGGATGTGTGGGCACACAAGGTTAGACAGGATAAGAAACGATGTTTTTAGGGAGAGGTTAGAAGTAGCTAGTATATCAGATAAGTTAAACGATGTTTGGGCATGTGAAGAGGAGGCAGACGATAGAGCCCGTTAGAGTGGTTGAAACTCTCGAGGTGGAAGGGAGGAGGAGTAGAGGCAGACCCAAAATTACTTGGGATGAGCGGATTAGGCAGGATTTGCAAAAATTACACCTCTCTGAGAACATGGTCCATGATAGGTAGGGCTGTAAACGAGTCGAGCCGAGTCGAGCCAGGGTGGGGTCGAGCTCAAGCTCGAAATTAATTCAGGCGGCTAAACTTGACTTGAGCTTTACGTCGGAGTTAAACGAGCCTAAGAACGAGCCAACGAGCCGAGCCATGGCCCGAGCCGAGCTTAGCTCGAGCCGGGCTTGGTTATAAAAATGAGCCAGCTTGGTTCATGTTATCTTAAATTGAGTTTTTTAGCTAGTTTTTCTCGAGCTTCTTTCGAGCGAGCTACGAGCCGAGCTACGAGCCGCGAGCTTTATGAACAGCCCTAATGATAGGAGCTCGTGGAGACAGAGGATTAATGTTAAGGATTTCTAGGTGAGAGTACAATTGTGTTTTTAGGTACAGTGTATGGCCGTAGATATGCTTCTATTTATATAGGTTGTTTGTGTTATATTTGTCTTGTTTACCATGCATTCTTTCACCACTCATGTTATATTGGTAGCTTCATTCACACACACATACACCTCATGTTCTATTTATTTATTTCCTGGGTGTTTTTGGAGCCGAGAGTCTCACTGGAAGCAGCCTCTCTATCCCTAGAGGTAGAGGTAAGGTGTGCCTACATCCCACCCTCCCCAGACCCTACCAATAGCTTTGCTATTTGTGGGATTTTACTGGGTATGATTGATTGATTGATTGATGTCCTAACGGTGATGACAATTCGTTTGTGGTAACAAAATATGATTTGCGATATCAAATAACACTAAATTCAATCAGTGATTTGTCATTTGTGATAACAATATATGATTTGCGATCACAATTAACACCAAATTCAATCAGTGATTTAGTGATAATTATTCGAACGGTAGTCCAAAAAGAAAACTAAATAAATGATTAATATAAGTGGTCAAAAAATAGTTTGAACGGTGATATCAATTTTCAGAGATAAATCAAATTATGAAAAAAAGAAAAAGAAAAGAACCATAGGTGATAGTTCAAACTAAATAAAAGTCATATACATAACTAATTATTAATATACTAGGCTATAGACACGCGTATTACATGAACTGTTTGTATATATTATAAATCTCTAAATACATCATAGAACTGAAATTACATTTTATATATGATGGTGGAAACGGTCAATTAGAGTCGTATTTTATCGAAAATATTCAACTGAGTAACATGTTCCATTTAAAAAAAACAAAAAAACTGAAATGACCAAATGTGTCAAAAGTATTTGAATGCTATCCTTTTATTAAAAAGAAATCCTATGTCATACTTTTGATAATATGTTTTCGTTAGTCATTAAAATTACATCAAACATTGCAAAGTGTTTATATATATAAAAATAGAATGCACAAAAGTTGTTGAAACGTTGGCCTAACATGACTCATATCCTTTTGACCCGTAAAAAATCACGCGTTTTGACATGAACCCGTTACAACCTAAAAAGAATGATAAATAAGATTTTCACCACCTGAAGCATAAATTATTGTAAAATACAAGAACAAATTGGAAACCACAACTAATATGTGGAATATGAAAATTATAGATCATATGAAAAAACTTAAGCATAATTATTCATTTTAAAAAGTATTAAAATAATAGGTTTTAAAATTATAGATAACCGTTATTAAAAGAAAAGTTGAAGTATTCTTTTAATAAAATCTTTAAGGTAGTGTTTGGTATGCAGGAATGAGAGGTGAAATGGAATGGATAATTACGAGGGAATGAAGAAAATGGTGTTTGGTTGGTCAATGGAATGGAATCACTCATTCCAAAAGGCATTCCATTCCCTCAAAATCATTCCTTC
Organism: Helianthus tuberosus; assembly: GCA_030545235.1. NCBI lineage: Eukaryota > Viridiplantae > Streptophyta > Magnoliopsida > Asterales > Asteraceae > Helianthus > Helianthus tuberosus. Next base: position 18,304,797 of record CM060427.1, read on the forward strand.
CACCCCCCATGTTTTTTTTTCCATTTCATCCCCTCTTGCACCATTCATCAACAACACCACAACCCACCACCTTCGCCATAACCCATCACCACCGCCACCCATCACCGACGCCATCGCCGCCACCACTTCACCCCGACAGCCACCGCCGCCGCCGCCACCCACTCGCCACCGTTATCACCCACGGCTGCGACCAACCGTCAACGCCACTCGCCGCCGCCGCCCACCACCATCGGCGACGCCACAACCACCGCCACCACCAACCGTCGCCGCCGCCACCAACCACCACCTCTGCTGCCACCCACCACCAACGGCCACCTTGCCGCCACCACCACCCGCCGTCACCGCCGCATCGCCACTTGCTGCCACCACCACCACCCATCGTCGCCGCCGACACCCACCACCGCCACCTATAACCACCCACAATCACTACCACCGACCACCACCACCACTCACCGCTGATTTTATTACTCCGTTTTTCTTGCCTACCGAACAATACACAATAATAATTTATTTCATTCACACATGGTAACCAAACAAGATATGGAATGGTAATGATCCATTGCATTCCGTCGTCCATTCCATTACCTCGTCCATTTCATTTCATTCCTTCGTCCATTCCATTACCGCATACCTAACAGACCCTAAGTATTTTTTTTTAATTATCAATCTTGAATTTTAATTAATATAAATATCAATAGCATAATATCATTAATAATAATTATTCATTAATTAGAATTAGATATTTATTAAATCATATTATTAATGATTTGTATATGAAAATGCCATGTGGCATTAGTTGAAATTTTAAATAAGAAAATGTCATGTGAAATTAATTGGAGTTTTTTATTAGATTTAGATGTTTGAACAGCGATAGAATTTTGATGAGAAATTCAATTATAAATATAAACTCCTATATATATGTATACATTTTCTTGTAGGAGTTCCAACGATGATGACAAATCCATTTCAAACTTGAAGCAAAAGTAAATTAAAAAAATAAACAAAATAAAATGTTTAGTTGTATATATTTTAAAAGATGAGGGAAGGGGTAAAATGTTTAGTTGTATATATATTTAGTAGCCCATGGTACCCTTTGTATTCAGATTAGTTACTTTTTAAAAACATGTCCAAGATTTATAACTCGGGGTTACACATGGTTTCAAATTGAAAACCCACACTTCTTAGCTTACTCATTATACATCTCAACGGCGTCATCCCATTGCTGGGACATAGCCATCACTCTCAACGAGTCCTCCCATAAATATATTTTTTTCCCACTCATAAAGACCATAAATGAGTGTAATGGGAGGGGCGTGATTTATTTATGTTAGTTCTATATATATTAACAAAAGTAATGTAATTAAATAAATATTTATAAAACTGTGTGTACGTTTAATGAACAACCCACTAAACTTCTCCAAACCCAAAATTCCTTTTGGGGACAAATTTCCCATTCCTCCAACCTAGGCTAGGGGTGAGCAAGTTTAGGTCCGGACCGAAAAAAACCGAGAACCGAACCGAAAATATACCCAACCCGACCCGAACCCAAGTACCTAGGTATTTAGATCGGTTCCAATTTTTCATATAAAATAGGGTCGGGTCGGGTCGGTTCTCGATTCTTTTCATGGTGAAACCCGACTTTGACCTATGGACTGGAACCGACCCTATATTTAGAGTAGTGAATCGGTTATGTATTTTATGTTTGATTGGTTCTCGGGTCGGGTTTTTCCTTTTGCTCACCCCTAGTCCAACCTATCTGCAGCTTCATCATGAATCCTCAATTAAGTCCCCCATCTACCATACATACTGTCAGCTTCAATTAAACCCTTACATGAGAGAAGACGACTTACGTACCTTAGACTGAGTGTAGTGGGGCGACTCCCCACCCCAAGTCGCCCCAAGTCGCCTGGAACACCGCCCCCGGGGGCGACTTGGGGGGCGACCCCCTCTTGCCCGACTCATTCTCGTCGCCCATTTCAAATGTCTTGATTTCCAATATAGCCGTTGCCAACGGTTATGTTGGCTAAGCTTATTTTTTTTTTTTTTAATAATCCAACCTTTATAAAATACCCCATATCAAACACATTTTTACCACAATTTTCTCTCAAACTCATCAAAATTTATACCAATTTTCTCTCAAACTCATCAAAATTTATACCAATCTTCTATCAACTCATCAAAATGTATCCCCACAACATCCCTCCTTTCAACCAAAATACACAATCTTCCAATCCACAACCCGATCTGACGGACCCAAACGTTTTAAATAACCCTGCTTTTTACGCCTATTTCAATAATATGCACGTTGCTAGCCCTACACCGCAAGCATACTACAACAATACGCCCATACCGCAACATATGGGGTTCACCACTTGGAACACACAACAACCCGGTGGTTTTCAAAATGTTGGAGGATCGAGCCAACAAAATGGTATAAATTTTTTAGATATTTTTTTTGTAAAGAATATGGTTTTTTTTTTTTTTTTTTAACTTTGTTTGTATTCCATCTAGTGGTTGATTTAGATGACGAAGAAGTTCCGGAGACCCAGTTCGATGTCGGTCAAAAAAAGAAACGTTCGCACAAGAGGAAAACAACGGGTGAAGAACGCTTGAAAACCAAACCGATACCATGGACTTCCAACGAGGAAATGAGCTTGTCCAAGGCTTGGCTAGAAATAACCGAAGACCCGAGATGTAGTAACTATCAAAAGGAAAAAACATATTGGTCTCGTATTTACAACCTTTTCCTCAAGTTGGAAGGTCAAGAAGATGGATACCGTGATGCCGATGGTGTCGGCGCGAAGTGGCGTAAAATGCGTCCTTTGATTCAAAGTTTCAACCAAATATACACTCGCCTAAGTAACTCGCGTGTGCGCCAAAGTGGTTCCGACGATGCGATGCTCCAAGCAAACGCCCAAAATGAATTCCGAGGCGAACACAATAAGGCGTTTCCTTATCTTGCTATTTGGTTAATTTTAAGAAGGAGTTCGAAATTTAACACAGTCATCGCCTTCGATCCATTTAAAACTCGTGGCCAACCGTCGGCTAAGCGGTCAAAAACCTCATCCTCAAACGACCAACAAAGTACCGGTTCGGACGCTCGGTGCCAAATAAATCTCAACGACATTGAGGAAGACAACGAAGAGCCACATGAAGTGGCCGAACCGTTTCAACCACCACAACGACCGGTTGGCCGAGATAGGGCCAAAAAAGCCGCCCAAACGTCTTCTAGCGGTGCACGAATCGACTACACCGAAACGTTCGAAAAAGTGACCAATAAGTTAGACGGGTTGTTGCAAACGAGCCAACAACGGATCAACTTAAAAAAAGAACACGGGGACCGAAAGCTAAAGCTGAAAGAAAGTCGTCAAAAAGCACTTGATTTGCAAATATTAACAACCGACACGACAAACCTTACTGGAGCCGAGCTCGCTTTAGCCGAGCAAATGAAGCAAGAAATTCGAGAAAAATATAACCTTTGTTGAAGTAATTTTTTTATTTTGGTTGAAGTAATTTTTTTTTTTAGTTGATGTATTTTTTTTATTTTGGTTGAAGTATTTTTTTTTTTAGTTGATGTATTTTTTTTATTTTGGTTGAAGTAATTTTTTTTAGTTGATGTATTTTTTTATTTTGGTTGAAGTAAAAAAAGACTTTTATAAAAAATATGATTTTTTTTATATCTTTTACATAAAAAAAGACAAAATAAATGGGTGCCACGTGTCGCAAGACGCCCCACCCAGCAAGGTTGCCCCACTACCCCTTTTTTGGTCAGAATCCTCTTATGTGACGTGGCGCCACGTGTCGCAAGACGCCCACTCAACAGGTTGCCCCACTACACTCAGTCTTACCACTGCAACTCGTCGTCCGTCCAGCATTCAATTTGTGTAGTAGATCTGTAGATGGAACTGCTGTAAATAAATGTAACCTCCTACCCCTCCCTGCCTTCAATCCTCCAACTACCTTACATTACATCTGCCCCCTTGTATATCTACCAGTTGCCTGCCGATGATATACCCACTCCCCATCTCTGTCTATTATAAGGAATTCTTAACACTTAAGAGAGATCAAGCAGATTCTTAACACTTGCTGCTGCTGTCGGTAACTATCATTGTGATTTTTTATATCTGCAGTCGATTTATCTCAGTTTGGTACTAATAGTTGATTGCTTTAGTTAAGGCTGAGAACATTAGATTTATTTTATAAAGGTTTATTATGTTTGCGTTAAATGCTTCTGTTTTTGTTTCCTTTGGCCAGAAGTAAGGTTTATGTTTAGGCTAGGAATAAAAGTTGGAAAATACATGGGTGAATGGGAACCAACATGTCAGCTTTTATGCTTGTATATGTATCTGGTTGCATTCTTTTTCTATGATACTGTTTTGCTTCATTTTTGTATGTAGATTTTCATTTTTTTATGCTTTTAATGTGATACTTGCATTAGAATCTAGAGTTTATTGTTAGTGTGTGTGGTGTAGGGGATGTATCCGCATTAAATGGTTTGAGTGATCTAATTGTCGTCAACCTTATATCTATAATTACGGGATGTAGCCACTAAATCAACAATTTATACTCTATATATTTTGATAACAGCTCATCGTTTGTTTCTATCAACTGTTACCTTTTCAGGTAGGATCGATATCCAATAATGCTGATGCTTTAGCTGACCTGCTTGAAGCAGTAAAGAGGTATGATACAGTTTTTGTATTTGCAAATATATTTTTGCTCGTTTACTTATGAAAGAGTCATTCCGGGTAGTGTTTGACTTTGATCCCAAACATGTCTAACTTATTGGCTTAAGAGCTAACCCAAACACTTTTTTAGAAATTCTTTTTCGAAAAGTCATAAGTTAATAAGTCCTTTTAACAAAAGTCCTTTTGAACTAAAATAAGCTAAGCCAAACAAACCCAATGTTGTCGAACCATACCTTGTTGACAACATATCACAGACCCACACCCCAATGCACCTCACCATTCAAAAGGTTCTCCTGCGATGTCGATTGCGCCACTATGTGGTTGTGCGCTGAGCGTTGATGGTCCGGTGTGGCATGGAACCAGTAGTGATAACACACGGTCTAAAGGGTTGGGCATGTGTGCTTGATGGGTCCAAGTATGCATTAGTAAGTTGTAAATCAAGCTTAGGGTACTTGTAAAAAATTAAAGAGTAGCTTCTTCCACAAACTAAATTTGCTAATTGATATATAGTATTTGGCCTGAATAATTGAAAATTTTAAACCCTAATTGAAGTTGTTGTGTGACCTAAATTTCGTTCTTCTTAATGATTTCAGTATGGAGCTGCACTCTACAATGATATGGAGATGCACTCTACAATGAAAGGCATACAACTTTTTAAGACACCAACATATGGTACAAGTGGACTATACTACTTTCATAAAAAAAAGGTAAACACAAATTAGGTTTTACTTTTTAAGTGGTTATTATGATATGGTTTACTTAAAATGAAAGACAAGTAGCGTGATAGTTTATTCTACTTGTTTCATTGTTCTTAGATGCTCCACGTTTATAAAACCGGACATAGAATTTCTAGGTCGCTTGAACAATTCGGATCGAGTTCTGGGTGTGTTCGATATTTTACCTAAATTTTTTCTAGTTTTTAGATCTAGGAATTCAAGTTATAGGTGTTTTACAAAGGAAGATATAGAAAGATGTCTTGTGAAGGGTGCATGATTCAAATTATTAACCATTCCTAAAAATGCGTAATGACACCCAAACAAATATCCGGAGAACGGTACAAAATTGACGGCTTTATAAAATATGATGATTCTATAATGTTTGCAAAAGCTTTTGTGGATAACTTTTCTAGAAAAGCAGATGTCATATACCCCGTTTTTGGCCTTATCTTTATGTATGTTTTCGACTCGGATTTGGCAAAGGTTAAACGCGGCCCTTTGTTCATGGAAGGACTCCCACAGAAATAGAGCTCGACGCTTTCCATGTCGTCCTTATTACGGGAATATATGTTTATCCGGGGGCCCATTAGTTATAAGTGTTCAAATAAAAAAATTCACATGGAGAAGATTGGGGTAACAAGGGATGTAGTTGGGTCAATCCGAATGTCTTCATAGATATTGGTGTACCTCATATGCGGTCTTGTGATACCGTGAAAAAAAAGGGGAAAAAGATACGGGGACCTCACAAGGTATTGTTCAAACCGTCAAAAAGAATTGCAAGGTATTATTTACAAAAAAAAAAACTATTTGGGATGTGATCAAATGTGGTTAGTTATTTATGTTATATGGTAATGTAACAGGTCATTCTAGGATCAAAGTTTTTAAAACTCATTTCAAAAGATTTCTTTGCGATTATAGTTATCGAGGATTTCTTTCACTTTCACCTTTACTTTTACGAGGAGAGGAAGGTAAATTGGATAACTTTCTAACATTTTTATAATTATAGTGTTCTAAATTGAAAACCCACACTTCTCAGCTTACTCATTATACATCTCAACGGCGTCATCCCATTGCTGGGACATAGCCATCACTCTCAACGAGTCCTCCCATCTTACATCGTTTCTAATCTATTTGCATTGGTTGTAAAAACCTGTTACAGTTTCTTTTCGAATGTGTTTTGCAAACTCGATCAGCTTGAAAATGCCTAATTACTACAACATTTGCATATTTGTACTAAATAATCATTTTGAAGCAACGGATAATCCTTTTGTTGAGTTTTATTTACACGTTGATGGATTTTCTATCGATCCGTGTGTTTTCCTTTTAACCGTCGTAAGTTTTAGAGTTTGAGCTTAAATGGTGTTATTTTTCATTAGCTTGTAGGTCGCAAGAAAGGGCAGAGCCGAACACAAGTTTTCTTCAGCATTTGTAGCTCCTTGTAATGGCGAATATTGTGTAAGTATATTCAAATTGGGCCTCCGACCCTTTAAGTGTGTGCACAAATAACGGCTCACCAACCATATTCCCCAATAAAGGTAGAGGTGTACAAAAACCGGCTTGAGCTAAAATAAGTTCGGGTTATAACCCGACCCGTTTTTTTCCTAATGGTCCAAAGCGGTTCAGGTTGGAAACCCCGTTTTAGGGGAAAAGGTCCAACCCACTCAAACCAATTAGGTTCGGATTCAAAACCGGTTTGGCCATTTAAAACCCGTTTTTAATGGGTTTTCCGGTTTGGATCCAATCCAATCCCAGACCTTGGCTTGGTCCAAATTGGTTTGGGCCAAACTGGTTTTTTGTGCCATCGGTTTGGCTTGAGTATCGGTTAATCAGTTTGAGACCGGTTTATTTTACACCTTTAAAATGGAGGTGATGGAAAATATTGATATTGGATAAAAATATGTACTATCTCTTTTTTTCAAATTGGGCCTCCCATACTTTAAGTACATGCACAAGAAATGGCCCACCAACCCTATCCCTAGTGTAGAGGTTCACAAAATAACCTGTTATATAACCAAAAACGGTTAATAACGGATAGAATAATATCACCATAAAACGGTTAATAACGGATAGAATACAAAGTTTTTAGGTGCTAGCTAATTCACGTTCATATAAAGCCATAAAGGTGTTCACGATCCGGTTTAGTCTGGAATTTTGGTTGTATCAATTTAAACCAAACTAGTCGACGGTTTGGCAATTCGGTTTTGATGGGTCTGAATTGTGTTTTTTGGTACCTTTTTTTACTAGTTATGATTTTTTAATATCTATTTTTAAACTAGCTAGCAATGAAAGATGTTAAGTGTTTTGCTGAAACAAAATGTGAACCAAATAATAGATATATTTGCGTGTATAAATTAAAGTTGAAAATTGTGTTAATATATTCTTTGTTGTATAGATTTTACTTATTTAGAATCCGGTTTTATTATTTACAAGCATCTAAAAAAGTATATGATAAAAATTCTAATAAAACAAACGAAACAATGTAAGATTAAGTAATAAAATCTTATCAAAGTAGTTTATTTAAACAAATAGTAAAGTTTTGGTAGTTTTATTTTATCATATAAAAAGAAAATATGTGTGATGCAAAACATTATGGTGATAAAAGCACTAAAAAATATACTAAAAATAAACTTTAACAACATTACTAACACTTGATCATTTCATTAAAGTCAAGTTTAGAAAAAGAATCACACAATATTAGGAATGAACTCTATTATTATAACTTGGAAACCAAATTACAATAACTCACTCATACATAACCCTTGACCCTTGGCTATGTATATATAAATATTCAAATAAGTAACTATACTAACTTATGAATGATTTTTTTGACAGTGAGGGAGATTTCCATTGCTCACCACTATACAGAAGTATGGGACCAAGAGTACTAGCCCTATTGTTGTTTCTATGTAGGGGCACATCTCATGACTAACATATATCGCTAACTTGGTTATGATAAGTTAGTTATATCGCCACGGGAGTTGGTAAATTATGGGTGTCACTCGATAGCGCAAGTAAGTAGATGTCTTGCAAAGGGGTTGTATGATTAATATAATCAACAATTCTTAAGGATGGCTAACATGACACCCACACAAATATCCAAAAAAAAGTTACAAAATTGGTGGTCGTAGACAATATTGTAATCCTATAACGATTGTAAACGCTCTTGTGGAAAACTTTTCTAGAAACGCAGATGTCATATACCCCGTTTTTGGCGTTATCCATACATTTTATTTAGACCCAGATTTGGCAAAGGAAGCAACAAAAACGGAACCCTTTGCTCATGACAAAATATATATCATCAGCTTGGTTATAAAACATTAGTTATATCACCTCAGGAGTTGGTAACTTATAGGTGTTTCACAATGGAAGATATATAAAGATGTTCTGTGAAGGGGGTGCATGATTCAAATTATCAACAATTCCTAAAAATGCGTAATATGACACCCAAACAAATATCCGGTGAATGGTATAAAATTCACGGCTTTATAAAGTATGATGATGATGATTCTACAACGTTTGCAAAAGCTTTTGTGGATAACTTTTCTAGAAAAGCAGCTGTCCTATACCTCATTTTTGGCCTTATCTGTATGTATGATTTCGACTCGGATTTGGCAAGGTTAAACACGACCCTTTGTTCATGAAAGGACTCCCACAGAAGAAGAGCTCGACGCCCTCCATGTCGTCCTTATTACAGGCGTATATGTTTTATCAGGGGACCCACTAGTTTTATGTGTTGAAATAAAAAATTCACACGGGGTAGATTGGGGTAACAAGGGATATAGTTGGGTCAATCCTAAAGTCTTTATAGATATTGGTGTACCTTATATGCTGTATTGTGATACCACGAAAAAAAGGGAGAATGGTTGTGAATATAAGTTCATCTTCTTCATCTTCCCCCCTGCAACTGTCTGATCGACAATGGTTGTGAATTGATGAGTAGTAAAAGCCTAGTTTGAACAATTCGATCAGTAGTCAAAGCCTAGTTTGACCAAAATCCTTAAATTAGTAAGAGCACTTGATTCCACCAACGTTAAAACGCTTTTCAGATGGTGATTCGAGAGATCTACAACAATATTGTCGGTCGTAAAAAACTGAATTCGGATTCATATAAAGCTGAATTATTGTGTTGATGAATCCAAGCAAAATCAAAGCAGATACTCGTGTTGTTCTTGAATGTTTACTAGTCAACAAGTCACCCAAAGAGGATGAGTTCTTGGTGGAATCAAGTGCAGATGTTTCAAGAAAGAACAAGCCTTGTTCCTCCGCTAGCTTCTTGCCGTCTTCCACACTTACAGCTCTAATGTTGTCCAAATCAATTCTTGCTACAGTTGTATCCGAATGAGCTGAAAATTTCATCAATTCACAACCATAGTGCATGTTTGGGGTTCCTTATTTTGAAGAAAAAAGTCCTTTTACATGCCCAAAAGTCATTTTTTTGGGTGTTTGCCTTTCCTTTTTTAGCCCAAAAAAGTCATTTTTCAAAGGCAAAAGTCATGTTTTCCTGACTTTTTGTTTCCAAAAGGACTTTTCCAAAAGTTGAAAATAAGTTAAGCCAAACATGCCTATATTATGCTTCAATTTGAGACTAATTTCAGGATTTTGGTCAAACTAGGCTCTTACTACTGATCGACAATGATAAAGGGATATTTAATATAATTAATTTAATTAATAATATGTTATAATAAATTCAGATGGACCATTTTGTCCCTGAAGAAAAAGACAAAATAACCAGATTTTATTAGCCAAATAACAGCTGATTTGATTTTTGGACCAAAATGACAATAAAAGTGAAACCATATGGACCCAGATTTAAAAGTTTTGAGTTTTGGACTAAAATGGTAAAAATGAACAAACCTCAGGGACCAAAATGGCAGTTTACTCTTAAGATTTTGTAAGTAGGATTTTTTTTCTTCTAATCTTTACCGGATTGTTAGAGAAAGAAAAATTTTAGGTTTACTTCATTCAAAATGCAACAAATTTGGGATGTTGATTTATCATTTATGAATCTAAGGATGAGAATTGAGAAAGGCTCAAACTATCTACCACTTGGTGTGTAGATAGTCACCCTAAAAAGTGTCTTTTTGTCCTATATGCACATTCTGCAGTGTCGAGTTGTGGTCAAAGCGTCGCTTTTTGGTCCGGTTAACCAGACAAAGACTGACGGGTCTGTTGACCGGACCAAAACGCTGAGCTTTGGCCGCGTTTTGGTCCTGGCAACCAGACACCCGATCAGTCTTTTGTCTGGTTGACAAGACCAAAACGCGGCCAAAGCTCGGCGTTTTGGTCCGGTCAACAGACCCGTCAGTCTTTGTCTGGTTGACCAGACCAAAACGCCACGCTTTATCCACAGCTCGACACTGCAGGGTGTGCATATAAGACAAAAAAACACTTTTTGGTGTGCATATAGGCACATTGGTATGCCAATAGGTACACCCAGAAAGAAAATGGGTAAGACAGTGAAATAGAGAGAGAAAGAGGGGAAGACAGTGAGTTTGTGTTTGGGTTGTGTTGTGTTGTGTGTAGCAAGAGGGTGGTAACATAGTAAATGATATCTTGAAAATAATAAAAAAAAATTGATAATACTGAATGTAACATGATAATCTCCGATAAACCACTCAAAAGGCCCATCCATAGAAATTGATTTTCCTAGTGTATTATTTTTCTTTTACTTTTTCACAAAAAAAAATATTTAACGCTGTCATCCCACACAAAAATATTCTCAAGATAATTTCAATTATTAATCAACTAGGTTATGGCCCCGTGTGTTACACGGGTTGATTAATGAAAACGATATAATTTATTATTTGTAAATATGTATTATTTTTAATCTACTCTTGATAGTTTTAATTGAACATACATGATAAATTCATAAGTTGTCATTAATAACATTGAATTTCATGGGACAAACTTCTAATAACAATGAATTTCATGAGATAAACATCCTAAAATTAAAAATAAAAAACAAAGTCATCAAAATTCACACCAACAAAACTTGGGAAAAGTTAATTAAAGAAAGGAACATTAGATTTTAATAATCTCAACTATTCACCGTTGGCCGCTATCAGTTCCAATTTAAAAAATAACCATTGGTCATCCCAACTATTAACATATTGGCTTCCAATAGAACCTGACTAACAGAACCGTAACGTTGTTACTATTCGATCGCCGGAAAAACGTTTTTAGCCAGAAAAAGGTTCTTAAAGGTCCGATATAAGGTTACAAAAAGGTTTGAGACGAAACTGTTGAGTTTTTTGGCCAAAAACTTAAGTTTTCCGGACAAAAAGCAGTTTTCTAGTGATGAAAGAATTTACGGCGACCTCAATAATTGGGGCTTTTAGTAGAAAAAAGTTCCTAAAATAAGTAGTAAGGTTACAAAGAGGTTTGAGACAAAAATATCGAGTTTTTAGGCCAAAAACGCTTTTTCGGTGACCGGAGACTAACGACGTTAGGGTTTTGTTAGTCAGGGTCCATTGGAGGCCAATATGTTAATAGTTGGGACTGTCAGTGGTTATTTTTTAAGTTGGGACTATTGGCGGCCAACGACGAATATTTGTTATTATTGAAATCCAATATTCCCTAAAGAAACATGCAACTATTTTGATTTTTTTACTCACTTTTACTATTTTGTGTGTGTTACTTATTGAAAAGAAAAGTCTTGGTATCAATACATGCATCTCAACCCAATGGAAAATTTTACCATTTTATTTCTTTTATTATATAACATTGTGTAGTGTACGGGTTGAATAAATGTAATTTTATATACCAAATAATAAAAAAATTATATCTTTAAAAACCTTATGTATTATATAAGTTGAATAAATGTAATTTTGTATATCATTAAAATTCCCATGTGTATTGTACATGTTGAATAAATCTAATTTTATATACCAAATAATAAAAATGTTATATCTTTAAAAACAACGTGTATTACAGGGATTGAATAAATGTAATTTTGTATAACAAATAATAATAAAAACTGTATCTTTAAAAAGCCTCGTGTATTACACGGGTTGAATAAATGTAATTTTATATATTAAATAATAAAAAAAATATTCTTTATTTGAATCTTATGAAAAATACCCAATTCATTTTGCGTTCTTAATAGAATAAATTGATTAAAATAATAAAAGTTACAAAAAGTATATTAAACTGTTTTATTATTATAGTTTGTTTTATGCGATTAATAGAATAAATTGATTAAAATAATAAAAACTACAAAAAGAATATTAAACCGTTTTATTATTATAAGTTTGTTTTATGCAACCAATCTATTTATTTAGGGTAAATGATAAAAAGATAAAATTGAGGGAATAAAATAATATATTTTTTATTTAACTCTTATTAACAAATGTTATCTATATCTATTTATTTAAGCGGGAAAAAATTATTGAGATCACCTTATAGAGTGCCATGTGTCCCCCATATGATTTACTTTATTATATGTATAGATTAGTTTTATTTGTTACATTTATCCTACTAATAACTATTATTGTATGATTTCAATTATTAATCAATTACTTTTATATAAATACTAGGTTAGAACCCCGTGTATTACACGGGTTGAATAAATTTAATTTTATATATATTAAATAATAACAAAATTATATGTTTATGAACCCCGTATATTGTACGGGATAAATAAATGTAATTTTATATATCAAATAATAAAAAAATTATATCTTTAAAAACCATATGTATTGTACGGGTTAAATAAATGTAATTTTGTATACTAAATACTAAAAACGTCGTATCTTTAAAAACCATGTGTATTACACAGATTAAATAAATGTAATTTTGTATACTAAAAACGTCGTATCTTTAAAAAACCCGTGTATAATCGGGTTGAATAAATCTACCAAATAATAAAAAAAATTACATCCTTAAAATCCTCGTATGTTACACGTGTTGAATAGATCTAAAAAAGAGTTATATCTTAAAAAACCATGTGTATTACACATATTAAATAAATGTAATTTTGTATATTAAATACTAAAAACGTCGCATCTTTAAAAATCCCGTGATGGGTTATATAATAAATGTAATTTTGTATATTAAATACTAAAAACGTCGTATCTTTAAAAAACTCGTGTATAGTTGATGTGCGGTAAAGTGTTATATATATTAGGTGTATATTTTAAGCCCTTTTTAACACTTATTTTAGCCAAGTTTTAAATTTATAAAACACGATATTTCACTAACACTAAACACACATATGGGCAAGTGCACCCATCGTTGAGTGTAGTATAGCGTTGGTAAGATACCGAGGTCGTCCAAGGACACAAGAGCTTTTAATACCGGTTTATCCTCAACGTCTAACCAAAACAAAAGTTTAGAAAAATGTTTTAAACTAAGAAAAATAAAACTAACTAGAATGCTGAAAATAAAAATAAAATAAAAACAGATAGACAAGATGAATCACTTGGTTCCGACTCGTATCTAGTATAACCTTTGATTATTTCCGCACTTTTGCACATAATTAAGAGATTATCTTAGTTATTGTAGTAGGCCCCTCTTTTGAAGGTGATGTTACCCTCACCCCAGTAGTTTGAGTCAGCAGGGATACAATCCTAAAGGGGTGGATTATTGGAAGATAATGAATTAAGTTATTAATGCAGTATTGTGGTAGGCCCCGCTTTTGGCGGTGACGTTACCCTCGGCTAAGTAGTCTGAGTCAGCAGGGATACAGTCCTAAGTAGCCGGGTTATAGTATTAATAGTAGTTAACTTATGAGGGGATCAAAGAGTTTGGACCCCCGCCATCCAATACCGTGAAGTATTGAAGGAGGTCCTACTAAATTTGACCCAGGTCCATTGCAGGACCTCTAAACGCTGAACAATGGCAAGACCTTTACCAAACCGTTCCCTTAACCCCCTACCAGGTAGCCAACATACCTCCATATAGACCGTGGAGATATGAATGGTGAAAATCCTTTATTTTATATAGACAGTAAAATAATGCCAAGACACCACGGACAAACGATAAGGAAAGATCACCTTCAACATAAGTAACTAGTTATTAAAGTCATTAATACAAAACCAAATAAAAAGTGCAAAAGATTAGAAATAAAAAGTATTATACTAGACACTTTGTCTTCACCAAGTGATGTAAGAGACTTAGGCAAACATGGCCTTGATTGTCAAGAACTCTTACGATCAATCTTGGATCCCGAGACGACCCACACACTCTATGATGGACAATGGATGATGGTGGTGGATGATGGTGTTGTGATGGTGGTGGGTGGTGGATGAAGTGTGAGAGAGGTGGTGTGCCAAGGGATGAGATGAAATGAATCCAAGCACTCCTATTTATAGGCTGAACAGAGAGCTGGACACGGCCCCGTGTCCGTCTGACACTCTCTCTCCTCATTAATTGTAATTCGCAATTACAATAAATGCGCCTGCTGTACTTTCGACACGCCCCCGTGTCCGCTGAGCACGGCCCCGTGATGGGCAATAGAAGCTTCTATAGGTTTGTCTTTTCTGCTGCTTCTTGGGCACGGCCCCGTGCTGGCTGAGCACGGGGCGTGTTCAGCTTTCTGTTTTCTCTATTTTGCTTTGGAAGGTGCCGTTGAGGGTTCGGGCAGTCCACTAATGTTCCTTTTCTTGTATTTATGTTGGATTTAGCTGTCTTTTTGCTTCTTTTGCGTTTTTGAGCTCATTTAATCCTGAAAATACAAAAGGAAGACAAAAACACTCTTTTTCCAATATTAGTACTAAAAAAGGGTTAATTTTATGCCTCATTTGATGTAATTTATATGTTGCATTTTACACACATCAAATACCCCCACACTTGAACTTTTGCTTGTCCTCAAGCAAAACTTTTTAATATGTGGCTTACACTCCCAAATGGAATAGGTAGAAGAGAAGGTTTTGGGCTTGTCATAGAGTGTCGGGATTTCCAAGATCCTTTTGGGTTTTATTTTTATTTATTTACACTCCTATTCGTAATGATTTATTTAGAACTGTTTATAAAAGAAATTACTTATTTGGGCATAACATGCCTTTTTAAAATTCTATTTATATACAAGTTCACATACCTCGCGGGGAAATCACTCACACTCGGCCGAAGGTGTATTTTTAGTGAATCACTCGAGAGCGGCACGGAACTTATTCCTACCATAGGCTTGCCAAGAAATCAATCCTCCTCCTTTTTAACTTTTATACCTTTGTAGATATCAAGAGGACTTTGTGGGTTAAGGGTTGGCTAGGGTTAAAGGTAGGTAGTTGGGTTAGTGGTTAGTAGAAAAAGGGCTAAAAAGCGTAACAAGTGTCGGTTTTCGTATTTTTGCAACTTTTTATTTTTAATGAAGCTTTTATTCAAACAAAGTTATTTTTGATTACTTTGTTTGTTTATTTTCTTTTTGCTTCATCATTATCAAAAATTATTATTATTTTTTTTTACGAAGAACCGAACTTGTTACTAAAATAAAGGGTTAAAAATGAAAAAGGTTTTGGTGGGTGAAAGGGTTTTTGTTTGGGTGATGAAACGAAAAGGTTTAGGCTCAAAGGGCTAACTAGGGGGATTTTTGGGTAGGTGGTAAAAGAAAAAGAAAAAAATAATGGTGTAGAAATGAAAAAGGTTAGTCCTAATGCCTCCATCATGTACTTACTCGGGTTTAAGTTGATAAGGACCGGGAATGTATTGTCATGGCAAGTTCTAGAGTCGTAAGAACCAAGCAGCTATTCACACAAGAAACGAAAAATGAGCATTTAGTCAAATGATATGTAATTGTGTGCTCAATAAAGGCTCAAAACTCACTTTTGTGGGAATGGGTTTTTTATGTGATCAAGTATATATAATCAAATTTTAAATAAGTTTGTCATGCCTTTTCATAATTTTCTTATGTTGGTTCTTTTTATCACTACGCTATCGGTTGTAAATTTGTAAAAATATAACCTTTTTGAGAACTTGAATTTCCCGAGTTAAACCTAGACAAGTAAAAAAAAATGAAATTTTTGAAAAAGTTTGGGGTGATTAGCGGTTCCAATAGAGTTTTGTGTAAGGCTTGTATTTAGGACTTGCAAAATTCAAGGTTTTAGCATCCCCCCCACACTTAAATTACACATTGTCCTCAATGTGTCCCAAAAATAAATTTTTAGGTTGATTAGATGTGTAAAATAGTGTTTAAAAGCAAAAATTTGTGTTACTGGGCACTGAACACGGCCCCGTGTTATCCGGGCACGGCCCCGTGTTCAAGTGCCAGTAACAAAATTGAAATAAGAGAAACAGAAGTCTGGACACGGGGGCGTGTTGGGTGAACACGGCCCGTGTCCAGGTACCTGTACTGGGCGTTTTTGTGCAGGTGGTTCGACACGGGGCCGTGTTGGTTGAGCACGGCCCGTGTTGAACCTTCTGAACTGGAGAAAATTGTCGGGTTGCCTCGTTCTTGTGCATGGGATCATTTTTCTCGTTCCCCTTTTCATCCTTTACCACCATGAGTGTGTTTTACTCATTATAAACCATCCAAACCTTAAAACCATCATTTCATTTCATCATAGAGAGAACTTACATAATCCTAAATTAAAATAAAATTAAAACTTATCTAGATAGGTCAGCAGGTACACGAGGTTATCATAAGGAGTTCTACTATTTTAAGAAAATTTCGAGAATGATTTCCCGATATAGTAGGACTTCTAGCCGAACGAATTTTTCCCTAAACTTTGTTCAAAGCCATTCTTCGATCTCTCTAGGGAGGAAGAATGCGGCTTCGTTTTCTGCTGCTGGTGGTTGAGGGGGAACATTCACCGGGACTCCTTGCACCACTCTTCGCGGGAGCTCTTGGTGCATGGCGTACCATTCGGCTGGAATGACAACTTCGGGCACCATGTTCCACGCCCTTTGGGTTATTATGGGTACCAAAGGCGGGGAGGCGAGAAGGTTCAACCTCTGGTGCAAGTGGTTTACTTCATGGAGACAGCCCTCCAGCCCCACAGTAAGATGGTTGATACGGTCGACCAATGCTTCTTCCACTCCCGTCATTTCATCAATAGCCTCCCTTAGAGCGTAAACATAGTTTACAAGAGAGTCTTCTGCCGTTGAAGATCTCCTCCCTTGTCGGTTATTCCTTGAAGATGATCCGCTTGTTCTGCTTGCCATTTTCTGCGAAGAAAACCGAAGAAAGCTGAATTTTTACAAAACAGAGCCCCTGGACACGGCCCCGTGCTCGTTGAGCACGGCCCCGTGTCCATTTGTCTGCAGGATTTTTGGCTAAAGAATCTTGGAGTTTTAAATTATTTTTATGATTTCTATCTGGGTTTTAAGCTCAGATAATTTAAAATAAAGTTATACAACTAACTTTAGCCCAGAATCTTTAGCAAATAATCTTACAAACTTCACATAGAGGATTGGAATCAAGGGATTTCCAAGCTTCCATGGAGGAATCTTTTGAAAAAAATTTGAAAAAGGGGAAATGAATAAAAGTGGAAGGGACAAGAGGGTCCCTTGGAACCTTCTTTTAACACTTACCTAGGATGGTATGAGTGAAAATCCCAGGGATCTCTGTCAATTGAAGTGGTCAAAATGAGCAGGAATCAGGCTGCATTTAAAGAAAACGACAGCGAACTGGGCACGGCCCCGTGTTGACTGGACACGGCCCCGTGTTCAGAGGAAATCCTGACACATTTTGTCCGTATTCTGACCAAATCAGCAGAGAATCTTTTTAGTGAGCACGGGGGCGTGTTGACCTGGACACGGCCCCGTGTCTGGAGGCTGCTTTATGGAGTTTTGCTATTTTAAGGATCTCCCCGATATCGGGTGGTTCCTTACTGGTTGGAACAACCCCAAAGTGCCTAATATACCTTAATTGTCCTAGACTAAGGCGAGAACGCAAGAGGTTGTCGGTGAGGGTAATTCCTATTTTTATTCTAGGTGGACAAGTCCAACCCTTTTCCGGGCTCTTGTTAAAGAAGGTATATGCCGAATCGCTCAGGTCTATGTA
The DNA here is from genome assembly GCA_030545235.1 of Helianthus tuberosus. Taxonomy (NCBI): domain Eukaryota; kingdom Viridiplantae; phylum Streptophyta; class Magnoliopsida; order Asterales; family Asteraceae; genus Helianthus; species Helianthus tuberosus. The sequence goes on from CM060427.1 coordinate 18,323,138, forward strand.
TGCATCGAACGAAGTCGATGGTGAGTCCTTCATGGCACAATCGACACAGGGACGACTATCGTCCAAGTCTTTGCTAGGTACGAAGGCATTTTCGGGAGCAACGAGGTTGTCAGAATGCGGTTCCAACATTTCTTCATGGGTATCGTCTTGGGGTGGATCAATAAAATCCTTCCCAAGCTCTTCTATCCATTTCAGAATTAGCTCTTCCAGTTGAAATAACTCGCTAAGGAGCATTTCCCCTAGAATATCTGGCTGGGCGCATTCGAGGGAGAAATAGTGCTTATTTTTACTTTCGCCCCTCCTAAGGTTGTGAGAAGATGGTGGGTCCATGTAGTGGGGCCTATAATTTAGGAAGTAGCATTTTACTTCTTCATGTTCGCCACCACATAATTGACACCACGTACCATAAGAGTGCCGAAAGTAAAAATAATTACTATCACTCATGTTTATGTCAGAAATTACCAACCGTCGGGATCTAACGGTTCTGTTTTCAGTAACTGAAACTTGGGCACGGGGGCGTGTTGAGTGGGCACGGCCCCGTGTTCAGCTTACTGTCTGATGTAAAACAGGATTGCCAGTTCCAATGATTGAGCACGGGGGCGTGTTCAGCGGGCACGGCCCGTGCTGAGCTCTGCAGAAGCTGAAAAACTAAGAAAATTCTAAAAAAAAAATAAAAAGAAAAATAAAAGATGATTAGGCCGTTGATTCCTAACTTTCTTAAAATCCTTGTGTCCCCGGCAGCGGCGCCAAAAACTTGATGTGCGGTAAAGTGTTATATATATTAGATGTATATTTTAAGCCCTTTTTAACACTTATTTTAACCAAGTTTTAAATTTATAAAACACGATATTTCACTAACACTAAACACACATATGGGCAAGTGCACCCATCGTTGAGTGTAGTATAGCGTTGGTAAGATACCGAGGTCGTCCAAGGACACAAGAGCTTTTAATACCGGTTTATCCTCAACGTCTAACCAAAACAAAAGTTTAGAAAAATGTTTTAAACTAAGAAAAATAAAACTAACTAGAATGCTGAAAATAAAAATAAAATAAAAACAGATAGACAAGATGAATCACTTGGTTCCGACTCGTATCTAGTATAACCTTTGATTATTTCCGCACTTTTGCACATAATTAAGAGATTATCTTAGTTATTGTAGTAGGCCCCTCTTTTGAAGGTGATGTTACCCTCACCCCAGTAGTTTGAGTCAGCAGGGATACAATCCTAAAGGGGTGGATTATTGGAAGATAATGAATTAAGTTATTAATGCAGTATTGTGGTAGGCCCCGCTTTTGGCGGTGACGTTACCCTCGGCTAAGTAGTCTGAGTCAGCAGGGATACAGTCCTAAGTAGCCGGGTTATAGTATTAATAGTAGTTAACTTATGAGGGGATCAAAGAGTTTGGACCCCCGCCATCCAATACCGTGAAGTATTGAAGGAGGTCCTACTAAATTTGACCCAGGTCCATTGCAGGACCTCTAAACGCTGAACAATGGCAAGACCTTTACCAAACCGTTCCCTTAACCCCCTACCAGGTAGCCAACATACCTCCATATAGACCGTGGAGATATGAATGGTGAAAATCCTTTATTTTATATAGACAGTAAAATAATGCCAAGACACCACGGACAAACGATAAGGAAAGATCACCTTCAACATAAGTAACTAGTTATTAAAATCCTTAATACAAAACCAAATAAAAAGTGCAAAAGATTAGAAATAAAAAGTATTATACTAGACACTTTGTCTTCACCAAGTGATGTAAGAGACTTAGGCAAACATGGCCTTGATTGTCAAGAACTCTTACGATCAATCTTGGATCCCGAGACGACCCACACACTCTATGATGGACAATGGATGATGGTGGTGGATGATGGTGTTGTGATGGTGGTGGGTGGTGGATGAAGTGTGAGAGAGGTGGTGTGCCAAGGGATGAGATGAAATGAATCCAAGCACTCCTATTTATAGGCTGAACAGAGAGCTGGACACGGCGCCGTGTCCGCTGGGCACGGCCCCGTGTCCGTCTGACACTCTCTCTCCTCATTAATTGTAATTCGCAATTACAATAAATGCGCCTGCTGTACTTTCGACACGCCCCCGTGTCCGCTGAGCACGGCCCCGTGATGGGCAATAGAAGCTTCTATAGGTTTGTCTTTTCTGCTGCTTCTTGGGCACGGCCCCGTGCTGGCTGAGCACGGGGCGTGTTCAGCTTTCTGTTTTCTCTATTTTGCTTTGGAAGGTGCCGTTGAGGGTTCGGGCAGTCCACTAATGTTCCTTTTCTTGTATTTATGTTGGATTTAGCTGTCTTTTTGCTTCTTTTGCGTTTTTGAGCTCATTTAATCCTGAAAATACAAAAGGAAGACAAAAACACTCTTTTTCCAATATTAGTACTAAAAAAGGGTTAATTTTATGCCTCATTTGATGTAATTTATATGTTGCATTTTACACACATCAATAGTCGGGTTGAAAAATCTACCAAATAAAAAAATATATATATCTTAAAAACCCCGTATATTACACATGTTGAATAAATCTAATTTTACATAGCAAATGATAAAAAGTTATATCTTTAAAAACTTCGTGTATTACACGGGTTATATAAATGTAACTTTGTATAGTAAATAATAAAAAAAGTTATATTTTTCAAAACCCTGCATTTTACATGAGTTGAATAAATATAATTTTGTATATCAAATAATAAAAAGGGTTATATTTTTAATAAATTAGGATAACATTTAATATTAATTTATTATTTATATATTTAATATAAGATAAGTAGGAAAGAGAGGTATTTGTTTTAAAAATATATTAAATTAACAATTTAGATTTGAGGATAATATTTTATTAAAGGAAGATAAGATTTAATATTAATTTATTATTTATTTAATTAATATAAAATAAGTATAAATTTGAGGATACCTTCAACGAATGACATGTGTCCCAAAGTTGGTTTCTTTTATTATAATAGTTAGATAAACCAATACAACCCTTTTAAATAATAAAATAAATTATATTAGGTATACAATTGGGTAATCTGGTCGGGTAAACGGGTATATCACTAAATCTCAAACCCGAATAAAAAAACAATAATCCCAAACCTGGTCCTATGCCCAATTAACCGACCCTAAACCCGTCTCTAATGTGTTGAGTTTTCGGGTTTACCCATTAGATTCAGGTTCGATTGTCACCCCTAATTCATGCCGCGTAGCGCGAGGTAATCCAACTAGTTAACAATTACAATTTACAAAATCAAGTTACAAAGTGCCTGCACATAAAAAAAAAAAAACAAAATTACCTATTATAAATTAGCAACATTTTGGTGTATATAGAAGTTGTACGCTATGCTTATGGAGGTTTTTAAAAAAAAAATTACACTTTTAACCTAAAACTACTTGGGTTGTTTACTTTCAACACAAAATTTTCTATCTTTTTCAATTTAACCTCACAACTTTTTTTATTATCAACTTTGGTCCCCATACTTTGCATATTTTGCAGATTTTTTTTACGTTTTGTTCTAAATTTTGCGAGTTAACACGGCACAACGTTCGTGTGTGGTTCAACGATTTACGTTTTGTTTTACGCTTTGTTCTAAAATCTGCGAGTTATGTAACACCCGTCTTTTAATTTCGAAAAGATACGGAAATTGTAAAAGAAGAAACTTTAACTAACAAAAACTTAGTTGGTAAACTAAGTTATACTTCATCATAGTTATTAACATAGTCAAATAATTAATTTCAAACATAAGTCATTCAGTAGTGATTACAAAACTACGTAGTTTAATTAGATTTATTTAGTGCGGAAGCATCCAAAAGTTTTGTGTTCGGTTCTTGAAACATCAACTTGACCATCGTCCACATACTTGCAATACCTGAAAATTGGAGATTATTAACAAAATTTAGTGTTAGAGTTCTTAGAAATATTGCTTAATCGAAACTATGCTCAAAAACGGATTCGATTAGCTAGGATATGCAAGATTTAACAAAAATGTTTGGGCTCTACCGTAACTTATGGTACGGTAGACGCTGGATAACCTTGGTCTGCCGTAAGGCAGTAAAGAACTGCCGTAACCTTTTTATTTCTACCGTAAGTTACGGTAGCTACCGTAATTACGGTAGTCTCTGAAAGTTTATGTTTTGACTGATTTTGTTTATTTCACCCAAAACCCAAATCTCGGATTCCTCATTTTTAACGCCCACGCTCCCATCCCCGGTTTGCGTGTTTAGTATTTCGCTACCCGTCGCTCGGGCTCAAAATCTACAAGTAAGGTACTACCGTTATTCGATCCATTCCTTCTCTTAGTGACCCGTTTAGTTCACCCTTATGGACTTCATCATTCTAACAAACCAACACGCTAAAGTTCTCGTATTCTAATATGTCATTTATTAACAATCACAAAAGGCCAATTAACCATATTACGAAGCATTAGCCACGCATTATTTGATTATTCGACCCGTTTGGCTCATCTACGGAATCCTCCATTATGATGACTACCAACGAGACCTAACCAATTCTTGACCTATTATTCAGTATAGCGAACCTTATCGCTTTAAATCAACACAACTTTTATTCTACAATTCAACTACACATATGCTAATTATCAACGTTCACCCAATGTAACGAATCAAGTTACATACCTTCAATGCACACCCTTCAAACGCAAGTCACCACCGGCTTGTCCACTCGACGCTCCGGTATCTTTTCCTATAGAGTTCAATCATGATACGTTTAGAACTCCCTTTTTAATCATATATTGCATAATTTGCCTAAACATCACAATTATGTGTTTTTAACTTAAATTTTCAGTTTCAAGCCTTCTTTGAGGCATTTCTACGAACACATAAAGGGCATAATTTATATCTTTTATATTCTAATCCTTGGCTTGTCACTTAGCCTCGATTAACATTAATTGAGCTATCACTTATATAATTAAACATCATATTTTTCAGAAATCAGTTTCTATGAATCAATTTACACTAGAATAGCCTTCTAAATCTTAGTGTTCATCATTTTCTCACAAAACCCATAAACCACCTTCAATGTGTTCATGAAATTTCCTGAATTTAGACATGATTTCACATGTTGTTGTCTAGGTTTTACCCTTAGACACTATATCATCACTATTCTATCCAAATAACAAACATGCATCATAAAAATTCGGATTTCCCAAATTCATGAAAATCTCAAGTAGAGAATTTTCATCAAATTTTACATACCTTATGATCTCCTTGCAATGGGGATCACTAATCCATGCTCTAAATTCGTTTTGGGACTGATCTTGACCTTCAATTTGTGAGATTTAAGAGAGTCTAGGGTTTGAAGAGGAGCTTGGGGTCGCCCCTGTCTTCTGATCGATCTCAGCAACACCAAACCAGGGTGTTGTGAGTTAAATTTTGTTTTATTATTATTAGTTTTCATTTAAACACCTTTGGTCCCTCAACTTTTGTTTTTATTTTATTTTGACTTTTTAACTACTTATAAGTCATCATCTAACTAGGTTAATGTCATTCCCAGTTAGTTTGTTTCACTTATTTATTTACAACATATTTGTAATATAAGAATTTGTATTTTCGGGGTGTTACAAGTCCACCCCCCTTAAAAAGGGTTTCGTCCTCGAAACCAGAGTACATACCGAATAATGTAGGGTAGAGACGTCGCATCTCCTCTTCAGACTCCCATGTAGTGTCCGAACCTTTCCTATGCTCCCACTTGATCTTGACTTGATCGATTTGTTTATTTCGCAAGTGCTTAACCTTTCGATCTAAAATCTCTATTGGCCTTACCGCATAATTCAGGCGATCATCCACCTCGATATCGTCGTAATGGATATAAGATGTTTCCTCTGCCAGACATTTTCGTAGCTGTGATACATGAAACGTACCATGTATTCCACTCAACTCTTCCGGTAGCTCGAGGCGATAGGCTACTTTACCAACCCGTTCGATGATTTTAAATGGCCCGATAAACCTTGGGCTTAGTTTCCCCCTTTTTCTGAATCTGATAACGCCCTTCCATGGGGAAACCTTTAACACAACCTTTGTTGGTGCATACGTCTGTCGACTTTGTCTTGTATCGAGTCTTATATTAAGAATGTTAGATCAGGGCACGTAGTTCGAGAAAATAGGGTTTTTAGGTAATTTTGCATGAAATATTTGATAGGGTAATTTCGTACGAAATTAGATTTCGTTTGTATCTAATTTCGCTTGGAAGGTTCATGCGAAATTAGCTCTCCTATATATACCCTCAGTGCGAAATCATTTGTAACTTTCGTTTGTGAGTTCCACACGAAATTACATAATTTCGCACAAAATTAGCCATAATTTCGCTTCTAAGTGAAATTTCGTTTGAAATTACCTTAGTTCATACGAAATTACCTTACTTTGCACCAAACTATATTTCGTGTGAAAATTAATTTCGTTTGAAAGAGGCTATTTCATTCCAATTCTGATTTTGATTGAGTTTGGTAATTTCGCATCAAGTTTTTTCGTTTAAACTTATATTTTGTGTGAACCTTGTTGACTTTGAACCGTGTTGACTTTGTGATACAGATTACTGAATCATGGAAGAGGAATTCTACAATCCGTTTGCTACACCAGTTGCACCAGTTATAGCTGTCGAAACATTGTACAATGAGAATGAGACAGGAACTTACCAGAAACCGCCAAAACTTATGTACATTGAAGATTTTAAAGGATGGTAGAATCGGTTTGAGAACTGGGTGCAAGCTTATAAGTTTGACGCATGGTGTTCATTAGAGAAAGATTACGAGAAACCGAAAAATGAGCGTGGACTTGAAAAAGCTTTTTGTGATTTTTCAGAGAATGATAAATTGAAATATACAAGTGAGAAAATGATGATCAATATTCTTCAACAAGCGATTAAAGAAGATATTTTTGTTTTGCTTCAACATGATGGTACTGCTAGGTCAATTTGGACGGCATTGATTCAAAAGTTCAAAGGAAGTGCAGATATGATCAAAAACAAAAAGGCGTTATTGAAGAAATCATTTGACATGTTTGTAGGTTTTGATCATGAAACAACAAAAATGACCATTGATAGATATTGTCATTTAGTTTTGGAAATGGGAAGATTGGACATAAAGAAAGACGACGATGAATGGGTTGATAAACTAGCTGATGCATTACCACAGCAGAAATGGGGAACTTATTTGTTGATCCTAAAACACATGAGAAAATCTGAAAATATGAATCTAGCACAGTTTATTCAGAAGATTGAAGAGCATGAGTTGGACATCCAGAAAACGGCAATCATGAAGAATCCAAATGCTCAACAAGATGTCAGTTTATACTATAGAGGAAACAAATTTGAAGTTACTCCAAGCCCAAAGATTCAAACTGGTTTTAGTGCTGATAGTTCTTCTGAAACAAAGGGAAGCACTGTGATTCAAAGTGGTGGACCTTCATCTTCGTATTCAAGCTTTGATCCAAATTTTACAACACCAAGTCCTCAACGACAGAATTCTACAAATCTGCAGTGCAACGTTACCTTGAACATTCAAAATGGTCAAAATATGTCTCCAAAAATAGCTAAGCAATACATGGCATCACTTGTTGCTATGTTGGAATCATATGAAAGCTTGATTGCTGGCAAAATTGGAAATCCGATGCTTACCAAAGAAGATTATGACCAGATTAATGCTGAGGAACTTGAGTTGATGGATGTCAAGTGGTGTTTAGCCAGTGCTGTTCGAAGGGCAGAAAAGTTTCAACAAATAACCAGAAGAGATGACTTTAATGAATTGGCTAAATCTCCGATAGGTTTTGACAAATCAAAGGTTACATGTTTCAGGTGTAGAGAAAAAGGACATTTTAAACGTGAGTGCAAAAACAAAGAAGCAGATGGAAGACATGATCAGTCTGGAAAGAACAATTATTATCAAAAATCAATTTTTCATCAGATTGCTCAACAACCACAAACTGCACATGCACGTGCCATTGAAGAAAAAGATAAAAGAGCTTGTTATGGTATAATTGATCAAGACGATGAAAAGGTTGCAGAGGGATTTAGTTAGGATAAATACATTCCACCTGGTTCAGGTCTTGTTGCTAGAGTTCTGGAAGAAGATGAAATCAAATCTAGTCGGAAAAGAACACCGATTTTTCCAGATTTAGGAAGTAATATTGATACCGATGATGAAGAAGAATATCTTAATAAAGCTAGAAAAGGTATAGATCCTGACAGTTTTAATTTGTTTTTTGCAGATAAAGTTGAAATGCTGAATGAGAAGACGATTGCCAGATTAAAGAGAGAGCTAGAAGCAATAAGAATAGCTGATGACACGACAAAGATGAAAGCTGAAGAATCAAATGTTGAACCAGTGATTGAAAAGGTGATAGAAAAAATCGTTGAAGTGGAAAAAGTGGTAGAAAAAATTGTTGAAGTTGAAAAGATTGTCGAGGTTGAAAAGATAGTTGAAGTCATTAAACCTTGTCTGAAATGTCTGGAATCATGAAAAGATTGTAAGGAGAAGGACAAGAAGATTCTTGAACTGGAAGAGATGAAAGAGAATTTGTTGTCTGATGTGAAGTATGTGAAGGAATCTTATGTCGTACTGAACAGAACAGTTGATGGTTTGAAAAAGACAAATTCAGAAGTTGATGCTGCTATGACAATGATGAGTTCCACTTTAATGACAAAGTAGAAGGTCATCAATGAGTATATTGAAGACTGTGCAAAGCTAAAGCAGGATTTGGAACTTGAAAAGATTGAAAGTGAAAGAATCAAACGATTGCTGTTGAGTTATACAACATGTAATTATTTGATTGACAGAGTTTACCCTTCTGTTGCAGGTCTTGAAGCTTTCCAAGATAAAGAGAAGGAAACGGATACTGGTAAGAAACAAAGTGTCAAGTATAACAAGTGTCCGCCCCCGATTTGGAATAGTTATTCTCCCAGAAAGCCAAATGAGGAACGTTTAAATAAGGCTCTCAACATAAAGTTAAAGTCTGAAACTATTGATGAGTTACCAGACAATATTGATGTCACATTCACAGCGTCTGACACTGATCATGAGTCTGAGTTGTTAAAGAAAGTGGTAGATCAGGTGTTGGATATGGATGAAGAGTCAAAATCGGAATCTAAGTCTGAAAGTTCGAGTTCATCAGAAAAGAGTCCCAGTTCACCGGTTAAAAGGGTTTACAATAAAGAATTCCTGTTATCAAAATCTAATTTGAATGACGGACCAATCAAAGTAGCATATACTTTGAGTGATTCAGACAAATTATATTCTGATGAGGAATTTCCAATAAGAAGTGTCAAATCTGAAATGATCAAACAGGTTTTCAAATTAACATAAATTAATATTTCTGAAATAAAAGATTTAAATCTTCATGAAAAACCTAAAAAATACACTTCAAGAGTTCAACAAAGACTGAACAAGAAAAAGGGTTACAGTTCTGGTTCAGGTTATCGAAAGAAACCAAACCATAACGGTAATTTCAAAAAGCAGGGTTTAGGTTTCATTTCCTAGGAAAATTATAAAAATGAGAAAAATTATAAATCAAAAACAAAATTTGTTGCAGGAGGAAGTTCTAAAGAAGAACAGAAGAAACCATTCTGGAAACAGTCAAACCGAGAGTTTCTTGCTGAAAGAAAGAAGAATATAAAGAAATTCGTTCCAAGAGTTGACAAAAGAATCTGTTTTAAATGTCAAAAAGCTGGACACATTGCTTGGAATTGCCACGAGTCCACTTATTCAAAACAGGGAGTTTCTTTTAACTCTAAAATGGAAAAGAAATGTGTTGATAAAACAGTACAATCAAAAGAAAAATTCAAAATGTTTGAAAATTCGACTTTCGAAGAAGGTGAAAGTTCAAAACGGTTTTACAAAAGAAAAGTTGATTTGAACAAACAAAGATGGGTTGTAAAATCTGAGAGTAGTTCTGACAATGAATTTGATTCCATAAAGTCAGAGGAGTCATCTGTTGAGAAAAAGAATGAGAATTCCGTTCCAGAGTTGAACGATGAAAACTTTCCGCCATTGTCAAAAGAAAAATTGAAGTTAAAAATTGGTAAGATTGAGATTTCAGATCAATTCTTTGCTGGTAAAGGAGAATTTGATACTGAAAAGACTTTCAATGGAAAAGTCAAACATATATTTGGGAAGATGGTGGATGGGAAAGTGAAAAGTGCAAAAGATTTTTATAAATCGAAAGGAGGTTGGGATAGAGTTGATTTAAAATCACCCAAGGCTGGTCAGGCTTGGGTGACAGCATTTTCAAACTGAAATCCTGACTTGCCGGAGCTCCCAGGTTGGTAAGTGTGGAGCAAGAATCGGCATATTTCTTGAGAAATATAACCAAAGTGGTTGTTGGTTAATGGTTTATTGATATTTCGACCTTCAAGATAAATCAGGGACATTAAGTTGTACTTGATTTATCTTTCCTACAAGTAGCATTGTTTGAGAAAACAAAGTGATGAATGAATCCCCGATTTTCCAGAGTGATAAAATCAACAAAACTTATTTTCCGGAAAAACCATTTGATTAAAACAAACTTAAGTGTTTTGAAATCATAATGGGAAAATAGTTTGTTGTCAGGGGGAGTTCTAATTGTTTATGCCTAGTGAATGCCGATTTGAAGCAATTCACAACAGTTGTCATTTTATGTGTACAGTTTGTTTTCAAAATTTCTTTTAAATGATTTTGAATTTTAGGGGGAGTAAGAAATTTTAGAAAATCCAAAAACATTAGAAAATTTGAAAAAGTCAAAAACATGATAAAATCAAAAATGAGTTTTGTTGACAAAAAGAGGAAATGATAGTACATCAGTGGACAATCACAGCATGCTAAAGAATTGGAAAGTTAAATAGTGATAAACGGTCTCACTGTTGATGTGTCAGTAGGTTTTTACACGCTTAGTAGATTGTGTTCGAGATATAAACCTAAATTTCAACCTTGCTTATCTCGTGGGAAACATCTCTCGGATATATGGGTAACCCCCGAAATCTTGTTTGAAAGGTCGCTCTTTCTGAGATACTAGGTCTTTATACTTAGTGATATCTGGGGTATTATCCCTGGACTTCTGATTTTGCGGAAGCAATGGCCTAGTCCCCGTAAAATACTTTTCGCTTGCTTGAAATGTAGCACACCCCTCAGCATAAAAAATGATGAAACATTGAAAAATGCTAATCATGTGCTGTTGAAGAAAAGATTCTCTAAAGGGAACCAACCAAAAGTCGAAGCCGTCATCTCTCTGATTTTGCGGAAGCAATAGCCTGAGCTCTCACGGCCCTCACATTTAACCCTTTACAGATATCATCTAGGTATACTTACCTGTAAGACTGAATATTGGGATCTGGATACGGGAGTATATTCTGAGGTGGGACACGCGAATAAGTTTAAGTCTCTAAAACATTAATCTCGTATCTCGAAACAGTTGAACTTTGTGTGAAAATTTAAGTGGATCAGTATACTGACAATCTAAGTGAATCGTTTAGAACTTAAAATGTTAAAAGCTTAACGGTGTTGGTGATTTGTCTCAAAAACTGATATGATCCTCTTACACAAACTCACAAAAATATTGTATGTAAATATTTCTTTAAAGCATTTCTTTAATATCAAAAATCCAAAAAAAAATTTCGGAGTGTTTTAGATTGATTTTTACAAAAGTTTAAATTTGTCAAATCTTTAATTGGTTAAACTTACTTTGAGGTAGAGATTATGCAGGTTATGGTTATTGTGACAACTCGTATTTCAGAACCTATTTATGTGCTTAATGTAACGTATGTGAACGTGGTGTGATTATCTGATATGTTGATTTAATGAATGTTATGAGATTTTATGTTTGTAATATGTGAATTTATGTATGTATATATATACATATGACTCGGATCGCACAACACAACCCAGTCGCACAAGCCCTTGTTGGGCCACACTCCTTGCACTCGAACCACAAAGGCCAACCGTAATGGTTTCGGCCCACTCCCTCTACACGCATAACACTATGGGGAATGGGTATACTCCTCATAACTTGCAAAACACAAAACACACACAAAACCCTAGTTCTCTACTTCTCTCTCTCTCTCTCTTGTTCGACGGCAATCCTCATAGCCGAAGCCTCATCTCGTGAAGCTTTCTTGATCGGATCACCTTTGTGTTACCTTCTAATCGGTTAGTGTATTACTTTGATTGTATGTTTATTGATACGTTGGCTTACATGTTTTACATGATGATTTAGGGATGTTAGGTGTTTGATTATGATGTAAAATGTTAGGGTTTGGTGTTCATAATAATCGGCTCACATGTGCACTTGATGATATTCACATGATTCAGACTGCATGATCTAGATTTAGAACCGAGTATATATAATCGGCTATTGTGATGTGATAATCGAAGTGGTTGCATGATGGTTAGGATTGCATGTTGATATAAAAGTTTACTAATCTAATGATCCAGATTGAACGTTTGATTATTGCTCATGACTATGATTAATTAGGGTTCATATGAATTACACGATGATTGCTTGGTTTGATCGAGAATTTGCATGATCTAAAACGGATTGATTGTTGATTGATAACTACATAAATGGAAACCATGTAACCGATTGCAAGATTTTAGGAATAATTAAACAGATCACACAAGACTCCTAGTCGCACAAGAGCTGAACGCACAAGCTCTTGGATCGCACAAGATCAGATCACACAAGATCTGATCTAATTGCACAAGTGCAATCGCACAAGTTGGGTACAAACACATAAAGCACATGGTACTGTTTTATTATGAATGATCGCACAAGACCGTGCTGATCGCACAAGGCTTGGGGCCACACAAGAATCACTTGGACTTTCATACGGTTGGGCCTCAAAGCCCAAACTCCGATCGCACAAGCCACCCGGATCGCACAAGTCCATCCAGACCGCACAAGAGAATCATGTTTAATTGCTTGGGCCGTTTACATGCTGGACTGTTTATTTATATTGGGTCGGCCACTCGCACAAGATGTTATTGGGTTGTACGATTGCTTCAGCCCAATACATCCTAATCGCACAAGTTTTATGTGTTTACTGTTTCGTCTAGCATGCTTAATGTGTTGCCATGATCAATACGTGTTCGTAATCTGCTAGCTTATGTGTAAACATACGTGCACTACTTGAACCTAGACCTGACTTGTATGGTAACCATGTTAGGACGTGGTTGACCACTAGGAGCTCAATCGACCTTTACTTATCTGCCGAGCTAACCTAAGGTGAGTTCACACTTTCTACAAAGCATGGGATTCCCAGGGGTTGGGAATGGGTTAAGGAAGATGGATTCCTCGTCCTTTCTTGGGAAGGACAGTACGGGTTAAAGGAATATAATTCCTCGTCCTCATGGACAGTTAACTTTCACTAGACCAAAACTCTATCACGAAGTCCTTCCTTTTTATATCGAGTTAATCGCCGGGCCAATGGCGAGCGGGTCATTAGTTAGATAGCGCTATTTAGGTCTGACAAGCCTCACACCGTGCCGCAGAGGACGGGCGTGAACTAATGGATCTGGGCACGTCAATGATGATAGACATTGACGCTAAGGGCACATAAACATGACTAAATTCAGTGGTCGATATGGTAACGAGTCTAGTAGTATATACATGGGGTAGCCCCCACGGCCGAAGAGCCAGATAATTAAACATGGGGTAGCCCCCACGGCTGGATTGCCAGAGTAAACGGGATTAAACAAAACACGTTTTCAACTATGGGGTAACCCCCACAGCAGGAATGCCAGTTAAAGGAAACTGTTTTTGGAACAACTTAAAACAAACACCCAACTATGAACTCGCTCAACGTTGTTGTTGACTCGTTACTACATGCTTTGCAGGTCAATAGGTTTAGCATGAGCTTGCATGGGGAAGAGTCGTTGTGGAGTATGGACATGAGTGTTCATGACGAACTTAAAAATTATTTACTTATGCTTTCGTTTTAGACATTATGCTTCCGCTTGCAACTTAAACTATGTTTTGGTTGGACACCAATTGTATTGGTTGGATTTTATAATTACTTACATGCTCGTTCAATATGATTGGTGGCTGGATCCTGGTCAGTCACGCCTCCAAGTGGTGATACTCCGCATGTGGATTTTGGGGGTGTGACAGATTGGTATCAGAGCCATTGGTTATAGTGAACTTGGTTTTAATAAGGGAAAAAGTTTTTGTTAAAACCGGACTATAACCTGTACAGTGCTCAACGATCCACAACGACGCTTCGCTCCACGTGCAAGACTCGACATTCTAGGCGATATGATTTATGTTTACATTGCCTACTTGCTAGATTACATAGAACTTTACTCATGATATGCTTAGATTAATGTAGCAACTGTTAATTGAAAACACGTGTGTGCTTACTCTCTTATGTCATCGCACTGTCGCGAACCCCCTCTCACTCATGTTTCCCTTGATATGAAGATCATGGCTGGACGCATTAACATGACTCAAGCCCAGTTGACGGCTCTGATTAACCAACAAGTTGCTGCGGCACTTGCAGCCGCATAAGCGGGAGGTATACCCTGCAGTCTAAACCCACTCTAGGATTTCTAGGTCCTACTCTCGTGAACCGACCTTTGTGTTGAACTTTTTCCTTTCTTACTCTCACGACAGGTCAACCTGCACAACCTCCTGTGTGTACTTTCAAGACCTTTATGGACTGTCGAACTAGTACCTTTAGTGGTACCGAAGGAGCTGTAGGTCTCCTCCATTGGTTTGAAAAGCTCGAATCTGTTTTCGAGATGTGTGAATGCCTTGAGGCTCGCAGGGTGAAGTATGCTACCGGTACTCTCGAGGGTATAGCGCTCACGTGGTGGAACGCTCAGGTCCAAATGCTGGGGTTGGTTGCTGCTAATGCCACCCCATGGAACAATTTTAAGGAAATGATCAAGGAAGAGTACTGCAATCGTGATGACATTCACAAGTTGGAGGTAGAGTTCTTCAACCTAAAGATGACGGGGTCAGAAATTGAAGCTTATATCAAAAAGATCGAATGAGCTGGAAATTTTGTGTCCTACTATGGTGGATCCTCCCATCAAACGCATCGAACTATACCTCAAGGGTTTAGTGCCAGAGATTCAAAGTCATGTGACTTCAGCTAACCTCGCCACCATCCAGTAAGTTGTTCAATTGGCTCATCGTCTCACCGATCAGGCGGTGGAGCAGAACAGACTACCCAAACGTATTAGTGCTACAGCTACTTCTGATACTCCCGGTGACAATAAACGTAAGTGGGATGGAACTTCTGGCAAAGGTTCAACTTCTGTTCAGTCCCAGTCTCAGCAGAGGAGGACTGACGACTACAAGAGCCCTAGTCAGCAATCATCTGGTAGTCAAAGTCATGGTGGGTACAGGGGAAATCACCCCAAATGTAATCACTGTAACCTACACCAGAGCGGGCCATGCACCAGGAGTAACTGTCATCGGTGCAACAAGCCAGGCCACGCCGCAAAGGATTGCAGAAGTTTATACCCCGCAAACCAGAATCGTCAGCAACAACAAGCCCCACAAAATCAACGCCAGCAGCAGCAGCAAGGCATCAACAAAGGGTGCTTTCAGTGTGGAGCTGAAGGCCACTTCAAGAAAGATTGTCCCCTACTGAACCGGAACCAGAACAACAACAACAATAATAACAACCAGGGGAATGGAAACAACGGGGGTAACAACGGCAATGGTGCAAGGGGTCGTGTGTTCGTTATTGGCCAGGGTGAAGCGAGGAATGATCCCAATGTTGTGACGGGTAAGTTCCTACTCGACGACTTTTATGTTACAGTTTTATTTGATTCGGGTGCCGATACTAGCTACGTGTGCTTAAAAGTTAGTCAAATGCTTAAGCGTACCCCAACACCTTTGAACACCAAGCACACTGTAGAGCTAGCTAATGGTAAGAGTTTAGAGGTCACCCACATAGTCAAGGGTTGTAATCTTGTTCTTGCTGGTCACACTTTCTCTATCAACCTCCTTCCTATAGTCTTGGGTAGTTTCGACGTTGTCATTGGGATGGATTGGTTATCCCAACACCAAGCAGAGATTCTTTGCAACGAAAAGATTGTCCGTATTCCTCGTTCAGGTGATGAACCTCTCATGATTCGTGGCGACAAGAGTGGTGCTGTTGTGAGCATCATCTCTTTCCTTAAGGCCCAGAAGTGTTTACGAAAGAGCCACACTGCTATTTTGGCTCTCGTTACTGACACCTTGAAGAAAGAGAAGAAGATAGAATATTTTCCTATTGTACGTGACTTTCCTGAGGTATTCCCTGAGGAATTACCTGGTCTTTCGCCTCATCGACAAGTCGAATTTCAAATCGAGCTAGCTCCTGGAGCAGCACCTATAGCTCGTGCACCTTATCGCTTAGCTCCATCAGAGTTGGAAGAACTCTCTACGCAACTACAAGAACTCTTCGACAAGGGATTTATTCGTCCTAGCTCTTCGCCCTGGGGAGCTCCAATGCTATTCGTGAAGAAGAAAGATGGTACTTTCAGAATGTGTATCGACTATCGCGAGCTTAACAAGGTGACGGTGAAGAATCATTATCCTCTTCCACGTATTGATGACCTATTCGACCAGCTGCAAGGGTCGAGCTTTTACTCGAAGATTGATTTGAGATCGGGATATCACCAGCTGAGAGTCCGAGAAGAGGACGTCTCCAAAACAACCTTTAGAACTCATTATGGACACTACGAGTTTTTGGTCATGCCTTTTGGGCTGACAAACGCACCTGCGGTTTTCATGGACCTTATGAATCGAGTGTGCAAGCCTTACCTAGATAAGTTCGTTATAGTATTCATCGACGACATCCTGATCTACTCTAAGAGTCAGGAGGAACACGAGCAGCATCTACGACTTATTTTGGAACTCCTTCGAAACGAACAGCTTTATGCAAAGTTCTCGAAATGCGACTTCTGGCTTCGTGAAGTCCATTTCCTAGGCCACGTGGTAAACAAGGATGGGATTCACGTTGATCCATCCAAGGTTGATTCGATCAAGAACTGGCCTGCACCTCGCACACCAACGGAAATTCGCCAATTCTTGGGTTTGGCAGGTTATTATAGAAGGTTCATCAAGGACTTCTACAAGATTGCACAGCCCCTCACTTCACTAACTCAGAAAGGCGTTGTTTATCGCTGAGGTACTACACAGGAATCAACATTTCAGCACCTAAAGGATAGACTTTGTAGCGCACCTATCCTTTCATTGCCAGAGGGCACAGACGATTTTGTAGTTTATTGCGATGCATCCATTCAGGGTCTTGGGTGTGTATTGATGCAACGTGACAAGGTCATTGCCTACGCCTCACGCCAACTTAAGATTCACGAAAGGAACTACACTACACATGATTTGGAGCTGGGAGCTGTCGTTTTCGCACTCAAGATATGGAGACACTACCTGTACGGTACCAGGTGCACCATTTACACCGATCACAGGAGTCTCGAGCATATCTTCAAACAAAAGGAGTTAAACATGCGTCAACGACGATGGGTTGAGTTATTAAATGATTACGAATGTGCCATCAAGTACCATCCAGGCAAAGCCAATGTTGTGGCCGACGCCCTCAGTCGAAAGGACACTACTCCTAAGCGCGTGCGAGCATTACAACTCACCATTTAATCTAGTCTTCCTGCACAGATACGAGATGCTCAGGTAGAAGCATTGAAACCAGAAAACGTCAGGGCTGAAGCCCTACACGGCTCAAGGCAACGATTAGAACAAAAGGCAGACGGTGCCTACTATGTAACAGGACGCATTTAGGTCCCACTCTATGGCAACCTACGAGAGCTTGTGATGGGTGAAGCACACAAGTCTCGATACTCAGTACATCCTGGTTCGGATAAGATGTACCACGATCTCAAAACTACGTACTGGTGGCCTTAGCATGAAAGCTCACATAGCAACCTACGTTAGTAAATGCTTGACTTGTGCGAGAGTCAAGACTGAATATCAGAAACCATCAGGCCTACTCCAACAACCAGAGATACCACAATGGAAATGGGAGCAGATTTCCATGGATTTCGTTACTGGCCAACCTAGATCTCAGCGCGGAAATGACACTATTTGGGTGATCGTGGATCGACTCACAAAGTCTGCACACTTCTTGGCTATCAAGGAAACGGATAAATTCTCCACTCTAGCAGACGTATATCTTAAGGAAGTTGTCTCGAGGCACGGGGTGCCCACCTCTATTATCTCTGATCGTGATGCACGTTTTACTTCTGAACTGTGGCAAGCAATGCACAAGTCCTTTGGCTCACGTTTAGATATGAGCACAGCTTATCACCCGTAAACGGATGGGTAGTCTGAACGCACCATCCAGACCCTTGAAGACATGCTTCGTGCATGCGTTATCGATTTTGGCAACGGCTGGGAAAAGCATCTCCCATTGGTGGAGTTCTCATATAATAAGAGTTACCACACCAGCATTCGGGCCGCTCCATTTGAGGCATTGTACGGGCGTAAATGCCGATCACCTCTTTGTTGGGCAGAGGTGGGGGATAGTCAGATCACTGGCCCAGAACTTGTGGTAGACACAACAGAAAGGATTGCTCATATACGACAACGAATGGTGGCAGCTCGTGACCGTCAGAAAAGCTACGCTGATAAGGGCAGGAAACCACTCGAGTTCCAGATTGGGGATCGAGTGTTACTCAAAGTCTCACCCTGGAAGGGTGTTGTACGTTTTGGCAAACGAGGCAAACTTAACCCACGATATGTTGGACCATTCGACATCATAGAGAAAATAGGCAAAGTGGCCTACAAACTGAACTTACCAGCAGAACTCAGTGGAGTTCACAACGTTTTCCATGTGTCGAATCTGAAGAAGTGTCTGTCAGATGAGACCCTCATAGTTCCTTTGAAAGAAGTCACTATCGAAGAGCAGTTACGATTCGTCGAGGAACCAGTAGAGATTACTGACCGAGATGTGAAGATTCTCAAGCGTACTAGAATACCTCTCGTTCGAGTTCGTTGGAACTCCCGTCGGGGCCAAGAGTTCACCTGGGAACGCGAAGATCAAATGAAACAAAAGTATTCCCAACTGTTCGCAAACAGTATAACCACTACTGAGGCTGAAGCTACCGCGGAATTTCGGGACGAAATTCCAGATCAACGGGGGAAGGATGTGACACCCCAGGAAAACCATGCAACTTAACTAGCTTCCTCAGTGAGTACGTACTAAATTTCGGGACGAAATTTCTTTCAACTTGGGGATAATGTGACAACTTGTATTTCAGAACCTATTTATGTGCTTAATGTAACGTATGTGAACGTGGTGTGATTATCTGATATGTTGATTTAATGAATGTTATGAGATTTTATGTTTGTAATATGTGAATTTATGTATGTATATATATACATATGACTCGGATCGCACAACACAACCCAGTCGCACAAGCCCTTGTTGGGCCACACTCCTTGCACTCGAACCACAAAGGCCAACCGTAATGGTTTCGGCCCACTCCCTCTACACGCATAACACTATGGGGAATGGGTATACTCCTCATAACTTGCAAAACACAAAACACACACAAAAACCCTAGTTCTCTACTTCTCGCTCTCTCTTGTTCGACGGCAATCCTCATAGCCGAAGCCTCATCTCGTGAA
The DNA here is from genome assembly GCA_030545235.1 of Helianthus tuberosus. Taxonomy (NCBI): domain Eukaryota; kingdom Viridiplantae; phylum Streptophyta; class Magnoliopsida; order Asterales; family Asteraceae; genus Helianthus; species Helianthus tuberosus. The sequence goes on from CM060427.1 coordinate 18,342,712, forward strand.
GCTTTCTTGATCGGATCACCTTTGTGTTACCTTCTAATCGGTTAGTGTATTACTTTGATTGTATGTTTATTGATACGTTGGCTTACATGTTTTACATGATGATTTAGGGATGTTAGGTGTTTGATTATGATGTAAAATGTTAGGGTTTGGTGTTCATAATAATCGGCTCACATGTGCACTTGATGATATTCACATGATTCAGATTGCATGATCTAGATTTAGAACCGAATATATATAATCGGCTGTTGTGATGTGATAATCGAAGTGTTTGCATGATGGTTAGGATTGCATGTTGATATAAAAGTTTACTAATCTAATGATCCGGATTGAATGTTTGATTATTGCTCATGACTATGATTAATTAGGGTTCATATGAATTACACGATGATTGCTTGGTTTGATCGAGAATTTGCATGATCTAAAACGGATTGATTGTTGATTGATAACTACATAAATGGAAACCATGTAACCGATTGCAAGATTTTAGGAATAATTAAACAGATCACACAAGACTCCTAGTCGCACAAGAGCTGAACGCACAAGCTCTTGGATTGCACAAGATCAGATCACACAAGATCTGATCTAATTGCACAAGTGCAATCGCACAAGTTGGGTACAAACACATAAAGCACATGGTACTGTTTTATTATGCATGATCGTACAAGACCGTGCTGATCGCACAAGGCTTGGGGCCACACAAGAATCACTTGGACTTTCATACGGTTGGGCCTCAAAGCCCAAACTCTGATCGCACAAGCCACCCGGATCGCACAAGTCCATCCGGACCGCACAAGAGAATCATGTTTAATTGCTTGGGTCGTTTACATGCTAGACTGTTTATTTATATTGGGCCGGCCACTCGCACAAGATGTTATTGGGTTGTACGATTGCTTTAGCCCAATACATCCTAATCGCACAAGTTTTATGTGTTTACTGTTTCGTCTAGCATGCTTAATGTGTTGCCATGATCAATACGTGTTCGTAATCTGTTAGCTTATGTGTAAACATACGTGCACTACTTAAACCTAGACCTGACTTGTATGGTAACCATGTTAGGACGTGGTTGACCACTAGGAGCTCAATCGACCTTTACTTATCTGCCGAGCTAACCTAAGGTGAGTTCACACTTTCTACAAAGCATGGGATTCCCAGGGGTTGGGAATGGGTTAAGGAAGATGGATTCCTCGTCCTTTCTTGGGTAGGACAGTACGGGTTAAAGGAATATAATTCCTCGTCCTCATGGACAGTTAACTTTCACTAGACCAAAACTCTATCACGAAGTCCCTCATTTTTATATCGAGTTAATCGCCGGGCCAATGGCGAGCGGGTCATTAGTTAGATAGCGCTATTTAGGTCTGACAAGCCTCACACCGTGCCGCAGAGGACGGGCGTGAACTAATGGGTCTGGGCACGTCAATGATGATAGACATTGACGCTAAGGGCACATAAACATGACTAAAGTCAGTGGTCGATATGGTAACGAGTCTAGTAGTATATACATGGGGTAGCCCCCACGGCCGAAGAGCCAGATAATTAAACATGGGGTAGCCCCCACGGCTGGATTGCCAGAGTAAACGGGATTAAACAAAACACGTTTTCAACTATGGGGTAACCCCCACGGCAGGAATGCTAGTTAAAGGAAACTGTTTTTGGAACAACTTAAAACAAACACCCAACTGTGAACTCGCTCAACGTTGTTGTTGACTCGTTACTACATGCTTTGCAGGTCAATAGGTTTAGCAGGAGCTTGCATAGGGAAGAGTCGTTGTGGAGTATGGACATGAGTGTTCATGACGAACTTAAACATTATTTACTCATGCTTTGGTTTTAGACATTATGCTTCCTCTTGCAACTTAAACTATGTTTTGGTTGGACACCAATTGTATTGGTTGGATTTTATAATTACTTACATGCTCGTTCAATATGATTGGTGGCTGGATCCTGGTCAGTCACGCCTCCAAGCGGTGATACTCCGCATGTGGATTTTGGGGGTGTGACAGTTATGAGAAAGCCAGATTATGATCCCAGCATAATTTAAGGGGGAGTCTGATAGTAAAGAGGAGTCTGTAGATTCTAGAGCCAGTTTCAGATCCTGAAGTTCACCAACTGCTGATGCTGATGAACTTAAAGAATCAAGAGATCTGATCAAGAGAATTAAAGTAAGGAAAAAGTCAAGTCGAGATTCTGAAGATGAAAAGATTGAGGATGCTTACACTGTCAGATATTTTGGAAGAAGCCCAAAGACTGATCAAGGCTGAAGACTGTGAAGACTCGACACTGAAGACTCGTCAACATCTGAGGGGGAGTCTGTTGGTGCATACGTCTGTCGACTTCGTCTTGTATCGAGTCTTATATTAAGAATGTTAGATCAGGGCACGTAGTTCGAGAAAATAGGGTTTTTAGGTAATTTCGCATGAAATATTTGATAGGGTTAGTTCATACGAAATTACATAGTAATTTCGCACGAAATTAGATTTCGTTTGTATCTAATTTCGCTTGGAAGGTTCATGCAAAATTAGCTCTCCTATATATACCCTCAGTGCGAAATCATTTGTAACTTTCGTGATTCCGTTACCGAAGTGCTGCCGACGTGTCTACTGATCTGAAAACGTGTTATATCAATAAAACAAGACATTTAAGTGTGAATCAAGCTGTTTTCTAAGTCAATTCATTAGTTTCCGCCTCTTGAATTGATTAGAACTCTTCTGATAGACTCGTTTGGGTCTGAAAACGATCCTACAACCTTGTCGTCTATTTGAAATTCAATCGGTCTTCGTCTTTTGTCGGCATAAGACTTTTTCCTATCTTGGGCTGCTTTTAAATGGGCTCGTACCACTTCAATTTTCTCATTAGTGGCTTGGACAATATCTTTATGGGCCAGTTCGCGTGGTCCCACTTCACCCCAACACACCGGGGTTCTGCATTTTCTACCATATAACATCTCGTAAGGCGCCATGCCGATACTCGAATGATAACTATTGTTATACGAAAATTCGGCCAAAGGTAGATAAACATCCCAACTTCCACCGAAGTCGATGATACATGCCCGTAACATATCCTCTAGCGTCTGTATTGTTCTTTCACTCTGCCCATCCGTCTGAGGATGGTAGGCGGTGCTAATGAAGAGTTTCGTTCCCATTTGTTCTTGAAAATCTCGCCAAAAATTTGAAGTAAACCGGGTATCTCTATCCAACACAATAGATACCGGTACTCCGTGACGTGCCACTATTTCGTTTGTATACACTTCGGGCATCTTTTCTGAAGTATATGTTTCGCGTATAGGAATAAAGTGTGCACTCTTCGTCAATCTATCCACAATCACCCATATGGCGTCGAATCCCCGAATCGTTTTAGGTAGTTTGGTCAATAGGTCCATAGTGCTATGTTCCCATTTCCAAACCGGGATCTCCAAAGGTTGCAGTTTCCCATAAGGTTTCTGGTGTTCCGCCGTGAGTTGTAAACAAGTCAAGCACTTCTCTACATATTTCACCACATCCCTCTTCATTCCGGGCCACCAATAGTTTTGTTTCAGATCATTGTACATCTTGGTTGCACCCGGATGAATAGAATATCGGGATTTATGAGCTTCATCAAGTAGAAGCATCTTCACCCCACAAGTATTTGGAACCCATATTCTTCCGGATAGAGTCTTCAACCCGTTCTTTCCATCCGACAAATCTTTTAACTGGCCGATTATTCTTTCCTTCTTCCAGTTCTCCTCCTTCACTGCTTCTACTTGCGCTTCTCGAATACGTTCAAGTATACCCGAGGTCACCACGAGCTGCATCAATCTTACTCGTAATGGGACATATTCCGCTTTTCTGCTCAGAGCATCCGCCACCACATTTGCTTTTCCAGGATGGTAGTGTATTTCACAATCGAAATCCTTCACCGTTTCTAACCATAGCCTCTGTCGCATGTTTAACTCCTTCTGATCGAAGAAGTATTTTAAACTCTTGTGATCGGTGAATATGGTGCACTTTACCCCATATAAATAGTGCCTCCATATTTTTAACGCAAACACCACCGCAGCTAATTCGAGATCATGCGTTGGATATTTCTTTTCATGTATTTTCAATTGCCTCGAGGCATAAGCTATAACTTTGCCCCGTTGCATCAAAACGCATCCGAGCCCTGATAATGAGGCATCCGAGTAAACCACTAAGTCTTCGACTCCGTCCGACAATGTTAATACCGGAGCTTGAGTTAATTTCTCTTTTAGCGTCTGAAACGCCCTTTCTTGTTCAACACCCCAAATGAACTTTTCCTCCTTCCGGGCTAACTTTGTTAGTGGCGACGCAATCTTGGAGAAATCTTGAATGAATCTCCTATAGTATCCCACAAGCCCTAAGAAGCTTCTAATTTCCGAAGGGTTCTTCGGAGGGTTCCATTTCGATACGGCCTCGATCTTTGACGGATCTACCAATACTCCATCGGCACTTATGATGAGGGCGAGGAATTGCACCTCTCGTAACCAAAAGGCGCACTTAGAAAATTTCGCATACAACCTTTCTCGTCTAATTGTCTTTAACACCTCTTGTAAGTGGTGTGCGTGCTCAGCTTCACTTTTCAAATACACCAAAATATCATCGATGAACACGATGACCGATTTATCCAGCATTGGCTTGCAAACCCGGTTCATGAGGTCCATGAAAGCCGCGGGTGCATTTGTTAGCCCAAATGACATCACGAGGAACTCGTAATGTCCGTATCGTGTGCGGAAAGCCGTCTTCGGCACATCTTCCTCCTTGACCTTTAGTTGGTGATACCCCGATCTAAGGTCAATCTTTGAAAACCAGTTCGCACCTTGTAATTGGTCGAATAGATCATCTATCCTCGGAAGCGGGTATCGGTTCTTTACCGTGAGTTTGTTTAACTCCCGGTAATCGATGCACATGCGCATGCTCCCGTCTTTCTTTTTCACGAACAGTATTGGTGCGCCCCAAGGAGACACACTCGGCCTTATGAATCCTTTGTCAAGTAGGCCTTGAATCTGGGACATCAACTCTTGTAATTCCGATGGCGCGAGTCGGTACGGTGCTCTAGCTACGGGTTTTGCGCCCGGAATCTATTCGATTCCGAACTCTATTTCCCGTTCGGGTGGTATCCCCGGCAAATCCTTCGGAAACACATCTTCATAGTCCCGTACTACCGGTACATCTTCAATCTTCATTGATTCTTTCTCGGGCTCATTTGCATATATCATAAATGCCTTGCATCCTTGCTTCATAAGCTTGTAAGCTTTCAACATTGAGCATATTATGGGGTTACCACCTTTTTCGCCATAGATAGTAACGTGTTTCCCGCTCGGAGATGTTAGCTTTATCTCCTTACGAAAACACACGACCTTTGCGTGGTGCTGAGATAGCCAATCCATCCCAACGACTACTTGAAATTCCCCCATTGACATCGGGATTAGGTCTATCAGGTATTCTTCATCATCGATGCTTAATTTGCAGCCTCGACAAATATCATAAACTATAAAACTTTTATTGTCCCCTATTTCAACTTCTAAGGGCACAGATAATTTGGTCAATACAAATGAAGGATGTCGAATAAATCCATGCGAAATGAAGGATTTATTCGCACCCGTATCAAACAATACACGTGCAGGAATTGAGTTAATTGTGAATATACCTGAGACCACATAGGGTTCTATCTTTGCTTCGGCCGTGGTAAGTTGGAAGGACCTAGCCTTCGCCTTAAGGGCTTCTGCTGGAGATTCTTTAACGTCTCTCCTTCCAACTAAGTCTGGGCATTCGGACTTTTTGTGGCCGGGCTGATAACATTTGTAGCAAACTGAGACTTTACCCGGGCATAGAGACGCCGTGTGCCCCGTTTTACTACATATGGGGCACGGTTTGTCTTTGAACCGACACTCTCCCTTGTGCCCATTTCCACACACTTTACAACTTGGCGACCCACCTTTAGCATCAACCTTCTTTCCTGATTCTCCAGTTCGAGCTTTCTTTGTAGGGCTTGGATTCACATCCTGTGCCCTTCGCTCACCCCTTTCAACTTGTTTCTTCAGCTCAATTTCCCGTTCCCGAGCAACGTTTATGATCTCGGTAAGGGTCTCATATTTTAAAGGAGTCATGAACTCCCTATACTCGGCGCTCAACATGTTATAGTAGTAGTATATCTTTTGTTCCTCATTTGTCACCAATTCATTGCAAAACTTCATCTTATCTATAAACGTCGCCGTAATCTTGTCTATGGTCTCGCCCTTGTGCCTAAGTTGCATGAACTCTTCCTTGATTTTATTAATGACCGCCTTGGGACTATGATGTTTAAGAAATGGCGTCTTAAACTCCTCCCATGTCATGGCCCTCGCCGCTTCGGCTCCTATTTCCTTCTTTTTATTGTCCCACCAATCTTTGGCTTGACCCTCAACTGACCCGTTCCGTAAGCAAAAAAGTCACTTTCGTCACAATGGGTCCTTTCAAACACTCCTTCAACATCGCTTAACCATCTCTGGCATATTATTGGGTCAACCTCCCCGTTGTAGATTGCAGTTTACACGCCATAAACTCTTTGTACGAACATCCCTTACGTTCTCCCGATTTCTCTTTCATAAGGTTGACACTATCTTCCAACCTTTTGACTCGTTCTTCGACAAGTGACAACACCGTGTTTTGAATTTTGTCTATAAACCCGGATAGACTACCTTCAATTTCCTTCCCCACTTCTTCGGCAATTATCTCTTTCACTTGTTTGGTGCTTGTCGGCACCGGATCATTATCGTTTCCTTTCGACATCTTGAAACTGAAATGTTTACATTAAACATTAAACATTTCATTTATAACATAGCTTTATTTGCTTTGGTTTAGCCAAGTGCGTGACTTGCTTTTACCATTCACATTTGGTGCACTTTCCGGGTTTGAGTGTGTTAACACACCCTTCCCATGCACATTAATTCGCATCTCATTTCATACATAAGATAGGATCTACTAAAATAATAAATTAATTCTTACCGGACGATCGATCAAGCTTGAACCGAACACTTTGTTGACAACCTTAGGCTCTGATTACCAACTTGTAACACCCGTCTTTTAATTTCGAAAAGATACGGAAATTGTAAAACAAGAAACTTTAACTAACAAAAACTTAGTTGGTAAACTAAGTTATACTTCATCATAGTGATTAACATAGTCAAATAATTAATTTCAAACATAAGTCATTCAGTAGTGATTACAAAACTACATAGTTTAATTAGATTTATTTAGTGCGGAAGCATCCAAAAGTTTTGTGTTCGGTTCTTGAAACATCAACTTGACCATCGTCCACATACTTGCAATACCTGAAAACTGGAGATTATTAACAAAATTTAGTGTTAGAGTTCTTAGAAATATTGCTTAATCGAAACTATGCTCAAAAACGGATTCGATTAGCAAGGATATGTAAGATTTAACAAAAATGTTTGGGCTCTACCGTAACTTACGGTATCTACCGTAAGTTACGGTAGACGCTGGATAACCTTGGTCTGCCGTAAGGCAATAAAGAACTGCCGTAACCTTTTAATTTCTACCGTAAGTTACGGTAGCTACCGTAACTTACGGTAGTCTCTGAAAGTTTATGTTTTGACTGATTTTTTTTATTTCACCCAAAACCCAAATCTCGGATTCCTCATTTTTAACGCCCACACTCTCATCCCCGGTTTGCGTGTTTAGTATTTCGCTACCCGTCGCTCGGGCTCAAAATCTACAAGTAAGGTACTACCGTTATTCGATCCATTCCTTCTCTTAGTGACCCGTTTAGTTCACCCTTATAGACTTCATCATTCTAACAAACCAACACGCTAAAGTTCTCGTATTCTAATATGTCATTTATTAACAATCACAAAAGACCAATTAACCATATTACGAAGCATTAGCCACGCATTATTTGATTATTCGACCCGTTTGGCTCATCTACGGAATCCTCCATTTTGATGACTACCTACGAGACCTAACCAATTCTTGACCTATTATTCAGTATAGCGAACCTTATCGCTTTAAATCAACACAACTTTTATTCTACAATTCAACTACACATATGCTAATTATCAACGTTTACCCAATGTAACGAATCAAGTTACATACCTTCAATGCACGCCCTTCAAACGCAAGTCGCCACCGGCTTGTCCACTCGACGCTCCGGTATCTTTTCCTATAGAGTTCAATCATGATACGTTTAGAACTCCCTTTTTAATCATATATTGCATAATTTGCCTAAACATCACAATTATGCGTTTTTAACTTAAATTTTCAGTTTCAAGCCTTCTTTGAGGCATTTCTACGAACACATAAAGGGCATAATTTTTATCTTTTATATTCTAATCCTTGGCTTGTCACTTAGCCTCAATTAACATTAATTGAGCTATCACATATATAATTAAACATCATATTTTTCAGAAATCAATTTCTATGAATCAATTTACACTAGAATAGCCTTCTAAATCCTAGTGTTCATCATTTTCTCACAAAACCCATAAACCACCTTCAATGTGTTCATGAAATTTTCTGAATTTAGACATGATTTCACATGTTGTTGTCTAGGTTTTACCCTTAGACACTATATCATCACTATTCTATCCAAATAACAAACATGCATCATAAAAATTCGGATTTCCCAAATTCATGAAAATCTCAAGTAGAGAATTTTCATCAAATTTTATATACCTTATGATCTCCTTGCAATGGGGATCACTAATCCATGCTCTAAATTCGTTTTGGGACTGATCTTGACCTACAATTTGTGAGATTTAAGAGAGTCTAGGGTTTGAAGAGGAGCTTGGGGTCGCCCCTGTCTTCTGATCGATCTCAGCAACACCAAACCAGGGTGTTGTGAGTTAAATTTTGTTTTATTATTATTAGTTTTCATTTAAACACCTTTGGTCCCTCAACTTTTGTTTTTATTTTATTTTGACTTTTTAACTACTTATAAGTCATCATCTAACTAGGTTAATGTCATTCCCAGTTAGTTTGTTTCACTTATTTATTTACAACATATTTGTAATATAAGAATTTGTATTTTCGGGGTGTTACAAGTTAACATAATGCAACATGCGTGTGTGATTCAACATTTTTATGTCGTCTATTTTTTCCTATTTGATAAGTTTGTCGCAACGCGCCGGTCCTAGATGGAGTTAGTTATTATTTTCTATGTTTTACGTTTCGGTCTAATTTATCCGCACTAATACACCGCAACTTCATTGTTGAAGGTCGCGTGCGGTGTTATGGCATTGATGCTATATGTCACGGTTTTACGCCCCACCGCAACGCGGGTGGCTTAACACTAGTTACTTCGAATCTATAAACATAAATGTGAACTATTTGCCCATCCAGGGCTCGGGCATTACAGTGTTATGAAATGAAAATGATCCAACCATTTAAGAAACTTAAGGTATCATGCAAACAAATGAATTACTTGAAAAAGTCGAGTGCAAACGAATCAGAAAGAAGTTGGTGCTTCCTTTTTTTCGCTCTCAGTTTTCTTAATCTTAAAAATATTCCAATAAGGGGACGGGGGCGGTCCCGTTATTTTTCCGTGATACAATCTTCAACGCGTTGAACTTCCATATTCCCACCCCCACCATGAGTTTATAACGCGTGGTAATGTACGCGTGTAAAATTCAACGGCGTGATGGCCAGATTTTGTGAGAGGAATTGTTGGTTGGGGGGAAATTGTTGGGTGTGGTGGTGAGTGATGACCATTGCCACCAAAAAAAGTTGTGAGTGTTGGAAAAATGGTTGATGACACGGCGGAACTTGATTGGTGCTTGTTAGTGATAGAATTCTATCACTAGTGACCACCCCCTCCCCTAAAACAGTATAATACGTTTTCCGAAATTTTGTTGCATTCACTTTTAAATTCTAAAATTCTATCTCCTGAAAATGAACTTGAACAACTTTCTTGAGCCTTTTCTTGGTCCACTAACCTATTCTCTAGTCATGCAATAGCAAGTTATTTAATTTGGCTTTTAAAAGTTAGAATTTGAGGTTGTGCCTTAAAATTTATGTCTTTTGTAAGGTTGATAAAACAAAAGAGATCAACTTTCATATTTTCCACTTTAACGAAAAAAAAACATAAATAAAATATAAGGATTAAACATACCATTATGAAGTCATTTGAGATAGTTTCGAACACAACCTCAAAACAATGAAAATCTTTTTTTTTTTCTTCTGCAACATGTTGGACAGTTAACTATGTAGTTGGGCCTACGCCTGTATACGAACCGAACGAACACGAACATAGGCATTAGGTTTTATGAAAAAAACCCGATAATGTATATGTAAAATAGTTTTTTAATATGGTATACCTTTACAAACACCAACATAGACCCACTTACAAAACTATTCTTATGGTTTAGAACTTTAGATTAGTTATTAGCACATTGGCATTAGGTTTAGACCTTTAGTGAGCCCAATACCCAATTTCGTTAATGCATAAGGACACGTTTTGGGTACACGAATTCTAAGGGCCGGCCCTGATTTCATTCTCTGGCAATTCGGACGGACATCAATTATTCCTTTAGTCGCGATTCCACAACCAAACGATTATTACGATTATCAGTTGCAATTTCTTCTATTGTTGATGCTCGTGATAGATACTTGTTTCATCAATATCATGGTCTAATTCAAAGTTTGATACTATTTGGTAAACATATTGTTGCAGGGAAGACCATAATATATTATTGCAAATGTTGTGCTTAATCATCTTTGTTTGGTTATATCCTTTTCATCTGTACGGTGTACAGATATAGGATACTGTTATGTCGATGTTTTGGGGATGATTTTGGCACGGTAATAAAAAAATGCAAAAAGAATAAAAATAAATAACTTACTGAAACGTAACAAAAAAAAGTTAGTGAAAAGACACAAAAATTTCCAACAATTTTGTGCATAAAGAGGTTTTAATTATGGCTTAGGGTAGTTTTCAAAAAAAAACTAATATTACATTTTTAACCCAAAACTATTTGATTTTTTTCACTTTTAACCCCAAAATTTCATCTTTTGCAAATTTAACCTAACAACTTTTTTACTTTCAATATTGGTCTCTTACTTTTCATATTTTCGCAAATTTTTCGTATTATGTTTCGCTCGAAATTTTGCAAATTAACACGACGCAACGTGCGTATATGGTTCAACTTTTTTACGTTTTGTTCTAAATTTTGCGAGTTAACACGGTGCAACGTGCGTGTGTGGTTCAACTTTCTTACATCATCTATTTTTTTTTCCTGTTTGATAGGTTCGTCGCAATGCGCGAGTTCTAAATGGACTTACTTATTATTTTTATGTTTTACATTTCAGTCTAATTTCTCTACATTAACATATCGCAACTTTAGTGTTGATGCTCATTGCCGGTAGTGTGGTATTGTTGCCATTTATCATAGTTTACGCCCCGCCATAACGCGGGGATTAATACTGTTAATAATAAAATAGGTAAATATGCAATTTTTACAAGTTTAGTAAAATTAAGCTCTACAACAATATCTCAGCCGTTGATCTTTTAAATCTCTAATTTTTTCACTTCTTGCAAGACCTTCACTTACTTCTGAAACCCTAATCAATCAGCCGCACAGTCCTCTGAAAATGGCGATCGATAATCTAACGACACCTGCTGCTCAGAAGCCGCGATGGGGCGAACTGGAAGAAGAGGATGACGGAAGTGATTACGACTTCTTGTTGCCTCCAAAGCAGGTGATTGGACCGGATGAGCACGGTTTGAAGAAGGTGATTGAGTATAAGTTTAATGACGAGGGTAACCGCGTTAAGATAACTACCACTACGCGTGTTCGTAAGCTTGCCAATGCTCGCCTCAGTAAGCGCGCTGTCGAGAGGCGCTCCTGGGCTAAGTTTGGTGATGCTGTTCATGAGGATGTTGGTGCTCGGTTGACTATGGTCTCTACTGAGGAAATTATCTTTGAGCGACCTAGGGCTCCAGGTAATTATTGTTGTAACTTGTTATGTTTTGTTTCCATAACTTGTTGCTGTAGATATGACATCCGTGTTAGTAATCTCTAATTGCTGTTGTAGTGTATAAGCAGCATATCGATTATATTGGTTAAATATCGGGGCTGATAATATCGGTACTGATAATCTGACCGATATTTGACATCGGTATTTTACTAGGGACCAATATATCACCGATATTAACTGCATAGCTTCGTAGTCATATTATCATATGGGAGTTGGGAAGTACCTCATGACGACAGGTCGTTTTAATGAAATTTATAATCTTTTACGGGATCTGTATGATAGTCTTAATGTTAATGTCTGAGGTGCTGTTTGGCAACTTTTGAATTGTTAAGTGCTGAACCGGTAAGAGGTCTGAACCACTAAGTGCTGAACCAGTTAGAGGTTTGAACTATTAGACTAAAGGGTATGGGGGCCGGCTAGCCCCGGCTTGGACCGGCGCCGGTCCCCCACACCGCCCCCCTCAGGCCCAAACGGCTCCCCACAGCCGATTCAGCCGGCCTCTCTCCTCTCTCCTTATCACACATACATCTATACATACATACATATATATATATATAAAGGGGTTCATCCCCCACCCCCCTAGGTTCATCCCCCACGAGCCGAGCCTACGTGGCGGCTCATCCCCTCCAAGCCCATCCTCACCATACCCTTTAGTCTTAAGAGCCTGTATAATGCTTAACCGTTCAAAGGCAAATGTCTTGACCAATTTAGATTAGAGGTCTTAACCATTCAGACTCGGTATAATGTTTAATCATTTAGAGGCAAATGTCTGAACCATTCAGACGTCTGCTTGCGAAACAAACAGTCTGAACCATTAAGTACTGAACTAGTAAGAGGCCTGAACGATTAAGAGCTAAACACACAGCCCCTTATTGTCATCTGTGACAAAATCTTATTCTTTGAGTTTCTCAATCTTTTAGAATGTATGAATAGCTCATTTTTAAGCACTAAAGTAGATGACTACGGAAGTAACAATGCAGCTCATGTGTAGTTTTTATCTGAATACTCTCTGTTTTAGTCTATAATGTTAAACTTTATTATTTCAAGAGTTATATGCTACTTTTCTCTTTTGTGTGTGTAAGTTTGAACCCAGTATAGTATAAGGCACCATGACAACTGGTTTCAAAGCTTGGTTCATTCCCATTATTCATCGTTATTATCTTTAAAAGTATAACCAAGTTCATCAAGTATGGTTTATTTTGGTGATTTCTTTTCATTTCAAAGTGATTTCATAGCATGCTTCAAGTCTTTGGAAAATAAAGTTTTGGTTTTGGTTCCACTCATGCATTTTCAGAAGTGATGGATTTTGCGATTATGTAACGCTTGCTTAGATTATGACAGCAGTTTTGTGTTTAAAGTCATCAAAGTGGAACATACAAGTTTGTGTAATGGGTCGTTCAAGTCACTATAGTTTGAAACCGATCATATGGGTCACTATACTGTAATGAATTAACAGCAAGTGTAACAGACTTCATAAAAATGGTAATAACTTGTTTCAAGCTCAGAGTGATCACCAAACTACATTTGGTCTTTCTTGTTTGCCAAAATAAATCTATATGAGTACATACATATTTAATTTACATACTTTTATCGTTTTGATAAACAAAAGAAGATTGGAACCAAGACTGTTGAATCATTTTGGTAAACAAAAGGATTTTGACAGTGTTAATAATAAGTGAGACAAGTTTTTTGCCATTGTGGAAATGGCAACGTAATTATGTTATGTGTATACTCTTGTTTTGTTGATAGTATACTGTTTAAAGGTTTTCTAAATTTGTCAGTATATTGGCCTGTATTGCAATGAAAAAAATACGACACAGTCTAAGTTCTTGGAACTGTCTTTAAAGTTTTTGTTTGAATGATATTGACTATTTACGTATGGAAATAATGTGCCGCCTTTAATGAACAGGTTCAAAAGCTGAAGAGTCGAACGCATCTGGAGACCCACTGGCGCAAATGTCAAAAGGAGGTGCGGTTCTTATGGTATGCAGAACATGTGGCAAGAAAGGTGACCATTGGACCTCTAAGTGCCCATACAAGGATCTGGCCCAGCCCAGCGAAACCTTTGTTGAGAACCCGAACCCTAACCCTACGGATGCCGGTGCTTCCGGTCCCAGCAAAGGAGGTGCATATGTTCCACCCACCATGCGTGCTGGTGCAGTCAGGCCTGCAGCTGGTGGTTCTGACATGAGGCGTAGGAACGATGAGAACTCTGTTCGGGTTAATAACCTTTCAGAGGATACCCGTGAGCCTGACTTGCTAGAGCTGTTCCGCCCGTTTGGTAGTGTGTCTCGGGTTTATGTTGCTATGGATCAGAAGACAGGAATGAGCCGAGGGTTTGGGTTTGTTAATTTTGTGAGGAGGGAAGATGGTGAAAGAGCTATTGCGAAACTGAATGGGTATGGGTACGATAACCTTATCTTGAGTGTTGAATGGGCTGCTCCAAGGGCAAGTTAGTTCTGTTTTTTTGCTTTATGTTGTTTAAGCAAGCAAGATTATGAAATTTTGTGTTTAAAAGTTTGATGAAGGTTTCAGTAAACTTGTATTTCAGCAAGATCTACTTTATTAAATACATAGAACTATGATGTTTTTTTTTATTTTTATTTTTGTTTAATTTTTTGGGTTTAAACATCGCTTACGCTTCTATTCATGTGTTTTCACGCATTTTCTACCATAAGATCGAATGCTGTGGGTGTGAGGAATCCAAGGCAACCATTATGCTGTCTAATGTGACGCGTCTCATATTATGGTTGGGATGTGTACTCACGCAAAGAGGCAATGTAATTGCCCATGATTCTCGGCAACTGAAGACTCACGAACGGAACTACACTACCCACATTTTAGAACTTGGTGCCTGAAGTGTTTGTACTGAAAATTTGGAGACACTATCTTTACGGAACAAAATGTATACCGACCACAAAAGTCTAATAAAGCACATATTCGAGCAAACAAAGCTCAATATGCCTAAAAGACGATGGATGTATTAAGCGATTATGACTGTGAAATCCAATACTATCCAGGTAAAGCTAATGCATTAGTAGTAGCAATTGCATTAAGTCAAAAGGAAAAGCCCCAACCCATAAGAATCAATACAGCTTGAATAGAGGTTAAAATTAGTCTCTTTTATCAAATTAAGAATCTATAAGTCTACAACAAAAAGCAGAGCATCAGAAACCATCGGGTTATCTACAACAGTCAGAGATTCCAAAATATAAATAGAAATGGGAGAAAATAACCATGGATTTTATAACAAAACTCCCGAGATCGAGTCATGGTTATTAGGGGTGTGCACGGTTCGGTTTAGTTCGGTTTTTTGTTTTTAAAAACCGTTCGGTTTCGGTTTTTTCGGTTTTGGTTATTTCGGTTTTAGCAACGGTTCGGTTTTTCGGTTTTTGAAACAAATTATGTAGGATTCAAAACTTAAAAGTATAATTCATAGTTTAAGAATCTTTCTTTAATGTTTATATTTAAGTTAATATATCTAGTCTTTTAAATTAATATTATTCACATAAAACTAACCTTCTAATCTATTTTAATGTTTCTCCAAAGTTTTTGTTAAGACGTTTTCTTTTATAATACTTTGAAAACCATTTAATTTTTATATTAAACTTTGTTAGTTCTTGTAAACAATGGATAATTTTAATGATAAATAAACATGGTAATGTTCTTATTATATATATATAACAAACAAAAATAAAATTAATAATTCTTAGTAGCATGGGTAAACAATTAAACAACTTAAACATAAAAATATATAGATTTGGTATACAATTAAAACTTATCGGTTCGGTTCTTTTCGGTTATTGGAAACGATTATCCGAAACCGAACCGAAATTTTCGGTTATTAAAAATCCGAAAACCGAACCGTCGGTTTTTGCTTCGGTTCGGTTTTTTCTATCCGGATTTTTCAGTTATTTCGGTTTTCTGCTCACCCCTAATGGTTATGATACTATTTAGGTAATAGTGGACATTTTTTGCCGATTCGTGAAGACTACAAGATGAACAAGCTTGCCTAAATTTACATCAAAGAAACAGTCTCACGCCATGGAGTACCTTTGTCGATCATATCAGACAGAGAGTCGTTTCACATCAAGGTTTTGGCAAAGTTTCCAATAAGAGTTGGGAATCAACCTTAACCTAAGTACTGCCTATCACCCATAGACAAATGGGCAGAGTGAATGGGCCATACAAACATTAGAAGATATGATTCGGGCATGTGTAATTGATTTTGGTGGTAGTTGGGATAATCATCTACCACTCATCGAAATCACCTATAACAATAGCTATCACGCTAGCATTAAGGCCGTGCCATATGAAGCTTTATATGGAAGAAATTGTCGAACTTCTATTTTGTTGGGTGGAAGTAGGCGAAACTTAATTATCAGGGTCAGTAATTATTATAGAGACAACAGAGAAAATTCAACAAATCAAAGAAAGAATGAAAAGTGCTCAAGATAGACAAAAGAGTTGAGCAGATCACAAACGTAAACCCTCATAATTTCAAATAGTGGGTAAAGTAATGTTGAAGGTATCACATTGAAGGGAGTGATCAAGTTTGGGAAGAAGGGAAAGCTCAAACCCTAATACATTGGACTGTTTGAAATAACGACCAAAGTATGCCCAATAGCTAATTGGCTAAAACTCCCCGAGCAGCTGGGAAGGACATATGATACTTTCCACGTGTCAAACTTGAGGAAGTGCTTAGTAGATGAGGCTCAATAAATCCAACTAGAAGAAGTACATGTCAACAAAAGGCTCAACTTCATTGAAGAACCATTACAGATCGAAGACATGAAGATTAAAAAGTTGCGTAGGAAGGAAATCCCATTAGTCAAAGTCAAATGGAATGCACGACACAGACCTGAATTTACATGAGAATAAGAAAACGAGATGAATGAAAAGTACCCTTACCTCTTTAAGTAAAAACCAAATTTCGAGGACGAAATTTCTATAGGGGGAGGATGTAATACCTTAAACCTTTATGCAATGGTTATAAACATGTGAAATATGAAAGTTATGTGAAATATGAAAGTTATGTTGCATATATCATATAATGAGTATGATTCTTATTTGAAATATGAGATATTTTGACAAGTAATTAAGCGTTATAATATGTCATTTAATAATTGTAATAATAAAATATGTATTACAATTGACCATACTCCGTTTTGAATGAAACTTAGGTCAAAACGTAGTGAAAAATAAGTTCGTCTCAACGGTATATTTGAAATTTATAAAACCCCATATTTTAAAAGTTATATGAAAAAAAAAAAACGAGTTAAGCAACTGAATTAGTTATAACATAAGGGAAAATGTCACATAAATGTAATTAAGTTTGCCAAGTGTTTCAATTAAGTCATCCAAACTTTTTTTGTATCTCCAAAATAACTAAACTTTAATTTAGTGTTTTAATGGTGCGTAATTACCAGGTCACCAGGTTACTTTTTTTTTCTCTTATTTTTTTCTTTTAATAGTAGATATTATCTGTATCATTTTATCATTCAATCTAATATTCTTATCTACCCCTCTGTGCCGACCATTAGCCTTTGAAGAACAAGGCAAGGAAGCAAACACCATGACCAACAAAAATAATAAATGGTAGCAACGGCATTGTCGGAGATGAGAGCAATATCACCGGAAGATGAAGTTGCTCTTCGATTTCGATTACACCGTTGTATCACCACCGTAATAGCTAATCTTCATATTTAATCTTCACACTTCCGTAATGAATTATTAGATTTGTTGGGAAATGTTGAAGAGTATCTCAACAAATAAATTCCGATGGACTGAATTTGTAAGATCTGATTGATATTTGTGAGAATTGTGATTGAAAACCGATGGACTATTTGTGAGATCTGATTGATATTTGAGAGAATTGTGATTGAAAGCCAAAGTGTAGTGGGGGAGTGGTGTATGGATTTATTGGATTGAGCAGACCAAGTGGGTCGATGGGTGGGATGTGCAAAATTAAAACCGAATTTGTGAGAAGATAAGTATGGATTTACGATGATTTCTTACAGTTTTAATTGAAAAATGTATTATTTATATCTTCTAAATCATATTAAAGATTAAAAAAAATAAAAAAAACCTGACACATCATCATTTATAACCTGGTAACCTGATAATTACATAGGATTAGAACAACAAACAAAACTTTAGTGACTTTAGAGAAACAAAATAAGTTTCAGTGAGTGACTTAACTGAAACAATTGTTAAACTTAGTTACATTTCTACAAAGTTACCCCTATATAATAATAATAAAATACATGAGTTATGAAGCAAGCAGGGACACACACATGACATTCTCATCCTACATCGACCTAAAAAGTATACCCACCGTCCAATCACTTCTAAAAATAGAATCTCTGGTATAACATTTAGGGTGAGAGGGGCACTCCCCTCTTAGGGGAGTCCCCTCTCTTACGCACACCCAATCAGGTTATGCCACGTCAACTCTCCTCTTAAACTCCTCTCGCACCCCAATTTGATGGCGGCACTCCCCTCTTAGAGGAATTGTTTTTTTATTCAAAAAAAAAGTTTTCATTGGTTGAAAAAAAGGGTGGCCCACCTTCTCTCTCCTTCCTTCTTCGGTGCCTCCTCCCCGATTTGGCTCCCCGCCTGGATGGCGGCACCTCCCCGCTCGACAAAGTTGGTCCCCGCATGGGGTCACCGAGGGTGCCCCGATCACCCTTAGGTTATTATTTCTTTTAACAGGAACACTCTAGTATAGAGAATTCCAAACATACAATACCTTGTTAGGTGTTGTGAGCAATGTTTCAAAAACCGGTTTTTAAATCAAACCGGATTAGGCTAAAAAATGGTTCAACCGGTTGAACCAGGTTGTACCAAGCGGTTCAAGGTGCAACCGGGTTGACCAACTAACTCTATAATTTCATAAATTACAACATCAACTCAAAAGTTAATAAAAAAAATGCATGATTACATATTAAAAGATAATCCAAAAGTAAATCCATAATAAAAATAATCCAAAAGATAATCGAAAATCATTCAATTTTCCAACAAGCTCTTTTAAATGAAAATGTACGATATGTCTAAGCCATTTGAGTGTTGAATACATCAACTATTTTCATTTCATACAATATTAAATAAAAACTTTTAGTTACGAATAATCATAATATATAAAAATTACGTAGATAAGTAACATATATAATAAAAATAAGTAACAACCCATACTAAAATGACCCTGAGCCGGTACCGGTATTACGTTTCAAACCGGTATACCGGATTTTACCGCCGGTACAAACCTTATGCCGTTTCACTTATTTACCGGGGTGTTTCGTACCGGATTTACATCTGGAAACGGTAATACCGGTATAACCGGCCGGTATTTACCGGTTTTTAAAACATTGGTTGTGAGTGGACGTTTACATCAACCTCTCATAGCTATTTTAGTTTATTACTATTTTAAGTTCCTATGTGTTACACGGGTTGTATAAAGGAAATATTTCTTATAAATCTATTGATTTAGTAATTTACATATAGATGTAGATGCTACTATCTTCAACGTTTCTATGTGTATACTATAGCCATTGTGTCTTCAAAGATCTTTAAAACTCACAATGATTTAATCGTTTTACACTACCACATTGTGGTTTTTGGATCAAACCTCAGTTCCCAAGTCGGCCAGTAGTGAAAGTCCTGCTTCAACGTTAGCATGTGTGGCTTGCTGTCACGGCCCCCGGCTCGGTGTTACCCGGTCCAGAAGCCGCGGGACAGAAACCCGTGGTATTTATTATTTAATTTGGCAGCGGAAATGTCAACAGGATCGTTTTAAACTGAAAACTTCCAATTATTTTATTTCACACTTTTGGGATAAAACCCCATAATTTACAATAAAGAAATTTCACGAGGAAATTCTCTGTTTTACAAAACATGTTTATTTATTTTACTGAGCCCCCTCTTCAAGCTTTAGTGCTGCGCGACACTTTTTCCTTGGTTCATAGTAAGTCACCTGAAACATGTTTTAAAAAGATTTTATCAGCGGGGAAATACTGGCGAGTCACTCAATTTGTACAAAACGACACATTGTTATAATACACAATATTAAGGGTGATTACATTGTTTCTATCAACCAATTACCCCACATCGGTATTTGTCACTTGACCGTATCTGTGACTATGGTCAGATCACCCATTGGCTAACCCGTTGTCCAATGGTGACGGGTATCAAGTAATGTATACAAAACCCCACATACCGACAGTAATTGAAGATTACAAAGACTTAATCCATGTAATTATAACTTTGAAAACAAGTAGGGTTTTGGGAAAACAAATTGATAAAAAGAGAACGACTCACATTGCAAATTTAACTGGACAGAACCTTGCCTACTGATTTGACCTTGTAACCTAGTTAAATAACAATGCACACGAAACTAGGTCAGTAACTTAATACAACATTTACGATAAACTCACGAAATCAAAACCCTCACGACGAATGACAAAGTATAGCCCAAATACGGGCAACACTTAAACATCCATCGGATTGGTTTCAATTGATCGGACATTGTATCGTAGCAGTGATCGAGTTAATACCCTTTATCGTAGCAGCGTTTTCCTACTTTGAATGTGATTTTCGAACAGATAGAGGGTGATTTTGGAAATTTTCTCGAGCACAGTCGATCTGCCCATGCCTGACCCATTTATAACAACTTTTTGGGTTCTACGCGGCCCGCGTAAACCCTTACAACAACTTTACGCGGCCCACGAGGGCCACCTAGTCTACTGCTAGGGCTAGCGTGTCACGCGTAGGCCCGCCACGTGGCTGACACGTGGCCTGGAACGTGTCCCGGTCAATTTTTGCTATGTCGCGGCCCGCGTAGGCCTAGCCTTATGGCTTACGCGGCCCGCCAAAAATCCAAATTTCTTGATTTCTTGGTTTTTCATAAGCATTAGGGTTTCAGGGGTCCAGGTTTTTACTTACGGGACATTTATGGACATTTTTGCAGGTTCTTACATCCTCCCCACCTTATTTAAAATCTCATCCTCGAGATTTACTGAAATAAGTGAGGATACTTTCGCTTCATCTCTGATTCTAGCTCCCAGGTGTACTCAGGTCCTCTTTTTGAATTCCACTTGACCTTGACTAGTACCAATCTTTTGTGTTTGAGAAACTTAATCTTCCTGTCTTCTATTTGGAGCGGTTTCTCAACAAATTTCAACTTTTCATTTACCTCTATGTCTTGAAGAGGTATTACCAGTGATTTGTCAGATAGACATTTCTTGAGGTTAGATACATGAAATACGTCATGTACTTCGGCTAGTGCTTCTGGTAGTTGTAAGCGATAGGAAACTGGTCCTATGCGTTGGATTACTGGGAATGGTCCTATGTACCTTGGACTTAGCTTTCCTCTCTTACCGAACCGAACTACTCCTTTCCAAGGAGAAACTTTCAAGAGTACCTTGTCTCCGACTTGAAATTCTAACGGCTTGCGTCGATTGTCTGCATAACTTTTCTGGCGATCTTGAGCCATTTTCAGTCTTTCCTTGATTCGAGTGATCTTGTCGGTGGTTTCTTGCACAATCTCGGGACCTGATAATTGGCTTTCTCCTATTTCTGCCCAGCAGACTGGAGTTCTACACTTTCGTCCATACAGTGCTTCGAACGGGGCAGCTTCGATACTTGCATGATAACTATTGTTATAGGAGAATTCAATTAAGGGTAGGTGGTTATCCCAGTTTCCACCAAAATCTATGACACATGCTCTAAGCATGTCTTCCAGGGTTTGGATCGTCCTTTCACTTTGTCCATCTGTTTGGGGGATGGTAAGCTGTACTTAAATTTAATCGTGTTCCCATGGCTTCTTGGAAACTTGTCCAAAAATGTGAAGTGAAACGACTATCCCTGTCTGATACAATGGAGAGTGGGACTCCATGTAAGGATACTACCTCGTCTACATACAATTTTGCTAATCTTTCCATGCTAAAGGTTTCCTTCATGGGTAGAAAATGAGATGATTTGGTTAATCGATCCACAATTACCCAAAATCGCATTGTTACCTTTCTTAGTTTTTAGGAAACTTAGTAACAAAATCCATTGTTATTAGTTCCCATTTTTAAACAGGCATTTCTAGTTGTTGAAGTAAACCTGAAGGTTTCTGGTGTTCTGCCTTAACATGTGAACAAGTTAGGCACTTAGAAACATATCTAGCTATATCCTTTTTCATGCCTATCCACCAGAAGTTATTTCTTAAATCTTGGTACATCTTATTATTACCAGGATGCATGGTATACCTAGATTTATGGGCCCCCTCTAAAATTTTATTTCTTAAGTCTCCTTGCTTAGGTACCCAAATCCTTTTCTTGTGGAATCTCCAAATTCCATCAATCCCTTGTTCTAGTTCTTTTATTCTTCCTTTCATTCCTTCAGGATCATCTTTGATTGCTGTTTCTTGAGCGTTCTTCAGTTGTTCCATTAAATCTACTTGAAGATTTAATCTAAGAGCACGAACTCGTCTTTGTTTTTCATGATACTTACGACTTAGGGCATCTGCTACCACATTTGCCTTTCCTTCATGATATTGAATATCACAGTCGTAGTCACTTAGAATTTCCATCCATCTTCTTTGCCTCATGTTTAATTCTTTTTGCCCAAATATGTATCTCAAACTTTTATGATCTGTATAAACTGTAAACTTACTTCCATACAGATTGTGCCTCCAAATCTTAAGGGAAAAAATTATTGCTCCTAATTCTAAGTCATGAGTCGTATAATTTTCTTCGTGCTTTTTCAATTGCCTTAAGGCATACGCAATTACCTTTTTGCGTTGCATCAACACACATCCTAATCCTAGTTTAGAAGCATCACAATAAACTTCAAAATCTTCTGTTCCTTCTAGTAAGGCTAGAATTGGAGCGTGTGTTAACCTTTGTTTTAAAATCTTAAAAGCCTCTTCTTGTCTAGGTCCCCATTCAAACTTAACTGTTTTACAAGTTAGCTTAGTTAATGGCACAGCTATCTTAGAGAAATCCTTAATAAAGCGCCTATAGTACCCGACTAATCCTAAAAAACTTCTAACTTTCGTGGCTGATTGCGGGACCTTCCATTGGGTGATCGCTTCTATTTTGGAGGGATCTATGTGAATACCTTCGTGATTCACCATATGTCCTAAAAATTGCACCTCCTGCAGCCAAAATTCACACTTCGAGAATTTGGCGTAAAGCTTTTCTTTTCTTAACAAAGTTAAGAGTGCTCGTAGATGCTCACAATGTTCGTCCTGACTTTTGGAATAAATAAGTATATCGTCGATGAAGACAATCACAAATTTATCCAAGTACGGCTTACAGATTCTATTCATCATGTCCATAAATGCTGCAGGAGCACTTGTTAGTCCAAAGGGCATGACTGTAAACTCGTAATGACCATACCTAGTTCTGAAAGCAGTTTTAGGTATGTCTTCTTCTTGTACCTTTAACTGGTGATATCCGGAGCGTAAATCTATTTTAGAAAAGTATCTAGCTCCTTGAAGTTGATCAAAAAGATCATCAATCCCTAGGTAATGGGTATCGATTCTTAATTGTAACCTTATTTAGTCCCCTATAATCGATACACATTCGCATTGAACCATCTTTCTTTTTCACAAACAACACTGGTGCTCCCCAAGGGGATGAACTAGGTTGTATGAATCCTTTACTTAGCAATTCGTCTAATTGCTTTTTCAGTTCTAGCATTTCAGTGGGTGATAACCGGTAGGGTGCCTTAGCTGTTGGTGTGGTTCCAGGAATTAGATGAATTCTAAACTCTACTTCCCTATTTGGTGGTAATCCTGGTAGTTCTTCCGAGAATATATCTTGGTATTCTGATACTACAGGAATTTCCTTAAGTTCCTTACTTTTAGTGTTAATGATTACCGAAATCATATACACTATTCCTTGTTTTCGCTCATAACTAGCAACTTTCATTACTGAAATGAACTTTAATGGTTTGTGCGGCTTATCTCCTGTAATCATAATTACTTCTCCTGCAGGTGTATGAATTTCTATGGAATTCTTATCACAGAGGATTCAAGCATGGTTGGCTACTAACCAATCCATTCCTAACACAACATCGAATCCAGCTAAATTCATAGGTAACAGGTTTGCAGAAAATTTATGGCCTAAGAGTTCTATCTTTCCTTCTTGCAAAATCTTATCTATGTTAACAGAACTCCCATATGCCATTTCTACCGTAAAAACTTGTCTAAGTTTAGTTAAAGATTACTTAAGAGCTTGGCAAAATGAAGTATTTATGAAACTTTGGTTTGCACCAGAGTCAAATAATACTTTTGCGTAAACGTCATAAACTAGGAACGTACCAGCTATCACATCAGGGATCAGATCTGCTTCTTGGGTTGTCAGCTGAAAGGCTCTTGCATTTTTCTTAGTAGTCCCTTCGGCAGGTTTGGCTTTATTATCAGCTGGTTTGACCAGCTTTGGACATTCTGGTCTAAAATGTCCAGCTTCTCCGCAGTTGTAGCAGGTCCTTGTTTTCTTTCTGCACTCCTCTTCTCGATGCCCTAGAGCTTTGCAGAAGTTGCAAGTTTCATTATATCTTCCAAAATGTTTCTTTTTACAATTTCTACAGAATGGTGGGGTGGAAGACTGCCCAGTTCCCTTTTTCTTGAAAATATTACCCCCATAGAACCCTTGGGTAATCTTTTGGGCTAACTCCTTTTTCCTGTTTTCTTCTCCCGTTCGTACCTGCCCGTCAGTTAAGGTGTTAGCTAATTCCACCGCATCGTCAATTATGCGGGGTCTCGCAGCTTTAACGATGTCACGAATTTCGCTAATTAAACCCCAAATATAGCGAGATATAAGTACCGGTTCTGGCGAAGCCAGAGTTGGCACAATTCTGGCATATTCGAAAAACTTTGAAGTATACCCTCGACAGTCAACATCCACCATTCGGTGGCTCAGGAATTTATTGGCCATTTGTTCTTTTTCATATTCAGGGCATAATTTCCTTTTCACCAATTGCTTAAATTCTTCCGAATTCATAGCGTAAGCCATGTCACTTCCTTTGGCTTGTAATACCGTATTCCACCATTCTAATATCTCTTCCTTGAAAGGGTGAGAAGCATACATGACTTTATCCTCCTTGGCACATTTACTTATTTTAATTACTGCCTCGGTCTTTTCCAACCAACGCAGTGCAGCAGTTGCCCCTTCATTGTCTGCAAATTCGACGGGTTTACAGGCAAGAAATTCTTTATAGGAGCAACCAGGTGTTGCATCTTTCATTTTCTTAAGTATTGGGGCTTGTATCACGTTGTCATTATTGCCGCCTCCGTTAACACTATTACTGAAATTATCGTCGCGCGTGCGTTTACTGGGGTTGGCTTGTGAAGGCTTAATAGGACTTTTAACAACAGCGACGATTGCTGGGATAACATTTGCTATTCCCTGGGCAACGATGTTTTCTATATCTTGCCTATTAAGAAAGTGATCTTCATTGTTTTGCTCGGATTGGTTAACTTCGTTAACTGGTTCATTAACAGTGTGTTCCATCTGATAATTAACAATAAATAAAAGTTATTGGCACAAAATAAATAACAACGAAACGCAATAAAGCAATCACACATAATCACGTCAACATGTATAGCCAAAATTGTCGACATTGCAACTTTTATATTTTATATATATTTTAGTATGCTTCCATACACACCATATATATTACAAAAGTTTTATTTTAAGTTATTGTACATGATTATGTTTTTATTATTTATTATTACTATTTTATTATTATTAAACACATAATCACACAACCACGCAACCACAGTCAGCTGGCATTTCAGAAACGACGCTCCCTCTCGTCGTATTTCCACGTGATTCTCTCTCCCACATACCGAATTCTATTTCCTGCCTCCACCAGCTCCTCGCCATAATGACGAAGTTCAGCCAAGTTTTCTGTGCTCATAGGTGGGTTTGGTGCAGGCTCAGGGTAAAACTGGGGGAAATAGACGCTAGGTTTATTCAAGAGATTCTGAAATTGCCAGTCATTTGTCCACCATTCTTCCAGCTCTCCTTGTAGAGGTCGTGGGTTGACAATAGGATCTGGGATAGCCGGTTCCAAGTTAACTGGGAGTTGGGATTCAACAGGGTAATTGAAAAGGTTTTCATCGGCAGGTCCGATGAGGTCACAGTTTGCCAGTTTACGGTCCAACTCTTCCCATGGTGGCATTTCCTGGACTTGCCCGAAACTTTCCCCGATCTCTTTTCCTTTCCCTTTTTCCTTTGGATCCTCAATCTTTTTAACCTTCTGTGCAGCTGGTTTATTCCTATGCCCACGTTTCCAGTCCAAGATCATCCTCCTCTTTTTCGGCTTGGGTTTCTCCTGGGTCTGGCGGTGCTATGGATAGTAAAGTTTCGGAGTGCCTCCGACAGTTAATTCATGCTGATAACACATATGAAGAAACACACACAAATTTAAGTTAAAATTTTGTTTATTATAAATTAAATTTTCACAAAATCACAGAATGACAATCAGAAAAATTAAGTATTTCTAAATACTTAATTGACTTAAATTAGTGGCTCTGATACCACCTTTTTCTGTCACGGCCCCCGGCTTGGTGTTACCCGGTCCAGAAGCCGGGGGGCAGAAACCCGTGGTATTTATTATTTAATTTGGCAGCGGAAATATCAACATGATCGTTTTAAACTGAAAACCTCCAATTATTTTATTTCACACTTTTGGGATAAAACCCCATAATTTACAATAAAGAAATTTCACGAGGAAATTCCCTGTTTTACAATACATGTTTATTTATTATACTGAGCCACCTCTTCAAGCTTTAGTGCTACGCGACACTTTTTCCTTGGTTCACAGTAAGTCACCTGAAACATGTTTTAAAAAGATTTTATCAGCGGGGAAATACTGGCGAGTCACTCAATTTGTACAAAACGACACATTGGTATAATACACAGTATTAAGGGTGATTGCATTGTTTCTATCAACCAATTACCCCACATCGGTATTTTTCACTTGACCGTATCTGTGACTATGGTCAGATCACCCATTGGCTAACCCGTTGTCCAATGGTGACGGGTATCAAGTAATGTATACAAAACCCCACATACCGACAGTAATTGAATATTACAAAGACTTAATCCCTGTAATTATAACTTTGAAAACAAGTAGGGTTTTGGGAAAACAAATTGATAAAAAGAGAATGACTCACATTGCAAATTTAACTGGACAGAACCTTGCCTACTGATTTGACCTTGTAACCTAGTTAAATAACAATGCACACGAAACTAGGTCAGTAACTTAATACAACATTTACGATAAACTCACGAAATCAAAACCCTCACGACGAATGACAAAGTATAGCCCAAATACGGGCAGCACTTAAACATCCATCAGATTGGTTTCAATTGATCGGACATTGTATCGTAGCAGTGATCGAGTTAATACCCTTTATCGTAGCAGCGTTTTCCTACTTTGAATGTGACTTTCGAACAGATAGAGGGTGATTTTGGAAATTTTCTCGAGCACAGTCGATCTGCCCATGCCTGACCCATTTATAGCAACTTTTTGGGTTCTATGCGGCCCGCGTAAACCCTTACAACAACCTTACGCGGCCCGTGAGAGCCACTTAGTCTACTGCTAGGGTTACCGTGTCACGCGTAGGCCCGCCACGTGGACTGGAACGTGTCCCGGTCAATTGTTGCTATGTCGCGGCCCGCGTAGGCCTAGCCTTATGGCTTACGCGGCCCGCCAGAAATCCAAATTTCTTGATTTCTTGGTTTTTCATAAGCATTAGGGTTTCAGGGGGTCCGGGTTTTTACTTACGGGACATTTATGGACATTTTTGCAGGTCCTTACACTTGCCGCTTAGATTCATTATTTTTAGACGAACAAATACCACATTTTTTATTTCCTATTTACAACTCTGTCACAATTTTATATAAGATAATAAACATTTGGATAGTTGGATGCATTAATGCACCTTTGTTGCATTAATGAAGAATTCCAAATAAGTCAAAATGGTCAGCACTTCTCAAAGGACTGATGTACCAAGTGGCCGCAATCATTCTCTTAATACTTTAAGCACCATTGTTTCTGGTGCTGAGTCCTACAAAGTCCAATCCCTTAAGCATCCTTGTTTCTGGCTGATAAGGCATCATTAGGTGTTTCTGCGTTTGCCATAACCCGTTCAAAAACCACAAAAAAAACAGCCCATCATTTCAAAACTCTATAGTCTATACTACAGGTGTGGAAGTTTCCGACATAACATGAAAATAATCAGTTTTTGGGTTGTCATTTAATCTTTTTAATAATAAAAATAATAATCAGTTTTGTGACAGGGTTCAAATCTTTTGTGACACCGAATACGAATGTATAGCTACATCAGATGCTGCGAAAGGGTAAAAAGGGTAAAACATTGTTTCTTCGAAAAACGCCATTAAATATAAAACGCCATCTAAATACATAACGCCAACCAATAAAAGCGCCATTAAATATAAAGCGCCATTAAAGATGGGACGTGTTACAGACTTAACAAATAAAGCTGAGCAAAACAGGAAATACAAACAGTAACTGAAAAATGAAGGATTTTTTATTTATTAAATGCACTTATTAATAATATCACGCATAAACTACTCGCCAAAGATTTCTTATAAACAGGAACGTCTCAGCACCTTCCATTCATTAAATTAAAAAACAAACGTCATGGTTCCTCCAAAACCACTCTCTGTAAAACGCCAAAAAGTTAAAAATAAAAAATGGCAAACATCGTTTCTGGGATATTCAATATTGTTCTACGCGAAGTTTCGCCGAATGGATTGTTAGCCAAGGGGTGTAACTCAATAACATTTTGCTGCATGAGATGGACAAATCTTCAAGAGAAAAGGACTAATGACAGACCTATGTCATTTTCTGTGCTTTGTTCTTGATGATTATTTGAATGGCGTGAGGAGACAGATGACACTGAAGAGTGGGATGAAGATAAAGATGAACTTCAAACAAAAAACTCATGTCATTTTGTGTTCCAAACATCCACAAAAAAACTACTTCAACAACAAAAAACGCCATATATTTGTGACGGTTCTTGTAGTTTCAAAAAAGAAAAAGACTGGTGACATTGAAGATTTGGAATAGAAATTCGATTAGGATTTTTAATTTATTTTTTTCGCTTCTATTTTTTTCCTTTCTGTAGTTTGTTTTCTAATTTTACAATAAAAAAATACATTGTTTCTCTAAAAAAATACAACTTGTAAAACGCCAAGATGCCACAAACGCCAAACTCTACAAATATAATAAGATTTGTGGCATCTTGGGATTTTACAAAGCATTTTTTAGATGGGACGTGTTACAGCCATAAAACAGACGAAGCTGAAACAAATAGTAAACTGAAGCGACGGAAAATTTATTATTAACATTATAATTAAAACCCACTACATCGGTACTTGAATTTATTTTTCTTTTCAAAAAACGCCATAATTACCTGACGTTATAGGACTGCATCCTACGTGGTAGCAAAAAAATTCATTATATAAGTAGAACATGTAAACAAAATTTAACACTCCACATATTCTCTAACACGCCACACCTTGACTAAAACGCCAAAAAAACTATAAAAAAAATGGCTCAAGTTATTGCATGGAGGTTTGATGAGCCGGAGAAACGTTTCGTCCTAAAGTTCTCTGACAGGAGAATGGTGAAAATCAAGACAGTCAAGGCCATACTTAACATGGATGAAAGGGTTCAGAGGGATATTCTTGGCCTTGGGGTTCCAATGGCAAACGATTGTGAAAGAACTCCAAAGGTAATAAGAATATTGGAGAGAAATTTTCCAGAGAAGAAGATGATGATGATGATGATGATGATGATGATATTGACGATACTCCTCTACCAACAGTTAGCAGTTGGAGTTTTTATTGTATAAAATGATTTTGGTAACACCATGGACGCCAAATATGATAAATTTATTAATTAATTTTATTGAATTGGGAACGCCATAAACGCCAAACTGTTATCTATGTGACACAAGAACGATTAATTGAACGAGGCAGATCTAAGAAAGACCGGTAAAACGTCAGATATTTATTGCATATAAATAAATGCCAAACAAATCTTACATGCCAAAAAATAAAGTTGTATTGTGACACACGAAAAATGAAAAAAAGGGAAGATAAAAAGACAAAAAAGCCCCTCCGCGTTGATAATATCGCGCGCCACGTGTCCCACCAGGATGCGTTCTCACCGTTCTCACACTTTAGGGCGTTTTCTCCTGGCCCCGTTTATATATATATATATAGGGCCAGGATCATTTCAGAACCATAAATATTTACAGAACTCACATAACTCATAATAAACAATCTTTTTATTTATATATTTTTATGTTTAGGATAATTTTATCATTTATTATGTGTATTTTTACGATTACATACATGTTACGAGTAATTTTATCATTTTTTATATGTAATTTTATAATTACACATATGTAAACTAGTTTTTTACATATATGTAATTAGTTATGAGACATATATATAGTTTTGGCAATTAAACATATGTAAACTACTTTTAACATGTATGTAATCAAAGAAATACATATAATAGATGACAAAAAGATCCTAAATACAAAAACTTATATATAAAATGTTTGTTTATTAGGAGTTCTGAAAGTTCTGTAGTTATTTAGAGTTCTGAAATGAACTCAACCCTATATATATATATATATATATATATATATAGGGTTGTAAATGAACTGAACGTTCAGCGAACAGTTCGTGAACCGTTCGGCGGGAAGTTCGTTTATGTTCATTCGTTTATTAAACGAATGAACATGAATAAAAAATTTCGTTCGATTAGTTAAATGAACGAACATGAACAGAGGTCTCGTTCGTTCGATTGTGTTCGTGAACGTTCGGTAAGGTGTTCGTGAACATGTTCATGAACATTCATTGATTTGCGTTCGTTTATGTTCCTATGTTTGTGTTTTAATTGAAGATCTTTGTACTTACATATATTTTATTATGTGAGTTTTATATTATTAAACTTTTATTTATTTTATTACCCTAACAATTAAACTAGGAAACCCTTTTTCGCGTTGTTTATGCACTATTTCCCTTTCATTTCTCATTATTTACATCGGCGGATACGATCGACCCCCCGTTCCACAATAAGGGATTCAAGTACGAGTGCTACTCTCTGGGCCATCTATCTTTATCCTTTGTCGCGTTCGCCAAATTTATTTGTGTTCGTGAACCGTTCGTGAACACGCTCATTTCCTTAATGAATGAACACGAACATAAAATCTCGTTCGGTAAGTGTTCATGAACCGTTCGTGAACACATTTATTTCCTTAACGAACGAACACGAACAAGGCCTTGTTCGTGTTCGTTCGGTTCGTTTACAGCCCTATATATATATATAGGGAGCCGCTAAAATAAGAACCACCTCCAGTTGTAAGAACCGCGAGAACCACTTTCAACCAATCAGAATTTGATAACCCAAAGGGTATTATGGTCATTTCCACACACTGTCATATATGTCTATGTCTGTCTCTTTCATCTGTCTTTTAAAGACATCACAAACCCATTAATTCATTCATCTCTCATCTCTCTCTAAAAACCTCTGATCTCTCATCACCGTTCACCCACAATCATCTCTAAAAACACCACACCCACACAGGTGACATCCCCACTCGTTTTCTCCGGCGACCCCCAAACCTCTCACTCGTTACCGGCACCATTCCCTGTTTCAGTCGATACAGACGGCGGCGGGAGGTGGTGAGGAGCGAAGGAGAACGGTGGCTGGGGTGAGGGTGATCTTGAAGGTTTTTTGATGGTTTGTAGGTGTGGGGCGGTGGTTGATCGGTGTGCGGAAGACGATTGTGCGAGGTGGTTGGTCGGCCACCATCGCCTGAAAACGAACCGATTGGGTCATTTGTGATTCTTGATGATTTGCCCAAAGGTTCGATTTGTTTCTGTTTTGATTGGGGTTCTTTGATTCAAAAAGTTTGGGTTTTTTTTCTGCTTGAAATTTGGTGGGTTTTGATTATTTTGGTGGGTTTGTAAAAAACAGTGGTTGAAGTGGGTTTTGATATGTTGAGGGTTTTGATTTGTGATCTTTGAATATGTGGGTTTTAATATGATTGATGGTGATTCGTGAATTTTTTGAATGTTTGAACAGGTTACCTTTTTGCTGGGTTTTGTTTGAATGATGTTCATGTTGAATCTGGGTTTGAATGATGTTTTTGGGACCTTTTTGATTCTGTTGAATCTGGGTTGAATGTTGTTCCTTTTTGAATCTGGGTTTGAATGTTGTTCATGTTGAATCTGGTGGCCTTTTGAATCGCCGGTGATGATGCAAAAAAAAAAAGGACGATGGCGCGGCAAGGATGGTGGAGGGTAGGTTTTTGAACCCGCAACCCCACTTTGCAGCCTCTGATGTTCGGAAAATCTGAGCCAAAACTTTTTTTTTTTCAGAATCCACTCGTTCTTTTTTATTTTTGTTTGTTGGGTTTTTTATATTTTTTTTTGAGGCGTCGATGATGATAGCAAACTATCTGAGACACCTACCGAGTAACGATTTTCTGGGTGCGTTCGTTTTTGTGTAAAAAAGTTTTTGTAAAAGAAAAAAAACTTAAACCGTAAACTTTTTAAAGTAAACCGTAAACTTTTTTACTTAAAACGTAAAACATAAAAAGTTTTACGCCAAACGTAAAACGTAAAATGTAAAAATTTTAACGTAAAACGTAAAAAGTTTTACGTAAAACGTAAAAAGTTTTACGTAAAACGTAAAAAGTTTTACGTAAAACGTAAAATGTTTTACGTAAAACGTAAAACGTAAAAAGTTTTACGTAAAACATAAAAACGTAAAACGTAAAAATTTTAACGTAAAACGTAAAAAACCGACGCGTAAAAGGTAGAAAAACGTTAACGTAAGAAACCGGCGCGTAAAACGTAAAAAACGTTAACGTAAAAACGGCGCGTTGGAAAAACGACGCGTGAAAAAGTCGGGCGTAAAACGGGTGGTAAAAAACGGGCCGTAAAACGGGTCGTAAAAACGGGAACTAATAAACGGGTCGTAAAACGGCGTGAAAAAACGGAGCGTAAAACGGGTCGTAAAAAACGCGCGTAAAAAACAGGTCGTAAAAAAACGCACGTAATTTTTTTTTTATCAAAAAATCTGATTTCAATGTTTGTTTAATAAAAAAAACTGATTTTAGAAAAAAAAAACATTTAATGCAATAGGACAAAAGTGTATTAAAAAACAATAAAACTAATAAGACAAAAAAAAAACAAAATTACCTAAATACCCTTTTTGATTAAAATATTAAAGACATAATATGACAAAAAGCTTTTAATATTAATATTAACTACTTTTAATCTCATTCATCTATCTAGTTGATCTAAGGGCTAAAAAGTGGTTCTCATGGTTCTTACAACTAGAGGTGGTTTTCATTTTAGCGGTTCCTTATATATATATATATAGGGCCAGGATCATTTCAGAACCATAAACATTTACAGAACTCCTAATAAACAATCTTTTTATTTATATATTTTTATGTTTAGGATAATTTTATCATTTATTATGTGTACTTTTACGATTACATACATGTTAAGAGTAATTTTATCATTTTTTATATTTAATTTTATAATTAAACATATGTAAACTAGTTTTTTTTACATATATGAAATTAGTTATGACACATATATATATAATTTGGCAATTAAACATATGTAAACCACTTTCAACATGTATGTAATCAAAGAAATACATATAATAGATGATAAAAAGATCCTAAATACAAAAACTTATATATAAAATGATTGTTTATTAGGAGTTCTGAAAGTTCTGTAGTTATTTAGAGTTCTGAAATGAACTCAACCACATATATATATATATATATATATATATATTAATAAAATAACTAGAGGCGTACATTAATAACGTTTGTTCCAAGATCCAACTAGAGCCCATTTAATTATAAGCTGAGCAGGTGGGCGAGCAGGACGATGTTGAGTTCCAGCCTCAGCATGAAGAAGGGGATCATTAGCATCCACAGAGAGTTTATCGTGCGATTAGGTTGCCTCAGTCAACTAACCGTCTTCTCGATAGGATTTTGCGTAACCAGGATGAGCACATGCGACTTCTGACACTGTAGGATGCATGATGACATGGGGTGGCTGATGGCTGACATGGGTGATTCCCTATATGATTCCTCCAGGGAACGTATTGCCCCATATGATTCTCCTGGTGCCCTAATCATTGGTCTGAAAAGTTTTACTTCAAGTACACCATAGGAAGCGTATAGCTCAATAAGTCTGGACCCAGAGGAACCGTATTGCCCTATATGATTCCCCTAGTGCCCTAATAATTGGTCTGAAAACTTTGTACTTCAAGTACACTATAGTAAGCGTATAGCTCAACACACTTGGACCTATAGAAACCATATTGGCCTATACGATTCCTATAGGGTTCCAGGCTATGAAGCACGGGGACGCCAAGTATTATCAAGTACTCGTCCCGGGGACGTTTTGGGGACGGAAACGCCATGGGGACGTTACACAAACGTTTCCGGGAAAGTGGGGACGGAAGGATGACATTTCGGGGACGTTTCCCATTATTTCGAGTGAAAAAATGCGACTCCGGTGATGTTTTCTTCCGGAAACCATGAAGGAGAAGATAACAGAAGAAGAAGATGAAGGTACCGTACCAAACAACATCGCTACCGATACTTGTATTCATTTATGGTTTCGATAACTTTATCGGTGCCGGTATCGTGACGATCTAAACTAATTGATACCGTTCAAACAACATCGTTGCCGACACCAGTTTTCGATCAATGTAATACACATGTTGATTTCTATACTGATTGCAGGTATTGCACATATATACTATAACGAAACAGAGCGATACACATGATAACGTATCGTCGTAACTCACGAGCAAATAACGTTGTTGCATGTTAAAAAGTTGGGATAAACGGTTGGACCGAGAAACAGAAGAACTGATGGGCTGAAGACACAAAGTAAGCCCCGGCTATCGAATTGAAAACAAATATATATATATATATATATATATATATATAAGAAGGAAACAAGATCAAACGTACGGTGGTGGTTAGGGTTTCATCAATATGGTTTTCGACGAGAAGGAGTGGGTGCAGTGGCGAGGCTTGAGATTTCCGACCGGGGGGTCGAAAACGTATACACCAAAAAATTTCTATAAAACGGGGGTCGAAAACGTATATACCCAAAAATTTCTATACGAAAACTACACTATCTCTATTACTGAGCGAAAAGTTCGGGGGGTCAGCCGCCCCCTCCCGCCCCCACTATCCTACGCCCTTGAGTGGGTGTGCGTATCGAATCGAATCGGCAAGGAGAAGAGGGTGTTCGTCTCTTCAAATTGCATCAGGTACTTATATATTTAATATTATTATCCATTCCAGTTTGTTGATTGATTTTACATAACTGATTGTGTAATTTTTTGTTGATCGATCAGTGAGGAGGAGAGGAAGAGGCTGTCTCTAATCGACAAGAAGGAGAAGGAGAAGGAGAAGGAGAGGAAGAGGAAGAGGCTGTCTTTATCCCCAATCAACAAGAAGAAGAGGCTGATGCGGTTCTGTTCACTAGACAAGATGAGGTACTAATTTCATATTCTTCATTCATTCATTCAAATGATTGATTTTACGTAACTGAGTGTATGTGGTTGTGTTATTGTTGATCGATCAGTATGAAGCCAGCATGTAAGCGGAGGAAGAAGGTAACTAAGAATACAATTTAAATAATAGTTATACATCAATTGTCATTTTTTTTATATAAATATAAGTATTTGTTTATGATATGAAAGGTGAGGAGGTTTAATGGCGAGTTAAAGGACATGAAGAAGCTTTGGAGTAACGATGAGGCTTTTCGTCTTCCATGGAAGACGCTTAGTGAAGTTATAGATTTTATTCGCTCACGGAAGACTCCTACTCCTAAGACATATCGGCAGTGGGATGAGTACGCCAGATCATTCTATCTTAAAATGTGTACCTGCTTTGGTGTTGATTATCAGCATTTAGAGGCCACTCCTCCTCAACAGGTAGTATATCAAACCTCTTAATTAATTGGTTTGGTTGATAATAGAGTTATGTTTTATTTTTATTACATTTTGGTGAGTCGTATCAATTTTTAATAGGCCATTCAACTTTGTTATTTTTTATTACAGGAGACCCACCCCGTGCCAAAAGGGAAGTCATATATGGCTCGTTTAGCAGAGGTACTCTTACATATCAAAATTGATAATCACATAATAAACCTATTCATTAAATGAACCTAATTATGTTAAAAGTAAAACAACACGTACGGGTTCTAAGGAAATTATGCTTTTTTGTGGCTATTG
The DNA here is from genome assembly GCA_030545235.1 of Helianthus tuberosus. NCBI lineage: Eukaryota > Viridiplantae > Streptophyta > Magnoliopsida > Asterales > Asteraceae > Helianthus > Helianthus tuberosus. The sequence continues at coordinate 18,379,005 of CM060427.1, forward strand.
GACTTTGTTATCATTATCCTAATTTATTTGCTCTGATTGTTTATAGACTAGTGTGGGGTTTGTTTTGAGGACCCTCTCCTGGGCAGAAGGGAAACATTTTGAACCGGTACTATTACACATCACATTCATTGATAAACCTATCATTAATTGTTTATAGCTCGTGTTGTATGAATCTCAATCTGACATGAAGCTTAGTCTTAGTCTCTTATGATGTTTGAATCAGCATTAAATATGTCTATTTGATGATCGATCTCTGATTGCTTAGAAAACGCACATCGAGGATACGGGCCATGTGCAAATCATCCAACCAGCAACAGAAGAGATGTCATTTGACGAGTTTCTAGAGAAGGTACTGTTATATATCAAAATTGATAAGTCACATAAACCTATTATCAGTTAACTGATTTGGTTAAAAAGAAGCAATCAACAACAAGGGTTTTAATAAATAATGTTTTTGATAAACCTTTTGGTGCTAGTGTTGTATGCATCTTAATTTGACATGAAGCTTAATCTTAATCTTGTATGATATTTGAAGGCTCTCACTATCTGCACACTCAGTTTGCCTATCTGCACACCCTATACGATGCGTATTGACCAATACGCAGCGTAGATAGACCATAGATCCCAATGCCTGATAACCAATCATTGCACAGAAAACAAGGTGTATATACGCTGCGTATTGGTCAATACGCAACATATATAAAAGAGCTGCAAATTTTGGGTCATTTTGGTAGGTTTGAAGTGTCAAATTTTTGCAAGGTTTATATACGCTGCGTATTGGTCGCGTATATAAAACAGCAGCAAATTTGGGTTCCTGTTGGTAGGTTTGCGTAGGTTTGAAGTGTCAAAATTTTTCCCGGTTTATATACTTATACTTATAATTATTATTATTTGTATTAACGTAACTTTTTTTTTAGCGTTTCATGTCTCTAACTGATTTGAAGAATTGGGTACAAGAAACGGGAAAGAAGTATGGTTACGTAATTGTTACCCGCCTATCAGGGACCGTTTTTGTAAATTTTCAAAACTTCAGGGACCGTTTTTTGTAAATTTTCGAAACTTCAGGGACCGTTTTGTAATTTTTTGAAACTTCAGGGACCATTTTTGTCAGTTTTCGAAACTTCAGGGACCAATTTTGTAAATTTTTGAAAAACCAGGGACCATTTTTGTAAATTGATGAAACTTCAGGGACCATTTGGGTCAATTTTTGAAACTCTAGGGACCATTTTTGTAAAAAATGAAACTTCAGGGACCAAAGTGTAAATATATCAAAAATCGGTTAAAAGGGGGTCTTCTTTAAAGAACCAGCCCTTGCATGGATCAAACTCGTGACCTATCGTTTAGAACCGCAACGCCTTAACCAGTTTATCCTCCGTCTCGGAGCTGTTATAATATGAAACTTAATCCTTATATACATTAGTTAGGGTATACGCTGCGTATTGATCAATACGCAACGTAGATAGTGTTAGCCTATACGCTGCGTATGGATCAATACGCAGCGTATGTAAAACTGATTTGACACTGATGCGATGTTGTCAGGCACGTGAATAAAGTAGAGTGCTGTCTTTTCATCTTCCATTCCATTTATCAGTGCTTTCTTGGCTCGCTTCTTTCATTCGCATTTCATTTGTTCTTCAGTAAACAATTTACACTCCAAACCAAAATCATTTATTCTGTTTTTTGCTGAATCTTGTTAAAATGTCATCATTTTGGACCGATAATTATTTCGGTAATCGCTATTCTAACGACACATGGGGAGCAAATGATGCCAATGAGGAGGAGGAGGTTGTGTCTGGAGTCCTTGTTGATCAAAAAACACACTTGCCAGACTTGAACAAGACTCCCACTCCACCTGTTGATGAACCAAATTACCCGGCGCATCAAGTGTATCCGGATTACGGATACGGGTATGAATCTCCGTACGTGCAACAAAGTGGATACGGTGCTGAGAATGCACCTGTTGATGAACCATATTACCCGGCGCAGCAATCGTATCCGGGTTACGGGGTATACGGGGGTGAAGGTGGATACGGATGTTATAGTGGATACGGGGGTGAAGGTGGATACGAGGGTGAAGGTGGATACAGTGGATACGAGGGTGAAGGTGGATACAGTGGATACGATAGATATGGGGGTGAAGGTGGTTACAGTGGATACGAAGAACATGGTGGATATGGTTATGAGCCCCGTAACACATCACTTTATGAACCATCTACCCCGGGCAATCCGTTTCAAATAAATGAGGTATCACATTAAAATAATTATTATTATTATTGTTAAAAATATTATAATTATAATTATTATTATTATTGTTATTATTGTTAAAATACTATAATTATAATTGTTATTAATATTATTATTATTATTAACGTAACTCTTTTTTAGCGTTTCATGTCTCTAACTGATTTGAAGAATTGGGTACAAGAAACGGAAAAGGCGTATGGTTACGTAATTGTTACCCGCCGATCGAAAAATATTGGCGTTACTACTGGGATTGTATGGCTTGTGTACGACCGTAGTGGTGAGCACCGTAGTAAAGCAACAGTTAGGAAAGCTGGTAGCAAAAAAATCGGTTGCCCCTTTTCATTAGTCGCCATCCGGGACGTGACGAATGACACGTGGGAGTTAAAAGTGGAAGACGCGAACCATAACCACGAACCTACGACGAGTCTGTTGGGCCACACTTTTGTGCGAAGATTTACTGAAGCCGAATACAAGCTAGTGGAGCAGCTAACTGCTCAAAACATGGAGCCACGTATCATATTTCAAACCCTAAGAAAGCAGTTCCCCGACAGCCTGCATGTTCAGAAAGACGTGCAAAATGCGGTACAAAAAATTAGAGCGACAATAGTGGACGGAAAGACTCCTATGCAGGCACTGGAAAGCCTGCTGCATGACCACCGATTCATTTACGAAACCCGACAGGAACCCAAAACAGATGTCGTAACAGAGATTTTCTTTGTTCATCCTTATTCAATCACTATGTGGCGTGCATTCCCGCACGTGATGTTGATCAACGCGACCTACAAAACAAACCTCTACAACATGCCATTTGTCCAGGTTGTGGGTATGACGTCGACTGGGAAGTCTTTTTGTATCGCACATGTCGTTATTTGTAAAGAACGAAGGGGTAACTACGTGTGGGTGCTTGAGCGGATCAAGTCAATATTGCATGAATGTATGATGCCGCGTGTGATAGTAATGGATAGGGAGCTTGCCCTAATTAACGCGTGTTCTAAAGTATTCCCGAACGCAACCAGGCTTCTATGCCACTTTCACATCCAACAAAATATAGCTAGAAAGTGCAAGGAAGGGTTCGATAAAGAAGATTGGGGGAAATTTATGTCGTACTGGCGGAGATTGTGCGAATCTTCTTCAGAGCCCATGTACAAGTACAACTTGGAGAAAATGTATAACCGACTCGTGGTTGCCAACCGAGAAAGTAAGTGTTCCTTCGACAAACGACTCACCCAATCTATTATATTTTACACACACTTTCACATTTCATTATTTTATTTTTGCAGGTGTCTATGATTACGTCTACGAAAACTGGCTCAAAGACTATAAAGAAATGTTCGTTTATGCGTGGACCGATAAGTGTCGCAACTTTGGTCAGCGCACCACCAACAGAGTTGAGAGCCAGCACGCAAATTTAAAAAGATACATTACGCGCGGGAGTTCATTGGAGCGAATAGCAAGATGCGTCATTGATATAGTTGAAACTCAGTACGATGAAATACAAAAAAGTTTCACTGAGAGCATCGAAAAAACGATGAACCACCACAGACACCGACTGTTGGACAACCTACGTGGAAAGGTTTCCCATGAAGTACTTGATTCGCTGGCAAAAGAGCTACTGAGGAAGATGGAGGTGTTGTGGAAACTTAACGCATCATGTGGTTGCCATATGTGGCTTAGCTGTGGATTGCCGTGTGCTTGTAGGCTGGAAAACTACAAAAGTACAGGTAAAAAATATTAAAACCACAAACCTTTTGTTATCTTGTACGATTTAGCTGTTTCTCACACCGTATTAACTTAACTGTACAGGGCGTATGATACAACTCGACGACATAGATGTATTCTGGCGTAAGCTTGACTTGCGCCCGTGTAAACTGGTAGACGAGGAAGTCGATGTTGTAGCAGAGCTAAATAATGTGCGGCAACATTTAGAGGCGCAGTCCCCCGTTCAGCAAAAGAGTTTGCTTTCAAAGATAAAAGCGGTCTTCACCCAGAAATCGTCAACCAAGAAACCACCGATTGTCCAGCAAAATACTCGCGGTCGGCCTACATCAAAGAAAGTACAAGAAAGGTTAGATGAAGCTGCGAGGTTAGACGAAGCTGCGAGACACAGCTCCTATGGCGAGCACAACAACGTATATACCGCTTCCCCCAAACATAGGTACGATTTACCCCGACACAGCTCATACGTACCGTCAGAGGGCTCTCGTGGAACTGGTTCGGTTGTAAAGTCTGAAAAACCTAAAATGCGACAAAACAGTTCAACGAGTTCTAAAAAGAAGGAGACGCGGGATGATCAGGGTTTTCCATTAATGAAGGGGGACGAGCACTTGTTAAGCATTAAGATGTTTAAGAATCAAATTCCATCAGAGTTTCACTCTTACATATCGCGTATACAAGATGTGACCCCAGACGGTCATTGTGGGTACAGGTCTGTGGCTGTCGGGTTAGGTTTTACGGAACACGCATGGCACCGTATTCAAAGTGATTTACTACTGGAGATTGACCATAAGAAGACGCCTTGGAAGCATATATTCGAAACATATAACGAAGGAGACTTTAAACGAATACGTAACATCATCAAATGGAATTCAGTGAAAGGGTGCGGTCCAAGTCACTGGATGGAAATGCCCCAGGTAGGGCTTTTCGTAGCGCAAAGGTATAATATTGTCTTCCACGTGCTAAGCATCTAATGGAGCACTACCATCTTCCCATTAGCGGATGCCCCACTAGATCCACGACCTCAAGCGATAATGCTCGTACATGTTGACGGGGGACACTTCATACATGCTAAGTTGGAAGGAGACTACCCCATGCCTTTAGCGACCCCGTTGTGGTCGACACATCGATCAATAGCTGCGGAACGGTGGGAAGAAATGTATAGACCGCGGTTACAGCGCTACTACGAGTTAATCAATCCAAAATCAAACTTAGACAAAGACAGAGAACCGAGTTTAAATGTTATCGAAGATTAACCGGAAACTTGTATTTTTTGTAAATTGTAGAAATTTTTTAATTTATAAAGTTTGTATCATTTTTTATTTTTATAATTCATAATTTTTGTATTATTTTTAGATTTTCTAAATTATATTTGTATTATTTATCTAATAATATTGTTTTTTATAAATATAAACAAAAGAAAACACAAAAAAATAAAAAAAATGGAACTTTGTATACGCTCCTCCGTATGGATCCCTACGTAGCGTATGTGATTCAAATGACAAAAAAGCCCCTGTTTTTGGATTCGTATTGCCTCAAAACAAGGGCAAAATAGTAAAATGACTAGCATAAAAAGCAGCGTATTGACCCCTACGCAGCGTCTGTGAATGGCGGACAATTTCCCCCCAAAATAAAACTTTCAAAACCTAAATATGTTAAATTACCATTTTGCCCTTGTGTTTGGGGCTATACGAAGGTGATTACAAGGGTAACAAGGTCATTTAGGACCTTTGTATACGCTACGTAGGGATCTCTACGAAGCGTACCTAAAAGTCAAGAGAATGACCTTTATACCCTTGTATCAATGCTTCGTATAGCATTGATACAAGGGTATAAAGGTCATTCTGTTGACCTTTAGATACGCCTCGTAGAGAGCCCTACGTAGCGTATGCGGAGGTCTTAGATGACCTTTTTACCCTTGTTATCAGCTCCGTATAGCCCCAAACATAAGGGCAAAATGGTAATTTTGGTTAAGTCAAACTGCTTTTTGACTTTTTATACGCCTCGTAGGGATCTCTACGCTGCGTAGAGGTTCTGATTTAAATCAGGGAAACCCCTACGCAGCTCTGTTCTTCCCCAAATCTCCAAAACACACACAACCGAGTGACATACGAAGGCGACTGAAATAATCAACCGTATTCGACACGAATTCGAAGTATAAAACAGGTATTTACTCAACCTATTTAAGTAATTTTGATTTTTTTTTGTATTTTATCCGTAAATTAGATGTTTTTTAGGTATATTAGGGTTTGGCTAAGCTTTGATGTTGCTAATTTGTTAATTGCTTTTTGTTAAATATTCCTGATCCTTGTTTTTGTGTGTTAGGGTTTCACCTTTTTGTAAGACCCTATTTCGTACATGACAAAAATCGCAGCGGAAACATGAACCATAAAATTTCTTTCCTTATAAATACCTCAACTTATTAAAAATTTAACTTTAACATAGATCTTTCTCGTAAATCCGTCATCCTCTTATTTACTAATTAAAAACATAGCTTATGTTTACTACAATATGTACATCAACGTTTCCGTACAATCTCTCTTGTGACTCGATCCTCGATCTCTTTACCTTGATGATCCTCATGGCTTGTACTACCTGCTCTCACCAAATAAAAATTTACAACATTAGTACGTATCATAAACATATAAGATTTAATTACGTTTATTTTTCGTCCATCAACTCTTTACATCCCAACTTTCCGTCTGATCATACGATCCGTGGTGAGACTTCTTTGATATTCCTGCATATTACTTCATTCACCAAGCACGCTATTATTATCGTTAGTACTCGTTTTCATTGAGTGCATGCGTACGTACTTTCACACAAACTTATACATATACTTACGATCACACATAACAGCTAATCTATACATACGTACCAACATACATACGTACGTACCTACGTATGTGCATACCTAAGTACATTCATTCATACATACATACATACATACATACATACATACATACATACATACATACATACATACATACATACATACATACATACATACATACATACATACATACATACATACATACATACATACATACATACATACATACATACATACATACATACATACATACATACATACATACATACATACATACATACATACATATCACATGTCTTCACACAATCCTACATACGTGCATACCTTCGTACATACTCACTTGCGTACAAAAACTTGCTTTCCTACATACACGCCTACATACATACACTTAGAGTTATAAACATACATACGTATATTACCCACATATATACACTTAGACTTACAAACCATACATACGTGTATACCTACGTACATGCTTACATATATACTTACAATCACCTATTGCAACATACCCATCGCATACTTGCCTACTCATATACTTCTTCATATATCCTCGTGTACTTGATCTCACACTATAACTTACATACGGTCGTGCATACATACTTACATAACTTCTACATACGTGTACAGATACATACAAACATACATACTTGCTTATCTACATAGGTGTTTACCTATATGCTCATGAGAAGCTTTACGAATCATCGGGTCGAAAAACGATACACCGGGATGCGTTACGGATCATTTGGAAGTGCAAAACTAAGAAAATCGGATAAGTGGGCTAGACAGCCCGTCGGCGACGCCCTCTTAAAATACCCGTCGGCCAAATTGTCCCGTAACCAGTTAAATAGGCCGTCGGCCAAATTTGTGATTTTGGGAGCCCGTCGGCGACGGGGTGGGAACCCGTCGGCGACGCCCTCTAGAAACGTCACTTTTCTGCAGTTTCGTTTCGTCGTCCGTACGCACTAAAACGCGCATAACTTTTGAACCGTTTACCCGTTTAACCTCCCGTTTCTTCCTACATGCTTGTAAATTAACATTCTATCATACAAACTTAAAATCCCACATCCGGATTAATGAAATTCTTATCTTACGCCCTATCAACTTATTATCACATTCTAATTATCTGACCCGTTATGGGTATTTGCGCATTAATTGGTTTATGACATACCAAGACCATACTCTTCGCTTCCATACTTGTTCAAAACATTATACTCATCAAATAACTTGTTCCTAAACTACGTGTAAGATCGTTTGCCCAAAATACCCATCAAGGGCATTTTGGTCAACTTTAATCCCATCATTTACGACGAAAGACTACGACACATATTTGACCTCAACCATCATGTTTAGTTAATTAACCACCATATTACTTAACTGAACATAAGAAGTGATTACAGAAATCACTTACCTCGTGCGTCCGAGTTCGTGTCCGTTATGTTGCCTCCTTTTGACCCGTTAGCCTTTCATGCTTGAGTCCTTCTCAACATGATTCCTATACTTTCATGTCACCAAATCACATTCACATTAGCATACACAATTGTACATGTTAACGATCATAATAATCGCATATTTCACATTTGACTTTCTTTAGTCACAACTAACAAGCATATGACATATAATCCAATTCATATCCTTTCAAACTCATGAAATTCATCATGTAATCACAAATAACGCATATTAACATAACATGTACCATACAACTTCCTATAATTCTACCTTTATGACAACAACCCAAATCATGCTTCTTATGCGTAGTTGACCTTCAAAAGTCAACAGTTCATCATACGAACTTTCGGCTTATCCTCATGTATCCGTATCATCACTTATGCTATATCAATGAGACTATATACATTTCTTACTCACAATGCAACTATGCTTACAGCCATATGATCACCTAGTGATATTAATACAACGTACAAGTCCTTAATGCATAGTCTTGATCAAGACATACATTTAACCCGAATTCTTGTATAAGTTCCATCTAAAGCACCTTCTTCACGTTAGTATACTACTAATTACATCATTACTTAATCTCAATCATATATATCAAGCTATTTCATACAATCTCACATCTTAACTTCACTTAGACATTTCATCATACACTTGGTGGGCGTACTACTAACGAAGCATATTGTACAAGCATTCTTTGCATATCCTTACTAGTTCATATCAAGATCATCAAATTCCACTAACCTCACATAACTTTCATCCTAAATCAAGGTTATTAACAATAATCCACCACATCCAACTTCATATATATCAAAACTACACTCTATCTAGCATAAGCAACATCATCATCTTCATGACATTACTTCCATAAGTGGGTTTTTATTAAAACATCAAAATAATCAGAAATTCGAGCATGATTCATGTTTCATGAGATGATTCTACTTCATTATCATTCTAATTTCACATAAATTCACGGATTGAACACAACCCATTTCATACAACTTTACCAAATTGGATTCTACAACTTTCCACATGTATAACAAGTCTAGATGAACAAGGATTCAAGTTCATGCATGAGTTTTAGCTTGAATCCACCTTCAATTTGGGCATAAAGGGGCTGAATTGAAGGTTTCTTCTTTTCTTTCTTGTGGGTGTCGACCACACCTCCAAAACACACATTCACACTACTGAACTTTCTAGTTAAATCAAACTTTAACTCAATTTCCCACTTTTAGTCCTTCTAGTTTATTATTTTGTCTCCAAAACACTAAGTTTCATTCTCTTGTTACATAACTAACTATTTAACCTAGTTAGTTAGCTTGGTTATTACATTTTTATGTCATCACATAAAGAAACATACTAGTCCATTCAAGTTTGTGGATTTGGGGCGTTACAAGTCTATACCCCTTAAAGGAGGTTTCGTCCCCGAAACCTTTCTCATTCTTAGTAGACCAATACTACCCTTACTTTTTCATCTATCCATTCACGATGCTCAATACCACATAAATACATTCAGGATCTTTGCAAAAGTCTTATTCATGAATAAATATAATCATACCATCACATTATCGTACTAGAACTAAAGTGTGCAACTAGAAGCAAACCCAAGGGTTTACTACCATGACTTACATAAAACGCGCATAACTTTTGAACCGTTTACCCGTTTAACCTCCCGTTTCTTCCTACATGCTTGTAAATTAACATTCTATCATACAAACTTAAAATCCCACATCCGGATTAATGAAATTCTTATCTTACGCCCTATCAACTTATTATCACATTCTAATTATCTGACCCGTTATGGGTATTTGCGCATTAATTGGTTTATGACATACCAAGACCATACTCTTCGCTTCCATACTTGTTCAAAACATTATACTCATCAAATAACTTGTTCCTAAACTACGTGTAAGATCGTTTGCCCAAAATACCCATCAAGGGCATTTTGGTCAACTTTAATCCCATCATTTACGACGAAAGACTACGACACATATTTGACCTCAACCATCATGTTTAGTTAATTAACCACCATATTACTTAACTGAACATAAGAAGTGATTACAGAAATCACTTACCTCGTGCGTCCGAGTTCGTGTCCGTTATCTTGCCTCCTTTTGACCCGTTAGCCTTTCATGCTTGAGTCCTTCTCGACATGATTCCTATACTTTCATGTCACCAAATCACATTCACAATAGCATACACAATTGTACATGTTAACGATCATAATAATCGCATATTTCACATTTGACTTTCTTTAGTCACAACTAACAAGCATATGACATATAACCCAATTCATATCCTTTCAAACTCATGAAATTCATCATGTAATCACAAATAACGCATATTAACATAACATGTACCATACAACTTCCTATAATTCTACCTTTATGACAACAACCCAAATCATGCTTTTTATGCGTAGTTGACCTTCAAAAGTCAACAGTTCATCATACGAACTTTCGGCTTATCCTCATGTATCCGTATCATCACTTATGCTATATCAATGAGACTATATACATTTCTTACTCACAATGCAACTATGCTTACAGCCATATGATCACCTAGTGATATTAATACAACGTACAAGTCCTTAATGCATAGTCTTGATCAAGACATACATTTAACCCGAATTCTTGTATAAGTTCCATCTAAAGCACCTTCTTCACGTTAGTATACTACTAATTACATCATTACTTAATCTCAATCATATATATCAAGCTATTTCATACAATCTCACATCTTAACTTCACTTAGACATTTCATCATACACTTGGTGGGCGTACTACTAACGAAACATATTGTACAAGCATTCTTTGCATATCCTTACTAGTTCATATCAAGATCATCAAATTCCACTAACCTCACATAACTTTCATCCTAAATCAAGGTTATTAACAATAATCCACCATATCCAACTTCATATATATCAAAACTACACTCTATCTAGCATAAGTAACATCATCATCTTCATGACATTACTTCCATAAGTGGGTTTTTATTAAAACATCAAAATAATCAGAAATTCGAGCATGATTCATGTTTCATGAGATGATTCTACTTCATTATCATTCTAATTTCACATAAATTCACGGATTGAACACAACCCATTTCATACAACTTTACCAAATTGGATTCTACAACTTACCACAAGTATAACAAGTCTAGATGAACAAGGATTCAAGTTCATGCATGAGTTTTAGCTTGAATCCACCTTCAATTTGGGCATAAAGGGGCTGAATTGAAGGTTTCTTCTTTTCTTTCTTGTGGGTGTCGACCACACCTCCAAAACACACACTCACACTACTGAACTTTCTAGTTAAATCAAACTTTAACTCAATTTCCCACTTTTAGTCCTTCTAGTTTATTATTTTGTCTCCAAAACACTAAGTTTCATTCTCTTGTTATATAACTAACTATTTAACCTAGTTAGTTAGCTTGGTTATTACATTTTTATGTCATCACATAAAGAAACATACTAGTCCATTCAAGTTTGTGGATTTGGGGCGTTACACTTTTGCACCTACCGATTAAGTTTCAAGCCTACTAAATCCTTGTTATTCTTCCAAAAATTTGGATTGTTAATTAACATTGTGAGTACTCTGCTTCATGTTATTTTCATTTAATTGTTGCTTACAAATTTGCATGGATAAGGTTTTGGAAGAAAACTCTTAGTTTTAGGGTTGTATGTGAAATTTTAGGTCTTTTTAAGCTCGTAGTTTTCAGGTTTCTGTATCCGTTAGAAGATGTGTTTAAAGTATATTTATGATGATAATATGTTAGTTTTGTTAAATCATTTTGCCAATGGTAGCAATCTGTCATGTCGGGTCTGGTCAAGTTATTCATATGGGGTCGGTTGAAAGTGAATCTCTAATATTGTAAGTTTTCTAGTTGACAATAGGGGATTAGGGTCTACAAAAGCGCATGTTTTTTTAGGTAAAATCGCTGTCGTTTGCGGCCGCATTTGCAGCCGTAAACGGGCGTTTAAACGGCTGCAAACGCAGCCGCAAACGGCTCCCGTTTAAACGGCTGCAAACCCAGCCGCAAACGGCTGCGAAATCGCAGAAAACTGTTTTATATTAAAATACAGTAAACACTCGTTGGTTTATCTAATAATTTTTTTGGTTTTCAGGACGAGAAAGATGGATGCTGAAATGGAAATAGAAGAAATTAATCCGGAGCAGCCGCAGAAGCAGAAGCGTCCACCGGCAGATCCTCTGCTGAATCACCCGTATTTGGAGTTTCCTCCGGAGTCCGACGCTGCTCTCCGTTGCAACAAGCTTCGGAAGATGCACGTCGGTGCCCATTTTGCGGTTTGTTGGAAAACCCTCCGGGAGCTCGGGGCTGAAGATTGGGCGTGGGAGTTTGTTCCCCGTGATTCACCGTGGGATCGATTGTTTGAGCTTGCGTTTATGCCGAGCTACAGGGAGATACTGATCGAGTTCCTGTCGTCGTTCGAGTTTCATCCTCGTCGGCCAAATGAGGCTGTGGACCCCGCGCAGCCCCCTCCCCTGGCCGAGGTTTCGTTTCGCATGGCTGGCCAGGCGCGTTCTATGTCACTTGCACAGTTTGCGGTGCATAGCGGTTTGTATACGGAGGCTGAGATCGCTACGGATCTATATACGAAGGTACGTTTAACACAAATTTTGTATGTTTATTATTATTATTATTATTATTTTAATATATAAAATTTAAGATTTAATATTAATTTAACGTTTAATAAACATTCGTGTAAACAGGGGTTGGTAATTGTTGATAAACCCACGCTTTTAGGGTTTTGGGCTCTGATCGCGGACATCGGTGAGTAGGACAACCAACAATCCAAGGGGAGGGTTACGACGATTACGGATCCGCTCTACAGGTACGTTAGTTATTATTATTTTAATAATAGTTATTATTATTTAAATAGAAAATATATTTTTTTAAACCTAAATTGTTTTTTTTTCTAAACAGAAAACTGTTTTTTTTTAAACAGAACTTTTTTAATAGATTTTTTTTAAACATAATTTTTTTAAACAGAATATTTTTTAAACAGATTTTTTTTTGACGATCTTAGTTTTGACGCTCGTAACGCGCGTACGGTCCTAACGAGCGTCGAAACTAAGTTCGGCGTTAAATTTTTTTTTTAGTATTTAGTCGAAGTCGAACCGTAAGGCGCGTAGGTCCCTAACGAGCGTCGAAACTAAGTTCGTCGTTTTATATTTTAACGACGAACTTATTTCGACGCTCGTTAGGGACCTACGCGACTTACGGTTCGACATGGACTAAATAATAAAAAAATATAATTTAACGAAGATCTTAGTTTTGACGCTCGTAAGGCGCGTACGGGCCTAACGAGCGTCGAAACTAAGTTCGTCGTTAAAATATATATTTTTTTATTATTTAGTCGAAGTCGAACCGTAAGGCGCGTAGGTCCCTAACGAGCGTCGACAGAAAACTGTTTTCTTTTAAATAATTTTTTTTTAAACTTAAATTGTTTTTTTTAACAGAAAACTGCTTTATTAAACAGAATTTTTTTGAACAGGTTTATTTTTTTAAACAGAATTTTTTTAATTATTTAGTCGAAGTCGAAACGTAAGGCGCGTAGGTCCCTAACGAGCGTCGAAACTAAGTTCGTCGTTTTATATTTTAACGACGAACTTATTTCGACGCTCGTTAGGGACCTACGCGACTTACGGTTCGACATGGACTAAATAAAAAAATATATAATTTAACGACAATAAAAAAAAATGTTTTGACGCTCGTAAGGCGCGTACGGGCATAACGAGCGTCGAAACTAAGTTCGTCGTTAAAAAATACTTTTTTTTATTATTTAGTCGAAGTCGAACCGTAAGGCGCGTAGATCTCTAACGAGCGTCGAAACTAAGATCGTCGTTAAAATATAAAACTTCGATCTTAGTTTCGACGCTCGTTAGGGACCTACGCGCCTTACGGTTCGACTTCGACTAAATAATAAAAAAAATATATATATATTTTAACGGCGAACTTAGTTTCGACGCTCGTTAGGCCCGTACGCGCCTTACGGACGACGTCGACTAAATAAGACAAAATAATAAAATATATATATATATATTTTAACGACGAACTTATTTCAACGCTCGTTAGGGACCTACGCGCCTTACGGACGACGTAGACTAAATAATAAAAAAATATAATTTAACGAAGATCTTAGTTTTGACGCTCATAAGGCGCGTACGGGCCTAACGAGCGTCGAAACTAAGTTCGTCGTTAAAATATATATTTTTTTATTATTTAGTCGAAGTCGAACCGTAAGGCGCGTAGGTCCCTAACGAGCGTCTACAGAAAACTGTTTTTTTTTAAATAGATTTTTTTTAAACTTAAATTGTTTTTTTTAACATAAAACTTCTTTTTTAAACATAATTTTTTTTAACAGAAGTTTTTTAAACAGATTTATTTTTTTAAACAGATTTTTTTTTAATTATTTAGTCGAAATCGAACCGTAAGGTGCGCAGGTCTCTAACGAGCGTCGAAACTAAGTTCGTCGTTTTATACTTTAACGACGAACTTAGTTTCGACGCTCGTTAGGCCCGTACGCGCCTTACGGACGACGTAGACTATATAATAAAAAAATATAGTTTAACGACGATCTTAGTCGATGTCGTCTGATTATTATTTACTGGCTGGTTTCCTTTTGTGCAGGTATTTGCACAAAATGATTTCCACTTCGATCACTGCTCGAAACAAAAGCCGGGAGTGGTGCACCAGTGGTGATTTATTTTTCTTATATTGCCTCTTATACAAGAGGCCGTGCGCTCTCGCCTACGGGTTGGCGCAATACTTCGCCTCCGCGCATCATCGACAGGAGCTCGGACAGTTATTCG
The DNA here is from genome assembly GCA_030545235.1 of Helianthus tuberosus. NCBI lineage: Eukaryota > Viridiplantae > Streptophyta > Magnoliopsida > Asterales > Asteraceae > Helianthus > Helianthus tuberosus. The sequence goes on from CM060427.1 coordinate 18,394,086, forward strand.
GCGGCGCCTACGTGACTAGGATAGCCCTTTCGTTGGGCTATCATCCGGAGACTGACCGCGACCATGTAGGCCCGCCGGCACAGCCGAAGCGGATGGGGAAGAACGTTATATCCGGAATGCACGTTACCAAAGACTTCCCAGACGGGAAGCGGTTTAAGAAGCCGGACGACACGCAATATCAGCCTGAACAGCTGTCGGAACAGTTCCCTCCGGTATATCCCCCGCGCGATCCGGAGCCGCCGGAGCCGCATGAGCCGGCCGTCGTCATTCCGCAGCCACCACCGCCACGTGGACCACCAGGGGCGCCTCAGTTCCCACGCCATGTTTGGCCCGGTCCTGACCCATTACATCAGCGGCAGCTTCGGTTAGCTGAAAGGAACAATTATCTGTTGGAGTGGGTGGCTGCGGCGCTGCAGCAGCAGCGACAGCATGACGGGTTACCTCCACTACCCTTCATTACGGATGCGGAATGAGATCAGCATCAGCAGCAGTAGTATTTTATCATTTTGTTATGTATGCACAAACTTTTCTTGTATATATCAAACTCTTGTATATTCTGAAAGGTTATATATATATATATATACTATGGTGTACATATAAAATTCTGGCAGGTTATATAAAATTCTGGCAGGTTATATAACATGTTCTGTTGTATAGATAAAGTTCTGAAAGTTTATATATAACAGATTATTTAACAGGTTATTTAACATATTCTGTGTGCATATAAAATTCAGGAAGGTTATATACGCTGCGTATTGACCTATACGCAGCGTATATAAAGTGTTATATACGCTGCGTATAGGTCAATACGCAGTGTATAACCTAACTAGTGTATATAAGGAATTAAGTTTCATATCCTAACAGCTCCGAGACGGAGGATAAACAGGTTAAGGCGTTGCGGTTCTAAACGATAGGTCACGAGTTCGATCCTTGCAAGGGCCGGTTCTTTAAAGAAGACCCCCTTTTTTACAGATTTTTGATATATTTACACTTTGGTCCCTGAAGTTTCAATTTTTACAAAAAAGGTCCCTGATGTTTCAAAAATTGACATAAATGGTCCCTGAAGTTTCGTAAATTTACAAAAATGGTCCCTGATGTTTCCAAGATTTACAAAAATGGTCCCTGAAGTTTTGAAAATTGACAAAAATGGTCCCTGTACTGTTCAGTTAAGTATGCTAACTGAGTTAGTGTTTAAAGAAGAAATCTTTATATGAAAGTTCAGCTGGCTAAAACATTCAGTTAAAATAGTTTCAATAATGACCATATTAGTCCCTGAAGTATGAGTTTCATAAAATGACCAAATAGGTCAATACGCAGCGTATATAAAACAGCTGCAAATTTGGGGTCATTTTTGTAGGTTTGAAGTGTCAAATTTTTTCAGGTTTATATACTTATAATTATTATTATTATTATTATTATTAACGTAACTTTTTTTTATCGTTTCATGTCTCTAACTGATTTGAAGAATTGGGTACAAGAAACGGGAAAGAAGTATGGTTACGTAATTGTTACCCGCTACGCAGCGTATATAAAACAGCTGCAAATTTGGGGTCATTTCGGTAAGGTTTGAAGTGTCAAATTTTTGCCAGGTTTGTATACGCTGCGTATTGACCAATACGCAGCGTATATACACCTTGTTTTCTGTGCAATGATTGGTTATCAGGCACTGAGATCTATGGTCTATCTACGTTGCGTATTGGTCAATACGCAGCGTATAGGGTTAACCCTATACGCTGCGTATTGACCAATACGCAGCGTAGATAAACCCTAATTTTGCTAGGGTTTGGTGTGCCAATAGGCACACTCTATTTGAATCAGTACTCGGACTGACTGGATATTATCTTTTGCTCTGATTGTTTAGGTAGCAGGTACACTTCAGATTGGGCGCTCGACGTTGATCCTTGATGGGGCATTCGACTTCGGTCTTTATTCTCCTGGGACTGGACCCGACCGTATTCCGTATCATTTGCATTTGTTGCTTAAGGAAGCAGTTTATATCATGAGCAACACGAATGATAAGAAAGATTTGAAAATGGTTGAAGAAAAAATTTGCTTCTTTATGACCTACTTTCACTCTCATGTGCCATCTTCGTTTAGATAGTATGCATGCATGCTGCAGCCTTTTTCTTTTTCTTTCTTTCTAAAACATCTTCCCTCATTAAGATCTTTTTTTTAATGCAGCAATCGGCACATGGCCAGTTACAACGTTGACTCCTATCATAGCACGCGTGAGCCTAGATACATGCTGGACGGTTACACCCTTTACCCCTATCTATCCTTACTCATGTGGGGGTAGGATCCGAGGACCCGTCTCTCGCCACAAGAGATGGTTGATATTATGAATATTATCCACTCACGGAAGACACCTACATTTTGGGGGATGAGTTCTGAGGAGATATCATTCTATTGTAAACTATGTTCCTGCTTTCGGATTGAATACCATCATTTAGATGGCGCTCCTGACGATGTTGTGTGTTTGATGAATGTGAGGCGAAACTAAAGGCTAGCTTCTAAAAGTGAGAACGTACGCCTAGCCTCTAATCGTTTTGAAACAATATCCTTTGATGTTAAGTTAAGTTCTCGACTGGATTTTTTATCAACACTGACAATTTACATTTCTAATGTATGTATATGGGTAACCTAGGGAGCGTGATACTAATGATCTTTCAGCAGCTTAACATACATTATATTTAGTGGTACAGTTTCACCAATGGTTTTTTATTGTCAAAAGCTTTTATCCTAAGGCTCAAAATGCTGACTGACTCTCATAAATCATTGTAGTACATTTGTATCTAGCTTCTGTTTAGGCAACATGCAATGCCATCAGTCTTATGCTTACATGTTTTGTTGTCATACGTGTATATATACACACATATATAGGGTGGGGTTCTAGAGTGAACACTAGTGTATTTGCGAACTGAGTGAACAAATCCTGGCCATTGATCTACACACGTGTATGGCCATGATCTCATCATCAAATCATAAAATACACTAGTGTATTTCAACATCAAATCTTGGCCATTGATCTACACACGTGTATGGCCAGGATTAGTTCACTCAGTTCGCAAGCTACACTAGTGTTCATTCTTGAACCTAATCCTATATATCAGTACCACTGTGAGTGGTCTTTTATCACCTAAACCTTTTTACCAACCCTATGTTTTATAAAAGAAAAGTGCACCCCAAAGCAAAGCAAAACAGATAAACACCATTACATATACACAGAATTATATGATAACTACCACCTTGACGATTTAAAGCAGCGTTGATATGGGTTCAGTCGTATATAGATCCGGGTTCAACAGAGACTTGACTCGTACTTTTCATGCGTCGAAAGGATGCATGGCACTTGTGGGTTATTTTGGATTTCCTTTAAAGAACATGTCATGCTGTTGCAAAACGTTACTGCCCTTTTAAATACAACCTGTGTTGCAATGGCTCCTGTATATATTTGGTGATACATGTTTCATCTTAATTTGGTGACCAAATGGCAACCATACTATGAGTGCGTGGGTTTTTACACACCACCATAGGTTAACTTTTTTCTACCAAAATACACTCACAAGATTAAAGACTAGATTAGTTAATTAACTACTTCGGCAACAAAGAAAAATAGTAAAAGGAACTGTGAAGAACATAAACACATCACTTAAAAAAATAACTATAAGTAGAAGAGATATGCGAGAAAAACAAAAAATAGATTGCCTAGAATTGTGATAAGTATCCCATAACCTTTTCTTTTAGGTATAGCTATGCATATAGATATAGGTATAAATATAGATACGGATAGCAAGTTGTTCAGAAAAAACATTTACGCATGCACTTTTTGTCTTGTCTTTTCGTCTCCGCATGGTTGATTATATTGGCGCTGAGATTTTCTCTCTCTCTCTGTCTCTCTCTCTATTTATATTATATTGTAGCTTTTTCATTAAGAGTAAATTATAAGTTTTGTTCGTTATGTCTACACCAATTTGCAGGCGGTGTCCTTTCACGCAAAACTTTGCAAGTTTTGTGCTTTATGTTTCAAAATCTTGCACGCTTTAACCTTTAGGCCAAACCCAGTTAGATTTTTTTGTTAAGTTATGTCATGTGCAAGGCACATGAGGGTACTATTGTAATTTTACCTATTTAATTAAAAAATACATATATAAACCCAATAACTCTCTCTCTCTCACACACTCTTTCTCTCTCTAAATTCTCTCTCTCCTTCAAGAATCAAATTCATCTACATCATCTCCATTCTTTTATCTTTTCAATCTCAGCTCAATAACATCTTGGATTTGATCCACACATAGTGTATCCGTTTATATAAGTTAAAGCCAAGATATGTAGAATTATAAGTGTAATATGTAGGAATATTAAATTCATTAGCGACATTCATGCCAGTACAGAATACATCAACGACAAACGCAACAACCCTACTGGAACCGGGTTGATTTACCATGTCAGCCACAATATTTCGAACGTATTTACAATAAGTGTTGATGTATTCATACATGGAAACCAGGAAGGCTTTAAAGTCAAGTTTGTCGGTGTTTGATATTGAGGAACTTTAATGAATCGTATCCGTTCGACGGTGGTTTTAGCCAACGATTCGATGTAGCCGGTGAGAGCGGAGACTGGTGAAATCACTAATCTTTATACATCCCAAGTGCAAGGGTCAGATTCGTATATAGTTAAAGATAGTTTAGATGGTAGTTATAAATTATAAGGACCAAAGTTGACAAATAGGAAGTTGGTAACTTCCACCCTAAACCGAAAGGGTATGTCCTTGGGACATGGCTGCTCGCAAATCAACATGTCTCTTGGAGACATCTCTAGATCGACGGCACAAGGGAAAGAAGAAAAGACGCACCTCTTAGATTTTAATCATATCCACAAGATCAAGGGACATACCTATTCGCAAAAAGACATGTCTATTCACTCATACCTTTTAGATTAGTATAAACAGGGTTCAAGTTTCATTTGTAAAACATTCATTGTATTCAGATTCAAATTATATACAAGATCAGTTTATTCAATTTATGTTCTAGAGATCAAAGATCAAGTCTGGGCAACAAGTGGTATCGCAGGGAATTCGCGATCAGGTTTTATTATTCTTTCTCAATTCGCAAGTTAGTTTATTTTCGGTTCAGGGTCTACCAGGGGTTAGGAATCTGGGGTTTTGATTCCGGGGTTTAGTGCGAATTAGATTGATTGTTTATTGCGCGTTGGGTTATACGCGGGGGTTAAGGATTAGAGTTTTTTTTTAAGAAACCAAGAAAGATAAAAGTTTTTGAAAGTGAAGATTGTTCGGTCAGAAGACATGTCAGGAGCAACCGGACCAAATTCACAAATTATAATTCAAAAGGAAGGAAGTTCTCTTTCCCAATTCCAGTGTCCTATTTTAAAAGCAACAAACTATACGGTTTGGGCAATTCGCATCAAAACGATTTTAGAAGCGAATGGACTTTGGGAAATGATTGAACCGGCAGAAAATACGCAAATGGATGTTAAGAAAGATAAGGCAACAATTGCTTATCTGTTCCAAGCAATACCGGAGGATGTTGTATTGCAAGTTGTAAAACTGCAAAGGAAATTTGGGAAAATCTCAAGACAAGACACGTTGGTGTTGATCGGGTACAGAAGGCTCGTTGGCATACACTTTTATCAGAATTCGAGTTAATGCAAATGAGGGAAGATGACACGATAGACTCCTTCACTGCAAAGATAAACAGTGTAGTTACCCGGGCAAGCAAATTAGGGACAACACTGAGTCAACCGACTCTGGTACGCAAACTCCTAAATGCAGTACCAGATAAGTTTACTCAGATTGTCGCCTCGATGGAACAGTACTCCGATCTAGAAACAATGACGCTAGAAGAAGCGGTTGGAAGGTTAAAAACGTTCGAAGAAAGACTTAAGCAAAAGAAAGGAAGCCCAGGAGAAAGTCAAGACAAGTTGATGTTTACACATCACGACAACAACTCAGGCAGAGGAAGACAGTTTGGAAACCGCGGGCGTGGCAGGTCAAACCAATCGCGCGGAAACTGGCAAGACAATAAAGACAGGCAAAGCACTAAGAACGAAGGATCTTCGTATAGACCTAGAGGTGGAAAGTCTAAGAATTGGAGGAATTTTGGAGGAAACCAAACAGCCATAAGTAAGATTCAGTGCTACAAGTGTCAGAAGTATGGACACTTCAAGAAAGACTGTCCTGAGAAGGATGTTGTACAAGAACATTCAAATCTCATCGAGGAAGACGAAGCACCCGTATTGCTAATGGCAATACAAGAGGAAAACGTTGTTCAAGAAAGGGTTCTACTAAACGAAGAACGCATAGAACCAGCAAAGTACGCCACAGAAGATGAAAGTCTATGGTACTTAGACAACGGGGCCAGCAACCACATGACAGGAGTGCGAAGTCACTTCAGAGAATTAGATGAAAAGGTGACAGGGCAAGTTCGGTTCGGAGACGGGTCGCACGTAGAAATTAAAGGCAAAGGTTCAATGCTGGAATGTCTGAACCAAGAACAAAAGATTTTTTCTCAAGTATACTACATTCCAAGTCTGAAAAGCAACATATTGAGCCTCGGATAACTTACAGAAATTGGTTGCAAAGTGGTAATGGATGGAGACTTACTAACAGTCCGCGACAGGAACAGAAAGTTACTAATGCGAGTCAGGAGAATGAGGAACAGGTTGTATAAAGTAAAGTTGAAGATTGGAAGGCCAATCTGCCTGCTCTCAAACACAGAAGATTTAGCATGGTTATGGCACGCAAGGTTAGGCCATTTACACTTCGATGCTATTAAGGAAATGACTCGAAAGAACTTGGTACATGGAGTTCCTCAAATAAGTCATGCCAATCAAATATGTGACGCATGCTTATTAGGAAAACATACTAGGACACCATTTCTAAATCAGGCAAGATTCAGATCTTTAAGAAATCTGGATTTAGTCTATGGAGATTTGTGTGGTCCTATATCACCACCAACACATGCTGGGAAGAAGTATATATTTCTACTTGTGGACGACTGTACTCGCTACATGTGGGCATATCTACTAACTTCCAAGGATCAAGCATTCGAAACTTTCAAGCAGTTCAAAGAAAAGGTGGAGACAGAAACTCGAACCAAGTTAAAAATGCTAAGGACGGACAGAGGGGGAGAATTCACATCAGCTGAATTCAACAAGTATTGCAAAGACAATGGCATAGCGAGACAACTTACAGCGCCATATTCCCCATAGCAAAACGGAGTAGTGGAAAGGAGAAACAGGACGATGTTGTCAACTACTCGAAGTATGTTGAAGGCAATGAACATTGATGTGTGTAAAATGCAACATATAAATTACATCAAATGAGGTATAAAACTAACCCTTTTTAAGTACTAATATTGGAAAAAGAGTGTTTTTGTCTTCCTTTTGTATTTTCAGGATTAAATGAGCTCAAAAACACAAAAGAAGCAAAAAGATAGAAAATTCCAACATAAATACAAGGAAAGGAACATTAGTGGACTGCCCGACCCCTCAACGGCATCTTCCCAAGCAAAATAGAGAAGGCAGAAGGCTGAACACGGGCCGTGCTCAGCCAGCACGGGGCCGTGCCCAAGAAGCAGCAGAAAAGACAAACCTATAGAAGCTTCTATTGCCCACCACGGGGGCCGTGCCCAGCGGACACGGGGGCGTGTCGAAAGTACAGCAGGCGCATTAATTGTAATTGCGAATTACAATTAATGAGGAGAGAGAGTGTCAGACGGGCACGGGGCCGTGCCCAGCGGACACGGGGCCGTGCCCAGCTCTCTGTTCAGCCTATAAATAGGAGTGCTTGGATTCATTTCAACTCATCCCTTGGCACACCACCTCTCTCACACTTCATCCACCACCCACCACCATCACAACACCATCATCCACCACCATCATCCATTGTCCATCGTAGAGTGTGTGAGTCGTCTCGGGATCCAAGATTGATCGTAAGAGTTCTTGACAATCAAGGCCATGTTTGCCTAAGTCTCTTACATCACTTGGTGAAGACAAAGTGTCTAGTATAATACTTTTTATTTCTAATCTTTTGCACTTTTTATTTGGTTTTGTATTAATGACTTTAATAACTAGTTACTTATGTTGAAGGTGATCTTTCCTTATCGTTTGTCCGTGGTGTCTTGGCATTATTTTACTGTCTATATAAAATAAAGGATTTTCACCATTCATATCTCCACGGTCTATATGGAGGTATGTTGGCTACCTGGTCGGGGGTTAAGGGAACGGTTTGGTAAAGGTCTTGCCATTGTTCAGCGTTTAGAGGTCCTGCAATGGACCTGGGTCAAATTTAGTAGGACCTCCTTCAATGCTTCACGGTATTGGATGGCGGGGGTCCAAACTCTTTGACCCCCTCATAAGTTAACTACTATTAATACTATAACCCGGCTATTTAGGACTGTATCCCTGCTGACTCAGACTACTTAGCCGAGGGTAACGTCACCGCCAAAAGCGGGGCCTACCACAATACTGCATTAATAACTTAATTCATTATCTTCCAATAATCCACCCTTTTAGGATTGTATCCTTGCTGACTCAAACTACTGGGGTGAGGGTAACGTCACCTTCAAAAGAGGGGCCTACTACAATAACTAAGATAATCTCTTAATTATGTGCAAAAGTGCGGAAATAATCAAAGGTTATACTAGATACGAGTCGGAACCAAGTGATTCATCTTGTCTATCTGTTTTTCTTTTTTTATTTTACTTTTCAGCATTTTAGTTAGTTTTTATTTTTCTTAGCTTAAAACATTTTTCTAAATTTTTATTTTGATTAGACGTTGAGGATAAACCGGTACTAAAAGCTCTTGTGTCCTTGGACGACCTCGGTATCTTACCAACACTATACTACGCTCAACGATGGGTGCACTTGCCCATATGTGTGTTTAGTGTTAGTGAAATATCGTGTTTTATAAATTTAAAACTTGGCTAAAATAAGTGTTAAAAAGGGCTTAAAATATACACCTAATATATATAACACTTCGCACGCATCAAACATGCCACAAAATTTCTGGGGAGAAGCAATAAGACATATGTTGGGATTGAACCCTATCAGGGGAACAGATAATTAAAGCCAAAAATGGATCAGAGCAGTGGATCCAGAATAAGCAGATGATTACAGTTAGTTCATGCAAATCTCTCCCCTTGAAAGTTGGCTTTGTATATGCTAACCTCTTATCTGCTGATCTTACCAAGTGCTGATCCACAACTGCTGACTTGCATCTACTGCCAAATGTTAAAGACTGATGGAAGACCAAAGCTCTGCTGACTCAATCTACTGCCTTGAGTCAAGTACTGCTGATCCGGACAAGCACTGCTGGATTCACAGCAGTGGAAGGATGCAGCAGCTGTTTAAGTGTCTTTTATGTAATGAATTGTAATTCCAGTAGTTACTACATCAGTGTTTGTATAGATCAGAGGTTAGAGTTTGTTAGGAGGTTAGATGTCACTTTCATGGTGAAGTCAGCTAAGATGCTCAGTGGTTTGCAAGTGCCTATAAATAGTTCAGTACTTTGTACTGTTCTATTAGCTCTTTCACCACATCGTCTTCTTTGCACGAACAAACTACTGAGCTCTGGCTGAGGGGGAGTTTGCATTCATTCATCAATCATTGTAATCGTTGTTGAAACAAATTCAATCTTTCGATTCTTTGTGTAAAGATGTTTGATTAAAGTATTACTCTCGTTTGATTGTATGCAAAGTTTGCTTTCATCTTAATTCCGCTGCACAACTCTTCCATTTTCATCTTAATTTCAAACGAAAATACAATCAAAAAGAAACTCAGATCCAACAATTGGTATCAGAGCTTGGACAGTCAAATTTGATTTAACAATCATTTTGACGTAAATAGTTCAGCTCATAACAAGTTGATACTGATCGTTTGTTCGTCCGTTGAAAAACAGAGCAAGGATTAATCACCATTAAAGTTGATTTCTCAGTGTCTGTAAAACAACAAGAATGACGTCACAATCTCAGGATGATAAAAACAACATCGGCTCTCTTTTTAAACCACCTATGCTAAAAAGAAACGAGTACAACATCTGGCAGAGGAGGATGGGACACATCCTCGCTCAACAAAGCACAGGTTGTTGGAAGTCTGTCATTTATGGTCCCCATGTTCCTTCAGTGCCAAGTGCTGAAGATGCTAAAAGGTTCGTTCCAAAACCAGTTGAAAATTATACCGAAACCGATTTTCAAAAGATCGAACTAGATGCTAAAGCGTTTAGCATCGTAGCATCAGCGCTGCCCATTGAGATATATGCTGGACTGTTACATTGTAACAGTGCCAAAGAGTTATGGGACGCACTTAAGGAACAGTTTGGGGGAACTGAAGAAGTCATAGAAAACAATAGGGAAATCCTGAACCAACAGTATGAAACATTTTTCTACGTTAAAGGCGAATCACTAACGCAACAATTTGAGCGTTTCAGTTGTCTCATCAGTGAACTGAGGCTTGTTAACACCACTTTTACAAACTCAACTCAAAATAGCAGGTTCCTCAGGTCACTGCCAGAAAAATGGGACACCATAACTTTTGTCACCCGAAACTCACCTGAATTCAAGGATCTGACCTTGACCCAACTCCACGGTCGACTCCTGACCTACGAAAGGGAGTTGAACCAGAAAAGGAGGTTACAAGAGTCAGGAAAAGTTACCGATGATTACACTTTCGGTAATACTGCTCTTCTGGGTCAAGAAGAATCTGGGAGCAGTGGTAAGGATCAGGGTTATGATCATTTCATTGACATAACTGCTGGTGCAAACTTTAACAACCCTGATCCTCACTCTGCTAGTTATGCATTCACTGCAAATGATAACCAGATGTCAGACAATTTAAGTTTTGAACTAAATGATTTGCAACATTTTGATCCCACTGATTTAGAGGAAATGGACATCCTGCACCAACTGGCTTTGCTAAGTGTTAGAACTAGCAAGTTCTACAAAAGAACAGGGCGAAAATTCCCAGGTTTGCATGGGAATCTAAGGGTTGGGTTGGATAAATCGAAAATCAAGTGCTACAAGTGTAATAGGTTGGGACATTTCGCTAGGGAATGTAGGAGTCAAACTACTGGTCCCATAATTACTCATCCTAGCTCAAATCCTAGACCTCAAAACCAAAACACTGTGCACTATGCCCAATATGCCCCAGCAGCTCAAGTGAACACTGCTCACTATGCTGCTGTCCCTGTGCCAGTACATTATGTCCAAACTACTGTTCCACAAATCCAATATGTTCAAACCCCTGCTCCACAGGTACAAGTGCAACCTGTTGCACCACAAACCACTGCTCCAGCAGCAGCACAACCAGATCAACAAAGTTTTTTCACTCAAGGGTTTGTTGACTGGAGCAGTATGCCTGAAGACCTTAATGATGAAAATTTTGCACTCTATGCTTCTAATGATTCTTCACATGATGAGTTTTGTTTGATGGCATTAGAGTCAATACAGGAGGGGGTTGAAACTGAGGAGGAACAGCAGTGCTTTGAAACAGTGGAAGAGGTGACTGAAGCAGTGGTTACTGCTGTGGCTGGTGAACTACTGTTGGGAGAAAGTTCAGGTACCCTGATTGAACCGATGACAGATCCATGGTCCATAGAGGACAAAGAAGAAGAGAAAGAAGAAAAGGCTGGTGAAAAGAAGGAGAAAGCTGATGATGAAGAAGATCATAAATGTGATTGTGCAATGATGGCAGCTGCCAAGGTATCTCCTCAAGTTCTTGAAAAACTGTGTTCTGACAATTGCATAATTGCTTTTGCTAACATTAAAGAGGTGAATGAAAACCTTCGGGATAAAATCTTGTCTGATGAGGTCAAATTTGAAAGGTCTTTAAAAGAACTTAAAAACAAATTGACTGAAAAAGAAAAAGAGAACAGCTGTCTAAAAGAAGAGCAAAGTATAACCAAAACCCAACTTCAAACTATGGTAGAAAAATACCAAGTTTGCAAAAAGGAGTTGGAGTCCGCCCAGATTACTTGTGAAAGATGGGTGGAATCCTGCAAAGGATATGAGGTTATGCTTGAAAAACAGAGAAAAAGCAATGTGAAATTTGGGGTTGGCTATAGAAAACATGATGATGAAAACATTGTTTTTGAAAAATCTGTTCAAACCACTGATGTAACCACTGAGTTCATCCCCACAAACAAGAATGACCAAGAAGTGAAAATCACTGACAAACTTGGTAACAAAATCACACTTGACAGACCAATGGAATCCTCTACTTTTGAGGAGCTTGAAGAATACCAGTTTAAACCAAAATGGTCTGATGAGTGTGACATTCTTGAAAATTTCAAGCCAATGGACTTTACATCAATTGATGGTGTCAAGGCTCCAAAAGCTAAAGTCATACCTCTCAAAGACATCCCAGCAGTGGTTAAAACCTCTGCTGCAAAGGAGTCTGAAAAGAGAAAGAAGAAAGAAAAAAATGATAACTTGTTTTGTGAATTCTGTGAGAAAAGGAATCATCTTACAAAAGATTGTTTCCACTTAAAAGCGTATGATTTAAACAGAACAAGTGTCATTGTTTCAGCTGAAGGTTGCATTGTCTGTGGTAAAACAAACCACAAAACTCAAGCATGTGTGTATCTCAAAAACTTTGATGTGAAAAAGAATGAGTACATTGCTAAAACATCCTTGAGTCCATCATCATCATCAACATCTGTCAAATTCACCAAGAAACAACCACTGTTTGTGCCAGTTCAAACAGCTGTTACAAAACAGTTGAACCAAACATCTGTCAAAAGAGATGTTCAGGTTACTGATGCACCCCCTGCCAATCAGTTCAGAAAAGGCAGAGAAAAACAGTCTTACCAAAGGATTCCTCACGTTTATGAGGCCTACAAAAGGCCTCCTAAACCCAAAGTGAACAAGCATCCTTTTGGTTACCAGCAGATGATTGGTCAGGACCCACAACAGTGGTTAGAGAAACACTGTCCTAAAACAGTTCAAACTCCTGACCTAACCACTGTCCATCATTCTGCATCCATCCCAGACACTGTTGAGACCCCATCCAAAGCCTTGTTGGCTTTGGAGACCTTAATGAACTAATCCTTTTACTTCATGTGCAGGGAGCTTCTGCATGCTTTGATAGTCTTTGGTATGTAGATAGTGGAGGCTCCAGGCACATGACAGGATGTAAAGCCCTCCTCAAAGACTTTAAAATCCATGGAGGGGGTGATATATCCTTTGGGAATAATAGTAAAGGAAAAGTTCTGGGGTCGGGTACAGTGGAGTCTGGAAAAGTAAAATTTGAAAATGTCAATCTAATAGACAATCTAAAATTCAACCTTCTGAGTGTGTCCCAAATGAGTGACAAGGGTTTTGGGTCATTCTTCACAAAAGATTGTTGTAGGATTGTTGGACCAGAAATGGTCAAAAAGATTGAAGCAATAATCAAAACTGGTCAAACTAAACTTGTTGCTCAAAGAAGTGGCAATGTTTATGTTGTTGACATGTCAAAAGAGTGTCCTAGAGCTGATGCCTGTCTGTTCTCAGCTGCCTCTAACAAAGAGACAGAACTTTGGCACAGAAGGCTGGGACACACAAATCTTAAGACAATCACAGAAATTTCAAAAAATGGTTTGGTGAGAGGCCTACCACAAAAATTGTTTTCATGTCCTGAACATTGCATTTCCTGTTTAAAAGGAAAACAGCATAAAAGTTCTTACAAGTCCATTGAAGAGTCCAAAACAACCCAGTGTTTGCAAATGCTACACATGGATTTGTTTGGCCCAGTTCAAGTCATGAGCCTCAAAAAGAAAAGATATTGTTTGGTTATTGTTGATGACTTTTCTAGGTTCACATGGACTTTCTTTTTGCACTCAAAAGATGAAACTGCAGGCATTTTGCAAGACTTTGTAATACAGGTTGAAAAGCAATTTGACATTCCAGTGAAAAGCTTCAGGAGTGACAATGGCACAGAATTCAAAAATAGGGAGTTGGATGCCTTCTGTGTGAAGAAAGGGATTGTAAGGCAGTACAGTATCCCAAGAACACCAGAGCAGAATGGGGTAGTGGAAAGGAAGAACAGAACTCTGATTGAGGCTGCCAGAACCATGCTTGCAGATTCAGGTTTGCCATTAACCTTCTGGGTAGAGGCAGTAAACACTGCTTGCTATGTTCAGAACAGAGTTTTAATAAACCCCAGGCACAAAAAGACTGCCTATGAAATTCTGTATAAAATTAAACCACTGATCTCATATTTCAAAGTGTTTGGCTGCCCATGCTTTATTTTGAACTTAAAGGATTCCATTTCAAAATTTGCAGCCAAAATTGATTGTGGTTATCATCTGGGATACTCAACCACTGCCAAGGCCTACAAAGTGTTCAATACACGGACCAAGGCAGTGGAGGAGACTTTGAATGTTAAGTTCAATGAACTCTCATCAATGAAAATCCCAGCAAACCCTGCAGATCTGTTCGATCTTGAAAAATTCACTTTTGAAAATACTGCTGTCAAGACTAACAGTGCAGGTACATCAGAGGATACAACACCAGACTATGGGTATGAAATCATCATCCCTCAAAGGTCTGCCACAAAGGGAAAAGCACCAGCTGTTCAAAACAGTTGTCAAAGCTCAACCACTGCTACCTCAACAGTTGTTGACCAAAGTAGCCCATCAACCACTGCTTCCACATCCTCAAACACTGCTGACAAAAGTCCTCAAACAGTGGATAAAAGTCAGCAGTTGTCCACTTCATTACCTCCTATACCACCACCTTTTGAAGCCACTGCTGGATCATCAAAGTCCCCAGCAGTGGTTAGCTCAGATGATACACATTTGCAGCCCTCACCAACCAATGCCATCATACCATACCAAGGAGATTTAATCTTCTTGAGATCTCATCCACCTGATCAAATCATTGGCAACATAAATGAAGGGGTGCTCACAAGGAGTCAAACCCAAAACATTTGTCTTTTTGTTGGTTTTCTATCACTCCATCAGCCAGTCAAGTACCAAGAGGCACTGAAAGACAACAGCTGGGTAGAAGCCATGCAAGAGGAGCTCCAACAGTTTAAAAGACAACAAGTATGGGAGCTTGTACCACTGCCAGAAGAGGTTAGTCCCATTGGCACAAAGTGGGTCTTCAAGAACAAAACTGATGAAAGGGGTATTGTTGTCAAGAATAAAGCCAGGCTTGTGGTTCAAGGTTACAGACAGGAAGAGGGGATTGATTATGATGAAACATTTACCCCTGTTGCAAGATTGGAAGCCATTAGACTGTTCCTGGCCTTTGCTGTCAACCACAACATGAAGGTGTTTCAAATGGATATCAAAAGTGCTTTCCTCTATGGTACAATTCAAGAAGAGGTGTATGTTTGTCAACCTCCAGGTTTTGAGGATCCATTTTATCCAGATCATGTCTACAGGCTAAACAAAGCCTTGTATGGCTTGAAACAAGCACCAAGGGCCTGGTATGAAACTCTTTCCAACTTCCTACTCTCAAATGGTTTCAAAAGAGGTACCATTGATAAAACACTGTTTTTAAAATGGAGAGGGAAGGATTTAATGATTGTCCAGATTTATGTGGATGACATTATCTTTGGAAGCACATGTAACTCAATGTGTGAAGAGTTTAGAGAACTCATGACAGCTGAGTTTGAAATGAGTGCTATGGGTGAGCTGCAATGCTTTCTTGGTCTTCAAGTACAGCAATTGCAAAATGGAACTTTCATTCATCAAAGCAAATATGCTAAAGAACTTTTAACCAAATTTGATATGAATGATTGTAAACCATGCAGCACACCCATGGCAACAAATAAGCTAGTCATGTCTGATGAAAAGGATGAGCTGATTGACCAAACACTTTATAGAAGCATGATTGGGTCTTTATTGTACCTAACTGCATCTAGACCAGACATCATGTTTGCAACATGTGTCTGTGCAAGAAGTCAATCAGCTCCCAGAAAATCAAATCTCATTGCTGTAAAAAGGATCTTCAGATACATAAAAGGTGCTCCCACACTTGGTATCTGGTATCCAGCTAATGGGAACATCAAGCTTTCAGGTTTCTCAGACAGTGACTTTGCTGGATGTCACACCACAAGGAAGTCCACATCAGGAGGGTGCCAGTTTCTAGGTGATTGCTTAGTTTCATGGCAAAGCAAAAAGCAAGCAGCTGTTTCAACATCCACTGCTGAAGCTGAATACATTGCTGCTGCAAGCTGTACAGCCCAACTCCTGTGGCTTCAAAATCAGTTGCTGGATTTTGGTATCACTGCCTTAAAGACACCACTCATGTTGGACAGTCAGGCAGCAGAAAATATCATCAAAAATCCAGTTTCCCATTCAACCACCAAACACATCGACATCAGACATCACTTTGTGAGGGATTGCTATGAAAAAGGTTTGATTTCTCTGCATCATGTCCCAACTAAAGACCAGCTAGCTGATGTGCTCACAAAAGCACTTGATATAGCCACTTTTGAAAGTTTGATCTCTAGGATTGGGATGCTGAACATGGAATAACAAGCAACATCTTGTTTTTCTATGAATAAAAGCAACAAAATGTTTTCAGAAAATCAAAACTCCATCCTTAAAAATAGCTAAAAATGAAAATTTTTCATTAAAAGTCTGCCATTAACCACTGATTGTTCAAAAGTCTGCTTCCTTCAAAAGTCTGTCCACTGCTGAAAGTCAACCCCTGCTCTCTCATTATTTTGATAAACTCTGTTGTTCAAAAGCAGTGTCTTATCCACTGATATGCTATCCACTGATAGTGAAAATCATCCACTGCTTTCATACCACTGCCTTCATATGTCCCTATCACACAAAGTACTGTCCTTCACTTTCAACAGGGGTTGTCATGTGGGCAGTACATATTGGTCAGACCTTTTGTAACGGCTGCCACCTCAGCATTCACTTTCTTCCTTATAAAATCCCCCACTCACCACCAAAACAGGGTTTTACTGTCGAATTGAATTCTTAAAAAATTCTCTTCTCAAAGCAGTTTTTCATCTCATTTCTTCACAAATTTCTTCGATCAATCATCCTCAAAATGACAAAATCAAAGAAATCTTCAAAACCCTCATCCAAATCATCATCAAAAATAGCCTCTAAAAAGGCAATCTCCACTGAAATCCCATATAAACCATCTCACAATCTCCTGGGTCTTCTCACAAAACCAGGAACCACCAAAAAGTTCGATTCCATCATTGACATCATGGCAAAATCAAAGTACAAAACTTTGTTCATCGCAGATGCACCCATCTATTTGGCAACCCAAAGGGAGTTCTGGAAAAATGCAACCCTTGAAAAACAAGGAGACACTGCAACCACCATAAACTCTTCGATAAAGGGTAAAGTTGTCCAAATCACGCCACAATCCATTTCAGAGGTCTTTCAACTCGGTGATCAGGAAGGTAAAATTTCTTTCACTAAAAACGAGTTACAAACTGACTTCATTGAGAGAGGGTATGAAGCCACAATGATGAAGAAAATTACCTTAGAAAAAGGTTATTTTCCTTCTGCAACCAGATTTCTATTTCATACCCTCCTACTATGTGTTTCAAATAAAACCACTTCTTTCAATGAAATCCCTTTAAAGATTCAAAATCTGGGATATGCAATTCTTCAAGGAGAAAATTTTAACTATTCTAGGGAAATTTTTAAAGATTTGGTTAATAATGTTGACACAAAATCATTCTTACTGTTTCCAAGGTTTTTAAGTTACTATTTTTCAAAGAAATTCAGTAAGGATGATTTAGCTATAATAAACCAAGGTGATTCTACTCAAATAAATAGTTTAACAACTGAAACTTTTTCAAGAATGTTAGCACCTTGCAAAACACAAGCAGAGGTGCCTGAGCAGATTTTAGCAGTTACAACTGCTCCTCAGGTATCTGCTGCTGAGCCCACTGCTCAAGGTGATCAAAGCAGCAGCACAACTGTTTTGAAACCCACACCTAAAATCACCAAAAAGCCAACAAAAAAAAACACAAAAACCCACAAAACCCATCAAAAAGGCAACTCTGGAGGATGAGATACCAGAGCTTCTGCCAGTGACAACACAAAAGTCACAAGAAACCACTGCTGCTACTTCCTCATAGCAGTTGGTACAAATATCTCAACCCATAACCACAACTCCTCCTGCTTCTTCACAAAAAGAACAGGTTGTACAAATAGGGTCTCCACATCATGATGCTCTGGAAACACTCGTTTCTATCATCCATAGTCCAATGCCCGGGACACATCCTATTTCTACACCAATCATCACATCCAAAATTCCCTCACCAATAAAACCACTGTTGGATGCAATTGATTTGAACCAGGCATTAACCAGTCCTTCTCAATCACCTGATAATGAGAATATACCTCAACAACTGACTGGGTCTGATGTATCAATCTTTGCTAACCCACCAACACAACCTGAGGAGGTTGGACCCCTTGAGTTACAAGTAACTCTTGGTGGTAATCCAAGTGAAGCAGCCACTACAATTGTTACACCCACTGGGTTACATTTGGACAGTGGTTACATTAATAAGACTTCCTTGGAGGCAATTCCTTTCATAGCACCTCTGCCACCCACCAGTGGATTTATTTATCCTACTGGCAACATTAAAAGGTTGTCAAGTGTTGAAGGAAGAAGACCCCAGTACCAAGAAAAAGGGGCATCAGTGGTTAATGTTTGGAGTATACTCCCTACATCTACCACTGATAAAACCACTGCTAGTGGGAAATCAGATGATCCCATTAACTTGGGTGATGGTTTAAAGTACCAGAAATTGAGGGATCGTATTGCAAAGCTTGATAACTCTGTTGCAGAACTCAAAAATATGCTACAACAGGTGTTACAAGTTCAGAAGGTACAATCAACTGCTGTTCCACCTCAAGCACCTGCTCCACAAAGGGCACCTGCTACAAATGAGCTCTGGAATATATTTCAATCTTTTCTCCAACAACAAGCACAATTAGCAGATCAGCAACATGAAAAACATGTCCAACAGCTGAGAAATGCAATGGAGTCAAGGTTCAAGCACACTCAGGCTGATTTAAAGGCTCTCAAAGCTCAGATCTTGCACACCACTGGCACTGCTCCTCCAAACGTACGATACATTTATCAACTCCCAGAAGATAATGCCAAAAAGGGGGAGAAAATTAAGGAGTGGAAAAAGAAAGGTATAGAGGATGGTCTCTACCTTGAACCAGAAAATTCAAACATGACCAAAAAGATCCCTTTGCCAGATGGCAGCAAGAAAATTGATGTGACAACAAATGCACTAGCAGAAGCAGTTGCAAGTGTAAAAAGGGATAGAGAGGCCAAAAGGAAAGCCAGGGTGGACAGAATGGATCATCCAGATCAGGGTATTTCTGGGTCAAAGGATCATGAAAATCCTGTTGAGGAAAAGAAGAGGCCTACTAGAAAAGTAAGGCAACCCAAATCCATTCCAACCAGACGTTCAAAGTCTGCTAAAAAACCACCATACAAAACAGCTGATGCAACAGGAGTTACAAAAACGACTGCTTGCCAAACAGTTGTTCCATCAACACACACCACTTCAACACACACAACATCCACTGCTTTACCATCATCACCACCAAAAACAACACCTGCTGACATACAGCAGAAGACAGCAGATGTTATAACATCTGTTGTAATGACAACAGTGGCTGAAACACCAGTTGTTTCAACAGCTGTTAGTCAATCACAATCCACTACCACTACATCTACCACCACTGTTCCATCCAAAGCATCATCAGTCCCTCCTACAAAAAGGAGAAGACTAATTCTCAAAGATGATGACAATTCACCACCACAAACATCTTCAAAATCTTCAGATCTTGTCACAATACCAAAACCTGTTCCTCTCTCTTTAGTTCCAATGTACAAGTCCTTACCTCCTGCAGGTGTTCAATTTCCTCTTGAACTAGCAGCTGTTAGAGATGAAATAAAATCCTTTTACTATGAGGATGACCCTGCCAAAAGGAGTTTGCCATCAATAAAGGGATATCCCTGGCCTAAAAATGTTGATGAATACTTGGAAATCAAGGCCAAGCAAGCAGAGGATATCTCAAAAAGAAACACACAAGGGAAATCTGACAAAGAAATTTCAAGAAATTATCAAATATCTGCTCACACAAGTCAGATCCCTAGAACAATTTGAAAAAAATGTTAGTCAACAAATTTCTGAAAGAGCAGCTGAAACTCTGAAGAAAGACTACATTGAAAGCATCATGGCTCACAAGAAATACAAAGGAGAGAGATATATGTACAAAGAGTGGACTGTTCCTGAGCTTGAAGATGAAGCTGCAAGAATTCAAGACATGATAAAAAGGAAGGTCACTCACACTCCTCCTGACTGGGCAAAGTTTAGAAAGAATGTACCTGACAAACAGGTAGAACTGCAAAGAATGAAAGAGGAACTGGTTGCTGCTGATTATGGAAACAAAAGACAAGTTGCTAGATGGAAAGAAGATGTGGTCAGGGCTACTTACAAAAAGTTGGAACAATTAAGAAAGAAAGATCCCACAGTTCCTCAAAAGCCTGACTATTCTAAAGCAGAGGTTTCTAAAAGACCACCAAAGCTGCAAATCAAAAGAACCACTGCTCCAGCTGGTGCTGCCATCTACAAAAGAAGGAGCAAAAACCAGTTTAGCATGGAAACAATTCAAGATCTATTAGCTGGAGATGCCATTGTAAAAGCAGGCACGGAAATAATGATAAAAGAAGATCTTGAATTGGAACAATCTGCAAGTGCTGCTCAGCCAGCTATGAACAGGCCAGCCTCTCCAAATACTTCTGCAAATAAACATCTCCCAAGAAACCCACCAGGCTCAAAAATACAAAAGTGGGAAACTGACAAACAGACCTGCGTATTGACTTTGCTCAGGTCTGGTGGAGTAGTGGAGAAAATATCAAGGGAACAAGCTCTTGGCCTGAGTCTTGAAGATTTGCAGGATCTCCTTGATCTTCCACTTAGCAGGGATGATGAAGATACAGATGCCCTAGACTTTGAATTACAATTTAAAGGTCAGATAAGGGAGCTGTTGATGAGGCAATAAAGAATTCCACAAATAATGAAGAGTTTTGGCATTATCTGTTCCAGGGGGGAGATTGTTGGGATTGAACCCTATCAGAGGAACAGATAATTAAAGCCAAAACTGGATCAGAGCAGTGGATCCAGAATAAGCAGATGATTACAGTTAGTTCATGCAAATCTCTCCCCTTGAAAGTTGGCTTTGTATCTGCTGACCTCTTATCTGCTGATCTTACCAAGTGCTGATCCACAACTGCTGACTTGCATCTACTGCCAAATGTTAAAGACTGATGGAAGTCCAAAGCTCTGCTGACTCAATCTACTGCCTTGAGTCAAGTACTGCTGATCCGGACAAGCACTGCTGGATTCACAGCAGTGGAAGGATGCAGCAGCTGTTTAAGTGTCTTTTATGTAATGAATTGTAATACCAGTAGTTACTACATCAGTGTTTGTATAGATCAGAGGTTAGAGTTTGTTAGGAGGTTAGATGTCACTTTCATGGTGACGTCAGCTAAGATGCTCAGTGGTTTGTAAGTGCCTATAAATAGTTCAGTACTTTGTACTGTTCTATTAGCTCTTTCACCACATCGTCTTCTTTGCACGAACAAACTACTGAGCTCTGGCTGAGGGGGAGTTTGCATTCATTCATCAATCATTGTAATCGTTGTTGAAACAAATTCAATCTTTCGATTCTTTGTGTAAAGATGTTTGATTAAAGTATTACTCTCGTTTGATTGTATGCAAAGTTTGCTTTCATCTTAATTCCGCTGCACAACTCTTCCATTTTCATCTTAATTTCAAACGAAAATACAATCAAAAAGAAACTCAGATCCAACAACATACGTTATATTTATTAAACCGGATTCGGACAAAGGCTTTGGTAAACAAGACCCCGTATGAAGCATTGAAAGGAAGAAAGCCGAATCTGGAACACTTAAAGGTTTTTGGCTGCACAGCATACGCTAAGGTATTACCACTTCCACAAAAAAAGTTAGATGATAGAAGTGCACCTATGGTTAACCTTGGAATAGAAGAAGGATCAAAGGCATACAGATTATATGATCCAACAAAGAACAAGATATGTGTCAGTAGAGATGTAAAGTTCATGGAAGGTCAACCATGGAACTGGAATAGTTATATAGAAACAGTGGATTCAGGGAATCCCGAATGGACAAACTTTGTCATTCAAGAAGATGATAACCCACCAGAGTAAGAAGAAAATGAACCAAGTAGTCCTGGTAGTAGCGGGCCACATCATGAAGATTCAGGAGTAGATCAGACAGAAGAACAAGACTTCTATGAAACCCCGCCAGCACATTCGTACAATCAGAACTCGGCAGGAAGTTCAAGCAGATTATCAAGTAGAGGTCCATCTACATCTGAAAGCACAACAGAGAGTATTAGTGACACTCCAGTAAAACTGAGAAGTCTCGAAGAACTGTATGAAGA
This sequence comes from Helianthus tuberosus, assembly GCA_030545235.1. Taxonomy (NCBI): domain Eukaryota; kingdom Viridiplantae; phylum Streptophyta; class Magnoliopsida; order Asterales; family Asteraceae; genus Helianthus; species Helianthus tuberosus. The sequence continues at coordinate 18,416,526 of CM060427.1, forward strand.
GACGGAGGAAATTCAAGTAAATCCACAAGAATTACTACTTGCTGAAGAAGAACCAAGGAATTACAAGGAAGCATCTAGTGACAGAGAATGGATTGAAGCAATGAAGGCCGAGTTAGACTCGATAAACAAGAATAACACTTGGAGATTGACAGAGTTGCCAAGAGATCACAAGGCAATAGGTTTAAAGTGGGTATTCAAGACTAAGAAAGATGCAAACGGAAACGTGGTCAGACATAAAGCAAGGCTGGTTGCAAAAGGATATGTTCAGCAACACGGAATAGACTTTGACGAAGTCTTTGCACCAGTAGCACGTATAGAGACAGTTCGATTAATGTTGGCTTTAGCAGCATATCAAGGTTAGGAAGTACATCACTTAGACGTGAAGTCTGCATTCTTACATGGAGATCTCAATGAGGAGGTCTATGTCTTACAACCAGAAGGATTTGTAAAGCCAGGTGATGAAGGAAAGGTTTATAGACTATCAAAAGCACTGTATGGATTAAGACAAGCACCAAGAGCTTGGAATACGAAGTTAGATCAAACCCTAAAGTCACTTAACTTCAAGAAGTGCACTTTAGAATATGCAATCTATACAAGGACGAGTAAGACTTCTACACTAATAGTTGGAGTCTATGTTGATGATTTGATAGTCACTGGAACATCAAGGAAGGAAATAGATGTTTTCAAATCTCAGATGAAGAACAAGTTTGAAATGAGCGATCTAGGATTGCTAGCATATTATCTGGGAATAGAAATTATTCAAGCAGGGGGTGAGATAGCCATCAAGCAGACAGGCTATATCAACAAGATACTCAAAGACGCTGATATGTTAACCTCCAACGACACAAAGATTCCTATGAATCCAGGAACACAATTAACGAAGACTGAAGAAGGAGATCTAGTAGATGCAACACATTACAGAAGCCTGATAGGTTCTCTTAGGTACTTATTGCATACAAGGCCAGATCTATGTTACCCAGTCAGTCTGCTTAGTAGATTCATGCAAGAACCAAAGGACCAACACTTGAAAGCAGTAAAGCAAATACTACGTTATATCAAAGGAACTAAAGAGCATGGAATCATATACAAGAAGCAAGGAGGATGTAAGATCACGGGTTATAGTGATAGCAGTTTTGGAGTTAATACGGACAAAGGAAAAGGAACAACTGGTCTAGTATTCTACTTTGGAGAATCACCTATAACCTGGTGTACACAGAAGCAACAGACAGTGGCATTATCATCATGTGAATCAGAATTCATGGCAGCCACTGCAGCAACATGCCAAGCACTATGGCTTAAAAGACTATTAAGTGAAATTACAGGCTGGAAGGAAGAAAAGATAACACTCAGGGTGGATAACGTTTCTGCAATAGCACTCATGAGAAATCCAGTCTTTCATGGAAGAAGCAAACACATTGATACACGCTATCATTTCATAAGAGAATGCATGGAGAACGAACACATCAATGTGGAACATATAAGTGGAGAACTACAACGGGCAGACATACTATCAAAGGCACTAGCAAGGGTCAAGTTTGCTACAATGCGAGAAATGCTCAGAGTTCAAAGTCTGCAATAACCTAAGGATGTTCAAGATTAGGGGGGTGAATGAAATCACTAATCTTTATACATCCCAAGTGCAAGGGTCAGATTCGTATATAGTTAAAGATAGTTTAGATGGTAGTTATAAATTATAAGGACCAAAGTTGACAAACAAGAAGTTGGTAACTTCCACCCTAAACCGAAAGGGTATGTCCTTGGGACATGGCTGCTCGCAAATCAACATGTCTCTTGGAGACATCTCTAGATCGACAACATAAGGGAAAGAAGAAAAGACGCACCTCTTAGATTTTAATCATATCCACAAGATCAAGGGACATACCTATTCGCAAAAAGACATGTCTATTCACTCATACCTTTTAGAATAGTATAAATAGGGTTCAAGTTTCATTTGTAAAACATTCATTGTATTCAGATTCAAATTATATACAAGATCAGTTTATTCAATTTATGTTCTAGAGATCAAAGATCAAGTCTGGGCAACAACTGGATGAGAAAGGTTTATGAGAAGAACATTTATTAAGAGCCTTTGATCCCAGAGCCATCTCGATGTTGGACATTATATGACCAACCCTTGGTGCAGGGATGAACACAAGCTCTGCAACTTTGTTCACCATTGATGGCTAGTTTAAAGCTTGCCTTTTGTTGATGGTCTCACTTCATTTAAATAGGGGTACGGTGTAATGAGTTGTGTTCACATGTAAACTTTGTTACAATTTGACTTAGAAATTTTACACGATCTATAAAATCATGTCAAAAATACAAATTTCCACTAAAAAGCACATAAGTTTAAACTACAACATTCAATTTATTTTTTTTCAGTTTTAGGTTTCCACATAAATACTCAATTAGCTTGAACTTTTAAATACATAGTCAACATAAAATATGCTTTCTGAAAATGTATAAAAGAGTATTTTGTGTATATTTTCGTAACAATTCATGAAAAGAAAGTCCTCCCTAATTTAATTTGCAATTGGGAGATTGAAGAGAGAGAGAGTGTTGAATTTAGAGTGAGAAAAAATGTTGAGAGAGAGAGAGAGTTAATGGGTTTATATAAACAATTTTTTATTTTTTTAATTAAATAGGTAAAATTACAATAGTACCCTCATGTGACTTGCACATGACATAACTTAACATAAAAAACTAACTGGGTTTGGCCGAAAGGTTGAAACGTGCAAGATTTTGAAACATAAAGCACAAAACTTGTAAAGGTTTGCGCTAAAGGACACCACCTACAAAATGGTATAAACATAAAGGACAAATGTAGGATCGTTTTCACGACCGAAACGAGTCGTTCAGAGGTGTTCTTCTCAATACGAGAGGCGGAAACTAACGTATGGAGTTCGATTCAGCTAGATATTCACTTTAATTGTCTTTTTGATTGATATAACAACGTTTTACAGCGAGTAAACACTTCAGCAGCACTTCGGCTCTGGAATCGGAAAGTTACAAATGAATTGGCACGACAGGTATTTATAGGCAGCATGATTTCGCACGAAACCACTTCACACCAAATCATTTCATGCGAAATAGTCATTTCGTACGAATTCAACACTTGATTTCGTGCGAAATAGCTGAAACTCATTTCGTATGAAATAGATCTTCTATTTCGTGCGAAATAGCCAAAACCTATATTTTCCCAGATTTTTCGTACAACGTGCCCTGATCTATACAATCTAGTACAAGACTCGATACAAGACGAAGTCGACAGACGTATGCACCTACAGACTCCCCCTCGGATGTCGACGAGTCTTCAGTACTGGTCTTTAACATCTTCAGTCTTTATCAGTCTTTTTGCTCTTTCTGAAGTATCTGACAGTGTAAAACATCCCCAGTCTTCTCTCTTCTTTTATCTACCAGGATCTCAATCTGACTCCATCTTCTCTTGATCAGATATCTTGATTTCTTAAATTCATCAGCATCAGCAATACCAATCTCGTAACCTGGCTCCACATTCTGCTCATGTTTAATCACTAGAACCTGCACATATCTCTACCTCACAATAAATTTCACAAATTTAAAATTTGACAAATTTATATATCACTTGCAGGTATTAATCAATCAATAAATGATTTCACAATGTTAATATCTGATGAACCACTTGTACGCAAAAAAATTATTTTTATTCATTATAAACAAACTCCCCCTCACGAAATGTTCATCATGTTTAGCATTTGGAGTTTTGAAAAACAGCACTTCAACATTAGTTGTCGAAAATCTTTTTGGATTTTTCAAAATTTATGCTAAAACACACTAAAAATCTTTTTGAATTTTTGATTTTTATAAAAAACAGTAAAGAAATATTTACAGGCAATATTTTTGTGAGTTTGTATAAGAGGATCATATCAGTTTTTGAGACAAATCACCAACACCATTAAGCTTCAAACATTTTAAGTTCTAAACGATTCACTTAGATTGTCATTATACTGATCCATTTAAATTTTCACACAAAGTTCAACTGTTTCGAGATACGAGATTAATGTTTTAAGCACTTAAACTTATTCGCGTGTCCCACCTCAGAATATACTCCCGTATCCAGATCCCAATATTCAGTCTTACAGGTGAGTATATCTAGATGATATCTGTAAAGGGTTAAAATGCAAGGGCCATGAGAGCTCAGGCTATTGCTTCCGCAAAATTAGAGAGATGATGGCTTCGACTTTAGGTGTGTTCCCTTTAGAGAATCTTTTATTCAACAGCACATGATTAGCATTTTGCAATGTTTCATCATTTTTATGCTGAGGGTGGTGCTATATTTCAAGCAAGCAGAAAGTATTATACGGGGACTAGGCCATTGCTTCCGTAAAATCAGAAGTCCCGGGATAATACCCCAGATATCACTAAGCATAAAGACCTAGTATCTCAGAAAGAGGGACCTTTCAAACAAGATTTCGGGGGTTACCCATATATCCGAGAGATGTTCCCCACGAGATAAGTAAGTTTGAAATTTAGGTTTATATCTCGACACAATTTACTAAATGTGCAAAAACCTACTGGCACATCATCAGTGAGACCGTTTATCACATTTTTTAACTATCCAATTCTTTAGCATGTTGTGATCATCTACTGATGTACTATCATTTCCTCTTTTTCACAACAAAACTCATTTTTGATTTTATCATGTTTTTGGCTTTTTCAAATTTTCTAATGTTTTTGGATTTTCTGAAAATTTCTTACTCCCCCTAAAATTCAAAACCATTTTAAAGAAAAATTTGAAAACAAACTGTACACATAAACTGACAACTGTTGTGAATTGCTTCAATTCGCCATCCACTTGGCATAAAAAATCAGAACTCCCCCTTACAACAAACTATTTTCTCATTATGATTTCAAAACACTTAAGTTTGTTTTAATCAAAATGATTTTTCCAGAAAATAAGTTTTGTTGATTTATACAAACCATTTGAAGGTTAGGGGATCTCATCACATTGTTTTCTTCTTTCATCTTTAAAAAAAATTTAACAATTTTTAGATTCAATCAACACTACTACTTGCAGGAAAGATAAATCAAGTACAACTTAATGTCCTTGATTAATCCTTTGAATTTCGAAATATCATCGAAGTGAATTTCTCAAGAAAGATGCCGATACCTGCTCCACACTTACCAACCTGGGAGCTCCGGCAAGTCAGAATTTTACATATGAAAAACAGACATCTAAGCCTGACTAAACTTGGATGTGACCTCTTCAGTTTTACTTGGGGTGTAACTTGCCTTCTTTGATTCATAAAATTCTTTAACCCCTTTGGCCTTCCCATCGACCATTTTTTCAAGAATCTTTTTCACATTTCCATTGAATGTTTTCTCAACATCAAATTCTTTCTTTTCAGAATAGAATTGATTCGAGATCTCAATTTTTCCAACTTTTGATTTAAAATTTTCAGTTCGCAATGGTGGAAAATTAACATCATCCATCGGCGGAACTGAATTTTCATCTTTTACCTCAACTTGTGGCTCCTCTGACTTTGTGGAATCAGATTCATCGCCAGATTTCTCATCAGATTTCTTAACAACCCATGTTTGGTTGTCAGAATTCACCCTTCTTCTGTAAAACCTTTTCTTTGAACATTCACCAACTTCATATGTTGAATTTTTAAAAACTTTGAATTTCTCAGTTGGCGATTCATTTTTTTTAACAATCTTTTCTTTCAGTTTAGAAACAACTTCATGTTTGATGTTGGTTGCCTTAGGACAGTTCTAGGCAATGTGTCCAACTTCTTGACATCTGTAACAAGTTCTTGTTTCCTTTTTTTGATAAGCTCCATTTTTCATTCTCTCTTGCTTCTTAGCAAGGAATTCTTTGTTTGATTGTTTCCAGAATGAACTCTTTTCTTCTTCTTCCGAACTTGTTCCTGAAGCAAATACAGTTTTTGATTTATAAATTTTTTCATTTTTATGATTTTTTGGTGGAATAAAACCAAGTCCTTTCTTTTTGAAATTACCGTTATGGTTTGGTTTCTTTCGATAACCTGAACCAGAACTGTAACCCTTTTTCTTGTTTAAACATTGTTGAACTCTTGAGGTGTAAGGATTGGGTTTTTCAGAAAGATTTTCATCTTTTATTTCATAAATATTGATTTCTATTAGTTTGAAAACCTTTTTTTATCATTTCTGGTTTAACACCTCTTATTGGAAATTCCTCATCAAAATATAATTTGTCTGAATCATTCAAAGTATATGCCACTTTGATTGGTTCATCATTCAAATTAGATTTTGATAACAGGAATTCTTTATTGTAAACTCTTTTAACCGACGACTTTGAACTGTCAACTGATGAACTCAAACTCTTGGATTCAGACTTTGACTCTGACTCATCATCTTTATCCAACACCTGATCGACCACTTTCTTTATTAATTCAGACTCATGATCAGTGTCAGATGATGTGAACGTGACGTCAATGTTTTCTGGTAAATCATCAGTTGTTTCAGACTTTAACTTTATATTGACAGCCTTTTTGACTTGCTCCTCATTTGGTTTTCTGGGAGAATAACCTTCCCAGATCGGAGGCGGACACTTGTTATAACTGACACTCTGTTTCTTACCAGTATCCTTTTCTTTTGGCTTCTCATCTTGAAAGGATTCAAGACGTGCAACAGTTGGATAAATTCTGTCAATCAAATAATCAGAACTAGAATAACTCTATAACAACCGTCTGATTCTTTCATTCTCTATTTTTTTTTGTCTCCAACTCTTGCTTCCACTTTGCACTTTCTTCAATGTAAAAATTGATAGCTTTCTGCTTTGACATCATTACAGCATTCAACATTGTCAACGCATCTTCTCTTTCAGAATTTGTCTTTTGCAAACCAGTTACTGTTCTGTTCAACACATCATATGATTCTTTTACGTAGTTGAGATCAAACAATAATTTCTCTTTCATTTTCTCAAGCTCATTCATCTTCTCATCTTTCTCTGCACACTGCTTGCAAGATTCCAAACACTTTAGACACGGTTTGATAACTTCAACAATTTTTTCAATTTCAACAACTTTCTCAACTTCAATTGCTTTCTCTGATTCAACTATCTTCTCAGTGACTTTAACTTCTTCACTTTGTTCGTTCTTTGCTTCTTGAGCAACACTTTCACATTTCATCTTTCTCTGTTCTTTTGCTGCTCGTCTCTCCTTCAGCTTCTCCAATCTATCTGCAAAATAAAATTGAAAACTTTCAGGAGATAACATAGATTTTCCAATATTTATTTGTGTTTCTTCTTCATCATCACTGCTGTCAGTTGATGATTGATCAAACACTTATGTCTGTTCTGAACTGTCATCTGAAGAAACAAACTCTTCATCTTGATTCTTCTCAATACCAACAAACCCTTTCATCCATTCCTTCATTAGATCTGGTTCTTGAACTATTTCGGCAGTGAGAGCTACCACTTTTGAATCAGGTGGAATGTATTTATCCCAGCTAAAGCCTTCTGCCACTTTCATCTTGATCAATTATACCAAAATAAGCTTTCTTATTTTCTTCTTCGATCATTTTAGCATGTGCAGTTTGTGGTTCTTTTTGTTGATACGGTTGATGAGCAACTTGTTGATATATGGCTTTCCGATAATAATCATTACCACCGAACGGATTCTTTGCTCCACTTGCTTCTCGATTGGTACATTCCCTCTTGAAATGACCTTTCTCCATGCATCGAAAACAAGTAACTTTAGATTTATCAAAACCCAAAGTAGAAACATTTGCATCCAGGAAATCCTCTCTCCCTGTAATCATCTTGAATTTTTCAGCGCTTCTCAAAACACTCGCTAAACACCAATTGATATCCATCAACTCCATTTCCTCAGCATCGATCTGATCGTAATCCTCTTTTGTCAACATAGGATTTCCGATCCTTCTTGCAACCAATCCTTCATATGATTCCAATACTGTAGCAAGTAACGACATGTGAGCTTTAGCGACCTCTTCAGAGAAATTTTGACCATTCTGAAGATGCAACGCGATGTTGCAATGTAAAACATGACCATTACTGCTGTTTGAGCTTTGGAACTGATGACTTGAGGTTGAACTCTTCGGATTAACACTTGGATATGAAGAAAATCCACTGCTGCTGTTTGGACTTTGATTCACTTATCCAGATGAGTTTTCTGCACTGAAAGCAGTTTGTACTTTCGGACTTGTTTCAACTTCTTGAACACTTCCTTTGTAATACATCTTGATGTCTTGTTGACCACTCGGACTGTTCATTCTAGCTATCTTTTGTTGTTCCAAGTCTTGACCTTCAATTTTTTCAATGAATTGGGAAATTGTCAATTTGTCATATTCTCCAGTGTTCTTCAAAATCATCAAGTATGTACCCCACTCTTTCTGAGGTAAAGCATCCGCTAACTTATCAACCCATTCTTCTTGATCTTTGACAATTTCTAACAAAGACATAGATCGTACTAAGTGACAATATCTTTCAATCAGCTTCTTTGAAGATTCTCCCGGTAAACTCGAAAACAAATCAAATTCTTTCTTTAGCAATGCTTTCTTACTCCTAATCATCTTCTCACTTCCCTCAAACTTAATTCGAAGTGCTTGAACGTGAAGTATTATCATGTTAAAGCAAAATAAAGATGTCTTCTTTCACAGCTTGCTGTAGCAGACTGATCATCATCTTTTCTGCTTTGTACATGTCTCGTTCTTTGTCCGTAAATTCAGAAATTGTTTTGATAACTCCCAAATCTGTACGCGGCTTGACATACTTTTTCTCAATACACTCCCAAGATCTTAAATGATTAGCTTGAACCCAATTTTCAAAATGATCTTTCCAACCATAATACTCCTCAATGCCCATTAGCTTCAGGGGTTTTTGTAAAGTTCCAGTTTCGTTTTCCATGTTCATGCTTTGAGCAATGGCAACAGGAGTAGACGGGGTTGTAGCAAATGCGTTATAGAATTCCTCTTCCATGATTCGGTAACAAGTTTCACAAAATCAGCTACTTTCAAACGAAATCAATCCTGAAAACAAAAACTTACATGAAATGATGACTTCAAACAAAATACAACTACACACGATATCAACTTTCACACGAAATCACTCTCTGGTACGAAATAGACTTTCGTACGGAATAGGTTCACACGAAATACCATCGTTCACACGAAATACTTGATTTCGTGTGAAATAACAAACTAAAAGATGATTTCGTGCGAAATAGATGCTTTCGTACGAAAAGGTTCACACGAAATAGGATCTTTCACACGAAATGAGTGATTTCGTGCGAAATGACCAAGCAAATGATGGTTTCGTGTGAAATACAGTGCAATTTCAAACGAAATAAGTCTGAAATCTGATTTCGTGCGAAATGAGAGGATCTATTCCGTGCGAAATACTGCTGATGTCATCATCTCGGCCATATTTTTGTCAATTTGATCAGGTTTTAGCTTGATTTTAGGTTCAATTCTTTCAAGGCTTTGTTAAAACACTGTTTCGCGTATAATGTGAGAAATTCAATCCATTTTATCCGTTAAAACTTGTTCAAGTTTGAAAAGAAGGTGTAGAAGACAGAAAATTCGATGAAATCAAGCTGAATTCGATAGAACTCCTCCTCCTGAGCTCTGATACCACTTGTAGGATCGTTTTCACGACCGAAACGAGTCGTTCATAGGTGTTCTTCTCAATACGAGAGGCGGAAACTAACGTATCGAGTTCGATTCAGCTAGATATTCACTTTAATTTTCTTTTTGATTGATATTACAACGTTTTACAGCGAGTAGACACTTCAGCAGCACTTCGGCTCTGGAATCGGAAAGTTACAAATGAATTGGCACGACAGGTATTTATAGGCAGCATGATTTCGCACGAAACCACTTCACACGAAATCATTTCATGCGAAATAGTCATTTCGTACGAAATCAACACTTGATTTCGTGCGAAATAGCTGAAACTCATTTCGTACGAAATAGATCTTCTATTTCGTGCGAAATAGCCAAAACCTATATTTTCCCAGATTTCTCGTACAACGTGCCCTGGTCTATACAATCTAGTACAAGACTCGATACAAGACGAAGTCGACAGAATTATGCACCAACAACAAAACTTGTAATTTACTATTTCATTAATTGATCGCCATCATGGTTTATTTTGAGTATCAAATAAATCTTTGGTTGTATGCATCCTAGGTTGTATGTTCTCTGCTTGTTTTAGCTCCTTGCTAAGAGGAGGATGTAGTTTTAGTAATATTGCTCCCCCCCCCCCCCCTTTGTTCAAAAGAGATTTTTGAACTAACAAATATTTATAACGTTATCCAAAACGCATCTAAACAGCGTCATTGATTAGTCCGTTATGGATTAGGCCTCTCTTAGCAAACATGTAAGAGCTAATTATTCAAAAAAGGTTACATTTATAACCTTTTTACAATACTAAAACACTAAATAAAAGCTAAGTGACTCTAAATGTAACAAAAATTATTTGAGTGACTTTTAGAGGACACTAGCAAAACTTGGATTAGCATCATCACTACAAGAAATGGGAGCAATAGGGGCGACGACATTAGCGACGACTTCCAAAACATCACCGCTAAAAGTGTTATCTGTGTCTGGATTAAATGAAAGCACCGACAACCATTGATGAATGATAGATCAGACGGCTAGGGTTTTAAAGGTCATCTGGACTATAAGCGGGAGAATTTCCCACCTTCACCCAGTACTTTTCTCCCCCAAATCCAGTCGTCTCTCTCTTTCTAGCCCTAAATCTTCCTCTCCAGAGTTCCGGCGTGAAGGTTTCTGGCGTGAATGTGTTTTCCGGCGTGTAGGTGGTTTGCGGCTTCTTTACAACGTGTAAGTAACTGAATCCTTGTGCTTGCATTCTTTCTTCATAAAGTCGCCTCTAAAAGTCATTCATCTTTAGCGGCGATGGCCTCTTTAGTGACGACAATGGGCCATTAGCAGCGACCCTTTAGCGACGACTTGTCGTTGCTAAAAAGCAATAGCGACGACTTTAGGCATCTTTAGCGACGACAGGTAATTTCGATATTGTAGGGTAATTTTGTAAAATAATCTTGTAGGGTAATTTTGATTTTTGTAGGGTAATTTTGTAAAGTATCATAATAATGACTATACAAATTATCTTGTAAGGTAATTTTGATCTTGTAGCGTAATTTTGTAAAGTATCATAATTACTTTACAAATAATCTTGTAGGGTAATTTTGAATTGTATATTATTTGATAAAATAGTAGAGTAAATGTGATGCACTTATAGAGTAATTTTGATAATTACCCTACAAGCACATTTTACAAAATTACCCTACAAGAGCAAAATTACCCTACAAGATCATTTGTAGGGTAATTTTGATAATTACTCTACGAGTAAATAATTACAAAAATGTCACCGCGTTTTTTTTAACCTTTTTCATGCTTTCCGTACGTTTTGTACGATAAGGCTGTTTGTATGGGAACTTTTCCCTTGTACCAATAGGTTAATTTTCTTTAGGTCATTATGTGAGTAATGGGTCGATAGTTAGTGAATCAGTGGTTATTGTATCTTCGATAACTTTATATTTATACAACTTTGTCTGCAATGATAAACAATATCATTCAAACAACATCAAATCAGTGCCAACATCAATTTTCGTTTTCAATCATATAATACACATGGTGATTTTTTATACTCATTGCAAGTATTGCATAGATACTCAATAGAGTGATACCCGTAGTAATGTACCGTGGTAACGCGGGAAAAATAACCTTGTTGCATGTTAAAAGGTTAGGGTAGACAGTTGGACCGAGAAACATAAGAACTAATGGGCTGAAGACACAAAGTGGGGCCCAACAATCGAATTAAAAACAAATATAAATAAGGAGGGAAACATATAACGGTGCTGCGTAGGGTTTCATCGAGATGGTTTTCACCCTTCCAGACGACCAGAAGTGGGTGTGCGTATCTCGAATCAGCAAGGAGAAGAAGGTGTACTTCTCTTCAAATTGGTTCAGGTGCCTATATATTTAATATTATCCATTCCAGTTTGTCGATTGATTTTACATAACTGATTGTGTAATTGTTTGTTGATCCATCAGTGAGGAGGAGAGGAAGAGGCTGTCTCTAATCGATAAGAAGAAGAAGAAGAAGATGAAGAAGAGGCTGAGCTTATCCCCAATCAACAAGAAGAAGGAGCTGTGGTTCTCTTCAATAGGCAAGAGGAGGTACTTATTTCGTATTCATTCATTCAACTGATTGATTTTACATAACTGAGTGTATGTGGTTGTCTTGTTGTTGATCGATCGATCAGTAAGAAGAAGACGGCATCTTCAACATATAAGAAGAGGAGGAAGGTAATTAAGAATACTATTTAAATAATAGTTATACATCAATTGCCATTTTTTTTATAAATATAATTATTTGTTTATAATTTGAAAGGTGAGGAGGTTCAATGGTGAGTTAAAGGACATGAGGAAGCTTAGTAGTAACGATGAGGCTTTTCGTCTTCCATGGAAGACGCTTAGTAAAATTATAGATATTATTCGCTCGCAGAAGACGCCTACTCCTAAGACATATAGGCAGTGGGATGAATATGCCATATCATTCTATCTTAAAATGTGTACCTGCTTTGGTGTTGATTATCAGCATTTAGAGGCCACTCCTCAACAGGTACTCACTCACTCTAGTATATGATATATCAAACCTCTTAATTAACTGGTTTGGTTTATAATCGAGTTATGAAATAAAGTTATGTTTTTATAACATTTTGGTAAGTCGTTATCAATTTTTAATCATGTATTTGTTATTTGTTTATATGCAGGGGTTTGTTGGGGTGACCCGACCTTTGCCAGAAGGTATGTCACTTGACGATCATTTAGCACGGGTACTGATACATATCAAAATTGATAAACCAACCCGAGTTCTAAGGAAATTATGTTTTTGATAACATTTTGTGAGTAATCAATCATCTAGTGGTTATTGGACTTTGTTATTATTATTCTAATTTATTTGCTCTGATTGTTTATAGACTAGTGTGGGGTTTGTTTTGAGGACCCTCTCCTGGGCAGATGGGGAGCATTTTGAACCGGTACTGTCACACATCACATTGATAAACCTATCATTAATTAAAAGCAAAACAACACGGGTGATAAACCTTTTGGCGTCTAGCTCGTGTTGTATGAATCTCAATTTGACATGAAGCTTAGTCTTAATCTCTTATGATATTCCAGTCAGTATTAATTAATTATATTTAGAGGTCATTGGACTTTGTTGATTGATCTCTGATTTTGCTTAGAAAAAGCATATGGACGTTACGGGCCCTATCCAAATCATCCAACCAGCGACAGAAGAGATGTCATTCGACGAATATGTACATCAGGTACTGTTACATATCAAAATTGATAGTCACATGATAAACCTAATATTAGTTAATTGAGTGGACGTTGTTGACTAATTTGCTCTGATTGTTTAGGTAGGACGTACACTTGAGATTACTCCCTCGTTGTCGATCCTTAACGGGGCGTTTGACTTCGGTTTTTATTCACCTGGGACTGGACCCGAGCATATTCCGTATCATTTGTATTTGTTGCTCAAGGAAGCAGTTTATATCATGAGCAACACTAATGATGAGAAAGATTTGAAAATGGTTGAAGAAAAAATTTGCTTCTTTATGACCTACTTTCACTCTCATCTGCCACCTGGCTTTAGATAGTATGCATGCTGCAGCCTTTTCCTTGAGTTTTTTTCTAAAAAATCTACACTTATTACTATTGTCTTACTAAGATCTTTTTTAATGCAGCAAGCGGCACATGGCCAGTTACGACGTTGACTCCTATCACAGCACGCGTGAGCCTAGATACGAGGTGGGTGGTTACACCCTTTACCGTTTTGACCCCTTACTCATGTGGGGGTGGGATCCGAGGACCCATCTCACGCCACAAGGGATGGTTGATATTATGAATATTATCCACTCACGGAAGACACCTTCATTTTGGGGGATGAGATCTGAGGAGATATCATTCTATTGTAAACTATGTTCCTGCTTTCGGATCGATTACGATCGTTTAGAGGTCGCTTCTGAGGATGATGTGTGTTTGATGAATATGAGACGAAACTAAAGGCTAGCTTCTATAAGTCAAAACGTACGCCTAGCTTCTAATCGTTAATTTGAAACAATGTCCTTTGATTTTAAGTTGTTCTTGACTAGATTATTTATCAACACTGAATTTACATTTTTGATATGTATATGGGTAAGCTAGGCAGCGTGATACTAATGATATTTCAACAGCTTAACATATTAATGCTGTCTGACTGTCATAAATCATTGTGATACATTTGTATCTAGCTTCTGTTTAGGCAACATGTAAAAGAACATGCCCAGCTATTGCAAAAAGCTACTGCCCTTTAAATACATCTTGTGTTGCAATGGCTCCCATATATTTGGTGATACATGTTTCATCTTAATTAAGCACAAATGCTTCTACCAAGTGGGCTAGTCATGTTTGTCTTTCTTAGTATGATTGGAATGGATTAAATTCCCGCTCTCACACATACGTCATTTTTATATAGTTAAAACTTGATTGATCTAATAACTAAATTATGTTTGATGGCTACACACGTAGAAACCCATGTTTAAATTAATCAATTGAACTACCTTTCCTTTATAACAAAAGAATAAATGAATCTATTAGTAGCTGAAACTGATCGGTTGTTATCGACCGTTGTGACAGTAACTAGTATGTTGGTCGTCAGTGGAGAAGAGAGATGATGTCGTCACTGATGAGAGAAAGAGAGAGAGAGAGAGAGAGAGCAGAGTTTGAAAGTTTAAGATAAAATTGTGCAATATCAACATGAAACACCCGAACGATTAATGTGGAAAGTACAAGGTGGTTCGATTTTGGTCTTATTGGGCGATTTGGAGAAGATAAAGGATAATGTCATATTATAATTATTACAATAATTTTAAAGTCCTATCTTTAGTTTTATTTAACTAAATTGTTCTAGTGGATAGTTATGTGTGACGAATTTACTAGTTGCACGTGATTTTCATTTTTGAAATTAGGTATTATGTTGAGTGATTTTGGGGTTGGTGGTTCAATGGCAAAGATAAACGCTTTGAAATACTTATGTGAGAGGCTGATATGTGCATCTCCTTGAGACCTGAGCCCACGTTGTCATGCATTTCAATGTCTCCAGGTAAACGTGGGTTACTGCATGCATTTGTTACTTTGTTTCCTTGAATAGTGGGTTATTAGTTTACATGTTCCGGTCGGTGGATCACGGTGGCTCTGATACCACTGTTATGTATCTCACTTAATCAATCGGTTAAGAAAATAAGAGAGAAGCCGAGTAGAATTATAGAAGGAAAACTAGATCATAACTTTCTGCATATTTTCATTACTAAAGAAGTTCTATATTTAAAAAAAAACAAAAACAACTAATTTCCTAGAAAGTTGGAGAATGAGTCAGGGGCGGACCCAAGCCCAGCCCAAGGTGGGCGGGCGCACCCCCGGGGAAAAAAAATTTAGTGCTAAGTTCCGTCGAAAATCCCGTCCGCACCCCTTGGAATTTTTCGTCCGCAACGCTTGGAATTTTTCGATCGCACCTTTGAAATTTTTCGTGTGCACCCCTTAGGTAAAAAGTGTTATTTTAATTTTTTTAGTAAACTCTTATTTAAAAAAAAAAAATACTACTTAAATTATATAACTTTTAATACCTAACTAATTAAACCCAAATACCCATACCTTTACTCGCTTATAATTTCTAATTAGCTAGCCCACTAAGTCTTAGCCCATTAACCAAACCCAACAATATTTCAAACTATAATAAAATAATTAAAGCCCAAAATCTTTAGAAATTCTCTCCCGTTCTCTCTCTCTCTTGTTGACCTGCCAACGAACAACATCACCCAGCGACAACAGTCCAGCAGCCGGCGACCACCGTAATCAGCCACCATACCACCGTCGTTTGACACCAAATCTAACCGGAATCCGAACACTGGTAAGTTTCTTTGTTATTTTGATGATTTTGGTTGATATTATAGGAGAAAAAGGGTAATAAAGTTGTTAAATAGGTTTGAAATTTTGTGTGTTTTGACGTTGTTTATGGTTGTTTAGATGATTTTTAGGGTGATTATGTTGTTTATATGTTTTTAGTGTGATTATGTTGTTTATATATTTTTAGGGTGATTACAACTAACGTTATGATTTCTAGGGCTTGAATAGTTGAAAATTAAAATTAAAATTGAAACATTACGTTATGGAGCGATGAACTTATGTTATATAGAGAAAGAATTGCTTAAGAAATTAGTTTTAGATGATGTTTTGGATAGATTTCAAAAAATGAAAACTCATAGGGCGTCGACGTTTTAATTATGTTTGTAACAAGGTTTGACATGTTTGTTATGATTATATAAATTTAGTTTGATGTTCGTTTGTTTTACATGACCTGACCCGACCCGACCCGATACGAACCGATTTTTTTACTTATATACCTAGGGGCCTAAAATTTTTAAAAATGTTCCGCACCCCCATGGAAAAATTTATGGGTCCGCCACTGGAATGAGTTACGTGAGAGTCATAGGCATTCCCATGTCCCCCTCTATTTTAGCAAACACTAACACACTCCATTTAAAAATAAAAGCAACAAATAAACTTCAAATATATATATGTTGCATGCGATCCTGCATGGGTTGGGTCAAATGATTTTAGGCCAAGACACATAACAAAGGCCTCGGGTTAAAGTGTAACAAGGAGTAAAGAAATCTGCCATTGAGAAAAGTAATTATGTTGAGTCATAGAAGAAGTAAGATTGGTTTAGTATTTAAATGGATTAATTTGTTTCTTTTCTGTATGGACGTAAGTTATTATGTTCGTTCACTGTATTCATGTGGTCTCGGCTTGTAAGTTCAAAGCTATGTTTGAGACCTTGATTGATAAATTGCAATTAGGGCAAATATTGGTATGAATATTGCACAGATTGAAGAAATTAGAGCAAATATTACAGAGATTGAAGTATCTAGGGTTTGAATATTGCACAGATTGAAGAAACAATACATACCTGAATTCGATGGACAGCATTTGACTGAACGACGAGGGTAAAGGGTGGCTGGGGAGAAGAGAACGACGAGGATGGGAGATGTGAACGACAGGGGTAGATGTGTCCTATTTTTCATTCAGTTTCATTCCGGGTTGTTTTAGAACTGGGAGATTCAGAGATTCATTCAGCCGTTCAGATGTTTTACTTTGGTGAACCACAAACACCCTTAAATTTAACCGATTAAGAGGTAACCTCTTAATGGTTCCATTAAAAGGCTACCAAACAGCCTCTTAATCTTAAAATATTCCAATAAAGCAGTATAACACGTTTTCCGAAATTTTGTTGCATTTACCTTTAGATTCTAAAATTCTATCTCCTGAAAATGAACTTGAACAACTTCCTTGAGCCTTTTCTTGGTCCACTAACCTATTCTCTAGTCATGCAATAGCAAGTTATTTAATTTGGCTTTTAAAAGTTAGAATTCAGAGCTCTTTGTGCCTTAAATTTATGTGTTTTGTAAGGTTGATAAATAAATTGATAACTACAACTTCATAACAAAAGAAATAAAAGTGGAAAAATTTATGTCTTTTGTAAGGTTGATGAAAAAGTTTGAGAGCATCCCAGGATAACGGTGGTGCAGGAGTGTTTCCTAGAGAGAGAGAGAATGGGCCTGAATGGTTGTTTCCTATAGAGAGAGAATGGGCTTGAATAGGGTGTGGTGGTTGGGTGAGGGTGGACGGCTGTGAGGGCGGTGGGGGTGGTGGTCACTGTGAGGGAGGTGGTGGCTATGGGCAGGCCGTCTTCGAAAATGGTAAAAAAACTTTTGGGCCTCGTGCGAGGTAAAAAAAGTTGGGCCTCTTTCTATAATATAAACTTATCAATCATATATAATAAATCACAATACGATAATAATTGTTGTAAAAATAAACAAAACAAAAGTAGTGTAGCAAAATGAACAAATTTACGTTGAAACATTACTTAAGCGACTCGTGAGGCTTTTTAGCATTTTGGAATGTAAAGTTCCCAATCAAGTATCTATAAACCATGTCGATTCTTCTCTATATTTCAATGTATCGTAATTATCCATGTTCTTAGAGTGCATGCTAGCATCGATTAAAATAATAAATCCTAGTTTTATATTACAAATAAATTAATACACCTAACATTAGTTTCAACACCCTCTGGACAAGCAAAAATAACTAACACTTGAATCCTTTGAGGAGAAGAACTGTAATATGTTTAAACATATCCAAACTAATTTGGCAAAACGAACCTTTTCATACAAATAAAATAAACCGAACTAGATATTGAGTTCTTCTAAGTTTAATATTAAGTTCTTCTAAGTTTATATTGTAGATGGTTAAATGAGAAATAGAAAACCTACAAATTTAAACAAAAAAAAAAACATATAAAAAACAAAAACATATAAAATTTATTATGTAAATTGTTAAATGAGAAGAAAAAAAATTGAAAGAACTTACAAATTTATTGAGGCCCAAATTTAAATGTGAAAATTAAAATTAAAACTAAAAAACAAGCAATGTTACAACTGGTGTGATTATATTTGGGCCTTTTTATAATCAGCTCACTTTGAAAGCCTAAAGACAAACAAACACTACATAAAGAAAATAAGAAAAGAAAAAGATCAGTGCGGGATTCGAACCCGGCATGGGTAGTTCGTTAGAGAGTGCCGCATCCATGGAACCAAAGGGTGAATTTGTGTATACGCTTCTAAGTTCTAACCTAATAATTATAAATATGAACTGTATATTTTTTAAACAATTTTGGGCCCCTAGATATTTTGGGCCTTGTGCAATGGCACCTCCCGCACAGGTCCAAAGCCGGCCTATGGGTTCTTGGCTGAAATCTAGAGAAAGAAAGAGAGGAGTGAAAAAGGGGTAGAGGGAAAAAGCAGATCATAATATAATATTGGTTTTCTAAATTTATTTTTCTTTTTTTATTAAAATAATTTTGATTATATAAGCAAAAAGACCAACTTGCCCTTGGGTAACCAAATTTAACAAAAAAAAAAAATTAATAAGGTTAGGACTAAAGGACGTAACGTGCAAGATTTTGTAACATAAAGTACAAAACCCATCAAATTTAAAGGGAAAAGACACCGCCTACAATTTGATACAAACATAAAGGATAAAACTTGTAATTTACTCTTTTTTATTATAGATACTTAACATCCAAGAATAAAATTAAAATAATTTCTACTAGCATGGGTACTTCAACTTAAACATAAAAATATATGAACTAAGCGTACTATTGTAACTTGTCAGTTTGGTTCGGTTTTTTCAGTTATTGAAATCGTTATCCGAAAACCGAACCGAAATTTTTGGTTATTAAAATTCCAAAGACCGAACCGTTAATTTTTGTTTCCTTTCGGTTATATCAGTTATTCCAGTTTTCTGCTCACCCCTAGATATAATAACAATAATAATAATAATAATAATAATAATAATAATAATAATAATAATAATAATAATAATAATAATAATAATAATAGACTCATCGTCTAACAATGATGCTTTGGTTTTTCGTCCCTGAGGTTTGTCAAAAATAACGGTTTCAGTCCATTAGTTTAAAAATTGCCATTTCAGTCCATTAGTTTCATTTTCGTAACCATTTCAGTCCACTAACTTAACTCCATCCATTTATTTTGTTAACTTTGAGTTAACTAACTAATTCAGGGACGGTTTGCGTCAGTTTTAGAAACACAGGGACTTAAGTGTAAACTCTAAAATATTAAAACAAAAAAAAATAGTAAATTCCAAAAAATAAAAAAAATTCCAAAAAACCAAACAAATTCCAAAAAATTCTAAAAAATAATAAAAATTCTAAAAAATCATAAAAATTCTAAAAAATTCTAAAAAATCAAAAAAATCCGTTTCGGCGCGAACTGTTTCGACCCGAACCGTTTCGAGCTGAACCGTCCGTACCATTTCGACCCAAACCGTTTCGAGCTGAACCGTTTCGACGCGAACCGTTTCGACCCGTACCGTTTCGAAGCCGAACCGTTTCGAGCTGAACCGTTTCGAACCGAACCATTTCGACCCGTACCGTTTCGAAGCCAAAACGGTTCGGCTTCGAAACGGTACGGGTCGAAACGGTTCAGCTCGAAACGGTACGGACGGTTCAGCTCGAAACGGTTCGGGTCGAAACGGTACGGGTCGAAACGGTTCGCGTCGAAACGGTTCAGCTCGAAACGGTTCGGGTTCGAAACAGTTCGCGCCGAAACGGATTTTTTGGATCTTTTAGAATTTTTTAGAATTTTTATGATTTTTTAGAATTTTTATTATTTTTTAGAATTTTTTTGGAATTTGTTTGGTTTTTTGGAATTTTTTTGATTTTTTGGAATTTACTATTTTTTTTTGTTTTAATGTTTTAGAGTTTACACTTAAGTCCCTGTGTTTCTAAAACTGACGCAAACCGTCCCTGAATTAGTTAGTTAACTCAAAGTTAACAAAATAAATGGATGGAGTTAAGTTAGTGGACTGAAATGGTTACGAAAATGAAACTAATGGACTGAAATGGCAATTTTTAAACTAATGGACTGAAACCGTTATTTTTGACAAACCTCAGGGACGAAAACAGTAATTAACTCTTAAATTTATTCGATTCATTTATGATTTTTTTTTTTTTTTTTTTTTGCTCTAACGGAAACGTTCCGAATTCAAAATGTGTCTAAACGAATCTTCATACTTCTCTGTTTTCATCTCACGAATCATGTCCATACAGTTTCCACTTGAACTTGTAATTAATAGATAAAATATGTATAACTTGATGTGCATTATGTATGAATTCTCAATTTATTATGTTTCAACTATTGAATCTATGATATAATAGACTTGTATCAATTTATGTGATATGTCCGTATGTTTTCTACATTTAAACTACTACAAAGAGAAGCTGTTGACATCAATAAGTAATAGTTGACCTCTTCAATTGGCTAAAAAGGGCGGCAGGCTCAACAGTGCCAGACAGCTATCTGGCACTCACCTATTGGCACAACAAAATTTTGATTTTGTCCTGCTTTAAATTTACGTTTTTACCATCAGTTCAAATTTATGTTTTCGCCCCCACTTAAAAATAAATTTGCGCTTTTACTCTCAGCTAAATATTTCGATTTTGCCCCCGGTTAAAAATTACGATTTTGATCCGTTTCAATTTACAGTTTTGCCATTAGTTTTTTCCCCTTAAGATTACGATTTTGCCATCAGGTCAAAGTTATGTTTTTGCCCACACTAAAAAATAAATTTACGCTTTTCCTCCCGGCTAAAAATTCTAATTTTGCCCTCGGCTCAAATTTACGATTTTGCCCCGTATAAATTTATACTTTCGCCATTAGTTTTTTTTCCTCACAGACAGGTTACGATTTTGCCCTCAACTTAAATTAACATTTTGCCTTCCTGGTGACATTACAAGTTTGCCCCCAGTGCAAAATCACAGTCGTGCCGGCAACTTCCTGGCACTCGCCTGTTGGTCCATTTAGTTTACGATTTATCCCTGAATTAAAATTATGATTTGGCCCTCAGTTAAAAATTACGTTTTTCCCATCGCTTTAGTTTTTTTTTTTTACCAAAACTATAAAGGTTTTTTTGTTTTAATTGGTTTACTCGATTTTATTTTTTTTTCGTGTCAAGGAGTTGCCTAACACTGACTCATTAGTCCTAAAAAATTACAGTTTTGCCCTGAGCTCAAAATTACGGTCTTATCATCGTTTTTGTTTTTTTTCCCTAGCAAAATTATAGTGGTCTTTTTTTAATTGGTTGAAAATTATTCGGCCATCGCCCCGCAACGCGGGCGGGGCATCTACTAGTTAAATCCAAAATATAAAACATGAACTATGAAGTTTTCTACTTCACGGTTAACCGAACATAACCAACCATTATAACCCTCAAAAACGATTAACCATAACCACCAAGTTTTCCAATAACTGACATCTCGATTATGGTTTTAGGCCAAAACCGACCCACACACCCCCCTAATTATATCTACTAATATCGGTTAGTAATGTAGCATGTCATTCAGTGGTTACTTTAAACTTAGGGTGAGAGGGGTGCTCCCCTCTAGGTGAGTGGTAAATTCTAACCGAAGTCATTCAAATAAATCCATGTCAACACTCCTCTCCAACTCCCATCAAGCACTTTATTGCAAGGGGTGCTCCCCTCTAGGTGAGTCTAAAACAATTTTTTCTTTAAAACAAAAAGAAATATATGATTGGTGAGAACGAATGGACCTCCACATGCAAACACACTCTCTCTCTCTCTCTCTCTCATCATTCTTCATTGGTGACTACTCACCGAAATTCCAATCCCCCACTCACCTAAAGTTGATGACGACGATGTCCCCTAAGGTGAACTCACTCACCGCATGCACCCCTCACACCCTTATAAAACTCATCACGTGCTAAACCGGGTTCGGTGGTTATTATATTATAAACACGTCATCGATCAATCTAGAATATCACAATTTAAACTTTAGTTGATGAGGCAAACGAATTATAAGACAAAATCAATTTGAACGATGATACCATCATCCCGATGCTCTTTTCATTTTTTTAACGACGAATTTCTTTATTCTTTTGGAGACTTACTCAAAATCTTACTTTCTAAAAGACCTTGTCATAACTGGACCATCAACCTTACCGGTCTTTGATCTTTATGCTCTTTTCATGCACATCAATCTAATTACCTTTTATATTATTTAGAGTTAAATGCTTGGTTGGTCCCTGTGGTTTGTGAAAATTGCAGACTTGGTCCTAAGGGTTTACTAATTACATACTTGGTCCCAGTGGTTGTAATTTTTGAACTCGGGTGGTTCTTAACACTAACTTTTGTTAAATTTTTCAGTTAAGTATTTGTGAAATAACTAAATTGTCCCTGAACATTAAAAAAATAAAAAAAAAATATAAAGACGACCAATCCTTATCTTCTTCTTCATCTCTCTCTAAAACTCACCATCACCACTTCCACCTTCAACCCACCACCTCCACCTTCAACCCAACACCACCACCTCCACTTTCAATCCACCACCTCCACCGTCACTATTGTTAACTAAACTTTGGAACCCACCTGTATTATAAAAACAATTTAGAGAAATTTCTTAAAAACCCACAGTCCCACGTCGTCCCTGTTGTTTGGTATAGAGAATAATCTCTGAATCGAGTTTGAATTGTATTGATAATATTGTGTTGTACTCACAATTAGGGTTACAAAGAATGGTGTTAATATAGAACACCAAGTTACAAATAGCCCCCTATACTATCTATTTTCTTCTTTTCGACACTCCCCCTCAAGTTGAGTAGTGGGGTTACCAATACTCAACTTGCTCAAACAGCTATTAAACGCGTTTCCGTTGACTGCCTTTGTGAGGATATCCGCAAGTTGATCTTTTGACGAAACATGAGGGAGTTCTATGATTCTTGCTTCCAACTTTTCTTTGATGAAATGTCGATCTACCTCCACGTGTTTTGTTCGATCATGTTGAACTGGGTTTTCTGAGATTTGTATTGCAGCTGTATTGTCACACATAACTTTACTAGGAGCCTTTTGGAAAAAAACCAATGTCTTCTAGCAGCTTCCTGATCCACAGAACTTCGCTTAACCCTCGAGCTATACCTCTAAATTCCGCTTCTGCGCTTGACAGAGCAACTATTTCTGTTTCTTACTCCACCAGGTAACGAGGTTTCCACCAACCAAGGAAAAATATCCTGAAGTTGACCTTCGGTTTCCCTTATCCCCTGCCCAGTCTGCGTCAGTGTAGAGCTCAACATTTAAATGTCCATTTGTTTTGAACAACACTCCATGGCCTGCCGTTCCCTTGAGATGTCTCAAAATTCTCTGAGCAGCTTCCATGTGGGCAACTTGAGGTTGATGCATGAACTGACTCACCACTCCAACAGCATAAGCTATATCAGGGCGAGTGTGAGAGAGATAAATTAACTTTCCCACAAGCCGTTGATACCTTTCTTAGTCTGCAAGTTCTCCATTGAGTTCCATGTGAAGATTGTGATTCACCACCATTGGAGTATCTGCTGGTTTACAATCAATCAACCCAGTTTCCGCCAGGAGATCAAGAACATACTTCTTTTGGCAGATGAAAATCCCCCTTTTAGACCTGAGAACTTCTATTCCAAGGAAATACTTGAGATTCCCAAGGTCTTTCATTTAAAACTTTGAAAACAAATTCATTTTCAGCTGTGCTATTTCTTCTACATCACCTCCGGTGATAATCATGTCGTCCACATATATGATCAAGAAAGTTACGAGGCCGTTCCTCCTTTTGAGGAACAAGGTATGATCAGCGTTACTTTGGTGATACCCGTATTCTTTCACGGCCAAGGTGAACTTTCCAAACCATGCCCGAGGAGACTGTTTTAGCCCGTATAGAGATTTCTTCAACCTACAAACTTCGCCATCTTTAAAACCCCCTGAAAAACCTGGTGTAACACCTCGAAAATTCACGTCCTATAATGTATTGACACGTGTCATAAGCTTGAACGTGTGAAAGAATACTCTAGAGGGACTAAAGTTGACAAACATGAAAAGTATGTGAATATACGAGTTCTAAATGTCAACAGTGAATAAATATATGGTACATTAACCCTACAAGATGCTCATACCTTCAAACGAATAAATCACGGATCATACGAAGCTAAATATGAAAGAAAGTGAGAGATTACAAACTACAGGGGTTAAATGTGTCAACATGTTTAAGTTATACCTCTGAGTGACCTTTTGACAAACCCGAAGCTTTGTAATGGTTAATTATGCTCACTAGAATGCACGATATAAATTTCATAAAGTTTCGTTATCATATGAGCAAGTTGTGATCAAATTCGTGTGCGAGGGGTTAAAGCGTTAACGTTGAAAGTTAAGACTTTTCGGGTAACAATAATGATAACCGGGGACTTGACAAAATGGGTATATGTCTTAAGGCCCCTAAACATCAATTTGGAGGGCTCAAAGTGCAAGAAAATGATGTCTAAACAAAGTTTGAAGAGCCAAGGACCATAACATAAAAATAAAAAATGTAAGATCTTGTCAGATGAGGCCTCGCGCCACGCGAAGCCCAGGGGAGGGTCCTTCTCGTCACGCGAGGGTCCTTCTTGTAATAACCCTAAATTTAAAAATCATTATTCTAGAAATAAAAGAATAATAATAATATATATTTATGATTCATCTTTGTTATATCAACCAAAACTATTATTATTTATAAATTATCCAATAGGAAACCCTAATTAAGACACCCAAGTGATTATGCACAAACCCTAAAATTTTCAGAAATTTCAGAATCAGGATCAGGGCCCCTAAAACTCAGGGGGGGGGGGGTATTTCCTATTGATGATTATCCTAAAATCTTGCTGTCTAAATTGAATTTCGAGAATGTGTCAAGTCATCAGGCCTAGTCCCAACCGTGGCTACTCTATAAAATGTAGGTAACCCTTACGGACCGTAAGGGTTATTTGTTACGGTCCGTAAGGGGGGGGGGGGGGGCAAAATTCGGGTATAAATAGCAGACATTGGCACTTGCTTCTGGGCGCTTGAACGACGAACAAAGTCGGAAAATACACGGAGTTATGCTCTGTTTACTTCAATTAACACACACGAAATCACTAATTAGTATACCGGGGTGCTGCAGAACAGGGTAATAACTCAATCGCTGATACGATTCAATGTCCGATTGATTGAAATCAATCCAATGGATGTTTAAGTGCTGCTCAAATTTGGGTTATGCTTTGTCATTAGTCGTGATTCCGATGGATGTTTAAGTAATTTCACTTTGTCATTAATTGTGATTCCGATGGATGTTTAAGTGTTTACACTTTGTCATTCGTTGTGAATCCGATGGATGTTTAAGTGATTTCACTTTGTCATTAATTGTGAATCCGATGGATGTTTAAGTATCGCACTTTGTCATTCGTTGTGAGGATTTTAATCTCGTGAGTTATCGTAAATGCTGTATTAAGTTACTAACCTAGTTGTGTGCATGTTATTTAAATTAGGTTAAAAGACTAATCAGTAGTCTAAACTCTGCCCGTATAAATCTGAAATATTATCATAAGGTAGCATCACTTTGGAATTATTAAGGTACGGATCCTTACCCCACTCTTTATTGCTTCATATTCAAATTGTTATAAACCACTAAATTACTATATCTTTTAAAAACTCCTCACGTCTTTGATTATCGATTCATTTGACAGTCCGTTCGATTCCTATTCTAATCATTTGATTTAGCTTTCATGTCATGCGATAGTATTATGTTGTTATACTCATTATCGCATGTTCCAATATATGTTCCGTTTTGTTATGAAAATAAGTTTTATAAGTTATGTGAATAAGATCATTTGTACCCTGATACCCTGAGTATCGCTTCTCGTGGAGTGTCCCACGAGCATGTTGTTGCGGCATCGACATCATGTGCTCCATCCGTGACGGAGAGATCAGTTCACGGCGTCTCTTAAGTACAAGTGTGGTACATATAAGCTATTAGGAGGCGTATGGATCGATCCTAGGATTTAAGTATAAGGAGGTGGATAACGGGTATGCCAACTCGCCATCTCATGTGATAATTATGCAGGAGTAGCTACCTGTGTATTGTCACGTTTTAAGTTTGCTCATGGGTACATCCGTAAGATATGATTATGAAATTATGTTCTTGCATCGTATCATTTTCGAATAAAGTTCCATCCGGATAATACTTCATATAAAGCGTTATTTGTTCTTTGAGCCTATAATTCCGTACTGAGCATTCGGCTCATTCCGTAAACTTTTTGTATATACAGGTCCACAGGTTACTTTGGGCGGGGAAAAGAGAGAAGAATAAAGCCTAGGAATAAATCTGAAGATGTTAGTTAATTAAGTCTAATGTCTCCGCTTGTATATTAACCTTAAATGTGGTTGTATCCTTGTCCAATAAATAAATAAATGAAATTATGACTTTTGTTTATGATACTGTTATTGTGACACGTCAGCCCTTCCGGGTTGGGGTGTTACAGCTATGGTTTCAGAGCAAAGGCTCTTTCCTGTAGAAAACTTGAAGGTAGTAATTAAAACCTGTGAGGAATGGGTAGATATCTATGATAAGATTCAACTTGGTCTCTTATTTGGTTTAACTCCTATGTCTATTCTTATAGATGCCTCCTCGTCGTCCGCTACGTAGGAGTACTCGTACTAACCATGTGCGTAACGACACTTCTTCGAATGAGACTCCAGTTGATCCAAACGTAATTAATGCTATCAACCAGGCTGTTGCCGGGTTGCTTCCAAACCTTGTTGCTCAAACAGCTGAGGCCGTTATTCAACAAACTCGTCATCCAGAACGTAATAACACGAATCCAAGCTCTGGTGAAGAAATTCGTGAGAATACCACGAACCATATTACCTATAGTATAGACATATGGATCGCTAAATTCCAAAAACAAAAGCCGAAATCCTTTAGTCACGCTACTAATCCAGTCGAAGCAAGAAACTGGATAGCTCGTATTGAAAAGATCTTCGGAGTTCTTGGAGTTCTGGAGCAATACAAAGTTAGATTGGCTACCTACAAACTTGAAGATGACGCACAAACTTGGTGGGAAGGATATAGGCAAGTCAAAGGAGGGGATGATTTCGACGCTAATCTTTCATGGGTCGACTTTCGTAACATCTTTTACGACAAGTATTTTTCGACCGCTGATAAAGAAGCTTATATCAGGGAGTATGCAGTGATTCGACAGGGGAGTGATGAACCAGCCTCTGAGTTCATGACTCGATTTTCAAGGTTGGCTAGTATTGTAGGAGAGGTTGCAGGATCAGCAATAGCCCAGGCAGAAAAATGCAAGTGGGCAGTCAATGATCGAATTCGGAAGTCGATCATGTACATGAAATTTAAGGATATTACCGAAGTTGCTGATGCAATCAAAACTTTTGAATTCGAAAGGAAAGAATTTT
Source organism: Helianthus tuberosus (assembly GCA_030545235.1). Taxonomy (NCBI): domain Eukaryota; kingdom Viridiplantae; phylum Streptophyta; class Magnoliopsida; order Asterales; family Asteraceae; genus Helianthus; species Helianthus tuberosus. The sequence continues at coordinate 18,444,468 of CM060427.1, forward strand.
TATCTCGAACTGAGGATAATATGAAGAGAAACAGGGAAGGACAATTTAAGCAGGCAATCGGCCAATCATCCACTACGCCACAGCATCAAGACCATAAAGTGCAAGGAAATCAAAACTCTGAAAAATCACTCTGAACACGAAGCAACATGGGAATCTGAAGAATCAATTCGTTTTTTATACCCTAATCTATTCTCGCAATAGAATTTTAGTCAAAATAACGGTGAACCTTGCTCTTTGATCTATGTTCATTTGTTTCTGCTTATGGTCATTCATGCTTTGTTTTATGTGAATGTATCTTAGTTATGATTAAGCATGTTTATGTAGGAGATATCAGTATCAATAAGTCACTCTTGTTATCTGCCAGTCTATGTTAATTTTCTGCATGATTAAATATGTTATTAAGATATGTAGAGGAAAAACCATTAAGACATGATGGTAAGGTAATTGACAAATATGGTCATAAACGTAATTATGAATTTCAGATACATATGTGTGTTTAGGAGATTTTTGTTATATAAGTTAGTAACTCTGATATGAAACTTCCGTTTCCGTTACTTATGCGATATATTATATTCTTATTGGAAAAATTTCGAGGACGAAATTTCTTTTAAGGGGGTAATAGTTGTAATAACCCTAAATTTAAAAATCATTATTCTAGAAATAAAAGAATAATAATAATATATATTTATGATTCATCTTTGTTATATCAACCAAAACTATTATTATTATTTATAAATTATCCAATAGGAAACCCTAATTAAGACACCCAAGTGATTATGCACAAACCCTAAAATTTTCAGAAATTTCAGAATCAGGATCAGGGCCCCTAAAACTCAGGGGGGGGGGGGGGTATTTCCTATTGATGATTATCCTAAAATCTTGCTGTCTAAATTGAATTTCGAGAATGTGTCAAGTCATCAGGCCTAGTCCCAACCGTGGCTACTCTATAAAATGTAGGTAACCCTTACGGACCGTAAGGGTTATTTGTTACGGTCCGTAAGGGGGGGGGGGGGCAAAATTCGGGTATAAATAGCAGACATTGGCACTTGCTTCTGGGCGCTTGAACGACGAACAAAGTCGAAAAATACACGGAGTTATGCTCTGTTTACTTCAATTAACACACACGAAATCACTAATTAGTATACCGGGGTGCTGCAGAACAGGGTAATAACTCAATCGCTGATACGATTCAATGTCCGATTGATTGAAATCAATCCAATGGATGTTTAAGTGCTGCTCAAATTTGGGTTATGCTTTGTCATTAGTCATGATTCCGATGGATGTTTAAGTAATTTCACTTTGTCATTAATTGTGATTCCGATGGATGTTTAAGTGTTTACACTTTGTCATTCGTTGTGAATCCGATGGATGTTTAAGTGATTTCACTTTGTCATTAATTGTGAATCCGATGGATGTTTAAGTATCGCACTTTGTCATTCGTTGTGAGGATTTTAATCTCGTGAGTTATTGTAAATGCTGTATTAAGTTACTAACCTAGTTGTGTGCAAGTTATTTAAATTAGGTTAAAAGACTAATCAGTAGTCTAAACTCTGCCCGTATAAATCTGAAATATTATCATAAGGTAGCATCACTTTGGAATTATTAAGGTACGGATCCTTACCCCACTCTTTATTGCTTCATATTCAAATTGTTATAAACCACTAAATTACTATATCTTTTAAAAACTCCTCACGTCTTTGATTATCGATTCATTTGACAGTCCGTTCGATTCCTATTCTAATCATTTGATTTAGCTTTCATGTCATGCGATAGTATTATGTTGTTATACTCATTATCGCATGTTCCAATATATGTTCCGTTTTGTTATGAAAATAAGTTTTATAAGTTATGTGAATAAGATCATTTGTACCCTGATACCCTGAGTATCGCTTCTCGTGGAGTGTCCCACGAGCATGTTGTTGCGGCATCGACATCATGTGCTCCATCCGTGACGGAGAGATCAGTTCACGGCGTCTCTTAAGTACAAGTGTGGTACATATAAGCTATTAGGAGGCGTATGGATCGATCCTAGGATTTAAGTATAAGGAGGTGGATAACGGGTATGCCAACTCGCCATCTCATGTGATAATTATGCAGGAGTAGCTACCTGTGTATTGTCACGTTTTAAGTTTGCTCATGGGTACATCCGTAAGATATGATTATGAAATTATGTTCTTGCATCGTATCATTTTCGAATAAAGTTCCATCCGGATAATACTTCATATAAAGCGTTATTTGTTCTTTGAGCCTATAATTCCGTACTGAGCATTCGGCTCATTCCGTAAACTTTTTGTATATACAGGTCCACAGGTTACTTTGGGCGGGGAAAAGAGAGAAGAATAAAGCCTAGGAATAAATCTGAAGATGTTAGTTAATTAAGTCTAATGTCTCCGCTTGTATATTAACCTTAAATGTGGCTGTATCCTTGTCCAATAAATAAATAAATGAAATTATGACTTTTGTTTATGATACTGTTATTGTGACACGTCAGCCCTTCCGGGTTAGGGTGTTACACTTCTGATCCAATTTTTTTGGTTTCTTGCCTGCCACAGCCCTTGCAATCAATTTATATCCGATTTTCCACATCTTTCTTGGCCCCTAGGCACCCCCTAAACACTTAGGGACATGTGTTGATGATTCATGGTCCATGCTTGACTTGTGTGTCAACCTTTTGTGGTGATTAAACCACTATATAAAGGACCAAGATTGCAAACATTCTTCACACCTTCATTCTTGCACTTCTGATCATTCTTGAAGCTCCAAAGCAGACCCAAGTGCTCACAAACCGTGTATAGGACCTTGGTAAGTATGCTTAACCTTCTTTGATTGAGTTTAGCTTAGTTATTTAGCTAAAAGTCAAACCGTCGTAATTAACGGTTGACTTTAAGATTAATCACTAATGGTCCAGTGATTAGTCGAATCAAAAGTAGTTATAAGTTGGTAATTATGTGGGTAATAACCCCTCAAAAGGGTCCCCCCTGATTCCCACTCTAACTAGGTCCAATGTCGGGTCAAACTTGCTAAGAAAAAGTCAACAGGATACTTAAATTCTAATTTATGCATAATTAGCAATGTAGAACATATACAACCTGTTTGATCATTAATATAACTTGGTAATTAGTGCAAGGACATGTCTAAACATGTTCAACCCGACAATTTCCTATTTAGACCCGGTTCGGAACCGAAAGTCGCATAGTTTGACTTTTACTTTGACTTTCAGTTCTGACCCGTTTTGGTATGAATTAGAAATACCTAAGAGCTTCATTTGGACCAGGTTACATGCTAGTATAACCCTCTGTGATTATACACTATGGTTCATTAGTTAACCGATTAATACGCATGATTCCGTTAATTGCTCATATGTTGACCATTATGCCCTTTTCACCTTAAAACGTGATTTTTGAAAATGTAAAAGAGTAGAAACCTTGATTACTGATATATAGACTTGTATGCAAAGTTTGACATCAGTTTGAGGTGTAGAATAAGAGTTATGCTCGTTAGCGTAAAATTAAAGCTTTATGTTAATAAAACGGCGTAATTAGCGTATAGCCTAGTTAAGCCTACTTTTTGATATCAAATCTTTTACCCACTGATGTAATATATTATTTTGAGATTTTTAAAGATTTTTAATAAATTTTAGGCTGAGCATAACTTATAGTCGTAGGCTTAATCCGGTAATTGTCGGTTTTGCCCTTACGGGCCATAAAATGAGTTTTACACATCCAAACGACTCCAAACCTTTTGCTACTGATCGTAAATGATAAATAAATTATTTTAAGCCTTCTGGAATAGTAAAAATATCAGCCTTATGTATCGAACCCGTAAACGGCTTTTAATCGCCTAATTAAGCGTTTTTAACGCATAATATGTACTAAGATTATTTTAAACATACCCAGGGTGATACCTACTGATATTTGAGGAAAATTATAATATTTTAATAGTAAGCAAAGGTTGATAAACTCAGACGTCAGTTTTGAGCTTTTCGGCTTATGTGAAATTACCAAAATACCCCTACGAGGCATAGTTTGGTTATAATTGATAAATTTCACTTATATACTTTAATATACTGATATAACTTAGAAAATTGAGTATGTTTGCTGATTACATCAGGCCTGTAACTCAGGTTGACACTTAAACTCTTTTACAACCTTTAAAATGACCAAACTACCCCTACGGGGCATAGTTGGGATTAAATTCATTTCGGGCATAATGAAAGACATCTTACTGATGTCACAACATATATGAAGCATATTAACTTGGGAAACCTGTAAATGGCTCTCATCACTACCCGTTACGCTTATTACGTGTTCGGTTCGGTTTATGTAACTAGTTTACATTAATTAGCCTAAACGGGTCAAACCTTAACGGTTTTACCTCAGAATCCAGAATGTGCATGAAGGACCCATATTAAGCAAGTCTCTGAACTTGTTGGGTCTAAATCACATTCTATCCGGTCTTCGCCTAATCGTGCATTTGAACCGTATATTTCTCTATGACTAACCGGTCTAAGCTTAGGCTTAATTAAAGACCCGTTAGCATTCTAATTGGTTATTTATACCATCATTCCAAACTAGAGCCTTCCGGTAAATTGTACCTACGCTTACTTAAGTGAATACGACTGAGTTATTAATTCTTGCTATTTAAGACAGGAGCTAGCTCAGGTAAATACTCTTAACTTATTTTCCCTATACGGGCTTGGGATACGGTATAATGATACCGCTTGGTCGGGTATTGAATGTTTGATCGGATTGTGATTAAATTATTGAGGTAACCCGGTTTAATCTGTATTGTTTGAAATAAAAGCCTTTAGGGGTTAATGACCATGTCCTGGATATCCTTGTCATCATTGTATTATAAAATGGCCACGTCTTAAGCACGGGGTGTAGGCATACACCTGACAGTTGCTTAAGTAATAACGGTATCTCACTCTCTTGTGGGCCTATACTTGTGGCGCGTCTGTTAATCTGACTCGGTTTCTACATCGGGCCCTGAATGTACAACGAACATGTAAATCTGTATACAAGATTATAAATATGATTGTCCCAAGTTATAAAAGATTAATTTTGCCTCTGTGCATTTTAATCAAAGTGTCAAAATAATTTGTGGCTGGTGCATCTAAATCAATTTTCTTAAACTCTTTTCAAATGAGTCAGTTGAGTGTATTTACCAGTGAAAACTGACGTATTTTCAAAAGTCTAAGTGACAGGTACAAGTACGTATTAGGCTGGAAGCTGCTCAGGACGTTAATAAGGAATCTTGCAAGTTCTAGGCGTCTAAAGTCTGTTGAACAATATTTATGTTTAAGATTCGCCTGTGGATCCTTTACTTTCCGTTGTAATACTGGATATTACTTTATATTCGGATTGTAATATATTTATCTTTTGCTTCCGCTGTGCATTTATATATTGTGTTGTTTGACTATTGTGTTGCCAACCACGTCACGATACTCCCCACCAGGCCCACCGGTGACACGTGGAAAGTCGGGGTGTGACAGGTTGGTATCAGAGCATGCATTGAGTGAATTAAACACTAGCCTTATGTGTTTAATCTCAATGACACAATAGCACATTCCTTGACCTTCTGAGTCTAGACTTAACATAGGATTATTCTCAATCCTAATCTGAAAATTTTGCTTCCAAATTTTTTTTGGATGCGTCGCCAAGCGAAGAAGCTGTAATAAGAATTCTCCACATTCGGAGCCCTGAAATGCTGAGCTTCGTACCGCGACCAGGATGAAACGTGCAACCAAGGAGAAAGCATTCAGGAAATGAATGTGACACCTCGTAAATTTCGATGATAACTTACGTTGGTGTACGTATCATAAATTACGTTATTATTATTTATAATGATAATAACTTATTATTAGACTGGCATTAATTTCTTAATTAGCGTAGGTATTTATGAGTCCAAATAACTATTCCAATATGTGTAAATATGACCAGACAAATGAATGGCACCAAGTGCAAGATGCGTGAGTTTCTATCCAAACAACCATAAAGTTGATTTCTTGAAACCAAACTCCACTACATGTCCACTTTAGAATATAAAATACAATAATTTTATCTAGATAATTATTTGTCGTCACCATATCCCCACTTTGAAATTAAAAAAAAAAACACAAACTAACATTCCCACAACCGATTTCCCCACTCTCCATTATTCTTTATCTGCATATTATTGTATACACCCACAAGACCCCTGCTTATATATTTAATACATTGTGGTCTTTTAGTTCACATCCCACAAACTCATGTCGGTTGAATGACTTGCACAAGAGCAGACACAATAATCCCAAAACAACTAATGCTTGGTCTTTTCTGTTACTATCTCTTTTACAGATACACACATGATCTCTTATACATATACACACATACATAACTCCAATCGAACACATAAACAAACAACAATCCTCACCATATTTTTCCCCCTCGTTCAGCCGGTCAAGACGATCGGAGCCGGAACCGGCGCCGATGCCGGTGACTTTTCAGGCGAGACGCCCCCTTTCCTCCTTCGATGACTGCGGTGGAGGTGGTGACTGCTCAGCGAAACACCCCTACCCCCTCTCCGATCAACTCGATCCTGACAATAAAAAGGTAATCGGAGGCACACACCCACATCTGCAGAATAAAGAGAGAAAGAGGTGACGGAGCAAAAGAGGTGCCGGCCACCATACGCGGCGGCGGCCGGCGGTGACAGCGGCGGTGGTGCGTCTGCGACTCGGGTCGGATCAGGAAAAACTCGAGATGTGACAGGTTAGTTGATTCATAATATTCTAGATTTCAGTTTCGGTTTTCAGCGGAATTTTGGTTCGGGTTTCGTTGTGGTTTCGATTTGGTTCAGGCGACAAGAGGTGATGCTATGTTGAAGAAGATGAGGTTCTCGTGTTCGGTTCAGGTTTGCTCCGGGTTTTCTTTTCGGGAGTCTCGGGTCACAGCACGGGTCGGCCTCGAGTTTACCTTGGTGTGGATTGCAGGAGACAACGCGGTCTCGGGTCAGCTACATGAATACAAGGAACAGGAAAGCTGTGATTTGGGGGTGGTTCGGGCCCTACTCGGGTCAGACGTGGTCCAAGTTGTTTTGGAGCGGCTCGGTTTTGGGTTCTTACGGTCAGATTTGGTTTGGTTTTGATTTGGTTTTGATTTGATTTGGTTTTGATTCGGCTCATACGGTTCACACGGTTCGACAGGTCTGTTTGGTTCGGGTTCAGTCAATTCTGGTCAAAGGAAGTCAACGCCGGTCAAAGGAAGTCAACTCAGTCAACAGTTCGGGTCTCGGGTTACGGGTCAGATTTGGAAGCGGTGAGATCGACTCGGTCAAACCAACCGGTCAACTCAGTTGACTCGGTCAGCTCAGTCAAACGTCTCGACACGAAGAGTGGTAATAGTTAGCGTCGCGTTTAATATTTGTGTTTTATATAGATCTAATCTTACGTGAACGAGCTCGAACCGATTTAACTATAATTTACATTTGATATATATATTTGGCAAAATTTCATATAGTTGAATCTTGATTGAATCTTGTTGAATCTTGATAAAAATAACGACAACTTGTGTTGTCGGGGGCGTCCAAAAACAGAGGAAACTCTGCCCATTTTTTGAGAAAATCATTGAAATAATCGCGTTTTACTATAAAATAAACTATCGGTTTCAAACGATCTTTTAGAAAAACAACACGCATTCGTTTTATAAAATAAATATAGTTTTTATATTTATTTCAAAATATCAAACGACACGACGAGTCGGAAATTTATTTACAACAAATAAATATAATTATTATATTTATTATAAACATCGGAATTTCGACAACTCCTTTATAAAGTCAATATAATTATTTATATTGTTTCAAACGCCGAACACACATTCGTTTATAAAAATAAATATAGTTATATATTTATTTTCAATAATAAACAAAACGAATCCTTTTATAAATAAATATATTGTTATATATTTATTTCGGATATCAAACTAAACGACGATTCTTTTATAAACTTAAATATAGTTTATATGTTATTTCGAATATCAACGACACGAATTCGATTTATGAAAATAAATATAGTTTATCTAATTATTTCAAACTTCAAACAACTCGACGATCCTGTTATAAAATAAATATAACTTTCCATATTTATTTTTTACGCCTAAACGGCATATACATATGTTTTGGCAAATATATACAAGACGCAATATATATAATACAAGTTTGTTATATATTACTTTCATACGAATATTCCTATACACGCAAACGACTTCTCGGGGCGACAAAGTTTAACTTAGTCATTTTCGTTAAATTAACAACTTACCGTCCAATCGTTTCGTCAACGATTCGGTAGAGCTCGGTAACACGTAGAATTGTTACCGCATTAATTAGAAACTTATCAGATATTCCGTGTTAGAAATATTGTAGAATGCACGCTAGCAAGTCAAGTCTTGGAAACGACATCACAAAGTCGTAATTAGCTAGCTTTGCACAGGAATATTCAGGTGAGTTCATAACCCCATTTTTTTACGGTTTTACATTTTTATAAATGTTTTCGGGGTGGAAAGACATGCACGTTTTGCAAGAACATACAAAGTTTTGAACGAACGAAAACTCATATTTCTAAATTACGTTACGAATGGATTATACTAAAGGTTCAACCTTAGAGGTTGGGGAGGTTCAGCCTTAGAGGCTGCGGTAAAATACATGTTACAATTATTACAGACACTTACAGACATTTTTATACATGGTATGGTTAGCTTAAGGAGGGTTTACAACTAGACTGTGAAAGGTGGGCACAACACTTAAGGCCATTAATCCTCGTTATAGGACCGAGGGACATGAGTGATAGATCTATTTGGGTGTAGCGAGCCCACACCCGTGAGGTCAGGGTGACCCATAGAGGTGACTATGTCTTCCAGCCGGAAGCCCGGTACAAATTTGCTAGGTTTGAGTTTTCCTGCACCTTATCACACATACCAGTGGCTTTGCAACCCATTGGTGATTTCTTTTTCCTTATTGCTACATACCAGGGACATACATACTTACAGAAATACTTGATTTATACAAATTCAGAGCATAGGATTATGCGGGTATGGAGTCAAAGTCAGGGTGGTCATTGACGGTTATACGAACATTACAAATACAAAGTTTCCATATAACTTGACAAGAAAATGATTTCTAAATTCGTTTTCTCAATATTACTTCGCAAACCGGTTATTCAAAAGATTTATTTCAAATCTTTTACAAATAAACTATGAACTCGCTCAACTTTTTGTTGATTTTTCGTATGTTTCTTTCTCAGATTGCATTTCAAAGTTAAGACACGGTTGGAATAGGAGAACCATGTGGAGTCGAGTACTTAGCGGGCGTTCAATTTACTAAAAGACTTAGCTTATTTTGCTTCCGCTGTGCAATGAAGATACCAGTCCAGTCATGCCAGCTCTGATAATTTCAGGGTGTGACAGATTGGTATCAGAGCTACAGGTTATAGCGAATAAGGTTTTCTGTAGGAATACCTAGGCTCTAACCTCACTTTTCTCTGGGACTTAGACTATTAAGACGTCGAATACATACAGAACGCCGAGTACTCGAATATGGTCTCCAACCGTTGCCGAAAAACAAACAGTCAAAATTTTGTTTTCAAACATACGCTATTGTGGTGTTTTACACACGGTACACAAAACAATTACATACAGTACACATAACTCTGAGAGTTTAGGAAACATGCATTTAAGACCTTCGGAAACTTATGTTGAAGTTCATTAAAGGTCATCACGTAGGAACCGCGAATATTAACTCGGGCACACACTATTATCCATATTTTTTATGATAATTTAACTTCCCGAGCTGGCAGCCTACGCAGAACGAACCGCTAGTGCACGAGAATACATGGAACTTAGATTTTACGTCAACGGATGTCGGGGTACATCACATCCTACGCATAAACGAAACGCTAGTGCAAGTATACGTGAAACTTAAGCTATACATCAACGGAGGTTGAAGTATGACACATACGACTATCGAGGCGAGGCCTTTGAAAAGACAAGATGGCGCAATTCAACGACGACACTAGATTCCTGTCAGCAGGAGAACTATCGATCAGGAAGCGGCGGCTTGGCACGCGGTCCTGCAAACGACACGAAACACGCCAAGGAGAAGACGTATATCTCCGCATTCCCTCTATCTTATTAACGACGAATACGCTATGTTCGACATTCCATGGTAATGTCACCTAACAACTGGTCGTCACATGAAACCCCGGGTAAAGTCCTTAAATTTCTTTTATTGAAAATTTCGACTTTCACACTTACTGAGTAGATTTTCGTATCTCTACTCCTCTTAATGGTCATTGTATCACGATCATTTCTTTCACTATAGCGAACACTCATTGCTTCATTTCTTGAAAATTTATTTGTTACGCATGTGGTTTCGTTTCGAATAAGCGTTTCATCAAAATTCAAACATTGTTTCGCTAAACCTAATTATTGATTTGTGATTCGAATGACCCGCATTATTGTAACTGTTGGCTCCTTTGTTATCAAGTCAACACATTTTCTTGAAATCTCTTTTCTTTTCAAGATACATACATGGTTTTTCGTTGTGACCATGCCGAAAGTTTTATTGTCGATACATATATTCATTGTCGGATTGCGCTAAAAACAAGTTCAATTGTTTGAACTTGTCCATTACACATATTCACTTCAGACCATCATATGATGTATTGGGAGCATCATATTCTAAAATTCGTTTTAACAAGTGTTTCATTTGTTTCGAGTCGTAGTGGACTTGTTTGGTCTACGACTCCATTAAATTGTTTGCTGATTTCGACACCTTGTGGTGGTGTTTTCATTAATTCAAAGCTTGCGCTCAGCTCGTTTACATATCCTATGCACGGATTTAATTATTTGGTTATCGATTTAGATTAAACCCGCTTCGATTTATCATATTTAAGCGATCTTAACACAATTGTGTGTTATGAAGATGGTACACAAATTCATTGCATATTCCGGTGTTCCTACTAACGGTTCTTTCAACATCGATCGAATATTTTGCGATATTATTGCTTCTTCATCTTCGATCGAAAACATTATTTATTTGATGTTCCATTTTCAATTGAAAATCTCTCGATGTTTGTTGGAACAAACATTCATATTTACTTCATGGCGCTTTCATTTAATCTCAAAAACAGGTGATACTTGTTCGGTCACCGCTTTATTGAACTGTTTCATTCATTACGACACCTTGTGGCGTCGGTATAACTTGAAGCTTGTGCTGATCACGATCGAGCGTTTCATGGAAACTATTACATTTGAGATTGTTGATTCTAAGTTCATCCAGTGGATGATATTGCTTCTAGAACTCATTTACTGATTGTAAACGTTCATATGGAATTCGATTGGTCGAAGTTCCTGTTCCTTGTTGGATCCCTGTTAACTTAGTCACATTAGTGACAGTATCTATACACCTTGTTTCCTTTAACATTATTCGTATTTACCTACACATAACGTAACTCTGAGGAGATAACATAGTCTAAATTTCGAGGACGAAATTTCTGTAACAGGGGGAGAATGTGACACCTCGTAAATTTCGATGATAACTTACGTTGGTGTACGTATCATAAATTACGTTATTATTATTTATAATGATAATAACTTATTATTAGACTGGCATTAATTTCTTAATTAGCATAGGTATTTATGAGCCCAAATAACTATTCCAATATGTGTAAATATGACCAGACAAATGAATGGCACCAAGTGCATGATGCGTGAGTTTCTATCCAAACAACCATAAAGTTGATTTCTTGAAACCAAACTCCACTACATGTCCAGTTTAGAATATAAAATACAATAATTTTATCTAGATAATTATCTGTCATCACCATATCCCCACTTTGAAATTAAAAAAAAAAACACAAACTAACATTCCCACAACCGATTTCCCCACTCTCCATTATTCTTTATCTGCATATTATTGTATACACCCACAAGACCCCTGCTTATATATTTAATACATTGTGGTCTTTTAGTTCACATCCCACAAACTCATGTCGGTTGAATGACTTGCACAAGAGCAGACACAATAATCCCAAAACAACTAATGCTTGGTCTTTTCTGTTACTATCTCTTTTACAGATACACACATGATCTCTATACATATACACACATACATAACTCCAATCGAACACATAAACAAACAACAATCCTCACCATCTTTTTCCCTCTCGTTCAGCCGGTCAAGACGATCGGAGCCGGAACCGGCGCCGATGCCGGTGACTTTTCAGGCGAGACGCCCCCTTTCCTCCTTCGATGACTGCGGTGGAGGTGGTGACTGCTCAGCGAAACACCCCTACCCCCTCTCCGATCAACTCGATCCTGACAATAAAAAGGTAATCGGAGGCACACACCCACATCTGCAGAATTAAGAGAGAAAGAGGTGACGGAGCAAAAGAGGTACCGGCCACCATACGCGGCGGCGGCCGGCGGTGACAGCGGCGGTGGTGCGTCTGCGACTCGGGTCGGATCAGGAAAAACTCGAGATGTGACAGGTTAGTTGATTCATAATATTCTAGATTTTAGTTTCGGTTTTCAGCGGAATTTTGGTTCGGGTTTCATTGTGGTTTCGATTTGGTTCAGGCGACAAGAGGTGATGCTATGTTGAAGAAGATGAGGTTCTCGTGTTCGGTTCAGGTTTGCTCCGGGTTTTCTTTTCGGGAGTCTCGGGTCACAGCACGGGTCGGCCTCGAGTTTACCTTGGTGTGGATTGCAGGAGACAACGCGGTCTCGGGTTAGCTACGTGAATACAAGGAACAGGAAAGCTGTGATTTGGGGGTGGTTCGGGCCCTACTCGGGTCAGACGTGGTCCAAGTTGTTTTGGAGCGGCTCGGTTTCGGGTTCTTACGGTCAGATTTGGTTTGGTTTTGATTTGGTTTTGATTTGATTTGGTTTTGATTCGGCTCATACGGTTCACACGGTTCGACAGGTCTGTTTGGTTCGGGTTCAGTCAAACGAAGTCAACGCCGGTCAAAGGAAGTCAACTCAGTCAACAGTTCGGGTCTCGGGTTACGGGTCAGATTTGGAAGCGGTGAGATCGACTCGGTCAAACCAACCGGTCAACTCAGTTGACTCGGTCAGCTCAGTCAAACGTCTCGACACGAAGAGTGGTAATAGTTAGCGTCGCGTTTAATATTTGTGTTTTATATAGATCTAATCTTACGTGAACGAGCTCGAACCGATTTAACTATAATTTACATTTGATATATATATTTGGCAAAATTTCATATAGTTGAATCTTGATTGAATCTTGTTGAATCTTGATAAAAATAACGACAACTTGTGTTGTCGGGGGCGTCCAAAAACAGAGGAAACTCTGCCCATTTTTTGAGAAAATCATTGAAATAATCGCGTTTTACTATAAAATAAACTATCGGTTTCAAACGATCTTTTAGAAAAACAACACGCATTCGTTTTATAAAATAAATATAGTTTTTATATTTATTTCAAAATATCAAACGACACGACGAGTCGGAAATTTATTTACAACAAATAAATATAATTATTATATTTATTATAAACTTCGGAATTTCGACAACTCCTTTATAAAGTCAATATAATTATTTATATTGTTTCAAACGCCGAACACACATTCGTTTATAAAAATAAATATAGTTATATATTTATTTTCAATAATAAACAAAACGAATCCTTTTATAAATAAATATATTGTTATATATTTATTTCGGATATCAAACTAAACGACGATTCTTTTATAAACTTAAATATAGTTTATATGTTATTTCGAATATCAACGACACGAATTCGATTTATGAAAATAAATATAGTTTATCTAATTATTTCAAACTTCAAACAACTCGACGATCCTGTTATAAAATAAATATAACTTTCCATATTTATTTTTTACGCCTAAACGGCATATACATATGTTTTGGCAAATATATACAAGACGCAATATATATAATACAAGTTTGTTATATATTACTTTCATACGAATATTCCTATACACGCAAACGACTTCTCGGGGCGACAAAGTTTAACTTAGTCATTTTCGTTAAATTAACAACTTACCGTCCAATCGTTTCGTCAACGATTCGGTAGAGCTCGGTAACACGTAGAATTGTTACCGCATTAATTAGAAACTTATCAGATATTCCGTGTTAGAAATATTGTAGAATGCACGCTAGCAAGTCAAGTCTTGGAAACGACATCACAAAGTCGTAATTAGCTAGCTTTGCACAGGAATATTCAGGTGAGTTCATAACCCCATTTTTTTTACGGTTTTACATTTTTATAAATGTTTTCAGGGTGGAAAGACATGCACGTTTTGCAAGAACATACAAAGTTTTGAACGAACGAAAACTCATATTTCTAAATTACGTTACGAATGGATTATACTAAAGGTTCAACCTTAGAGGTTGGGGAGGTTCAGCCTTAGAGGCTGGGGTAAAATACATGTTACAATTATTACAGACACTTACAGACATTTTTATACATGGTATGGTTAGCTTAAGGAGGGTTTACAACTAGACTGTGAAAGGTGGGCACAACACTTAAGGCCATTAATCCTCGTTATAGGACCGAGGGACATGAGTGATAGATCTATTTGGGTGTAGCGAGCCCACACCCGTGAGGTCAGGGTGACCCATAGAGGTGACTATGTCTTCCAGCCGGAAGCCCGGTACAAATTTGCTAGGTTTGAGTTTTCCTGCACCTTATCACACATACCAGTGGCTTTGCAACCCATTGGTGATTTCTTTTTCCTTATTGCTACATACCAGGGACATACATACTTACAGAAATACTTGATTTATACAAATTCAGAGCATAGGATTATGCGGGTATGGAGTCAAAGTCAGGGTGGTCATTGACGGTTATACGAACATTACAAATACAAAGTTTCCATATAACTTGACAAGAAAATGATTTCTAAATTCGTTTTCTCAATATTACTTCGCAAACCGGTTATTCAAAAGATTTATTTCAAATCTTTTACAAATAAACTATGAACTCGCTCAACTTTTTGTTGATTTTTCGTATGTTTCTTTCTCAGATTGCATTTCAAAGTTAAGACACGGTTGGAATAGGAGAACCATGTGGAGTCGAGTACTTAGCGGGCGTTCAATTTACTAAAAGACTTAGCTTATTTTGCTTCCGCTGTGCAATGAAGATACCAGTCCAGTCATGCCAGCTCTGATAATTTCAGGGTGTGACAGATTGGTATCAGGGCTACAGGTTACAGCGAATAAGGTTTTCTGTAGGAATACCTAGGCTCTAACCTCACTTTTCTCTGGGACTTAGACTATTAAGACGTCGAATACATACAGAACGCCGAGTACTCGAATATGGTCTCCAACCGTTGCCGAAAAACAAACAGTCAAAATTTTGTTTTCAAACATACGCTATTGTGGTGTTTTACACACGGTACACAAAACAATTACATACAGTACACATAACTCTGAGAGTTTAGGAAACATGCATTTAAGACCTTCGGAAACTTATGTTGAAGTTCATTAAAGGTCATCACGTAGGAACCGCGAATATTAACTCGGGCACACACTATTATCCATATTTTTTATGATAATTTAACTTCCCGAGCTGGCAGCCTACACAGAACGAACCGCTAGTGCACGAGAATACATGGAACTTAGATTTTACGTCAACGGATGTCGGGGTACATCACATCCTACGCATAAACGAAACGCTAGTGCAAGTATACGTGAAACTTAAGCTATACATCAACGGAGGTTGAAGTATGACACATACGACTATCGAGGCGAGGCCTTTGAAAAGACAAGATGGCGCAATTCAACGACGACACTAGATTCCTGTCAGCAGGAGAACTATCGATCAGGAAGCGGCGGCTTGGCACGCGGTCCTGCAAACGACACGAAACACGCCAAGGAGAAGACGTATATCTCCGCATTCCCTCTATCTTATTAACGACGAATACGCTATGTTCGACATTCCATGGTAATGTCACCTAACAACTGGTCGTCACATGAAACCCCGGGTAAAGTCCTTAAATTTCTTTTATTGAAAATTTCGACTTTCACACTTACTGAGTAGATTTTCGTATCTCTACTCCTCTTAATGGTCATTGTATCACGATCATTTCTTTCACTATAGCGAACACTCATTGCTTCATTTCTTGAAAATTTATTTGTTACGCATGTGGTTTCGTTTCGAATAAGCGTTTCATCAAAATTCAAACATTGTTTCGCTAAACCTAATTATTGATTTGTGATTCGAATGACCCGCATTATTGTAACTGTTGGCTCCTTTGTTATCAAGTCAACACATTTTCTTGAAATCTCTTTTCTTTTCAAGATACATACATGGTTTTTCGTTGTGACCATGCCGAAAGTTTTATTGTCGATACATATATTCATTGTCGGATTGCGCTAAAAACAAGTTCAATTGTTTGAACTTGTCCATTACACATATTCACTTCAGACCATCATATGATGTATTGGGAGCATCATATTCTAAAATTCGTTTTAACAAGTGTTTCATTTGTTTCGAGTCGTAGTGGACTTGTTTGGTCTACGACTCCATTAAATTGTTTGCTGATTTCGACACCTTGTGGTGGTGTTTTCATTAATTCAAAGCTTGCGCTCAGCTCGTTTACATATCCTATGCACGGATTTAATTATTTGGTTATCGATTTAGATTAAACCCGCTTCGATTTATCATATTTAAGCGATCTTAACACAATTGTGTGTTATGACGATGGTACACAAATTCATTGCATATTCCGGTGTTCCTACTAACGGTTCTTTCAACATCGATCGAATATTTTGCGATATTATTGCTTCTTCATCTTCGATCGAAAACATTATTTATTTGATGTTCCATTTTCAATTGAAAATCTCTCGATGTTTGTTGGAACAAACATTCATATTTACTTCATGGCGCTTTCATTTAATCTCAAAAACAGGTGATACTTGTTCGGTCACCACTTTATTGAACTGTTTCATTCATTACGACACCTTGTGGCGTCGGTATAACTTGAAGCTTGTGCTGATCACGATCGAGCGTTTCATGGAAACTATTACATTTGAGATTGTTGATTCTAAGTTCATCCAGTGGATGATATTGCTTCTAGAACTCATTTACTGATTGTAAACGTTCATATGGAATTCGATTGGTCGAAGTTCCTGTTCCTTGTTGGATCCCTGTTAACTTAGTCACATTAGTGACAGTATCTATACACCTTGTTTCCTTTAACATTATTCGTATTTACCTACACATAACGTAACTCTGAGGAGATAACATAGTCTAAATTTCGAGGACGAAATTTCTGTAACAGGGGGAGAATGTGA
The DNA here is from genome assembly GCA_030545235.1 of Helianthus tuberosus. Lineage (NCBI taxonomy): Eukaryota > Viridiplantae > Streptophyta > Magnoliopsida > Asterales > Asteraceae > Helianthus > Helianthus tuberosus. Next base: position 18,461,785 of record CM060427.1, read on the forward strand.
CACCTCGTAAATTTCGATGATAACTTACGTTGGTGTACGTATCATAAATTACGTTATTATTATTTATAATGATAATAACTTATTATTAGACTGGCATTAATTTCTTAATTAGCGTAGGTATTTATGAGTCCAAATAACTATTCCAATATGTGTAAATATGACCAGACAAATGAATGGCACCAAGTGCATGATGCGTGAGTTTCTATCCAAACAACCATAAAGTTGATTTCTTGAAACCAAACTCCACTACATGTCCACTTTAGAATATAAAATACAATAATTTTATCTAGATAATTATCTGTCATCACCATATCCCCACTTTGAAATTAAAAAAAAAAACACAAACTAACATTCCCACAACCGATTTCCCCACTCTCCATTATTCTTTATCTGCATATTATTGTATACACCCACAAGACCCCTGCTTATATATTTAATACATTGTGGTCTTTTAGTTCGCATCCCACAAACTCATGTCGGTTGAATGACTTGCACAAGAGCAGACACAATAATCCCAAAACAACTAATGCTTGGTCTTTTCTGTTACTATCTCTTTTACAGATACACACTTGATCTCTTATACATATACACACATACATAACTCCAATCGAACACATAAACAAACGACAATTGTTACCGCGTTAATTAGAAACTTATCAGATATTCCGTGTTAGGAATATTGTAGAATGCACGCTAGCAAGTCAAGTCTTGGAAACGACATCACAAAGTCGTAATTAGCTAGCTTTGCACAGGAATATTCAGGTGAGTTCATAACCCCATTTTTTTACGGTTTTACATTTTTATAAATGTTTTCGGGGTGGAAAGACATGCACGTTTTGCAAGAACATACAAAGTTTTGAACGAACGAAAACTCATATTTCTAAATTACGTTACGAATGGATTATACTAAAGGTTCAACCTTAGAGGTTGGGGAGGTTCAGCCTTAGAGGCTGCGGTAAAATACATGTTACAATTATTACAGACACTTACAGACATTTTTATACATGGTATGGTTAGCTTAAGGAGGGTTTACAACTAGACTGTGAAAGGTGGGCACAACACTTAAGGCCATTAATCCTCGTTATAGGACCGAGGGACATGAGTGATAGATCTATTTGGGTGTAGCGAGCCCACACCCGTGAGGTCAGGGTGACCCATAGAGGTGACTATGTCTTCCAGCCGGAAGCCCGGTACAAATTTTCTAGGTTTGAGTTTTCCTGCACCTTATCACACATACCAGTGGCTTTGCAACCCATTGGTGATTTCTTTTTCCTTATTGCTACATACCAGGGACATACATACTTACAGAAATACTTGATTTATACAAATTCAGAGCATAGGATTATGCGGGTATGGAGTCAAAGTCAGGGTGGGCATTGACGGTTATACGAACATTACAAATACAAAGTTTCCATATAACTTGACAAGAAAATGATTTCTAAATTCGTTTTCTCAATATTACTTCGCAAACCGGTTATTCAAAAGATTTATTTCAAATCTTTTACAAACAAACTATGAACTCGCTCAACTTTTTGTTGATTTTTCGTATGTTTCTTTCTCAGGTTGCATTTCAAAGTTAAGACACGGTTGGAATAGGAGAACCATGTGGAGTCGAGTACTTAGCGGGCGTTCAATTTACTAAAAGACTTAGCTTATTTTGCTTCCGCTGTGCAATGAAGATACCAGTCCAGTCATGCCAGCTCTGATAATTTCGGGGTGTGACAATGAATGAAGAAGAAACTCCTCTTGCTGTAGATCGTTTCCTTAATAAGTCCTTATAAGGACATAATTATCTTTCAGTCCCTACGAGGACAACATTATTCCTTTCAAGTCCCGCTTAGGGCAACTTTATACTTTTATTTTTATATAGTGGAATGATTAAGTTTAAACTTTCATTCTAAACAAGAAATATTAAATAAATGGAAAATAACATTCCTTTTGCAAGATCTACCGTTATAATAAAATGGCAAAATCTAAAAAGGGACAAGACCTAGCTTCGGGTCATATTAAGACCGGCCAAGATGGCAGTTCCTCAATATAGATTCAGATCCTTATTAACATTTCAATTTTGAAATTGTTCTGCGATAAATATTAAAAGAATCTTAAGAGTGAAACCTAGCCTGAGTGTCATTATGAAGACCTGGCCAAGATGGTAAGACCTGTTTAATAGATTCGTATCCCAGTTAACATCTGAAAACATGTTAACACTCCCGGCAGATGTGATTCGTTGGAAATCACACACGTTATTAAGGATTATTCAAAAGATTCCTAACCCAGTTTAATGATCTCTGAATCCTGGGTTTACATCATCAATTAAGATGATCATATTTTAACCATACGTGGTAATATAGTGCCTACGGGCCTTGCTCATTTCTACATGAGCCAAAATACAGTGGTAGCTATGACTCCCTGTCAGAAAAAGGTAATGAACTAGGTTCAAACCTCAAGGCTTTGATTCTCTGAAATCCTAGCTTATAATTTATAAATGTCCTTGTGACTAGGCCTATTGTGCCAGAATACCTCCATGCTCTGATTCTCTGAAATCATAGCTTATAATTTAAAAGTGTCCTTGTGACTAGGCCCTTTGCGCCACCTTAATATCCTTAATGTTTTATAACTAGGATAAATTATAATGAAAATGCTAATTAAATATAACTAACAAATTAACCAATGTGGTTTATATTACCATGGTTAATAAATCGTTTAAAACGATAAAACTGTAAAAGCTTCCGTATAAACCTTGCCCTTGTTTGATTTTTATGTAGCATTTAAAGCTACATGGCTAGGTCAAAGGAAGAGAACAGTCATCCTCTGGAAAACCGCGATGATGAAAGGATTAATATAACCAGAGGAGAACTTCGTACATTGATTGATTCATCTGTATCTAAAGCTTTAGAGGAGCAATTTAGGGAGTATAGTGAGACTAATAGTAAAGCCTCATCTGTACCCCACTCTAAGTCTGACCCTAAGACTTATTCTGAGGCACACAGCAAGCCACCGCCCCCTAAGAAAGAAGAACCAAAGAAGGATGATGATCGACATTCATCTGGTCAAAACAGTGTTCCATCCAAGAGGATATTGTTCGGTAATGAACCGCATACCAAGTCCTGTACCTATAAATACTTTGTTTCCTGCAAACCTCGGGACTTCACTAGGGAGAAAGGAGCAGTAGATTGTATGACCTGGTTAGATGAAATGGACACGGTGGTTGACATCAGCGGTTGTGCTGAGAGGGATGTAGTAAAGTATGTATCCCAATCGTTCAAGGGAGAGGCACTAGCATGGTGGAAGGCTCTCATTCAAGCTGCTGGGAAGATCCCACTTTACAACATGTCATGGGAACAGTTTGTTGCTCTCATTATGGAGAACTACTGCCCTCAACACGAGGTTGAGAGTATTGAGTCAGATTTCTTATCATTGGTTATGACAAACTTAGATTGTCAAGCTTATCTCACCCGTTTCAATACTCTGTCCAAACTGGTTCCTTACCTAGTAACACCAGAACCCAAGAGAATTGCTCGCTTCATTGGGGGTTTAGCCCCAGAAATCAAAGCCAGTGTTAAGGCTTCAAGACCTACTACATTCAGGTCAGCGGCAGATCTGTAGCTATCTCTCACACTCGATGTGGTTAGAAACAAGGCTGCCAAAGCCTCTGAAGATGGAAAGCGAAAAAAAGGAGGATGAGAATTCTCATTGCTCCGATAAGAAAAGTTCCGGGTTTAAAAGAGACAGCCAGCAGTCGGTTGAGAAGACCAGGTGCGAAACCTGTAGGAAATACCACCTCGGGAAATGCAGATTTGAATCTCAGCCTCTACCGTGTGGAATTTGCAAGTCTCAGGAACATAAAACCCTGGATTGCAAGAAGCTAAAAGATGCAACCTGTTATGGTTGCAACGAGAAGGGGCATATCAAGACTAACTGCCCTAGGAATCAGATGAACGCCTAAGAGATGGTGCAGAATGATAACTATATAACAGGTACCTTTCCATATCATGCAGTTTATGCAGAAATTTATTTGATACTGGCACATATGATTCTATAATGAATGATAAATGTTGAGAACTGTTGTCTCCGCCTGATTAAGACTCCGGTCATTTAATGCGAGGTAGAAAGTGACCGATGATACTTTAGAAAATGCTCCAATAAATCCTAGAGTGATATCTTATATCTATTAGGAAATCGCTCTTTTCTGATACCCTTATGGCAAACTTTCAAGCTATCCAAATTCATCAGTATAATAAAGGCAGATGTGACTTTTTGATCCTTTGTCAAAAAGGTGATGGACTAGGTCCAACCCTTAAATGCCATTGATGGTCTTTTGTGACCTAGGCTAAGTGATATTGATATATTTTTAAAATAACGTTCATTAAGAATGTTAGTGCCTTATTGGCCGGTATAGTTTGATGAAACCATGGTTAGTATATGTTAAGGCCATCAGGGTGATGAATAGCAGATGTTGGATTGCAACTAAGTAATTGATTCATTTAGTAATAGGAACCATTTCTTCCGTTCCTGTCAGAAATCTTTAAGCCATAAAATTTTAATATACCCTCTCTATAAGATAAAGGACATTCGCATGTAATTGACATCTCTTAAATCCTTATTGATTGCGAATACCAAACAGTATGATAAAAAGCGTCATATGAGGATTGGTATATCTTAATATGTTCCATAGATTGCTTCCATGCCTGATCAGTATGGAGGTTTAATGCATGGGACCACAAAGATATTCCGAGGGTCATATGATACTAAAGTCAACTAATGGTATTCAAAGGAGATATCCATCATGGAATTGTACAAGTAAATGTTCCCAATTAAGGAATGCGTGGACTAGTAACATAAATGTGTCACTTATTTGACACAAGCAATGATGGGTGAACTGGAGCATGAGATATGGAAATCTCTGTAATCCTCTTGTATCTTGATTATTTTTCTCCTAAAGATTTCCTTGTTTACCCCTGGAAGGCAGGTAGAATTAAGATTTACATCCCATTAAGGCTGTATTACTATGAAATCTCCAAGACGACTAGTATCATCATTGGAAGAATCGAAACCCTGATTAACTAAGTTTAAAATAGAGGGTTCATATAGGCTAACTCAATATCCGCAGAATTCGGTATAGTTAATTATGAAAGACAGTTCATTTTGCTTATGCATTATTACCGCAACCCTAATTAGGCAATGATTAAGAATTTCCATCACCTACTCAGGATCGTCGAATTATTCAACTAGCAGTAAGGATTTGCTATTCCTTAATAATAGTTTTAAGCAACAGTTGGGATAACCATCTCACCTTAAGATAAACTTTCTATAATAGATAATATATAGGCATCAAGGCTGCTCCTTTGAAGACCTTGTATAAATGGAATGTTAAACGTCCATTGATAGGACAATAGATTGGTAAGTCCAATCATCAGGATCTAAAAGTTGCATTAGAAACGACCAATAAGATCACGCAAATTCATAATCATTTGTAAGATGCCAGTATTCGGCAGAAAATCAAGGATTAATGAAAATAGCAAACCTCCTAAATTCTTGTTAAGAAATAAGGTTCAACAATAGATATCACCCTGGAAGGGTGTGCTAAATTTGTTAAATTATCAGGCTAGTTAAGCACTGAATATATAGAATCATTCGAAGAAAATCGAATGTATCAAGATCAAGTAGCCTTTAAGCTAAAACCGATTTAAAGAGCTTGGCAAAGCTCGCAATACATTGCACATCAGTAATTGAAGGATGTGTTCCGCCAATAAGTCAAGAAGCATTATCACATAATGATATGCAGATTTATAATATGATGAGCAACCTGTGTCGATTAAGGATCGACAGGATTAGAAACTCCAAAAAGATACATGTACCTATTATAAAGGTCAATTGGAGTGCCTTAGAAGCTCAAAGGTACTGAGGAAGATTAAGCCCAATATGAGGCAGAAAATACTTTCTTTACCTTAACAAATCTCGAGGTCGAGATTTCTTTTAAAGGGGTGAGGATGTAACACCTCGAAATTTCACGTCCTATAATGTATTGACACGTGTCATAAGCTTGAACGTGTGAAAGAATACTCTAGAGGGACTAAAGTTGACAAACATGAAAAGTATGTGAATATACGAGTTCTACATGTCAATAGTGAATAAATATATGGTACATTAACCCTACAAGATGGTCATACCTTCAAACGAATAAATCACGGATCATACGAAGCTAAATATGAAAGAAAGTGAGAGATTACAAACTACAGGGGTTAAATGTGTCAACATGTTTAAGTTATACCTCTGAGTGACCTTTTGACAAACCCGAAGCTTTGTAACGGTTAATTATGCTCACTAGAATGCACGATATAAATTTCATAAAGTTTCGTTATCGTATGAGCAAGTTGTGATCAAATTCGTGTGCGAGGGGTTAAAGCGTTAACATTGAAAGTTAGGACTTTTCGGGTAACAATAATGATAACCGGGGACTTGACAAAATGGGTATATGTCTTAAGGCCCCTAAACATCAATTTGGAGGGCTCAAAGTGCAAGAAAATGATGTCTAAACAAAGTTTGAAGAGCCAAGGACCATAACACAAAAATAAAAAATGTAAGATCTTGTCAGATGAGGCCTCGCGCCACGCGAAGCCCAGGGGAGGGTCCTTCGTGTCACGCGAGGGTCCTTCTGATCCAATTTTTTTGGTTTCTTGCCTGCCACAGCCCTTGCAATCAATTTATATCCGATTTTCCACATCTTTCTTGGCCCCTAGGCACCCCCTAAACACTTAGGGACATGTGTTGATGATTCATGGTCCATGCTAGACTTGTGTGTCAACATTTTGTGGTGATTAAACCACTATATAAAGGACCAAGATTGCAAACATTCTTCACACCTTCATTCTTGCACTTCTGATCATTCTTGAAGCTCCAAAGCAAACCCAAGTGCTCACAAACCGTGCATAGGACCTTGGTAAGTATGCTTAACCTTCTTTGATTGAGTTTAGCTTAGTTATTTAGCTAAAAGTCAAACCGTCGTAATTAACGGTTGACTTTAAGATTAATCACTAATGGTACAGTGATTAGTCGAATCAAAAGTAGTTATAAGTTGGTAATTATGTGGGTAATAAACCCTCAAAAGGGTCCCCCCTGATTCCCAATCTAACTAGGTCCAATGTCGGGTCAAACTTGCTAAGAAAAAGTCAACAGGATACTTAAATTCTAATTTATGCATAATTAGCAATGTAGATCATATACAACCTGTTTGATCATTAATATAACTTGGTAATTAGTGCAAGGACATGTCTAAACATGTTCAACCCGACAATTTCCTATTTAGACCCGGTTCGGAACCGAAAGTCGCATAGTTTGACTTTTACTTTGACTTTCAGTTCTGACCCGTTTTGGTATGATTTAGAAATACCTAAGAGCTTCATTTGGACCAGGTTACATGCTAGTATAACCCTCTGTGATTATACACTATGGTTCATTAGTTAACCGATTAATACGCATGATTCCGTTAATTGCTCATATGTTGACCATTATGCCCTTTTCACCTTAAAACGTGATTTTTGAAAATGTAAAAGAGTAGAAACCTTGATTACTGATATATAGACTTGTATGCAAAGTTTGACATCAGTTTGAGGTGTAGAATAAGAGTTATGCTCGTTAGCGTAAAATTAAAGCTTTATGTTAATAAAACGGCGTAATTAGCGTATAGCCTAGTTAAGCCTACTTTTTGATATCAAATATTTTACCCACTGATGTAATATATTATTTTGAGATTTTTAAATATTTTTAATAAATTTTAGGCTGAGCATAACTTATAGTCGTAGGCTTAATCCGGTAATTGTCGGTTTTGCCATTACGGGCCATAAAATGAGTTTTACACATCCAAACGACTCCAAACCTTTTGCTACTGATCGTAAATGATAAATAAATTATTTTAAGCCTTCTGGAATAGTAAAAATATCAGCCTTATGTATCGAACCCGTAAACGGCTTTTAATCGCCTAATTAAGCGTTTTTAACGCATAATATGTACTAAGATTATTTTAAACATACCCAGGGTGATACCTACTGATATTTGAGGCAAATTATAATATTTTAATATTAAGAAAAGGTTGATAAACTCAGACGTCAGTTTTGAGCTTTTCGGCTTATGTGAAATTACTAAAATACCCCTACGGGGCATATTTGGTTATAATTGATAAATTTCACTTATATACTTTAATCTACTGATATAACTTAGAAAATTGAGTATGTTTGCTGATTACATCAGGCCTGTAACTCAGGTTGACACTTAAACTCTTTTACAACCTTTAAAATGACCAAACTACCCCTACGGGGCATAGTTGGGATTAAATTCATTTAGGGCATAATGAAAGACATCTTACTGATGTCACAACATATGTGAAGCATATTAACTTGGGAAACCTGTAAATGGCTCTCATCACTACCCGTTACGCTTATTACGCGTTCGGTTCGGTTTATGTAACTAGTTTACATAAACTAGCCTAAACGGGTCAAACCTTAACGGTTTTACCTCAGAATCCAGAATGTGCATGAAGGACCCATATTAAGCAAGTCTCTGAACTTGTTGGGTCTAAATCACATTCTATCCGGTCTTCGCCTAATCGTGTGTTTGAACCGTATATTTCTCTAAGACTAACCGGTCTAAGCTTAGGCTTAATTAAAGACCCGTTAGCATTCTAATTGGTTATTTATACCATCATTCCGGACTAGAGCCTTCCGGTAAATTGTACCTACGCTTACTTAAGTGAATACGGCTGAGTTATTAATTCTTGCTATTTAAGACAGGAGCTAGCTCAGGTAAATACTCTTAACTTATTTTCCCTATACGAGCTTGGGATACGGTATAATGATACCGCTTGGTCGGGTATTGAATGTTTGATCGGATTGTGATTAAATTATTGAGGTAACCCGGTTTAATCTGTATTGTTTGAAATAAAAGCCTTTAGGGGTTAATGACCATGTCCCGGATATCCTTGACATCATTGTATTATAAAATGGCCACGTCTTAAGCACGTGGTGTAGGCATACACCTGACAGTTGCTTAAGTAATAACGGTATCTCACTCTCTTGTGGGCCTATACTTGTGGCGTGTCTGTTAATCTGACTCGGTTTCTACATCGGGCCGTGAACGTACAACGAACATGTAAATCTGTATACAAGATTATAAATATGATTGTCCCAAGTTATAAAAGATTAATTTTGCCTCTGTGCATTTTAATCAAAGTGTCAAAATAATTTGTGCCTGGTGCATCTATATCAATTTTCTTAAACTCTTTTCAAATGAGTCAGTTGAGTGTATTTACCAGTGAAAACTGACGTATTTTCAAAAGTCTAAGTGACAGGTACAAGTACGTATTAGGCTGGAAGCTGCTTAGGACGTTAATAATGAATCTTGCAAGTTCTAGGCGTCTAAAGTCTGTTGAACAATATTTATGTTTAAGATTCGCCTGTGGATCCTTTACTTTCCGTTGTAATACTGGATATTACTTTATATTCGGATTGTAATATATTTATCTTTTGCTTCCGCTGTGCATTTATATATTGTGTTGTTTGACTATAATGTTGCTAACTACGTCACGATACTCCCCACCGGTGACACGTGGAAAGTCGGGGTGTGACACCTGGAGGTGCTTCCATGTAAACTTCTTCAGTTAAGTCTCCATGAAGAAATGCATTTGTAACATCAAATTGATGAAGGGGCCAGTCCTTATTAGCTGCCACGGAAAAGAGGACTCTGATGGTGTCCATTTTTGCAACCGGAGAAAACGTCTCAGAATAATCGATGCCATACGTCTGAGTGTACCCTTTGGCTACAAGCCGGGCTTTGTATCTTCCAATGGAACCATCTGGTTTATATTTAATCGAATACACCCACCGGCAACCAACTTTTTTTTCCCTTTCGGGAGAATGCACTTTTCCCACGTATTGTTTTTCATAAGAGCGTGCATCTCCGTTTCCATAGCTTCTTTCCAGCTCTTCTTACTTTGTGCTTCCTTTACAGAATCAGGTATTTGTTCGGAGTACAGTGAGGTGACAAATGCTTTCGCACTGTTAGATAAGTTCCCGTTAATCATATTAGCTACAGGATACCTTGAATTTCTGGTTTCTTTCTCCGGGGAATACCGTTTTGGAGGGACCCCTCTATTGGCTCTAGGTGGAAGAGAGTATCTTCCGGTAGTCTCTGCTGCAACTGGTTCAACATGTTCAACAACTGGTTCAACCTGTTCAACATCTGGATCAACCTGTTCTGTAGGTTCTGTTGTTGTCGATTCTATATGTTCCCCTGTTGTCTCATAGTTATAAGACGTAGAACATTCAGGGTTCTCAGTATTTCTTACCTCTGGTATCACGTTGGATGGACTTTCTTCAGTGGTACTGTGCTCCTCAGATTGTATGGCTGTGTTTGAAGGACTCGAAGTACTGTGATGGTTTTCTGTTGTTACTTCTTCAGATGAGGGAAGTTGGTTCAACCAACTGAGAGTGTCTATACTGTCGTTCTCCCCCTGACCACTGAGTTGGGTGTTATAAAAGTATTTTGTTTCAAGAAAGTCAACATTCATTGTGGTGAACATTTGACGAGTTGCTGGATTATAACACCGGTAACCTATTTGATCGATCCCATAGCCGACAAATACACATGTCTCAGCACATGGGCCAAGCTTGTTTCGGTTGGTTTTGGGTATATGAACAAATGCGGTACACCCGAAGATTCGAGGTTCAAGTGTAAGAGGATGGGGAATGCTGGCAGACTTAGACAGACAATCTAAGGGAGTCTTAAATTTAAGAGCTTTTGTGGGAAGCCGATTCAGCAGATACACGGAGGTTGCAACTGCCTCCGGCCAGAAAGATTTAGGAACCTGAGATTCTATCAAAAGGGCTCGAGTCATTTCAAGAATAATACGGTTTTTCCGTTCGAAAACACCATTTTGTTCGGGGGTATGGGCACAAGAGGTTTGATGAACTAATCCTTTGGTTTTAAAGAATTGTTTCATAGAAGTATTGACAAATTCCCCCCATTGTCGGATCGAAGGATTTGAATTTAAGTTTGAAATTGAGTTTGAATCATAGCATAAAACATGACAAATTTTTCGTACACTTCGGCTTTATTTTTTAAAAAATATACCCATGTCATGCGAGTGCAATCATCCACGAATAGTATAAAGTACCGAAGACCCTGCCCCCCATCACAGGAGCAGGACCCCACACATCGGAATGGATAAGTGAGAAAGGTGAGGCCACTTTCGTATTGCTAGGTTTGAACGATTGTCGATGGCTTTTAGCGCGAAGACAGGTTTCACAATCTATTTTCCCATTTGAAGGGAAGAGTTTTGGAAACAAAAGGTGCGAATAACCATGGGATGGATGTCCCAAACGTCTATGCCATAGCCAGGCTTCCCGGTTATTAGTTCCATGAGCCAACATCACAGTACCCTGTTGAGCCAATTCATCCACATAGTACAATCCTTGGCGCTCAGTACCACGTCCAATAATCACACCCGTCCTGATATCCTGTAGAAGGCAGAAAGTTGGATGCATTAGTACTGTGCAATTTAGCTCTTTGGTAATATGGCTAATTGAGAGCAGTTTGTGCGATAATGATGGAACATAAAGACAATTTGATAATTTCATAGTTGGTGAAATTTCAATTGTTCCTCCTCCTTTCACTTGCATCATTCCATTGTTTGCAGTGTGGATTTGAGTTTTTTGAGGATTGGACGTTGATCGTATGTCTGATGGTTCAAACATCATGGTGTCAGTGGCACCAGAATCGAAAATCCAAGCATTGTTCCTACTATGATTGATTTCCATTTTTTTTAGACGACAACCAAACCGAGCGTATTTAATAGGCAACCAAATACGCCGAAATCGCTTTCAAAAATTAAGTTCGGAATAACTCCGCTAAATAGCGAAGCTATCTCAGCCGGCGAATTTATCGAAATTCACCGGTGACTTGAACTCGCGTTCAAGATTTTCGTTCGGAATACCGCCGCTAGGTAGCGAAGTTTTCTTACCGGTGTATTTATTAAATACACCGGCAACTTGAACTCGCGTTCAAGATTTAAAGTCGCTCACAAATAACAGGCTGCTAATAACATCTACGCTATCGATCAACAGCGTATTTATCAAAAAGCTTTCAATTTTTAATTACAACTTTGATAATAGTGCCCGACAACATATTGGCTTCACAAAGAAGCTTCCAATAATTTTGGAAAGTATTTGTTCAAAAAGAAACCACTGGGATAAAGGAAAGAAAAAGGAACAACTTTTCTTTAGGAACGGATCTTTGACTTTTTTCGAAACTTGATTTTTTATTTTGGATCTGTGAGCGGATCTGGGCGGATGTGAAGCAGAGAAATCACAGATTTGAAAAGCAGATTTAAAACAAGAAGAAGGGGCAACAAAGAATGCAGTTTTCCGACGGTCGATGTGACGGTTTCCAGCGGAGGCAATGAAAAAAAAAGAAACACAGATTTGAAAGGTTTTGTCGAACGGTTTGTAGAACGATTGATTTGTTTGAGATTGTTGAACGATTTTGGTTGTGATTGATTGTAGAAGATGAGCAAGATGTTTCACGGATCAGAAACTCTGCTCTGATACCATGTTGTTTGGTATAGAGAATAATCTCTGAATCGAGTTTGAATTGTATTGATAATATTGTGTTGTACTCATAATTAGGGTTACAAAGAATGGTGTTAATATAGAACACCAAGTTACATATAGCCCCCTATACTATCTATTTTCTTCTTTTCGACAGTCCCTTCTTCTTCGACATATAACCGGCGACCAACCCCACCCTCCCTCCTTTTCTTCACCATTCCCCCACTGTGAACTCAACAAACCATAAATCGCTCACCCACGAACCATCTCCTTCCAACTAAAACCATTCCCTCTCCAAAACCTCACCCTCCTCGGCGACTCCCACCACCGCCGATACACAATCACATCATTACACACTCAGCTGGTCTAGTGGTACACCGGTGAGGTATCTTCAGTTGTTCAAGTTTAGGTTGTAATTCCTCCTGAGATGTTGGAATGAGGGACAATTGGTGGAATTGTTGTTGAATGGGTATGCGATTGGTTGGAACGAGGGGCGATTTGGTGGTGGCGGTGGACCACGGCGGTCTATGGTTGTGGCAATTAGGTGTGACGGGGTGGGCGGAGGTGTGTTGGGTGGGTGTTTCAGCCGGTAGAGATGGAGGTTTGCGGTGGTCGTGGAATGTGGTAAAAAGGTGGGGGCTTGAAAGTGGAGGTGGTGGTGGTGGGTTGAAGGTGGAGGTGGTGGGTTGAAGGTGGAAGTGGTGATGGTGAGTTTCAGAGAGAGATGAAGAAGAAAATAAGGATTGGTCATCTTTATATTTTTTTTTTATTTTTTTATTGTTCAGGGACAATTTAGTCATTTCATAAATACTTAACTGAAAATTTTAACAAATGTTAGCGTTAAGGACCACCCGAGTTCAAAAATTACAACCACTGGGACCAAGTATGTAATTAGTAAACCCTTAGGACCAAGTCTACAATTTTCGCAAACCACAGAGACCAACCAAGCATTTAACTCTATTATTTATTCATCCGTTAAAAAATAAAAATACAAACTCAACCAACTTAACCGTTGCGCATGCGCTCTCTCTGTCTTCCATACCTTCGACCACCTCAAACTTTTAAGATTCATACATAAACAACCACCAATAATCATCACACACTTTATGATTTTTTTTTTATTTTTTACATTTTTTTTATTTTTTATCGTATTTTTGATATTTTAGATATTTCATATTTCTTTGATTTTTTAGATTTTTTTGGTTTCTATAATTTTTTTAATTTTTTTGAAATTTTTTAGATTTTTTTTTATTTTTTAGAATTGTTTTGATTTTTTGAGTTTTTTTTATGATTTTTTAAATTTTTTTATTTTTTGTGATTTTTTTAATTTTTAGAGTTTTTTATTATATTTTTTAATAATGGATCGATCCAGATAGTGATCCATTCATTTAAAATTATTTGGATATGGATTGGATCACGATCCATTATTTTGAATCATGGATCAGATAAAGTTGGATCATTAATGGATCGGATCATGATCCGATCCATATCCATCCATTGACAGGCTATCACACACTCATGTAATCACATAATCAAACAAGATCCAAATGGAATTTGAAGCAACACCCTCTTCAAAACCCCCCTCAAATCTCTGACATGTTTCAAAATTTAGTTTGCAATGGCATTCAAAGTCAAACTAAAAGTCAAACTCCAATTCAAAAGCAAAATAATGTTTCCCTCATACAACCATTAGATACCCACTTCGGTAATTAAGACCATTGGGTATGGAATGGATAGTCTCTTTGGAGACTACCCGTCACGTAAGCGCCACGTCATCACGGGAGGAGGTGCATCATCTTGGGGACTACCCAAGGGTGTAGGGGGACTACCCACTTTAATAAAAAAATCAATATAATATTAAGGGGGAGAGACATAAATGAAGGGGGCCCACAAACTTGGTACGTCTCCAACGTCCTGGAGAGGACGGAGGTGCCACGAGGAGGAGCAGGGGGTGGTGTGGGACGACCCACTATGAGGGCGTCGGACCGGAGACGAGGCCCATACCGGGCGGTCTAACTGATCTCTTCTGTTTATGTTGTTGTTTCATCGTTTGAAGCTTCGTCTCTTCAGTTACAAACCGCACATGTGTTGTTTGATGAAAAGGGTATTTTGGTAAATGATAAAGCTTTAGTTAATCAGCAACAAAAGTTGTATGATTTGAGGGGGTTATATATATATATATATATATATATTTAGATTCTCGAAAGAACCCAGGTTTTAATGTTGGTTTTACTAGTGGGTCTTGTTTAGTGGCGGACCCAGGAATTTTTCCATGGGAGTGCGGAACATTTTTAAAAATTTTAGGCCCCTAGGTATATAAGTAAAAAATCGGTTCGTATCGGGTCGGGTCGGGTCATGTAAAACAAACGAACATCAAACTAAATTTATATAATCATCAAAAACATGTCAAACGTTGTTACAAACATAATTAGAACGTCGACGCCCTACGGGTTTTCATTTTTTGAAATCTATCCAAAACATCATCTAAAACTAATTTCTAAAGCAATTCTTTCTCTACATAACATAAGTTCATCGCTCCATAACATAATGTTTCAATTTTAATTTTCAACTATTCAAGCCCTATAAATCATAACGTAAGTTGTAATCACCCAAAAAATATATAAACAACATAATCACCATAAAAACCATCTAAAGAACCATAAACAACGTCAAAACACACAAAATTTCAAACCTATTTAACAACTTTATTACCCTTTTTTTCTCGTATAATATCAACCAAAATCATCAAAATAACAAAGAAACTTACCCGTGTTCGGATTCCGGTTAGATTTGGTTTCAAACGACGGTGGTATGGTGGCTGATTACGGTGGTCGCCGGCTGCTGGACTGTTGTCGCTGGGTGATGTAGTTCGTTGGCAGTGCAGGGACGCAAGAGAGAGAGAGAGAAAGCGGGAGATAATTTCTAAAGGTTTTGGGCTTTAATTATTTTATTATAGTTTGAAATATTGTTGGGTTTGGTTAATGGGCTAAGACTTAGTGGGCTAGCTAGTTAGGAATTATAAGTGGGTAAAGGTATGGGTATTTGGGTTTAGTTAGTTAGGTATTAAAAGTTATATAATTTAGGTAGTACTTTTTTTAAATAAGAGTTTACTAAAAAAATCACTTGTCCACCATTCCTCCAGCTCTCCAGGCAAAAGTTGGTGGTTGACAATGGGATCTGGGATAGCAGGTTCTAAGTTAATTGGAAGTTGTGATTCAGCGGGGTAATTGAAGAGGTCTTCATTGGCAGGTCCGATGAGGTCACAATTTGCCAGTTTGCGATCAAGCTCTTCCCAGGGTAGCATTTCCTGGGCTTGCCCTGAACTTTCCCCAATCTCTTTTCCTTTCCCTTTATCATTTGGGTCCTCAGTCTTTTTAACCCTCTGTGCGGCTGGCTTCTTCCTCTGTGCGCGTCTCCAGTCCACGAGTCTCCTTCTCTTTTTCGACTTGGGTTTCTCCTGAGGTTGAGCTTGGAATTCCATAGGTTCTTCAGTATCGGCCAGATAATCGGAAAAGCCCCCGGAAACTTCCATGTCAGTAGGATAGATAGTGAGATTCTGAAGAGCTTCAGATAACTCATTCATGCTGTTAGCATACATGAAGAAACACACACAAAATTCTAAGTTAAAATTTCATTTATTAACTTAATTCACAGAATGGCAATCAGAAAATTAAGTATTTCTAAATACTTAATTGGCTTAAAGCAATGGCTCTGATACCACATTTTTCTGTCACGACCCCCCTGTCTCGATGTGACCCGGTCCAGGAGCCGCGGGACAGAAACCCGTGGTATTTATTATTTGAGTTGACAGCGGAAGTTTAACAGAATCTTTTAAAACATGAAAATGCTCAATTATTTTATTTCATAATTTGGGACAAACCCCATGATTTACAATAAAGGTGATTTCACTGGGAAATCCCTGTTTTACAAAAACATGTTTCTTTATTTTTATTGAGCCACTTCTTCAAGCTTGTAATGATACATAGCAATTTTCCCTGATTCACAGTAGGTCACCTGAAACATGTTTAAAAAGGTTTTTATCAGCGGGGAAATACTGGCGAGTCATTCAAATTGCACAAAAGACATATTGTTATCAATTTACAGCATTAAGGGTTTTTATATTTGCCTCTATCTATTAATTAGCTGGTTCAGCTGTCACTTGACCGGATCTATGACTGTGGACATATCACTAATTAGGGCCGCCCACCTAAAGTGATAATCGTTAGTAGTAATGTGCACAAAACCCCCACGTACTGCCAGTAATTAAAGATTAGAAAAGACTTAATCACTGCAAAATATAACTGGAAAACATTTAGGGTTTTGTAAAACAATTTGATAAATAGAGAATGACTCACACCGGAACCAAAACGTATAGCCCATTTCATTGGAGGTTTAGCCCCGGAGATCAAAGCTAGTGTGAAAGCATCTCGACCTACTACCTTTAGATCTGTAGCTGATTTATCATTATCTCTTACCCTTGATGCGGTCAGGCAGAGATCGCTTAGGCATTCTGATGAGGGGAAGAGGAAACATGAGGATGATAACTCACACCGTTCAGATAAGAAGCGTAAAGGGAACTCAGATCACAAGAAGAGTTCGGGATTTAAGAAAGATGACCAATAGTCAGCTGAAAAGTCCAAATGCAAGACCTGCAAGAAACGTCATCTGGGAAAGTGCAGGTATGAATTGAATTCCCAATCGCAGCCTAGGGCTTGTGGGATCTGCAAATCTAGTGAGCATAAGACATTGGATTGTAAGAAGATAAAGGATGCAACTTGTTACAACTGTAACGAGAAGGGGCACATCAAGTCTAAATGCCCAAAGTATGCCAAGAAACCTGAAGAAGGAAAGAAGACTAATGCTCGGGTCTTTCAAATGAATGCTCAGGAGGCCATTCAAAACGACAACGTGATAACAGGTACCTTTCTTATCAATGATGTTTATGCAAGGGTGTTGTTTGATTCGGGTGCAGATAAGTCTTTTGTTGATGATAAGTTTTGTAAATTATTAAAACGGCCTGTTAGAACCCTAAGCATAAAATATGAAGTAGAATTAGCCGATGGTACCATAGAAACTGCTTCAACCATGTTAGATGGATGTTTTATATCCATTAGGAACCATTCTTTTCTGTTGTCCTTGCTCCCTTTGAAGCTAGCTGGTTTCGACATAGTAATAGGCATGGATTGGTTATCCTCTAATCAAGCTCAGATCGTTTGTGACAAGAAGCAAGTGGTTATCAAGACTCATTATGGTGAGCCGTTAACAATTCAAGGAGATACTCAGTATGGATTGCCTAAGCAAGTGTCTATGCTTAAGGCATCAAGGTGTATGAAGAAGGGTTGTATTATTTACATGGCACAAGTGACTATTGATGAACCAAAGCCCAAGGTTGAAGACATCCCCGTTATTTCTGAATATCCAGAAGTATTCCCTGAAGAACTACCTGGGTTACCACCAGATAGGCAAGTGGAGTTCAGAATCGACATTATTCCTGGAGCTGCACCAATTGCGAGAGCACCTTATCGGTTAGCACCAACTGAGATGAAGGAGTTGAGAACTCAGTTAGATGATTTGTTGGCAAAAGGTTTTATTCGACCTAGTTCGTCTCCTTGGGGAGCACCAATTCTGTTTGTGAAGAAAAAGGATGGATCAATGCGTCTATGCATCGGTTATCGCGAGCTTAACAAGGTTACAATCAAGAACAGATATCCATTGCCCAGGATCGACGATCTGTTCGATCAATTGCAAGGGGCAAGCTACTTTTCCAAGATCGACTTAAGGTCAGGTTACCATCAGCTAAAAGACAGAGATGAAGATGTGCATAGGACTGCATTCAGGACTCGTTATGGTCACTACGAGTTCTTGGTGATGCCTTTTGGGCTCAATAATGCACCAGCAGCGTTCATGGATCTCATGAATCGCGTCTGCAAGCCATATTTGGACAAGTTTGTCATCGTCTTCATTGATGACATTCTTATTTATTCAAAGAACCAGACTGATCATGAAAAGCACCTTCGATGTATTCTTAAACTTCTTCAGCAAGAGAAGCTCTACGCCAAGTTTTCAAAATGTGAATTTTGGCTTCGTGAAGTACAATTTCTTGGACATGTGGTTAGTGAGCGTGGTATCCAGGTGGATCCCGCGAAGATTGAAGCTATCATGAATTGGCAAGAACCGAAGACGCCCACAGAGATTCGCAGCTTTTTGGGTCTGGCAGGATATTACAGGCGTTTTATCAAAAATTTCTCAAGGATTGCTGCACCCCTGACTTCGTTGACTCGAAAGAATATAAAGTTTGTTTGGGGTCCTAAGCAACAAGAATCCTTTGACACCCTTAAACAAAAGTTAAGCAATGCACCAGTGTTAACATTTCCAGAAGGTATTGAAGAATTTATGGTTTATTGCAACGCATCGCACACATGCAAGGGATGTGTGCTTATGCAGAAAGGTAAGGTTGTTGCCTATGCTTCACGTCAATTAAAGGTGCACGAAAAGAATTACACCACCCACGACTTGGAATTGGGTGCCGTTGTGGTACCAAGTGTGTGATTTATTCTGACCACAAGAGCCTTCAGCATCTGTTCAACCAGAAGGATCTAAACATGAGACAGCGTCGATGGATGGAGACACTGAATGATTATGATTGTGAAATTCGCTACCATCCAGGCAAAGCGAATGTTGTAGCTGATGCTTTAAGCAGGAAGGAAAGGGTTAAGCCCATTAGGATCAATGCCAAGAGCATTGAATTGAGAAACATCTTGAATGAAAGGTTGTTAGCCGCTCAGAAGGAAGCTGTGTTAGAAACTAACTTCCCAAATGAAAAGTTGGGAGTGACTGCCGATCAACTGTCTTGTGACAAGGATAGAATTCTAAGATTGAATGGTCGAATATGGGTTCCAATTTATGGTGGACTATGAGATGTGATTCTTCAAGAAGCCCATAGCTCCAAATACTCAGTTCATCCTGGAAGTGACAAGATGTACCAGGATTTAAAGGCAAATTACTGGTGGATAGGTTTGAAGAAATCTATAGCCACTTATGTGGCCAAATGTTTGACGTGCAGAAGCCGTCAGGTTTGCTGCAACAGCCTGAACTTCCCACCTGGAAGTGGGAAATGGTAACTATGGATTTTATCACCAAGTTACCAAAGACAAAGCGAGGAAATGATACTATTTGGGTTATAGTCAACAGGTTGACTAAGTCAGCTCACTTCTTACCTATTAAGGAAACACACAACTCAGATAAGTTAGCTCAGCTATACGTGGACTAGATTGTATCTCTCCACAAAGTGCCAGTGTCTATTATCTCTGATAGGGATACAAGATACACGTCTCGCTTTTGGAAAAGCTTTCAGCAATCGTTGGGCACTCGATTAAACTTCAGCATTGCATATCATCCTCAGACGGATGATCAAAGTGAGCGTACAATTCAAACACTGGAGGATATGTTAAGGGCTTGTGTTATTGATCTAGGTGGAAGTTGGGATGATCATCTTCCATTAATTGAATTCTCGTATAATAATAGCTATCACTCCAGTATTCAAGCTGCACCTTTTGAAGCGTTGTATGGAAGAAAGTGCAGGACGCCAGTTTGCTGGGCGAAAGTTGGAGATGTCCAACTAACAGGACCTGATATAGTCCTGGAGACTACAGATAAGATTATGTAGATACGTGATCGTCTCAAAGCTGCCAGGGATAGGCAGAAAAGCTACGCAGATAAAAGGCATAAACCTCTGAAATTCGAGGTAGGTGACAAAGTGTTACTTAAGGTATCACCCTGGAAAGGGGTAATGCGTTTTGGCAAGAAAGTCAAGTTAAGCCAAAGATATATAAGACCATTCGAGATCATCGAATGTGTCGGAACAGTGGCTTACAAGTTAAACCTGCCTGAAGAGTTCAGTGGAATCCATAATGTATTTCACATTTGCAACTTAAAGAAGTGTATAGCTGATGAATCGCTAGCCATGTTACATAAGGATGTGCATATATATGAGAGCTTAAAATTTGTTGAAAAAATTTGTCGATCGAGGATCGACAGGTCAAGAAGCTTCGAAAGAAGCACGTACCAATTGTAAAGGTTAAATGGGATGCCCGTAGAGGTCCCGAGTACACGTGTGAGGTTGAGTCCACAATGAAACAGAAGTACCCTCATTTATTTCAGTAAATCTCGAGGTCGAGATTTCTTTTAAGGGGGTGAGGATGTAACACCTCGTAAAATCACGACCAATATAATAAAGACACGTGTCATGGACTTTAAACATGTAAGGAATTATTTCAGAGGGAGTAAAGTTGACAAACAAAGAAAGTATGTGTGTAGAAGGATTCAAAGTGTCAACATTTGATAATTTTGCCTTTCAATAACCCTATACGATGTTTATACCCTTAAACGAATGAATCATGAATCGTATGAAACCGTTTGTGGAAGAAAGTGAAAGTTTGCAAGCCTCAAGGGTTAAATGTGTCAACATGTTTAAATTATACCTCTGATTTACCTTTTAACGAACCTGAAGCTTTGTAACGGTTAATTATGCTCCAGTGAATAAGTGATAAAAAATTCACAAGGTTTCGATATCGTATGATGAAAATACGTTAACATTCGTAAATAAGGGGTCAAAAGCGTCAACGTTGAAATTCAGGACTTTTCGGGTGATCGTATAACTAATCGGGAGCTTAACGGAGTTTGTTTATGACTTAGAGTCCTTAAAAGTCAAGTTTGGGGGTTAAAAGTGCAATAAACACAAGTTAAAACAAGTTTTGAAGGACCAGGGACCAAAAATGCAAAGTCTGAAAACTTGTTGACCGGATCTGACCTCCATACCGGCCGCGTAGGCCTTGGCCAGACCTTACGCGGGCCGCGTAGAACCTGCAGGTGCAGAAAAACTGCACAGATGCCTGTACAGCAGGTTACACCGCCTTTGCATGCCTTGTTTTCGATTCCAGGGGCTGAGCCAACAGTTTTTCATGCATAGGGACACCTGGAATCATCAGAAATCATTTGTAGGCTTGTGTGGAATGATATTGTGAAGTTTATTTGGCTATATAAGAACTTTTTGGTTTTCTAGTTCATTGTTCACTCACAAAAATCATTCTAACTCTTTCTCTGGAGCTCTCTGGACTTCAAGCAAGTTTTCTCAAGCTCCTAATTCGTGCTAAGAGCCTTTGTAAGCATTCTTAGCCTTCCTAGTTCATGTTTTATTAGTCTAATGACCAAAAGTCAAAGCCGTCGTAATTAAGCTTTGACTTAGTGATTAATCACTAATGGTCCAGTCATTTTTCGAATTGAAAGTGGCTATGAGTTGGTAATTATATGGGTAATAAACCCGTAAAAGGGCACCCTCTGATTTCCACTCTAACTTGGTCAATTGTCGGGTCAAACTTAATATTAAAAAGTCAATAAAAGCTATTTTGCAAATAAATTCATAATTAGTAATGTAGAAGCTATGGAACCTGTTTTAACACTAAAATAACTTGGTAATTAATGTAAGAACATGTCTAAGCATTTTCAACCCGACAATTCTGAATTTAGGCTCGGTTCGGAACCGAAAGTCGCAAAAGTAGACTTTTGCTTTGACTTTCAGTTCTGACCCGATTTAGCTTGTTTTAGATATGCGTTAGGGTTCCTTTAGGACCATATTATAAATTAGTAAAACCCTCTGAGGTTATACTACATGGTTCCTTATTTATCCGATTCATTTGCATGTTTTCGTTAATTGCTTAAATGTTGACCATTATGCCCTTTTGTCATTAAAACGAGATTTTTGAATATGTGAGAGGACAAAAACCTTTATTACTGATTTATAAACATGTCATAAAAATTTGACATCAGTTTGAGGTCTAAATTAGGAGTTATGCTCAATAGCGTAAATTGAAAGCTTTTTATTTATTTAAACGGTATTTTAGCATAAAGCCTACTTAAACCCAAATTTCGACACCAAACTTTTTACCCACTGATGTAATATAATATTTTGGGATTTTTGAAGATTTTTATTTATTTTTAAACTGGTCATAACATAGGGTTCTTGCTTTGATTCGGTAATTGTCGGTTATACCCTTTTTGCTAATAAAATGAGTTTTACGTAACATTTTGATACCAAACCTTTTGCTACTAACTTTATATGTTAAATAAAATATTTTAAGCCTTCTGGAATGATAAAAATCTCAACTTTCCTTATATAACCTGAAAATCGCTTAAAACCGACTTTTACGCGTTTTAAACGCATAGTATGGATTAAAACTATTTTTGACATATAAGACTTAATAACTACTGATGTTTTAAGTAAATTTTTATACTTTAACAGTAAGCAAAAGTTTTGAACTCAGATTTCTAAATTTGACATTTAAAGCTTATGTGAAATTACCAAAATGCCCCTACAGTGCATAGTTTGGTTATAAATGATAAATTTTACATATATGAAATACCCTACTGATATAACTTATTAAATTAAATATCTTTACTGATCATTTTAGACCAGAACCTCAGTTTATTATTTAACCTCTTTTATAATCTTTAAAATGACCAAAATACCCCTTCGGGGCTTAGTTTGAGTTTAAATCCGTTTTGGGCATAATGGAAGGTATCCTACTGATATCACAACATATTTAAGGCATATTAACTTAGAAAACCTGTTCATGACTCATTTGTTTACCCGTTAAGCATTTTTCGCGTTCGGTGCGGTTTATG
The DNA here is from genome assembly GCA_030545235.1 of Helianthus tuberosus. Lineage (NCBI taxonomy): Eukaryota > Viridiplantae > Streptophyta > Magnoliopsida > Asterales > Asteraceae > Helianthus > Helianthus tuberosus. Next base: position 18,485,064 of record CM060427.1, read on the forward strand.
TAACTAGTTTGCATAAATTAACCTAAACGGGTCAAACCTTATCATTTTATCTCAAAATCCAGAATATGTTTAGTTTACCCATATTATACAAGTCTCCATACTTGTCCGGTCTAAATCACATTCTATTCCGGTCTTCGCTTAATCTTGCGTTTTGAACCGTAAACCTTTCTTTCAAACTAACTGGTCTAAGTTTAAACTTATGTAAGACCCGTTAGAAATCGAATAGGTTATTAAAAACCTTCGTTCCAGATTAGGAGCCTGGTAAAAGATATCTGCACTTGCTTATTGTATACGGTTGAGATAAATTTGAATATTTGCTCAGGTAAATACTTTTAACTTATTTTCCCATATACGGGCTTGGGGTACGGTATATAAAATACCGCTTGGTCGGGTATTGAATTTTTAATCATATGAAGGTTAAATCATTGAGATAACCCGTTTAATCTGTTTTGTTTATTTTAAGCCTTTGGGGGGTTAATGACCATGTCCTGGATATCATCGGCTCATTCATTGAAATGGCCACGACTTAAGCACGGGGTGTAGGCATACACCTGCTGGTGCGTATGTAAAATGATATACCTGCTTGTTCGAGAATAACTCGCCGTAGGTTATATTATGTGGTGTGTCTATTAATCTTTAACCCGGTATTCAGCCCGGGCTACTGAACGTATAATAAACATGTAATTCTTTCACAAGAATATTTTTAAATAATTATCCCAAGTTATAAAAGGTTATTTGTGCCTTATGGATTAAAACCAATTTTTTAAACTCTTTTCAAAATGAGTCGGTTAATTGTATTTACCAGTGTAAACTGACGTATTTTTCAAAAGGTTAAGTGCAGGTACTAGACGGAATAGGCTGGCTACTCCTAAGTGAATTAAATAAAGAGTTATGCAAGCTTTATCACTTAAAAATCTGATGAACAATATTTCCTTGTTTTGATCCGCCTGTGGATCCTTTTGCATTCCGTTTGTAATACTTATGATACTTTCATTCGGTTTGTAATATATTTTACTTTAGACTTCCGCTGTGCATAGAACTGTGATTATTTGACTATGACGATATCAACTACGTCACGATACTCCCCACCGGGCCCACCGGTAATTAGGGGTGTTCACGATCCGATCCGATCCGATCGAGGGTCTGCTCATGCTCGGATTGAATTACAACCGATCCGATCCGAGCGGATCAAATTTGTAAAACCGATCGCAAAAGTGATGCTCATGCTCAGATTGAATTTAAATCGATCGGCTCGGTTTCGCTCGGTTTCGCTCGGTTTTTATCAAATCCTAAAAAAAAGCGAGCGGATCGTTTTCGCTCGATTGAATAATAAGGCTTTGTTCAACAAAAACAAATTCTAACTTAAAGTGCGAATACAAAAGCAACACAAAATAAAGTGCAAATACATAAGAAACACAAAATAAAGTGCGAATACAAAAGCAACACAAAATAAAGTGCGAATACAAATTGTCATTTAGTTCAAAAGCCATAAACTTCTTCTTTAAGCTTGTTCATGCCAAAACAAGTGATACGATTGTTATACGACTGAAACAAAACAAGTGATATTTACAAACGATTGTTATACAACTGAAACAACTCAAACAAGTTTAAAAAACAGAAGCAGATTAGAAAAAAAAACAGAGCGACTCACTTGTTGCAGATTGAAGACCGGAGATTGAAGACCGTCCGACGAACAATTGCAGATTGAAGACCGGAGATTGAAGACCACTCAGTTTGTGTCGGAGACTAGAGAGCGAAACACAGGAGCGGCGACTGAATAGTGAGTGAATACTGAATACTCTTTTGAATAGGATTTAGGGTTAGATACTTAGATTTAGTATTAAATATTAAGTTGGGTTGAATGTGATTTGGGCTTTTAATTTTTTTTGGGCTATTATATTTTTTGAGTTATTAATCTATAAAATCTATAATATAAATATATATATTAATTATTAATAAAAATAATTCGAGCGAAACCGAGCGATCGACGAGCGAGCGGAGCTATGCTCATGCTCGGATTGAATTTGAATCGAACCGATCCGATCGGATCATTTACAAACTGAGCGGGAATCGAGCGAGCATTTTTCGAGCGATCGTCGAGCGATCTTCGATCGTCGAGCAGTTTGGACAGCCCTACCGGTAATACATGGAAATATCGGGTTGTGACATTTATGGATGGTCTGCTTGTTCTCAATGAGGTTATATCGTGGGTTAGAAAAAAGAAGTAGCAAGGGTTTATTTTTAAAATAAACTTTGCCAAAGCATATGGTAATGTCAATTAGTATTTTGTTTCATCGGTTATGAGTCAGATGGGGTTTTCGGTCTGGTGGTGTAGTTGGATAAATGGTATTTTGACATCGGTGAGGTCGTCGGTGCTCGTGAATGGGTCACCAACCTTTGAATTTTCGTGTTTCAAAGGGATGCGACAAGGAGATCCTATATCCCCTTTTATATTCGTTATGGTGATGGAGGCGTTCTCGGGTATGGTTAAAAGGGCGTGGAAAGTTGGTGCCATCAAAGAGATTTCCCTTCCTAATAACGGACTGCATTTCACACCTTCTTTATGCGGATGATTGTGTGTTTAAAGGTGAATGGTCTGAGATTAGTGTTATAAATATAGCCCGTTTATTGAGGTGTTTCTTTTTGTGCTCGGGCCTTAGAATTAATCTTGGAAATTGAACCTTTATGGGATAGGGGTTTAAGCCAAGGATGTGTCGGTGATGGTTGGTAAGGTGTTTTGCAAGATGGGGGCGTTGCCTTTTAAACATTTGGGAATTATGATAGGTGTGAACATGAGTAGAATTGCCAATTGGGAATTTATTTTTGATATTTTGAAGCGTGATTATCCCGGTGGAAGGCGGAGTGTCTTTCGATAGGGTGTCGGGTCACTCTTATTAAAGCCGTAGCCTCCCAACGTATTATTTTTCTATTTTCAAAGCCCTGGCAAAAGTCATTGATGGGTTGGAAAGTATTATCCGCAGATTCTTATGGGGCGGGTCCGAAGGTATTAAAAAGATTCATTGGGCTTCATGGGATGACGTGGATGAGCCCATTAAAGTGGTTGGGCCCGGTTTATGTAAACTGCAGGAGACTAATATTGCCTTAATTTCTAAATGGATTAGGAGGTATCGAACCGAATCTGAAAGCTTGTGGCGGAAGGTTATAAGAGCCATTCATGATCACAATAGGTGTTGGTTTTCGGTCCCTGTGAATAACACTATTAGAGGTGCTTGGAAGTCTATCGTGAATATGATCGACAAGGTGAAGGTGAAGGTTGCTGGGACGGGTTTTAATCAAATGTGCAGAGGTACTTTTGGGGATGGGTCTAGTATCTGTTTCTGGATTGATCCCTTGATTTGTGCTCAGCCACTTAAAGATAGATATCCTCACCTGTTCCATCTAGACTCTGATAAACGTTGCTTGATTATGGACCGATATAATCCGGAGGATATGTGTTTTTTGGGTAGGTGGAGATGGTCGAATAGTCCGTCTACTACTGAGGAGATTCGCGAATGGAACTGTCTCATTGATAGCCTGGATAGGGTAGCGAAGAGGGGTGAAGCCAATGGGTGATTGTGGAACGGAGGCAATCAGAAGTCTTTCTCTGTCTCGGCAGTTAAGAAGTTTCTCCGGAGTGACAAAGACTTCAGTAAAAGATATGTTTTTAAGTGGTCAAAATGGATTCCGAAAAAAATCAATATATTCATGTGGCGAGCGGTCCGAAATCGTATTCCTACGTTGTCGGCGTTACGGTCTAGAAACTCCTTTCATGGAGACCTTGTCTGCACTTTATGTCAGGAAGGGGAGGAGTCGATCGAGCATCTGCTGTGTGGTTGTCTTGTCACGGCTGCTGTTTGGCATTATATCAGCTTGTGGTGCAAAGTGAGCCCGATCTACGCATTTTATGTTAAAGATATCATCGAGTTCCATGAGCATCTAAACGAAGGAAAACAAAAAAAAAATGGCGGTTAAGGGCATTATTATGGTGGCGTGTTGGTGTATTTGGAAGTCAAGGAACGAGTTAAGGTTCTCCAATGTGCCGGTTGATGTGGGTAAAGTCATTCAAAACATAAAATCGTTAGGTTATCTTTGGTATAAGAATAGGAGTTTGTCTAGATCAATTAGTTTGGTTCAAAGTTAAGTTTGTTTGCAACTAGAAAGGAATATTAAAACAAAACAAAAAAATTAGTTGGAAAAATTGGTGTAATTTCGTTGTTATATAGTACGTTTGTTGTTTATTCCTGTCCTGTTGGGGGTCGGTGCTGTGTATAAAATGTTCTCCTTTAAAAGAAAAGAAAAGATATGATCTTAAAATACAAAAATAATAACTCATAAAGGGTTACTTTTACAGGGTAAGCCAATGATGTAAAAGTAGCAGTCCGAGTGTAGTAATCGCATGCAAAGTGCAAACAACTTGGAATTAAAAAAAACATCATTATACATAGCTGGGAAAAGATATCGAATCTTTTTATAAACTAACGAATTGTTATTTACTTTTTTAATAAAGTCCTATTGTTTTCATTTCATATACTTTCTTACCAAACCAGTAATATATCTCTCTATTCTTTCTAATAGAATGATACATTAAACATATAAGAGAGTATGTTTAGTCTCAAACACTAATAAAACTTTGAGAATGTAAAAAACACGGTATAAAAACAAGAACACATAGATCTACCCAAACCTTGTTTACTAAACCCAAAAACAAATAACATTAGATAGAAGAATATCCGGACGTTAAAATTACTCTAGCCAGATGAACCAACTATCACACCACAAGTAGAAACAAACCCTAAAGACACAATAAAGAAGCAGAATAAGCACCATCTATTTTTTACCATTCCAACTTTGGTTGGATGGCAGAGCCTCCTACATCTTAAGAAAAGATTAGGGTTTAAATCATGGTATGGAGTATAATCAGTATTTGTCGACCCCTTGGTTAGAAATCTCAAGCTTCACCACTGCTGTTAACAAAAAAAACATATGTTTTTATCTCTATAGAATGCCACAAAAAGGATTGAATATTTACGTCATCTACAATCTTGTTGATGGATGTTCTAAGACCACCTGTAGTTGGGGGGGGGGGGGGGGGGGGTTTGGGGCATTTTTTCTAAAAAAAATACGCCCCAAAACATTGCCAAACCGCCCCCAAGGGCGTTATTTTCAAAAAAAAATGTTTTGGCGTTATTTTTCCACGCCTTGTTCATTTTTTGGGCCAATGACAGGTTAGATGGTTTTTGTTTGACCAATAATATTTTTTGGATGTTTTTTTTTATTTAATTGTTTAACACCCCTTTTAATATAATGCCCCACAATGCGCACATCCCCACTACACCCATTTTAGAAAAACGTCCTATAATACACCTTTGCTGACTGGACTGTCTCGTGTCGCAAAACGTCCAAAGGTAAGAGCATTATTCAGGTGTACCACTACACATGGTCTAAACCATGAAAAAATTCACTCGTTCCTTAGTTTCCAAGGTATCCAAGTTTGCTTGTAAATAAGAAAAATCGTTGCTTTCCTTGTTTTACCCAATATGTGTAAATTTAAACTAGAATGTTGAAGTTGATAACTTATTTTGAATGAATCATATAATTTACTCAATATGTTTAGGAAAAAGGTTGTCCACGATATGTGCTCAAAATACGGACGCCTGTCCTTTTCGTACTTACCAAAATCGTCGATCAGTCTCCTTTCCTAAATTTGTGACAATATTAAATTCATCACATGTTCACCACAAATACTATTTTTTTAAGTAAGCTAAAATAAAGTCAAAGATGATTAAAATAAGTAAGTTATTTCACCCCGAACTCCTATGAATTTACATATTAGCCCTTGGATTACATTGGTGTATAAACTAGCAATAACATCCGCGCGTGTTGTGAACGCACGCACACCGCAAATATAGAATGAATTAGTCTAAATGTTATGTTATGCATTAATCATATGAAAACACACATTTCGACGTATCTGATTGTGCTCAGTGTGACCTATATAAGCATTGTGATTGGATCAAAAGGTAAAGTAAATCGAGTTTATACCGTACGATCATAACGTATTATATGTGACCCGGCTCATATATGGAAAACATTAGCGGGTATAAAGGGAAAACCGACACATGTAATCAAAAGGGATTAATTAGACCTTTTGAAAAAAGGGAAAAGTAAAATATGACTCCACTCGGTTCGAAACAAAATTTACGAAACATACATAAAAAAGCACGAAAACAAATTGTATTTGACTTGAGTCGTTTTCCAAAATAGTTTACGTTGAAATATGCACGTAAATATTTGATCTGACTCATTTCTAGAAAACATTTACGTAAAAATAAAGCAATCGAAACACGTACATAAGAATACGCATGTAGCCGTGCTAAGTAGCACCAATGTCACATCACTGCTAGCGACCACCAACATCGGAAAAACTCGTAAAACTAAAATAACTAAAAAAGGAAAAAATAATACATGACGAACAATAGACATAAAACGTAAAACGTAAGTAAATAAGTCGATCTAGGTTACGCGCGTTACGACAAATCCGTCAAACGGGGAAATAGACGCGTCACGATGCGCCTGTCAAACGGGAAAAAATTGACAAAAATACGTTGAACCTCACACACATGTTATGGCGTGTTAACTCGCATAATTTAGATCTGAATATAAAACGAAAAACTTGCAAAAGATGAAAACTATGGGGGACCAAAGTTGAAAATAGGAAAGTACTAGGGCTAAATTGTAAAAGATGAAAAACTTTATGTCAAAAGTTAAAAAAACAAAAGGGTTAAAATGCAAAAGATAAAACTTTTGGGTTAAAAGTGAAAAATCAAAACTCTTTTTTGAAAAACTCCTCATGCATTGGGTATAACATTAAGCAACAAATTGTTGCTAATTGATAATATGGAAATGGGTCTCTAAAGTCCAAACCAAAGCATCATTGTTAAAGGAGCATATCATTCATTAATCACTTTAAACGTAAGAAACTTATCATGTGCTAAACATGTGGATATAAAATTGTAAACACCACGTTGCAAGGTCTAGAATATCACAAATTAAACTTTAGTTGACGGGCAACCTTTATCCTAAACATATTGGGTAAATTATATGATTTCTGTGAATTTTGCAACTATTGTTACCAGTTCATATAATTTACCTTTGTTGAATGAATCATATAATTTACCCGATTTCTGTGAATTTTGCAACTATTGTTACCAGTTCATATAATTTACCTTTGTTGAATGAATCATATAATTTACCCAATATAATTTACTTTTGTTGAATGAATCATATAATTTACCAGTTCATTTTTTTTTTTTTACTAAATTCCTGTCAATTTTGCAACTATTGTTACCAATCTGTCAAAATCATTTTGTAACTTTAAGAAAATCAGGTTAGTTAATTTAAATTTAAACAACCAAAACCTTTTTCATGATTCACATAATTTAATATGAAGGGAAAAGATCAAATAGAAAGTTTATTTTGGCTAGGAAGTGTAGGAAGTAATAGGATTAGGACATGTGGCAACATTTAAAATAAAGAGGAATGATATTTTAGTCAATCCAACCCTTTCTTCTTCCTTTTCAAAACCCACCATCTTCAACCATTTCTTCACTTTCTATCTCAATAATCACTACATTATAGTCCGATTTTCATCACAAATCAATGATTCAAACACTCGATCAACGTGTTCTTCAGCTTTTTTGAAGAAAACCCAGTTTAATTTCATAAAAAATCTTGTGTTTTTTTTTCCGGTGATTTTGGAGATAATCACTCGATTTGTTCGATTCGAGCACTGATAAGTGTTTCTATCATTCAAACTTCGTCAATTGTTGAAGAAATCACTTCGATCCATTTAAGAAATTCTTTAATTTCATTTTTACGATCTGGGTTTTTGATTTAGTCATTGCGTTTTACGATCTTGGCGGAGGTCCAGGGGCAGCGCCCCTGGTAGCGGGGTCCCAGGGGCGGCAGCCCCTGGCTGTAATAAAAATGCATCAGAAAAATTAATTTTCTGTAAATTGCCTCTGGAAAACTGCATTCGTAGACAGTGTTTCTGGTTCTGTAAACAACATGTTCCGGTCATTGCATTTTAGTTAGATTCTGGTTCTGTGAACAACAGTTTCTGGTTCTGTGAACAACAGTTTCTGGTCATTGCGTTTTAGACAGTTTCTGGTTCTGTGAACAATAGTTTCTGGTCATTGCGTTTTAGAAATAAAACATTTTTGAAGTGTTTTTACTCATTGCGTTTTAGGTAAACACATTTTTATGTGTATTAAGTTCATTGCGTTTTAGAGAGAACAGTTTCTTTTGTGTTTTTAGGCCATTGCGTTTTAGAAATAAGACATTTTTATGTGTTTTCTAGGCATTGCGTTTTAGAAATAAGACATTTTTAAGTGTTTTCTGGCCATTGCGTTTTAGAAATAAGACATTTTTAAGTGTTTTCTGACCATTGCGTTTTAGAAATAAGACATTGTAACACCCCGAAAATTCACGTCCTATAATGTATTGACACGTGTCATAAGCTTGAACGTGTGAAAGAATACTGTAGAAGGACTAAAGTTGACAAACAAAGAAACTATGTGAATATAAGGGTTCAAAGAGTCAACAATGGATAAATATACTTCACGATAACCCCACATGATGTTTATACCCTTAAACGAATAAATCATGGATCATACGAAACTAATTGTGAAAGAAAGTGAGAGATTACAAACTACAGGGGATAAATGTGTCAACATGTTTAAAGTATACCTCTGAGTGACCTTTTAACAAACCCGAAGCTTTGTAATGATTAATTATACTCACGAGAATGTGTGATAAAAATTTCACAAGGTTTCGATTAAGTATGAGAAAGTTATGACAATATTCGTATCCGAGGGGTTAAAAGCGTCAACGATGAAGTTTATGACTTTTCGGGTGATAACAAAGTTAACCAAGGACTTAACAAAGTGGGTATAAGTCTTGAAGCCTTTATAAGGCAATTTGGAGGGCTCATAATGCAAGAAATAAAGTCGAAACAACTTTTTATGGATCAAGGACCAAAACCTAAAAAATCTAAAAGTTTGATTTGGATCAGAGGGGGCGTCGCGCGACGCAAGGGACCCCTAGGGGACCTACGCGTGCCGCGAGGGGTCCTCTGATGCCGAAAAGAATGGTAGATGTCTGCTATGTCCATTGTAACCGACTTACTTTGCCTTTTCTCAACACCAAGGGCTGCCTAAGCTTGCTTTTAGACCTTAGGGACACTTGTGGGTGATCCATGATCAGTTATAGCATGATTTGTCAAGATCACAAGCAATTAAATGCACTATATAAGGACCCTCATGTTGGCCATTTTGATCATTCACTCACAACTCATCTTCTGATCATCTCTGGAGCTCAAGAGCCTTCTCTAAGCATCTCTGGTCATGCATTAGACTTTGGTAAGTACCCTTGACCTTCCTTAATTGAGTTTTACTTAGTTATTAGCTTAAAAGTCAAACCGTCATAATTAACGTTTGACTTAGCGATTAATCATTAATGGTCCAGTGATTAGTCAAATTGAAGGTAGTTATAAGTAGGTAATTATGTGGGCATTAAACCCTTAAAATGGCACCCTCTGATTCCCGTCCTAACTAGATCAAATGTCGGGTCAAAGTTGTTTATAAAAAGTCAACAGAAGCTTAATCTTCGAATTAACACATAATTAACAATGCAGAAGGCGTGTAACCTATTTTATCACTCATATAACTTGGTAATAAGTATAAGAACTGGTCTAAGCTTGTTTGATCCGACAATTTTCTGTTTAGACCCGGTTCGGAACCGAAAGTCGCAAAACTTTGACTTTTGCTTTGGCCTTAGGGCTTCCTTAGGACCAGGTTACATGATAGTATATCCCTCTGTGATTGGTTCCTTGATTGACCCATTCGTTTACACGTTTCCGTTAATTGCTTAATGTTGACCATAATGCCCTTTTGACCATAAAACAAGAATTTTGGATATGTGAGAGGACAATAATCTCTGTTGCTGAATTATAAACATGTCCCTAAAATTTCATATCAGTTAGAGGTCTAGATTAGGAGTTATGCTCAATAGCGCACTTAAAAAGCTTTTTGTTAATTAAACGTCGCAATTAGCATAAAGCCTATCTAAACCCAATTTTGACACCAAACCTTTTACCCACTGATGTAATATAATATTTTGGGATTTTTAAAGATTTTTAATTATTTTTAACCTGCTCATAACCTAAGGTTATGGCATTAATTCGGTAAATACCGATTATACCCTTTTTGTTTATAAAATGAGTTCTACATAGTATTTTGACACCAATCCAATTGCTACTGATTTTATTTAATAAATGAAGTATTTTGAACTTTATAACCTGTTCAGAAAACTCAGATTTCCTGTATAACCCGGAAATCGCTTAAAACGGCTTTTTACGCATATTAAACACCTAGTATGGGTTTAAAACCATTTTGTCATATAAGTCTTATCACCAACTGATATAGCCTGATAAATTAAGTTATTTTACTGATGTATTCGGACCCGAATCTCAGAATTATAAATAATCTCTTTTATAATCTTTAAAATGACCAAAATACCCCTACGGGGTTTAAATTGAGATTAAACTCGTTTTGGGCATAATGGAAGCTATCCTACTGATATCACAACATATTTAAGGCATATTAACTTAGGAAACCTATATATGACGCTTATGGTTACCCGTTACGCTTATTGCGCGTTCGGTTCGGTTTATGTAACAAGTTTGCATAAATTAGCCGAAACGGGTCAAACCTTATCGCTTTTATCTCAAAATCCAGAATGTGGCTAGATTACCCATATTATACAAGTCTTCAAAATTGTCGGGTCTAAATCACATTCTATTCCGGTCTTCGCTTAATCGTGCGTTTGAACCGTATCTTTCCTTAAAACTAACCGGTCTAAGTTTAGGCTTAATTAAAGACCCTTTAGGATTCTAATAGGTTATTATAAACCTTCGTTCCAGAATAGGAGACCCGGTAAAAGCTACACGCACTTGCTATTTGTGATTGATACTTGCAAAGGTAAATACTTTTAACTTATTTTCCCTATACGGGCTTGGGGTATGGTATATAAAATACCGCTTGGTCGGACATTGAATCTTTAGTCGAATAGAGGTTAAATCATTGATATGATTCGTTTTGAAATGTTTTGTTTGCTTAAAGCCTTTGGGGGGTTAATGACCATGTCCCGGATATCCTTGGCATCATTTTACGAAATGGTCACGACCTAAGCACGGGGTGTAGGCGTACACCCGTCAGTGCCTAAATAAATAATGTGGTGTGTCTATTGATCTTTAACCCGATCTGCTGATCGGGCTACTGAACGTATAAGGAACATGCAATTCTTTTACAAGATTATATTCAAATAATTATCCCAAGTTATAAAGAGTTTGTGCCACGTGCATTCAAATCAATATTATTAAACTTTTCAAAATGAGTCGGTTGATTGTATTTACCAGTGTAAACTGACGTATTTGCTCAAACATGTTAAGTGCAGGTACTACTCGTAATAGGTTGGCTTTCTCCTAGCGTCCACAATAAGTCTCGCAAGCTTGGATGTCAAAACTGTTGAACAATGTTTCCTTTTTATTTTGATCCACCTGTGGATTATTTTCAACTGTTTGTGATACTTGATATTACAATTATATTCGGTTGAAATATATCTATCTTTTGCTTCTGCTGTGCATTTAAATATTGTGTTGTTTGACCATGATGATATCAACTACGTCAAGATACTCCCCTACCGGGCCCACCGGCGATACGTGGAAATATCGGGGCGTGACAGACATTTTTAAGTGTTTTGGGTGCATTGCGTTTTAGGTAAAACACTTTTTTATGTGTTTTCAGTCCATTGTGTTTTAGAAAACAGACATTTTAAGTGTTTTCTGGCCATTGCGTTTTAGAAATAAGACATTTGTTTGTGTTTTTTGTGCATTGCGTTTTAGGTAAAACAAATTTTTATGTGTTTTTAGTCCATTTCGTTTTAGAAAGTACATTTTCTTTTGAGTTTTTAGGCTATTGCGTTTTAGAAATAAGACATTTCTTTGTGTTTTCTGGCCATTGCGTTTTACAAATAAGTCATTTCTTTGTGTTTTTGGTGCATTGCGTTTTAGAAAAATGTCATTTTTAGGTTTTTTTTTTCATTGCGTTTTACGTAACTGGGGTTTTTCTATTGCGTTTTACGCAACTGGGTTTTAATTTTTTTTTGAAAATATAGCAATAGTATACTCGTTTTAAAGATAAAAAAACACTCGTTTTTTTGGTGCAATTTTTATAAAAAAATATTGTCGTATGAAAGATTTATTAACGTTTAAAAAATGGGGGGAATTGGAGGAGAGAGAAACTATTGGCTTGGATTGACTAGAATGCCCCTAAACAAACTCACGCCCTCTTTTCTTCCTTTCAATTTCCCTGATTTAATTTTAGCTCTTGATTAACTAAATGGATGGTCAAGATCACTGGCTAGCCTTCCTAGCAAAAAAAACTTCCTATTGTATCTCCACCCTTAATATGAATTCATATTTCTCCTATAAATAAGAGCTTAATCAGTTATTATTCTAACGAACTTATTAAATACATTATTTATAAATAAGAGCTTAATCAGTTATTATTCTAACAAACTTATTAAATACATTAATATTTTCCAAGTTATTATATCTCATCAGGGTTTTTAAATTTTGATCGTTGCATCTTAATTTATAATTTTGTTTATAAATTACTTTAGTGGTGATGTGCTTAGCATTAGGACAAACAACTTATAATATTTACAGGCCGTCTATGATCTAACATACATATCTATTGGTGGTGGAGTTCAAGGGTAACCCACTTTAACACACGTATCTAAGGATCTCGGGGGTCATGGGGTTGGTAGCTTACATGCTCCGAACATTGCATCGTTAGACAAGTGGACAAGTGGTGGTGGAGATTTAAAGCGGGTAGATCGAGTGTTTTGAATAGAATTGTTTCGACCTTTCATGATAGCTGGAAGCCTTGGAACCCAGTTCCAATTAAATCCAGTTTTTCAGGTACGTGGAAAAACATAGCAAAAATAGAAGCCAACTTAGGAAGCCATTCTATAGACATTCAGAGTTATTTTAAGTGGTACGGAAGTGGATACGAAATTGACTTCTTGTTTTTTTTTGAACGGCAAATTTGGATCACTAACGGACCACTGGAGTATCATCGTGCCACCAACAGATCCACCCGATCATATCCATCTCCACTAGGCAATAATGCCTATACACCAATTCAGGAGGAAACCCAATAAATCTGGGAAAACCCCTTTGTGGGAATCGAACCCATGACCTAATGGTCATAAGCCTTATCCCACCCCCAAGATACCACTAGGCTATAATGTCATGGGTAAATTGACTTCTTGTTAGATCGATGGGATTGCCTAAGCGTTCCAAAAGATATGTTTCCCTATTTATATTCATTAGAATCCGTAAAAATTGCAAGGTAGAAGAACAACAAATTGGTTCTTTGTGGACTTGGTGTTGGAAGAGAGAGTTGCAAGATGGAATTGAAGTCACAAAACTTCATCGTTTTTCACTTCATTCTTCCGCACTTATAATGACGAATGGGGTTGTAGAGGGAGTAACTCTAGTGACTTCTCAGTTCAATCACTTTGGGTAGAAATTCAATGAACATTCACTACCCATGGTAGTTCACTATATCCAGGGTTAAATCCCCCCCCCCCCCCCTTTTCTTTTTTCTAAAAGTGAAGGCATCCCAAATTTGAAGCCCTCTCTAAGAGAGGGGGAAATACCAGATCAAGTTGTGTAGATGCTAGATTTCTTTGTTCGTTGATGGGTTGGCAAAAGTACAAGTCTTAATCGGTTTAATCTTACTAAATTATGTGAAATATATTCTTGAATTGCACGACTTTGAGATGGTTTGTGTTTTACAGGCCTTGACAGGTCTAAGGTGCGTTCAGAAGGCTTTCTGAAACATTCAGATTGAAGATGAACAAATCGGGGCCGAGAAACAAGAGAAACGAAATTAAAAAACAAAGAAAACGGACCGAACAAGGGCCAAGGCGCTGACGACCTGGCCCGCATCGGCGACGCTTCTGCGCGTCAAGAAACATGGTAACTCACGTCGGACCAAACGGACCCACGTCGCCAATGCGGTGAGACGCATAGGCGACACTTATGACTGTTTCAAGTCAGATTTTGATGAGATCTGCCCTTTATTCCGATTTTCATGTGGGGGTTTCAAAAAATTCGAATATCATTGACTCTTGAACAATTCCCATTGATACTTACCTATCCTTGACCAATTCTAAACACTCACAATCACCCAATTGAAGAACCAACACCAAGAATGGAAGACTTAATCATTATTTCAACCACAATGCAAGGCTAATTCTTCATAATCATCCCCGGGTGAAAATTGTAAGTTGTCTAGGGTTGTATTTGCATGTTTGGTTTTATAGAAACATTTTGGTAATATTTTGATTGTAAGATTTGTACAAATCACTTTTTAGTGTTGTTAGGAATTCATGGTTGTTGATGATTTTCTTGCATCATAGACATTGTGAAAGGATAATTGCTATTGATTTTGGTTTGTATTAGGATTTGTGTGGGTTATTACGAAACATACTTTTGTCCATTAATTGATGAATGTTGATGTCTAAGATTAATGACTTGCTTATTTTTTTTCACAAACTTAGAATTCTTAACTTGATCAAACCATTTGTGTGAATTGACCCTAGTTTCTTGTTAATCCAAAACCCGGGTATGAATACTTCTACAATATTTTTCACAACTCATTTTAGTAAATCATTTTTTATAATCATCAAGCTAATTACAATCATTATTGTTTAACACAATATTGAATCACTTTGTGATTCATCTCTCTAAACAAACTTTTTAACAGAAAATAACAAGCTTCATAAAAGATAACGTTTTCATAAGTGACATGTTTAATCAAGTAAGCCTAAACATCGACCATAAACTCTCCGTGGTTCCACACCCTTCTTACCATTAACTATCTAGCTAAGAGTTCTAATGAGCTCATTTTAACTTTATCTTTGACCAGACCCTCGATCCGACCAGTCACCAGCTGGTACATGCGTTTATACCACAATCACCGAGTCTCAAATTATTGCTTTGCATAAACAACTCTCAAGTTGCAGTTCGGTTGACGGCTTACTAAATGTCCCGAAACAAATGTTAACATCATCGTTTCACAAGAAGGCCTTGTTAGGGGTGGATTTCTAAATGACCCGTGATCCTCAATTATTATCCTGTTTGGTGATCCTTACTTCTGTATCAGTTAGTGATCCTCAGAAGTGCCTCAGGATCAGGATCATGGATCATCCTAAGGATCCTTATACTAATGATTGTCTGCTTTGAATTCGTAACTGTTTTGCAGGAATATCAATTGGGACTTGGTCTTGGCGATATTTCTGGAGAATATTCTAAGTCTATTCCGCACGTGCTTGGTCAAAAATGGACGTTGTGGAGTCGTGGAGGACTTGCACCAATTGCGGATAGTTTGTTATTTAGATTTTTACTAGATTTAAAAGGGGTAGCGAGCTAATTAGAAAACACTTTTGCTATTTTTGGCTACACACACTCTTACAACCGCTCATAACAGCTCTCGTTCATTCACTTAGCAATTTCGTACACTTTTTACACATTACACTATAGTGATCCTTGTATTTAGCTCGCTATCATCCGAAGTTGTAACACATTACTTGTTTAATTTGAGTTGGTGATCGGTAGTTTCCATCACCTGGGGTTTTTTGTGCCGGAGATCAACTCTTGATCAAGGGCTTTTTCCCCGTATAAACCTTGTGTCACTTGTTATTTATTTTTCATAGTGATCCTTATTACTATAAACCAATTCAAGCATCATACCCCGTAACAGAGAGTTTGGTTACATTATCTTCGTCCGATTTTTTTGACCAAAACAGTTTGGCGCCCACCGTGGGGCAATTGGTGCTTCATTTCTAATAAATTCTCATCTTTGTGATCATTCCGGTTCATTGCATACGAGCAGATGGCTTCATCATCAAAGAATACCTCCAGTGCGATGTCTGCAGTCAATTCATCCCAGGGCATTCCACCTTTGCCTCCACCACCTTCTGGACCTCAGAAAAATGCCGAGAAGAAACCAACTCCCATTTTCTCAAAACCTCCAACTTCTTCTGCTTCTTATACTCCTACTACTAGTGACTTGTTTACTCTGATTTTGCAGATGAAGGAGCATATCCAGCAGCAGGACAAGACCAATGAAAGGATCCTTAGAGAAATTGGAGACATCAAGAAACAGAAGAGATCGGCAGAGGATCATTCCCCACTAATGCCCAGATCTTTGAATTTTGATACTCCGGTTATAACTTCTCAGCCTTCAGTGGTTCCAGACGTTCAATATGTGGGAGGACCAAAAGGAATGCATTACGGGTCATCAGCAATGACTCAGGCTTCAGGGTTACACTTTCAACCATCAGGATCCCATCCTCAGCATATAGGATCCTTTGCAAGCTCAGGAGGATACTCGGGAGCGCAGCAGATTCAAGGGTACTGGCCGTTTCAAGGATCCTCCCAGGTTCAAGGATCCTCCCAGGTTCAAGGATCCTCCCAGGTTCAGGGATCCTCCTATGTTCAAGGATCCTCCCAGGTTCAAGGATCCTCCTATGTTCAAGGATCCTCCCAGGTTCAAGGATCCTCCCAGGTTCAAGGATCCTCCTATGTTCAAGGATCCTCCCAGGTTCAAGGATCCTCCTATGTTCCAGGATCCTCCCAAGTTCAAGGATCCTCCTATGTTCCGGGATCCTCCCAGGTTCAAGGATCCTTCTATGTTCCAGGATCCTCCCAAGTTCAAGGATCCTCCTATGTTCCAGGATCCTCCCAGGTCCAAGGATACTCACAGTTTCAAGGATCCTTCCAGATTCCGGGATCCTTAAGGAGTTTGCAATCAGGAAGTTCCGACATCCATCAGGGAGATTTCATTCCAATGCAAACCATTGCTTCTACTGGTCCATCGGTCATTCCAGAGCCCCAACAATATGGATTAACATCCACTCTTCCTAATTTGAATCCAATGGGAGGTAACACTTTTAATAATTCTTATACTACTAACCATGGCCTTATGCAGGATACAGGTATCAATCATGCCATGGCCAGAGAATTGCAATAGTTAAAGGACATGATATCAAGTGTCCCAGGAGTGGTCAAGCCTATCCTAGAGATTGCAGATGGGAGCCACAAGATATCTCGTTTTTCACCACCAATCTGTGATGCTGAGATACCCAAGAGGTTCCACGTACCTACCATGAAGTTGTATGATGGTTCAACGGATCCTGAGGAACACATAGCTCAATACAGGGAAAGGATGGAGATCAATCCCATCCCAGAAAGGTTAAAGGAAGCATGTCTGTGCAAGGGATTTGGATCCACTCTTACTGGATCGACTCTTAAATGGCTGCTAAGTCTTCCTCCTTACTCTATTACCTCATTTGCTAATCTAGTTAACCTATTTAATAACCAATTTTCTTGTAGTAGGAAATTTGAGCGTTTAACTAGTGATCTGTATAGGATAACCCAGGGTCATAATGAATCATTAAGGGATTATATCACTAAATTTAGTAAAGAATCCTTAGATATTCCTAACCTGGACATAGCTACGGCTGTTGAAGCGTTTAAAATGGGACTGCTTAGGGATTCGTTATTCTATGATGATCTTGTTATGACACCATGCAGGAACCTAGATGAGGTAAGAACCCGGGCCCTTAGGTTCATCCGGCTAGAGGATGACAAAAGGATCCAGGAGAGGTTAGCAGGATCCTCAAAGCAAGAGAAGCAAGGATCCTCATTCAAGAACAACAAGTTCAGATCCTATAATAAATCCGATAACCAGAATGTGCATGCTGTTGAACAAGAAGAGGATGATGAGGATTATCCTCCAATCTCTGAATATTGTTTTTCTGTTGATAACAATGAACTAATCCTTGCGATGCAGAATTTAGGTGATAAAGCTAGATGGCCCAGAAAAAATGATAGACCAGCTGCAACTAAAGATAAGTCAAAGTGGTGTGCATACCATGAAGATTTTGGGCATCTCACAGAAGAATGCATCGCATTGAGAAAAGAAATTGGATACTTGTTGAGCAAGGGGCACTTGAAAGAATTATTGGGGAGAAAGAAGTCAAGGACTCAGGATCCTGAAAGGATCCCAGAGAAAGCTCCAGCCCCTCCAGCAGATGCACAAATTATAAACTTTATTTCTGGAGGATCAGACATTTGTGGAACATCCTTCTCTGCAGCCAAAAGACATGCGAAGGAAACCAAGATGGATAATGGAGATAGACCCATTCGAACATCCAGTGTCTCCGAAGGAAAAGTTATAACTTTCGATGAGGATGATCGTGTTGACATCCAGGATCCTTATCATGATGGTTTGGTTATCACTCTTTTTATTTCTAACCATTTTGTTCGCAGGATCCTTATAGATGGAGGAAGCTTTGTGAACATTATCCAGCTTGATGTTCTCAAGAAGATGAACATCCCTGAATCCGACATCATACCAAGATCCTCTGTTCTCATGGGATTCAGTGGCGAGACTAAGAATACTCTGGGGGACATTAAACTCCCAATCTATATCGAATGCCTACATTCTTACCAAAAGTTTTGTGTTATTGACTATTTATCTTGTTGTAATGTGATCCTTGGCAGGCCTTGGATACACGATATGAAGGCAGTCCCATCCACTTATCATCAATGTGTGAAGCTTCCTAGTCCTTGGGGAATAGTGAAGATTGATAGTGATCAGCAAGAGGCTAAGAACTGCTACACCTCATCAATGAAACCAGCATCAAAGTCTAGGGAGCAATAGCAATCAAAGTGTCCTCCAAGGGATGTCTTGGAGGCAAGAGAACAGGATATAGTAGAAATCCTTATGGATCCTGATGATCTTGAATCTATAGTTTATATAGGATCAGGGATCCTTGGCGAAATGAAGGAAGACCTCATATCCTTCCTCAAAAGGAGAAAGACTACCTTTGCATGGAAACACGAAGACATGACAGGTATATCTAAAGATGTAATCACTCACAAACTTGGCATTGATAGGTCCTTCAAACCAATCCATCAAAGGAGAAGGAAATTTGCACCAGAAAGAAATGCCATTATCCAGGAGGAGGTAGAGAAATTACTCCGAGCAGGTATGATTAGAGAGGTCAAGTATCCAAGATGGTTGGCCAATGTGGTTGTTGTTCAAAAGAAAAACGGAAAGTGGAGGGTATGTGTCGATTTCACCGATTTAAATAAGGCATGTCCCAAGGATCCTTTCCCATTACCCCACATTGACTCCATGGTGGATGCCACTGGGGGTCATGAACTGTTAACTTTTATGGATGCTTCGTCTGGATTTCAACAAATTCAGATGGAACCATCCGATCAAGAGGATACAGCCTTCATGACTCCTACTGGTATATACTGCTATATTGCTATGCCATTCGGACTAAGAAATGCAGGTGCAACTTATCAAAGGCTAGTGAATATGATGTTCAAGGATCAGATCGGACAAACTATGGAGGTTTACATAGACGATATGGTGGTAAAATCAATAAAGGCTGAGGATCACCTAAGAGACTTGGAGGAAGCGTTCAATATCCTTGACAAATATAATATGAAGCTTAATCCTTCAAAATGTCACTTTGGTGTTAAAGTAGGTAAATTCTTAGGATATATGGTGATAAAGAGAGGCATTGAAGCCAGTCCAGAACAAATCAAAGCAATAGTGAACATCAAGTCCCCTACCAATGCTAAGGATGTTCAGAGGTTAACAGGCAGGATTGCAGCTTTAAACAGATTCATATCCAAATCCTCAGAAAAGTGCAAGGAATTCTATGATATCCTAAGGAAGAACATGAAATTCGAGTGGACTGAGAAGCATGAAAGTGCCTTAAGAGCTCTTAAGGATTACCTATCCTCGGCCCCGGCTTTGATGAAACCAAAAAAAGGAGATGTGTTATCCTTATATCTTGCGGTATCCTCAAAAGCAGTAAGTGCCGTCCTTGTTAAGGATCACGAAGGTACACAACATCCTGTCTATTATGTAAGTAAAAGTTTACTTGATGCTGAATCCAGGTATTCACACTTAGAAAAACTTATCCTTGCATTAATTATGGCATCTACTAAATTAAGACATTATTTTGAAACTCATGCTATTATCGTCAAAACTAATTTTCCAATTAAGAATGTCCTCAGGAAACCTGAAATGTCAGGAAGGATGGCTAAGTGGGCAGTGAAGCTAAGTGCATATGATATAAGATATGAGCCTAGGACAGCCATTAAATCCCAAGCATTAGCTGACTTTGTGGCAGATTTCAGTAGTGATTTACAAAAGGAAGCTGAATTAGAAGTCCAGCAGCTAGAAGAGACCAAGGATCCTTGGATACTCTACACTGATGGATCCTCAAACGTCAAGGGAACAGGGCTTGGAATACTACTAAAATCGCCACAGGGGGACATAATACCCCACTCTATAGCTTGTGAGTTCCAAACCACTAACAATGAGGCTGAATACGAAGCCTTGATAGCTGGCTTGCAAATTGCTAAGCATATGAGGATCAGGTATCTTGAGGTACATGTAGATTCTTTGTTAATCACTAATCACTTTAATGGATCCTATGTTGTTAAAGGTGAAAAGCTAATCAAATATCTGGAGTTAGTCAAAGAATTGGCACTCTCTTTTGTATCCTTTAGTTTGACACAGGTACCAAGGGAAGAGAATGCAGAGGCAGATGCACTAGCCAATTTAGGATCATCCTTGAAGATCCCGGAGGATATCAAGATCCCTATTATCCATATCCTGACCCCGGCTATCGAGGATCATGTGACTATGGAGATAGGAGAGGATTCTGCAATCACCCCTAGCGATGATAATCAATCCCATTCAGGATCATGGATCCTCCCAATCATGAGATACTTACAACATGGAGAGATTCCTACAGGAGAAAACCCTAGGGCTTTCAAAATTAAGGTATCTCAATTCACAATTTTAAATAATATGTTGTATAAACGATCTCTTGCAGGACCATACTTAAGATGCATTGAGGATCCTGAAATCCAAGAAGTTTTAAAAGACTTCCATGAAGGAGATTGTGGAAACCACACTGGGGCAGGGCGTTATTCTCAAGGATCCTGAGGACAGGATACTACTGGCCAACCATGAAGAGAGATGCTGTGGAGTATGCTAAGAAATGTGATCCTTGTCAGAGACACAGCAATATCCTTCATCAACCAGCTGAATTTTTGCATCCTATATGTTTTGGTCAAAAAATCTGATAAGGATATTGCAACCAAACTCTTTGTTATGGGGTATGATGCTTGAAATATTGAACAATAACAAGGATCACTTCAATGTAAATTGCACAAACGACACAAGGGTTTATACGGGGAAAAAGCCCTTGATCAAGAGTTGATCTCCGGCACAAAAAACCCCGGGTGATGGAAACTACCGATCACCAAGCTCAAATAAATAAAAAATGTATACAACTTCGGATAGTAACGAGCTAGGTACAAGGATCACTATCGTGTAATGTGTAAAAGTGAGTGAAAATGAATGTGTGTTCGTCAAGAGCTTCACGTGTGCGAGTATACGAGTGTGTGTAACTGAAAAATGGCTAAGTGTTTTTCTACTAGCTCGTTACCCCTTTTAAAATAGAAGTTAACTACACTAACTAACTATCCGACTTTCGTGCCAAGCTCCCACGTTCTCCACAACGTCCATTTTTGGCCAAGCACGTGCGGGATATTTTGGGAATATTCTCCAGGAATGTCGCCAAGACTTGGTCAAGCTCGTTATTCCTGCGAGGTAATACAAAACATAAATAAACAATCGTCAGTACGAGGATCCTTAAAGTGATCCATGATCCTGATCCTGAAGCTCTTCTGAGGATCACCACCTGTCACAGAAGTAAGGATCATTAATTAGGATAACGAATAAGGATCACTAATTGTTAGAAAATCCTCCCCTAACAATTGCCCCCAAAATATAAGGAGTGATATGTAAAATTAGCGAGTTATGTTTTCTTGATCTTATCCGCAACTAACTAACGGATATATAGCCGTTGATATCGAACTATCCGTTGCAATTGTGACGTCACAGAAGTGACAACCCTGCACGATCATGATTATAAATAGGGGATAGAGATAGGATCAAATGCATTTAAATTCGAAAGAAACTCCCTTTAAATTCTCAGTCGACGATCAACCAGGTATTTCTTTCTCCTCTTTCTCCCTTTCTTACTCTGTTTTTCTTTCTTTATCACCACCGCTTTGAGAATGTTGCTCCGAAGCTCACCGGGCAAGGATCACAAAAAGGATAGCCCTTTGAAGAGTCAAAAGATCATCAAAGACTCAGTGAACGAGAGGTGTTGCTTTAACGATGCACAAGTAGATAACATCCGTCACCGTTTTCCGGCGAATGCCTTTTTCAAACCCTTCGATCCTACTGTCCTGAGCGACTATGTTTCAGAAACATGGGTTGCCTTTCCAGTTACTCCATTTGCCATAGGGTACACCTATCCTTTCCCAGAATTCACACAATCCTTCTTTTCCCTTACCGGCATTTCTTATATCCAAGCCATGCCGATGATTTGGAGGGTTTTGTATACCCTAGAGAGGATCATTGAGCAGGAGGACGTTGATTTAGGAATGTCGGAATTGGCGGAACTGTATGATCTTACTACCTTTGGTTCCCATCGTTATTTGTTCAAACGAAAACCCGGTGCAGAATATCCCCTTCTTAAAGTCACCAAGAATGACAAAGATTGGAAACGTCGCTTCTTCTTTGTAAGAAGGGATACCATTTCAGATGGAAAGCATTTACCAAGGGAGTGGTCCACCAATGGTAGGACAGAGGATCCTGAGAAGGATCACCAGGTAGTCTTGTTTTTGTAATAGGATCACTAACCCTTTCTGTCTTGTGTCATGCAGCTATCTCTGTTTCACATCTCCTCACAACACCCGCAACCAGGGAAAGGCTTGCTGCTTTCTGGAAACTCGATCCTGAAACTAGAACTTTCAAGACAACAACCCAAGACTCTCAGGAGGTATCCTCAGGCTCTGTTACGATGTCAAGTAAGTATCTTTGTTTAAAATTTAAATAAATAGTGAAATGTAAATTAAGAAAAGATACTTATCTTGTTTTGGTTGTGTAGGTGCTGGAAAATCTGCCAAAGCTGCTTCAAGGTTCAGTGTCACCGATCTCACCACTGTCAAATCCTCTAAAAGAAAGGTTCCTGCCAGCCCAACAGCCTCAATCCCCAAGGCACCCCTCAAAGGAAAGGGAATCAAGAAGAGAAAGGCCTCCGAGGCTGAGGATTTGCAGGGTCTGCCCCTAATCCGCCACCAATTCCTCGAGTACTTCAATGATGTAAGGATCACCAACTCTGCCTTGGTATCCTACTTGTAAGAGGATCACCTCCAACAGGTTGCCGTGCTCAAGGATCTTGCACTTGCTGACCTTCGGAAGGAACTCCAGGATACCAAACAGGAGATGGCCAAGGTGCTGGTTAATTTTGACTATGAAAGGCAGGAGATCACAGATGATGCCAAAGTCTCTGCCGCCATAGCAATGTACTAAACCAAGCTGCAAATGGCCTTGGAAGCTCAGGATCCTGCCTTCGACAAAAGCAACTGGGAAATTGAAGAATGGAAGGCAAGGCTGGCTGAATTGGGTGATGAAGAAGAAGCTGAAGAGATCCTGACAATTGAGGCTGGAAGCAAGGATGAAGATGGTGAAGCAAGTGGAGCCGGAGGTGGTGATGCAGCAAAGGTTTAGGCTGCTTGATTGGGCGATGATGGACATTTCTAGACGTAGCCGGAGCCCAATTTTTAAATTTGGTAGTAGCTTTTTGTGGTTGTGATGTTGAACAATGATGGTCTGTACTGAACAATAGTTTTTTAGGATTAAGGATCATGTATGATCCTTTGGACAATAGGTAGGATTGCAATTGGTGGAGGGATCCTCTGTTTGGGGGATGAAGCCATTGTGATCCTGCCGCCTTTATATTCCTGCACTTCTTTTGAACTTATTATCATGGACACCCTTTACCTACCCCAGCGGACGGGCCACGTTTTGCTGGTAGATGCTCGGGTAGGTAATTTTGACAACCTTTTAAGGGTTAGTCTTTTGTTAATAAATAAAATCTTAACCTTTTGTCGCTTATCTTGTGTTGTTATCCTTGTGTTTCTTTGATTTTCCTTTGTTTTGTTGCATATTTATTGAACAAATAATTTTGAATAAGTCAAATTGAAAATATTTAGGATATGATCCATGATCAGATATCCTTTATTTAAAGAATCTCAAAAAGCAATATATTTTAAGGATCACAAGTCTAGTTGTCAAACTTTAAGGGTTATTCAAATAAATAATGAATAGAATTAAAAATAGTTAAGGATCATACCTGAGGATCCAAGTTAGGATCCTAACCATAATAAGGATAACTATAAGATAAACCTTAGAATAAATTAAGGATCAAGGATCCCTAGTTGCCTATCTTCAAGAACCTGAAATAGAGCATAACTTGGGACTAAGCCAATATAAGATAATAGTTAGCAACTGGGGACAAGCCCAAGGATAACTGGGGACAAGCCCAAGGATAACTGGGGACAAGCCCAAGGATCGTATGTAAACTGGAGTATGGCCCTAACTGGCGACTATCCAAACTTAGTGACATGAAAATGCCAAAACCTTAGCTAACGTGAAAACGTTAGAAACCTTAGCTAACGTGAAAACGTTAGAAACCTTGTGAACGGATGTATGGTACGTCTACCATTATACGTAGGATCCTAGGCATAGCCAGTACAATGGAATTATCAGCCCCTAAAACGAGTACTGGTCCCACTGCCTTGAACTATACCAGGATCATCATGCGCTACTGGCGGAACTGGGGTCAAGCCCAAATAACTGGGGTTAAACCCAAGGAACGGATTGCTTCAGTGGATAACCAATGTTATGCTAAGGATACCTGAACTTTCAAAACTTAAACTCACGTGAAAGATGGATAAAGGATACATGATCCTTATCCTTATATGAGAAAATAAAGAAATGAAATAGTTCAAGTTTAGGATATTACCTAAGTAAGGATCACCAATACTTTGAGGATCCTTTAAGGATATCCCTATCGTGAGGATCATCTGTGCCATGAGGATCCTGCTTACATGAAATATTTCTTCAAGTGGACAGCATTCCAAGCTCTTGGTAGCAAATCACCTTCCATGGTTAGCAATCTATATGCCCCCTTTCCTGCTTCAGCTTCAATCAAATAAGGGCCTTCCCATTTTGGAGCCAATTTTCCATCAGCAGGATTGGTGGTATTCTGAAATGCTTTCCTTAATACCATATCTCCAACTTGAAACCTCCTGATCCTGACATTTTTGTTGTAAGCACCAGCCATTCTTTGCTGATAACTGGCCATCCTTATCCTAGCCATATCCCTGATTTCTTCAATAGTATCCAGGTCTTGAGCCAAGTTCTCATCATTTTCCTCAGGATCACGGGTACTTGTTCTTGCAGTTGGAACCACCATTTCTGTTGGGATCACTGACTCTGCCCCAAATACCAAAGAGAATGGGGTTTGACCAGTAGCATTCTTAGGGGTTGTCCTATCAGCCCAAAGCACATAGGGTAGTTCTTCTGCCCATTTCCCTTTCTTGGATCCAAGCTTCTTCTTCAAATTGTTGATGATGATCTTGTTGGATGATTCTGCTTGACCATTAGCTTGTGGGTGGACTGGTGTTGATGTTATCATCCTAATCCCCCAGCTGTCACAAAAGTTAGTGGTTCTGCCCCCAATAAATTGGGAACCATTATCACATATAATCTCAGAAGGAATTCCAAATCTAGTTATAATATTTCTTTTAATGAAGGATATAACTTCCTTTTCTCTGACTTGGGCAAAAGCTTCAGCCTCTATCCACTTGGAGAAGTAATCAGTCATAGCAAGCATGAATACTTTTCCACCAGGTGCCTTAGGGAGCTTACCAACTATATCCATACCCCATCTCATAAATGGCCAAGAGGAGGATATAGGATGCAATAATTCAGCTGGTTGATGAAGGATATTGCTGTGTCTCTGACAAGGATCACATCTTTTAGCATACTCCACAGCATCTTTCTTCATGGTTGGCCAGTAGTATCCTGTCCTCAGGATCCTTGAAAATAATGCCCTGCCCCCAGTGTGGTTTCCACAATCTCCTTCATGGAAGTCTTTTAAAACTTCTTGGATTTCAGGATCCTCAATGCATCTCAAGTATGGTCCTGCAAGAGATCGTCTATACAACATATTATTTAAAATTGTAAATTGAGATACCTTAGATTTGAAAGCCCTAGGGTTTTCTCCTGTAGGAATCTCTCCATGTTGTAAGTATCTCATAATTGGTGAGATCCATGATCCTGATCCTGAATGGGATTGAGTATCCTCACAAGGGATAATTGCAGAATCATTTCCTATCTCCATGGCCTCATGATCCTCGATAGCCGGGGTCAGGATATGGATAATACGGATCTTGATATCCTCCGGGATCTTCAAGGATGATCCTAAGTTAGCCAATGCATCAGCTTCTGTATTTTCTTCCCTTGGTACCTGTGTCAAACTAAAGGAAACAAAAGAGAGTGCCAAACTTTTGACTATCTCTAAATATTTGGTTAGCTTTTCACCTTTAACAGCGTAGGATCCATTAAAGTGGTTTGTAATTAACAATGAATCTACATGTACCTCAAGATACCTGATCCCCATATGCTTTGCAATTTGCAAACCAGCAATTAAGGCTTCATATTCAGCCTCATTGTTAGTGGTTTGGAACTCACAAGCTATAGAGTGGGGTATTATGTCCCCCTGTGGCGATTTTAGTAGTATTCCAAGCCCTGTGCCTTTGACATTTGAGGATCCATCAGTATAGAGTATCCAAGGATCCTTGGTCTCTTCTAGCTGCTGGACTTCTAACTCAGCTTCTTCTTGTAAATCACTACTGAAATCAGCCACAAAGTCAGCTAATGCTTGGGATTTGATAGCTGTCCTAGGCTCATATCTTATATCATATGCACTTAGCTTCACTGCCCACTTAGCCATCCTTCCTGACATCTCTGGTTTCCTGAGGACATTCTTAATTGGAAAATTAGTTTTAACAATGATAACATGAGTTTCAAAATAATGTCTTAACTTAGTAGATGCCATAATTAGTGCAAGGATAAGTTTTTCAAGGTGTGAATACTTGGATTCGGCATCAAGTAAACTTTTACTTACATAGTAGACAGGATGTTGTGTACCTTCATGATCCTTAACAAGGACCGTACTTACTGCTTTTGAGGATACTGCAAGATACAAGGATAACACATCGCCTTTTTCTGGTTTCATCAAAGCCGGGGCTGAAGATAGGTAATCTTTGAGTGCTCTTAAAGCATTTTCATGCTTCTCAGTCCACTCAAATTTCTTGTTCTTCCTTAGGATATCATAGAATTCTTTGCACTTCTCTGAGGATTTGGATATAAATCTGTTCAAAGCTGCTATTCTGCCTGTTAGCCTTTGAACATCCTTAGCATTGGCCGGAGATTTGATGTTCACTATTGCTTTGATTTGTTCCGGGCTAGCTTCAATGCCTCTCTTTGTCACCATATATCCTAAGAATTTACCTGCTTTAACACCAAAGTGACATTTTGAAGGATTAAGTTTCATGTTATATTTGTCAAGGATATCGAATGCTTCCTCCAAGTCCCTTAGGTGATCCTCAGCTTTTATGGATTTTACCACCATATCATCTATGTAAACCTCCATAGTTTGTCCAATCTGATCCTTGAACATCATATTCACCAGCCTTTGATATGTTGCACCTGCATTTCTTAATCCAAACGGCATAGCAATATAGCAGTATATACCAGTTGGAGTCATGAAGGCTGTATCCTCTTGGTCGGATGGTTCCATTTGGATTTGTTGGAATCCAGATGAAGCATCCATGAAAGTTAACAGTTCATGACCCGCAGTTGCATCCACCATGGAGTCAATGTGGGGTAAAGGGAAAGGATCCTTGGGACATGCCTTATTTAAATCGGTAAAATCGACACATACCCTCCACTTTCCGTTTTTCTTTTGAACAACAACCACATTGGCCAACCATCTTGGATACTTGACCTCCCTTATCATACCTGCCCGGAGCAATTTCTCTACCTCTTCTTGGATAATGGCATTCCTTTCCGGTGCAAATTTTCTTCTCCTTTGATGGATTGGTTTGAAGGATTTGTCAATGCCGAGTTTGTGAGTGATTACATCTTTGGATATACCAGTCATGTCTTCGTGTTTCCATGCAAAGGTAGTCTTTCTCCTTTTGAGGAAGGATACGAGGTCTTCTTTCACTTCGCCAAGGATCCCTGATCCCATATAGATTTTGGATTCAGGATCATCGGGATCCATGAGGATTTCTACGACATCCTGCTCTCTTGCCTCCAAGACATCCCTTGGAGGATACCTTGATTGCTATTGCTCCCTTGACTTCGAGGCTGGTTTCATCGATGAAGTGTAGCAATTCTTAGCCTCCTGCTGATCACTATCAATCTTCACTATTCCCCAAGGACTAGGGAGCTTCACACATTGATGGTAGGTAGATGGGACTGCTTTCATATCGTGTATCCAAGGCCTGCCAAGGATAACATTACAACAAGATAAACAGTCAATAACACAAAATTTTTGATAAGAGTGTAGGCCTTCAATGTATATTGGGAGTTTAATGTCCCCCAGTGTATTCTTAGTTTCGCCACTAAATCCCACGAGCACGGAGGATCTTGGTATGATATCTGATTCGGGGATACCCATCTTCTTTAGAACATCAAGCTGGATAATGTTCACTGAACTTCCTCCGTCTATAAGGATCCTGTGGACAAAATGGTTAGATATAAAAAGAGTAATAACTAAACCATCGTGATGAGGATCCTGGATATCAACACGATCCTCTTCATCAAAGGTTATGACTTTTCTTTCGGAGACACTTGATGTTCGAACTGGTCTTTCTCCATTATCCATTTTAGTTTCCTTTGCATGCCTTTTAGCTGCTGAGAAGGATGTGCCGCAAATGTTTGATCCTCCAGAAATGAAGTTTATCACTTGTGCATCTGCTGGAGGGGCTGGAGCCTTCTCAGGGATCCTTTCAGGATCCTGAGTCTTTGACTTTTTCCTTCCCAACAATTCTTTTAGATGCCCCTTGCTCAACAAGTATCCAATCTCCTTTCTTAGTGCAATGCATTGTTCTGTGAGATGCCCAAAATCTTCATGGTATGCACACCACTTTGATTTATCCTTAGTTGCAGCTGGCCTATCATTTTTTCTCGGCCATCTAGCTTTATCACCTAAGTTCTGCATAGCAAGGATTAGTTCATTGTTATCAACACAAAAACAATATTCAGAAATTGGAGGATAATCCTCATCATCCTCTTCTTGATCAACAGAATGCACGTTCTGGTTATCAGTTCTGTTGTAGGATCTGAACTTGTTGTTCCTGAATGAGGATCCTTGCTTATCCTGCTTTGAGGATCCTGCTAACCTCTCCTGGATCCTCTTGTCGTCCTCTAGCCGAATGAACCTAAGTGCTCGTGTTCTTACCTCATCTAAGTTCCTGCATGGTGTCATAACAAGATCATCATAGAACGACGAATCCCTAAGCAATCCCGTTTTAAAGGCCTCAACAGCCGTAGCTATATCTAAATTGGGAATGTCTAAGGATTCCTTACTAAATTTGGTAATGTAATCCCTTAATGATTCATTATGACCCTGGGTTATCCTATATAGATCACTAGTTAATCGTTCAAATTTTCTACTACAAGAAAACTGATTATTAAACAAGTTAACTAGGTTAGCAAATGAGGTAATAGAATAAGGGGGAAGACTTAGCAGCCATTTGAGAGCTGATCCAGTAAGAGTGGATCCGAATCCCTTGCACAGGCACGCTTCCTTTAACCTTTCTGGATTTGGATTGATCTCCATCCTCTCCCTGTATTGTGCTATGTGTTCCTCAGGATCTGTCGAACCATCATACAGCTTCATTGTTGGCACATGGAACCTCTTAGGTATCTCAGCATCACAGATTGGTGGTGCAAAACGAGATATCTTGTGGCTTCCATCTGCAATCTCTGGGATTGGTTTGACCACTCCTGGAACACTTGATATCATATCCTTTAACTTTTGCAATTCTCTGGCCATGGCATGATTGATACCTGGATCCTGCATAAGACCATGGTTAGTAATATAAGAATTATTAAAAGTGTTACCTCCCATTGGATTCAGATTAGGAAGATTGGATGTTAATCCATATTGTTGAGGCTCTGGAATGATCGAGGGACCAGTAGAAGCATTGGTCTGCATTGGAATAAAATCTCCCTGATGGACATCTGAACTTCCTGTTTGCAAACTCCTCAAGGATCCTGGCATCTGGAAGGATCCCTGAAACTGGGACGATCCTGGAACGAAGGAGGATCCTTGAACCTGGGATGATCCTGGAAAGAAGGAGGATCCTTGAACCTGGGATGATCCTGGAACAAAGGAGGATCCTTGAACCTGGGACGATCCTGGAACAAAGGAGGATCCTTGAACCTGGGACGATCCTGGAACAAAGGAGGATCCTTGAACCTGGGACGATCCTGGAACAAAGGAGGATCCTTGAACCTGGGACGATCCTGGAACAAAGGAGGATCCTTAAATCTGCTGCATTCCTGAATATCCTCCTGAACTCGTAAGGGATCCCATATGCTGAGGATAGGATCCCGCTGGCTGGAAATATGAACCTGATGCCTGGGTCACTGTTGTTGTTCCGTAGTGCACTCCTTTTGGTCCACCCACATATTGAACGTCTGGAGCCACTGATGGCTGAGAAGTAATCACCGGAGTATCAAAATTCAAGGATTTCGGCACCAGTGGGGAATGATCCTCTGCTGTTGTCTTTTGTTTCTTGAGATCTCCGATTTCTTTGAGAATCCTCTCATTGGTCTTATCCTGTTGCCGTATTTGATCCTTCATCTGCAAAATCAAAGTAAACATGTCACTAGTAGTGGGAGTGTAAGAAGCAGAAGAAGTTGGAGGTTTTGAGAAAATGGGAGTTGGTTTCTTCGCAGCATTCTCAGCATTCTTCTGGGATCCAGAAGGTGGTGGAGGCAAAGGGGGAACGCCTTGAGAAGAAGTGAATGAGGGCATCAAATTTGAAGCATTCTTCGCTGAGGAAGCCATTTGCTTGGTTGTAGTACACCGAAATGAGCACAGAAATGCGAATTTTTCTAAGGACGAAGCACCAATTGCCCCACGGTGGGCGCCAAACTGTTTTGGTCAAAAAATCTGATAAGGATATTGCAACCAAACTCTTTGTTATGGGGTATGATGCTTGAAATATTGAACAATGACAAGGATCACTTCAATGTAAATTGCACAAACGACACAAGGGTTTATACGGGGAAAAAGCCCTTGATCAAGAGTTGATCTCCGGCACAAAAAACCCCGGGTGATGGAAACTACCGATCACCAAGCTCAAATAAATAAAAAATGTATACAACTTCGGATAGTAACGAGCTAGGTACAAGGATCACTATCGTGTAATGTGTAAAAGTGAGTGAAAATGAATGTGTGTTCGTCGAGAGCTTCAAGTGTGCGAGTATACGAGTGTGTGTAACTGAAAAATGGCTAAGTGTTTTTCTACTAGCTCGTTACCCCGTTTTAAAATAGAAGTTAACTACACTAACTAACTATCCGACTTTCGTGCCAAGCTCCCACGTTCTCCACAACGTCCATTTTTGGCCAAGCACGTGCGGGATATTTTGGGAATATTCTCCAGGAATGTCGCCAAGACTTGGTCAAGCTCGTTATTCCTGCGAGGTAATACAAAACATAAATAAACAATCGTCAGTACGAGGATCCTTAAAGTGATCCATGATCCTGATCTTGAAGCTCTTCTGAGGATCACCACCTGTCACAGAAGTAAGGATCATTAATTAGGATAACGAATAAGGATCACTAATTGTTAGAAAATCCTCCCCTAACACTATATCCTCCTCTTGGCCATTTATGAGATGGGGTATGGATATAGTTGGTAAGCTCCCTAAGGCACCTGGTGGAAAAGTATTCATGCTTGCTATGACTGATTACTTCTCCAAGTGGATAGAGGCTGAAGCTTTTGCCCAAGTCAGAGAAAAGGAAGTTATATCCTTCATTAAAAGAAATATTATAACTAGATTCGGTATTCCTTCTGAAATTATATGTGATAATGGTTCCCAATTCATTGGGGGCAGAACCACTAACTTTTGTGACAGCTGGGGGATTAAGATGATAACATCAACACCAGTCCACCCACAAGCTAATGGTCAGGCAGAATCCTCCAATAAGATCATCATCAACAATTTGAAGAAGAAGCTTGGATCCAAGAAAGGGAAATGGTCAGAAGAATTACCTTATGTGCTTTGGGCTGATAGGACAACTCCTAAGAATGCTACAGGCCAAACTCCATTCTCTTTGGTATTTGGGGCAGAATCAGTGATCCCTACAGAAATGGTGGTTCCAACTGCTAGAACCAGTATTCGTGATCCTGAGGAAAATGATGAGAACTTGGTTCAAGACCTGGATACTATAGAAGAAATCAGAGATTTGGCAAGGATAAGGATGGCCAGTTATCAGCAAAGAATGGCCGGTGCCTACAACAAAAATGTTAGGATCAGGAAATTCCAAGTTGGTGATATGGTACTAAGGAAAGCATTTCAGAATACCACCAATCCTGCTGATGGAAAGTTGGCACCAAAATGGGAAGGCCCTTACTTGATTGAAGCTGAGGCAGGAAAGGGGGCATATCGATTGCTAACAATGGAAGGTGACTTACTACCAAGAGCTTGGAATGCTGTCCATTTGAAGAGATATTTCATGTGATAAGGATCCATGATCCTCACATGATAAACATCCTTAAAGGATCCTTAAAGCACAGATGATCCTCATTTTTGGTAACATTCTAATCTTAAATTATTTCATTTCCTTACTTTCTCACATAAGGATAAGGATCTTGCATCCTTTATCCCCATTTCACGAGATTTTGAGTTTTGAAGGTTCATGTACTCTTAACAAAAGGATAATTATCCACAAGAGCAACCAGTTATCCTTGGGCTTGTCCCCAGTTATCCTTGGGTTTGACCCCAGTTCCGCCAGTAGCGCACGATGATCCTGGTATAGTTCATGGCAGTGGGACCAGTACTCGTTTTAGGGGCTGATAATTCCATTGTACTGGCTATACCTAGGATCCTACGTATAATGGTAGACGTACCATACATCCGTTCTTAAGGTTTCTAGCGTTTTCACGTTAGCTAAGGTTTTGGCATTTTCATGGCACTAAGTTTGGATAGTCGCCAGTTAGGGCCATACTCCAGTTCACACACGATCCTTGGGCTTGTCCCCAGTTATCCTTGGGCTTGTCCCCAGTTATCCTTGGGCTTGTCCCCAGTTATCCTTCGGGCTTGTCCCCAGTTGCTAACTTTTATCTTATATTGGCTTAGTCCCGAGTTATGTTCTATTTCAGGTCTTCAAAGTTAAACAACTAAGGATCCTTGATCCTTACTTCTTACTAAGGTTTGTCCTATGGTTATCCTGGTTATAATATTAAGGGTTAGGATCCTAACTTGGATCCTCAGGTATGATCCTTAACTATTTTTATTTTATTCATTGATTATTTGAATAACCCTAATACTTTGACAACTGAACTCATGATCCTTAAAATATACCACTTTTTGGAATTTTTCAACTATAGGATATTTGATCCTGCATTATATCCTAAATTTTTATCTAAGTTGTTCAACTTTTCTTACTCAGACAAGTGTAAATGAAAACAATTGAAAAATAAAATAACAACAAGGATATCAACACAAGATAAGCCAAAAAAGATTAAGGTTATTTTATTAACAAAAGTTTAACCATCAAAGGTTGTCAAAATTACCTACCCCGAGCATCTACCAGCAATACGTGGCCCGTCCGCTGGGGTAGGTAAAGGGTGTCCATTGTCTAAAGGTCTTGGTAGTGCAGGAATTAAAAAGATGGCAGGATCACAATGGCTTCATCCCCCAAACAGAGGATCCCTCCACCAGTTGTAATCCTACCTATTGTCCAAAGGATCATTCATGATCCTTAACCCTAATAGCTATTGTTTAGTTATTACAGACCATCATTGTTTTAAAAACATCACAACCACAAAAAACTACTACCAAATTTAAAAATTGGGCTCCGGCTACGTCTAGGAATGTCCATCATCGCCCAATTGTGCAGCCTACACCTTCGCTGCATCCTCATTACCTCCAGCTTCGGTATCCTTAACCTGGTCCTTCCCACTACCTCCAGCCTCGATCGCCAAAACCTCCTCAGCCTCTTCATCATCTTCAAGATCAGCCAACCTCGCTTTCCAGCCCTCAACATCCCAGCTGCTTCTGTCGAAGTTAGGATCTTGAGCTTCCTGGGCCATCTTTAGTTTTGTTTGATACATTGTGATGGCAACGGAGACCTTTGCACCTTCTATGAGATCATGCTTCTCGTAGTCGATGTCGATCAAGATTTTAGCTGTCTTAGTCTTGGCATCTTGAAGGGCTTTTTCAAGATCAGCAATCTTAAGATCCTTATGCACTGCAACTTGTTGGAGGTCAGCAATCTTCTTATCCAGCTCCTCGACGCTTCCCACATAATCTTCAATCTCAGCAAATTTCTGCAAAGAAAAAGACAAAGCAATTCAAGATCAGATGATCCTCAAATGAGTAGGATACCTAGGCAGAATTGATGATCCTCACATCATTGAAGTATTCAAGGAACTGGTGGCGGATCAGTTGTAGGCCTTGTAGGTCCTCTGCATCAGAAGTTTTCCTCTTCTTGCCACCCCTTCCTTTAGTGGGTGCTTTGGGAATGGAGACGCTAGGACTGGTAGTGGCCCTCTTCTTCCTGTATCGAACATCATCAAGGTCGGCCATGTTGAACTGGGAGGCAGGCTTGGAAGATTTTCCGGCACCTACATATTTAAAGCAAGATAAGTATCCTTACCCTATTTCAATTTAACTATTTATTTTAATATTCAATTATACAAAAAGCAGGATACTTACTTGACATGGCGATGGAACCTGGGGATACTTCTTGTGAGTCTTGGGTGTCTATCTTGAATGACCTTATTTCAGGATCAAGCCTCCGAAAAGCAGCAAGCCTTTCCTTGGTGTGTGGGTGTTGTGATGAGGTGCGAAACAGAGATAGCTGCATAACACAAGACAAAAAGGGGTTAATGATCCTTTCACAAGAGCAAGATTACCTGGTGATCCTTCTCAGGATCCTCTGTCCTACCATTGGTGGACCACTTCCTGGGTAAATGCTTTCCGTTTGGAATGGTATCCCTCCTGACAAAGAAGAAGCGTCGTTTCCAATTTGTGTCATTCTTGGTGGCTTTAAAAATGGGATGTTCTTCGCCGGGTTTTCGCTTAAACAGATATTGGTGGGATCCAAACGTCGTGAGATCATACATCTCTGTCAGTTCTGACATTCCTAAATCAATCCCTTCCTGCTCTATGATCCTCTCCAGGGTATACAAGACCCTCCAAATCATCGGCATAGCTTGGATGTAAGAGATGCCGGTAAGGGAAAAGAAGGATTGGGTAAAGTCTGGAAAAGGATAGGTGTATCCTATGGTGAATGGAGTAACTGGAAATGTAACCCATGTTTCAGAAACATAGTCGCTCAGAACCGTGGGATCAAAAGGTTTGAAAAAGGCGTTCGCCGGAAAGCAATGACGGATCTTATCTACTTGAGCATCGGTAAAGCAACACCTTTCATTCACTGAGTCCTTGATGATCCCTTGACTCTTCAAGGGGCTATCCTTCTGGTGATCCTTGGCGGGGGAAGACCGGAGCATCATTGATGTTGGTAAAGAAAGAAAAACAGAGTAAGAGAAGGAGAAATGAGAGAAGAGATACCTGATTGATCTTCGACTGAGAATTTAAAGGGAGTTTCTTCGGATTTAAATGCATATTGATCCTATCTCTAACTCCTATTTATAATGATGATTTGCAGGATTGTCACGTCAGTGACGTCAGGTTTGCAACGGCTAGTCCGTCTTCAACGGCTAGTTATCCGTTAGTTTGTTGCGGATAAGATCAACAAAATACAACTCGTTTATTTACAATATAACTCCTTATATTTTGGGGGCAATTGTTAGGGGTGGATTTCTAAATGACCCGTGATCCTCAATTATTATCCTGTTTGGTGATCCTTACTTCTGTATCAGTTAGTGATCCTCAGAAGTGCCTCAGGATCAGGATCATGGATCATCCTAAGGATCCTTATACTAATGATTTTCTGCTTTGAATTCGTAACTGTTTTGCAGGAATATCAATTGGGACTTGGTCTTGGCGATATTTCTGGAGAATATTCTAAGTCTATTCCGCACGTGCTTGGTCAGAAATGGACGTTGTGGAGTCGTGGAGGACTTACACCAATTGCGGATAGTTTGTTATTTAGATTTTTACTAGATTTAAAAGGGGTAGCGAGCTAATTAGAAAACACTTTTGCTATTTTTGGCTACACACACTCTTACAACCGCTCATAACAGCTCTCGTTCATTCACTTAGCAATTTCGTACACTTTTTACACATTACACTATAGTGATCCTTGTATTTAGCTCGCTATCATCCGAAGTTGTAACACATTACTTGTTTAATTTGAGTTGGTGATCGGTAGTTTCCATCACCCGGGGTTTTTTGTGCCGGAGATCAACTCTTGATCAAGGGCTTTTTCCCCGTATAAACCTTGTGTCACTTGTTATTTATTTTTCATAGTGATCCTTATTACTATAAACCAATTCAAGCATCATACCCCGTAACAGAGAGTTTGGTTACATTATCTTCGTCCGATTTTTTGACCAAAACAGGCCTTTTAACAATATTATGTCTACTAGTTAGTATTATGGAAAGCAAGAAATGACAAGTTCCCGATGATAAGGCGTTCTTGATCACGAAGGTCTGTGAAGACATCAAGACAAATGGATTTACCTGGGTGATACACCTGGCGGATCTGCATTCCTTACTTCCTTAGGGTATATAGAATGCATACTTTCCATCCCTCCCATCCTTAAGGCACATGAGAGGGAAAAAGAGAATGATTGCCATATCGATTTGGATGAGTTTCTTTGATACTATTAAACAGGGGTGCGAGACATTGTTCCCCTAGTTCAGACCAAACTAATACATCATCATCCTTGCAAACTAATGTTTCTCTTCCATTGTAGATCTAAAAGCAATTACAGTCAAATCTCTTACCCCATCTTTATAATTACACAAAAAACACTAACTTTTCTCTCTTTTTCAATTAAATAATATTTTTCATACTTTTATTAGTACATTTTCTCTCTACTTCATTCACAACTAGTTTCGAAAATATTAAAAAACTATAGAGGTGAAGAACACCTCCTTTATTAGTACCTTTTCTCTCTACTTCATTCACAACTAGTTTCGAAAATATTAAAAAACTATAGAGGTGAAGAATACCTCCTGGTTGTAAACGAACCGAACGTTCAGTGAACAGTTCGTGAACCGTTTGGCGGGAAGTTCGTTTATGTTCGTTCGTTTAATAAACAAACGAATATGAACAAGAAATTTCGTTCGATTAGTTAAATGAACGAACAAGAACAGAGGTCTCGTTCGTCCGATTGTGTTCGTGAACGTTCGGTAAGGTGTTTGTGAACATTCGTTGATTTGCGTTCGTTTATGTTCGTATGTTTGTGTTTTAATTGAAGATCTTTGTATTTTCTTATATTTTATTTTTACTTTTTATATTATTAATCTTTTATTTTATTTATTTTATTTCCATAACAATTAAACCAGGAAACCCACTTTCACCTTGTTTATGCATCATTTTCATTTCATTTCTCATTATTTACATCCACGAATACGATCGACCTCCGTTCCACAATAAGGGATTCAAGTTCGAGTGCTACTCTCTGGGCCATATATCTTTATTCTTCGTCGTGTTCGCCAAATTTATTTGTGTTCGTGAACCGTTCGCGAACACACTAATTTTCTTAATGAACGAACACGAACATAAAATCTCGTTCGGTAAGTGTTTATGAACATATTCATTTCCTTAACGAACGAACACGAAAAAAGTTTTGTTCGTGTTCATTCGATTCGTTTCCAGCTACACTCCTCCAAATTTATGACTCCACTCACAACAATTATAAAAAAAAAAAAAATAGTTTTACATTTCCCATGCGCTCTCTTTCTCTCTCTACACTCATACCTTCCTTCTAAGTCATCCAAGGAACCGTTACTCTCTCTCTCTCTACCGGCGACCACCTCAAACTTTCAAGATTCATACATATACACCCACCCACTAATCATCTTATAGTTATGTGATCAACCAAACAAACAAGATCCAAATGGAATTGGGTTCTGCAGCTTCTTCAAAACCCCCACAAATCTCCGATATGTTCCAAAAGTTTGCAATCGCATTCAAAGCAAAAACCGTCGAATTCTTCACCGAAGAAGAACAAGAATCCGCCGCCACCTCCGCCGCCGTCTCCACCGCCGTGTCCGACAACGAAGACGGTTTCACGTTACTCGACTCTACCGAAGATTTCATCCCGGATCAAAAGGTTATTATCATCAAACCTGATTTCAATTTTGAAACTCAAAGTCAAACCGAAAGTCAAACTAAAAATCAATTTCCAATTCAAAAGCAAAATACTGTTTCCATCATACAACCGTTCGATACCCACTTCGGTAATTATCTGATCTCTTCTGTTTTCGCTGTGATTTCATCGTTTGAAGCTTCGTATCTTCAGTTACAAACCGCACATGTGCCGTTTGATGAAGAGGGTATTGTGGTAAATGATAAAGCTTTAGTTAATCAGCTTCAAAAGCTGTATGATTTAAGAGGGTTATATATAGATTCTCGAAAGAATCCGGATTTTAATGTTGATTTTACTAGTGGGTCTTGTTTAGAAGCTCAGGTTAACGAGAATCAGAGCAAGTTACGAGCCCTAGAAACTATGTTTAATAGGTTACAGTCTGATATTGATGGTAAAGACGATAAAGTTTCGATTTTGAGGAAACAATTAGGGGAAATTGAAGAGGGTAATGCGAAATTATCGATGAGATTGTCGAAAAGCTTGAAACCCCCAAATGGGTTTTTGCCAAGAATTAGGGTTTTTGATTCTATGTTGCGCGATGCGTGTCGATCTGCGCATCGGTTTACCAAATGTTTGATCCAGTTGATGAAGAAAGCTGGGTATGATTTGGATGTAGCAGCTAGTTATGTTCATCCGGATGTTGGGTATGTGAAAAAGGGGCATCATCGGTATGCTTTTTTGTCGTATGTTTGTTTAGGTATGTTTCAAGGTTTTGAAACCGAAAATTTCGGTTTGGTTGGATACGAAGGTTCTAATGATAATTCAATGGAATTGTTTGAGCATGTATCCGTTAATCCGTTGGAGACTTTAAATAAGAATCCTGATTTTCCTTTCTCGAAATTTTGTGAAAGAAAATACGAACAGCTTGTGCATCCGACGATGGAATCTTCGATATTCAAGAACGTGGACAGAAAGAATTTGGAGGTTATGGATTCATGGAGATCGGTTACAGTTTTCTATGATGCTTTTGTTAATATGTCTAGTTCAATATGGTTACTTCATAAACTGGCTCGTTTGTTTACTCCACCGGTTGAGATATTTCAGGTGGAAAAAGGGGTCGACTTTTCAATGGTTTATATGGAAGACGTAACAAAAAAGTATTCGATTCTTGAAAACGGTATATCAAAAGTGGGGTTTACAGTGATACCCGGGTTCAAAATAGGGAAGACCGTCGTTCAAGCTCAAGTTTATTTAACCGGATCAAAGAGTACAAAATGAGAACATTTGCAGCGGGTTGACCGTCAATCTTGGTTGGATGTTAAGAGATCTTATCTTGTGGTTTACAAGTGAAATTTTCGGGTAATGTATTTAATTTCACATTTATTGTTTGTTTTTAGCTTAAGTTTGAGTGTTTAGTGTTGTGTAGAGATTTCTGTACAGATGTTCTTTGCTTTTTTTTTTTTTCTTTTTTTGAGTAATGATGGGATGATACTAAAGAAGATAACGAATTGTATGTTTACTGCAAAATTGTGAAAATATCATAGCAGTTTCCAAAATCTTGTAATTCAGTTTCTATCAACATTACTTCTTATCAGTGAATTGGTGAAAAAGAAATGCAACTTTTAGCTTCTTGCGGGCGATTGCGGGTCAAAACCTGACTCTCTTTTAGATTTCTTGATTTTGTTGTATGTTATAGTGAAGAATCTGCTTGAATAATATCAACATATTACCTCTTATCTGTGAATTGGTGAAAATGAAATGCAAATATTTTAGCCCCTTGCCTGTGATTGTGTGTCAAAGACTCAAAATGTGATCCTCCTTTAGTCTTTTTGATTTCTTTTATATGTTGAACTGAAGAATCTGCTTGAATACTGTAGCCTCATAGCAATGGTTTTAAGTTGTTATATATTAGTTAATCGAACCTTCAAGTAGTTGATGAAAACAGTTTTTTCCCATAGTTTTTAAAAGCGGATATAGTGCTCGCTATAGCGCGCCATGTAGCGATGCGTCCCTATGGCGCTATAGGGTGTTTAGCGACAAATAGCGACTTTTTCCTTATTTTTTATTTTATTTTTATAAATCTAAATAGTGATGCCCATTAGGTTTTTTTTTTTAATTTCACGGTTGAAAAAAGAAGCGTATTTAGATGAAATATACATGTAAAATGTTCCTTAAATTTTCTACTGCTTATCACTAAACATGAAT
Organism: Helianthus tuberosus; assembly: GCA_030545235.1. Lineage (NCBI taxonomy): Eukaryota > Viridiplantae > Streptophyta > Magnoliopsida > Asterales > Asteraceae > Helianthus > Helianthus tuberosus. The sequence continues at coordinate 18,525,898 of CM060427.1, forward strand.
TAGCGGGCGCTATTTCGTCGCTATCGCTACGTAGCATATAGGCAGCTTGTCGCTATTTACCTCTATTCGCTATTCACAACTAGGGTTTTTCTCCTATGAACTAAATTCTTCAACAAACATCAAGAAACACAACTTTAACCTCTTTCATGTTTCTGGATGTTACTTCTTTTGAATTTATTCATTTTCTTGAGTTATGCAGCCTCATTATGGTGGTTATTATATGATTATTCTTGAATATTTTACCCTAAGTCAAGAGGTGAAAACAGCTTGTTTTTTTTTTATTTTATATGAATTTTGAATTCCAATGCTGTAAGGCTGCATCTATAGGGCATATTCTTGAAGAAATTCAAGAAACAGAGTCAACTCAGTTTATGTTTCTGGAATTTGCTTAAAAAATGATTAGGGTCAACAAGATTTCCGTGTTTTGTGGTTAAAAGAGTATTTATATATATATTTATGTTAGTTTAGGTGGAGTTTAGTGTTGTTTCATAAAAAGATTCTTTAGAGTTGTTCATTTAGCCCCAGTGTTTGTCTGTAGCTTTTCTCATGGTTGTATTTATTTAACAGTTTAATAAGAAATAAAGAAAACATTGCTGAATATTTGTATTTTTAATTAAATCCAAGTTTAAAGCTCGTATTTATATTTAAATTTCGCTTGTCTTCGGCGATTCGTTGTTACTCAACCGGACCTTTGTTTCGTTGTATTGAAACTTTGGTGAAGGTACGAATGGCGCAGATGACATTACAGGCGCATTTCGACTAGAATCCTAAACCACTGAATCACTAGGAGAGAGACTTTTTATACGCTCTTTGCTATCGCTACACTACAAGCACTTATTGATGCTGGTTTTGTTGGGGTTGAGTCATGTGGGTGAACTATTAAAATTATTTATTTGACTTGTTGATCATAAACTAGTCAAGTGTACCTACATATAATATTATAAATTGACTTTTATCATTTTTTATGGTAAACAGTACAAGTCCTTTATAATTTTTTGGAAGTCACTTGGGCCGGTCAGCTACCTAAGACTTGGTAATAAGATTTAGTTAAATGTTGATTGTGACAGTACTTGTTGATCTTAGTTAAAATTAGTGGTTGAAGTTGGCTGCAAACGAACCAAACATTAGCGTACAGTTCGTGAACCTTTGACGGAAAGTTCGTTCGTATTCGTTCGTTTATTAAACAAACGAACATGAGCAAGAAATTTTGTTCGTTTAGTTAAATGAACGAACATAAACAGAGGCCGTGTTAATATATCAAACTTTATTTTTTTTTTAAACATATCTTAACGAATGTATATGTGTTAATCAATTACATTATATTTATTCAACATATGTAATACATGGGTTTATTCAACTCGTGTAGTGCAATATACGTTTTTTTAAGATATAACTTTTTTATTACTTTGTATATAAAACTATAATTATTCAACCCATGTAATACACGAGCTTCTAAACTAGTTAGTTATCAATATAAACAAATAAATAGTTTACAATTAATCTAAATACTAGATGGAAGTACCTCCGCGTTGCGGCGGGGGGCACAACCGTACCAACAACATTAATAACACACCATCGCCAACGACAAGCAACACTGAAAAAGAAGACGTAAAAACTTTAGACCACGCACGTCCGTAACAACGTGTAGAAAATGACGCATTAATAAAAGTTGTTACCCCATAATCATGCACGTACCTTAAGTATAAGAGAAGTTGCAACCATTTTGAGAAAAGTTAGAAACATTTTGTAGTACACTTTGTTACTATATATATATACTAAGGCCCGTGTTGCAGTGGGGAACATAAAAATGTGCCAAGTTGCACCAATGCTATACCACCGCCAACGACTACCAGCACCGGGAAAACTCGTAAATAAAAATAAATAAAAATGGAAAAAGTAACATTGGGCGAAACATAGACGTAAAATCATTGACCCACTCACATCTATTGCGGCGTGTTAATACGAAGAAATTAGACCGAAACGTAAAACATAGAAAAGAATAACCAAGTCGATATAGGACATGCGAGTTGCGACGAACCTATTATATGAGAAATATAGACGTAAAAACATTGAACCACATACGCACTTTACGTCGTGTCTGGGCACGAATAAATTTAAAAAAATCAATTAATGTGTATTACCAAAATATATATATGATTAAAATAAGTAATAAAACTACTACAAAGAAATCATAAGATAAATAATAATAAAAATAAATATTATAATAAAATATAATGTTCCATAGACCTACTAACAATTTTTTTTTTGAAAAACTCATAAAACATAAGTTACAACACAATTATGCTCACAAAACTTGCTAATTGATAATATGGAAATATAAAGTGGTTTAAATTGATTTTTATTTTTAAAATATATAATGAATCAAAGAAATGATTGCGGATTTTCGGATCCATTTCTTCCCGTTAGGCCAAAATTTCGCAAATATCGTTTCCTTGTTAAACACCCTTCCCAAAGGTCTAGAAAGTGGAATTTGGGCCTTGACAAGCCCAATGGGTGCCTCCACAGCCCACGAGACAAGTTTTAACTTGGGTCTTCTAAAATCTAACATCTTACCATTGAATAGGGGTGTCCAAACTGCTCGGCACTCGAAGATCGTTCGATAATCGTTCGAAAAAGCTAGAAATTTGCTCGTCCGATTCTTTGCTCGGTTAAAACCGAGCCGAGCAGCTCGGTTCGGTTTAAAAACGAACCGAGCACGAGCATAGGTACGCTCGCTTGTCGCTCGTTCGGTTTCGATCGAATTTATTATTATTATTATTATTAGGGAAAGACTACACAAGAAACCCTTCATTTTTAAAAAACTTTGCAAACTCTATGTGTGGCCTAGATTTATCCACGTGTCCCAAGTCATCTGATTTTGTTTTTTGCCTCTAAGGGTATATTAGTCAATATACATACATTCACCCATCCCAAGATCTCTTTCCCCCATTGAATTGACATAATCATTAATGGCCATCACCTCACAAATCACCAAACCCCCCATTTATATAGATTTTTTCATTTTTAAAAGCAACAAATTATTAATCTCGTTCCTCATATCTCCTTCATCTTCACCTGCATTTCATCCTTTTCTCCATTAATGTCCATGGAGGCAAATCCACCAACCTCCGAGTTAATGTCGCCGGTTCATCTGTTCCCCAACATGTTCATAAAAATATATTGTGTTTGGGTTTGGAATTTTGAGAGATGGAAATGATGCCGGAAGGAGGTGGCGGAGGGAGGAGGAAGCCGTCGTCGAGAGAGAAGGAGAATAACCGGAGGAGAGAGAGACGACGGAGAGCGATTGCAGCGAATATATACAATGGGTTGAGAGCACAGGGGAATTATAATTTGCCAAAACATTGTGATAATAATGAGGTATTGAAAGCTCTTTGTAAAGAAGCTGGTTGGGTTGTTCTTCCTGATGGTACTACTTTTCGTAAGGTATTTTTTTAGTTTAACTTTTCATCAATTCATTTTTAGATCTGGGGGTTATGATTTATGAAGTGTGTTGTTGTAACACCTATGCCTCCATGGCCATCAAACAAATACCGAACCAATGAAATATTATCTTTCATACTTGGGATTTGTAAAAATATGTGTATCATTTGCACATATCAATTTTTGTTCCATTCCAAACTCTAAATCGCTTTCTGGAAGGTTATACGCGCACCGATGCGTAAATATAACCAGTTTAATGCAACAAACCCTCCGGAATAGTGACATAGGCTTAACATACCTTAAATAACCTTTACATAACTTAGAAATAAGTTTTGAAGGCTTTGGTATGGCAAAAACAAATTTATTCGCTTACAGGGACTAAATTTGACAAACTGTGAAAGTATGCCAATTTGAACTGTAACGGACATTCCGGAACATGACCATAAGTTAAACACACCTTAAATATCCTTTATATAGCTTAGAAATAGGCTTTGAGGGGTTCGGTGTGCTAAAATAAACTTTTGGCTCATTCAGGGACTAAAAGTGTCAAAAAGTGCACAAGTTTGCATTTTCGCGCATAACTTACGTTCTGAATACATCCGGACATCCAAAAATTTATGTAAGCACTAAAACATTTTATTTTAGTGTTTGGCATGAGAAAAATCCATTCGTCGCATCATTTGGATCGTTTTTCGCGCTTATGCGCATTCCGTCGTAATTAAGCGAACATCGCGTTCGTACGACCAAACGAACCAACACCCGGCATATTTTTGAGCATGTTTCATGTCCACAATGTTTAGGCAACATTTTAGGGCCTTAAAGTTGGCTTTACGGGCCTTAGAAGTGTCGGAAATGGCCTTAAACACGTGCAGGGACTGAAACTGTCATTTTTCAAACATGTTTGCTGATCAGAAGGGCCAGGCGGCCCGCATTGTGTTTGTCTGATCCTGAAGCGGGCCGCGTCCGCATATCAGACCAGATTCAATGTTGTTTTCAGCAAGTTGCAGCTGGTTGATCCACCACCACACATTCTCATATGCTTAGTCAGATGATAAGGATGATATTTAGCCACCACAACTTTACGACAAATGTACGGACAAGATCATGGCACGTTTTCCATGAAACGATCTTAACGGTGGACCTTTTACTATAAATACCCCACCCCCCATGCTTCATAATCACTAGAATTTTGATCTTAGAAACTCTAAGTTGAAACCATTGTTTCATACCTGAGATTCTCGGATCGAAATTAGCATTCGGGGACCCTTCGTAAGTATTCTTTCGTTCTTTTCCTTATTTTATTGTTTTTCGAGTCCGAAAGTCAAACTTTGTTTGACTTTCAGCGTTGACCAGTAATGGTCAATGCGAAGTTCGTTTGAACTTCGCAACGTGATTGTAATCACGATGGTTATAGTCCCTTGGGACTATGCCTTCTGATTACCACGTTGTCTAGGGTCGTAGGGTAAGCGATCTGATAAATCGCTTATACCTCGAACCCGACCCATTTGGTCGATCATTAGGATCCGACCAAACACATTAGGGGACCATAGTAGGTAGGGAATAACCTTCCGAGGTTATACCCTATGGTCACATCGTTTGAGTAGTTGTATGATAGGTAGTTTATATGCCTTAGGTAAATTACCAGAATACCCTTTTCATGTATAATTGGTAATTAAGCATATGTAACCTAATCTTTTGTCACATAACTGATTAAATAACATGTTTAGGCATATAACACTTGTCATAGGACTAGTTAGGCGGTCCGAACGCGTTTCACGCGCACGATGCGTTAAAGTAGCATAAGCTTCCTAAACGGGTCGTAATGGGTCGTATACAATTATGTTAGGTTTCAATTAGTATGTAGGCTTTGTTAAACCAAATGACACGAGTCTCTACACTCGTTTGGTTTACGAACCCTCATGCTACCCAATCTTCCGATATAGGTCCGGTTTATTAACTTAGTTACCTATATTAGGTGCCGTTTGATTCCGCGATCTCTAGCATTGTTTGGTTGTTACTCAAGGACTACTGAGCAATCTCAAGTGAGTACATAGACCCCTCTTTTACTGTTTTCCAAACATTTTGGGGGTGGAACACATGTGCCTACTTGTTACTTTCATGCTTTCCTGTTTTCACATCATACACTTGCTATGTTTATTAGTACATTCATAGTACATTCATAGTACATGATTTCATTACATTTTATGCTAGGTGTGCCCATTGTGTGCATTACTTAGTACATCGTTTTACATTACATTTCATGCTAGGTGTGCCCATTGTGTGCATTACTTAGTACATCGTTTTACATTACATTTCATGCTAGGTGTGCCCATTGTGTGCATTACTTAGTACATCGTTTTACATTACATTTCATGCTAGGTGTGCCCATTGTGTGCATTACTTAGTACATCGTTTTACATTACATTTCATGCTAGGTATGCCCATTGTGTGCATTACTTAGTACATCGTTTTACATTACATTTCACGCTACGTATGTTCATTTGATTACATACTTAGTGCATCGTTTTCACATGCTTACAATTTGGTATAACATTTGGTTTGTTTAACATGGAACAATACATTCATTAACATTGATCATGCCATTCGTTAGTAGGTAGTGGTACCATAGGAATTGGCAACTCCCGTTCCGGACATCCTGGGTATGGGGATGAAAGGAATGACCGAATTCGATATACATAATTTAGATAAACCTTTAAGTGGTTTAAGGGTTTATCGCCGCAGTCTCAAGGCTTGGATGTATGCATTTTCACAACACCGCATAGATGTTCGTATCAGTATAGCATGCATTTACACAAAACATAGCGTTGATTTAAACCGAGTTTTACTTCAATACTATTTTCTTGTGCATATGGTTTAGTTGATACATTTCACTAGCCATACATATCATTTTGGTTACATATTACATGATTTACATTGATCATGCATTTACACAAAACATAGCTTTGATTTAAACCGAGTTTTACTTCAATACTATGTTCTTGTGCATATGGTTTAGTTGATACATTTCACTAGCCATACATATCATTTTGGTTACATATTACATGATTTACATTGATCATGCATTTACACAAAACATAGCTTTGATTTAAACCGAGTTTTACTTCAATACTATGTTCTTGTGCATATGGTTTAGTTGATACATTTCACTAGCCATACATATCATTTTGGTTACACATTACATGGTTTACATTTGACACATAAACACTTTTGACATTGGTTATACATTACATGATTTACATTAGACATGAACATTTTACTTTGGTAGTTTGGTTTGAGTAAGTGATTAAGTAACGATGCGTGTGTAATATGATACAAGCATGGTGGATACGCCGCTGGTACTTCCTATATATAAGTGTTTGTATGGTATTATATATCGTAGCGTTATTTGAATCATTTCAGTTTTTGACATATAACATTTTATACAAATAACATACTTTTCACAAGACATTGTTTTACAAAACAACTTATCTTTTACAAACTCATTTTACTTGGTTATTCATTTAACCATACATTATTCTCTTATTTATACATATCATCTGATTTTATCGTTTTTCAAATGATTTACAAAACAAAGCAAATTACAAGGTTCATGACTAAACATTTTCTCAAACATAAGTCATGAAACCTATTTTCACAAAACCTATGTATCTTACAGGCATTTTTATGCTGACGTACCTATTTTCACATGTGTTTTTCAGGAGCTGTTGCATAAGATGATCAAGATACACATAGGCAGACTTGGGCTTTAGTCACAATAAAAGATGCAAGACTAGTTAATTATGTTGTATTTCTTTGTTTGTTAAGACATTGTAACACTTTTAATCAATAAAACGAAACTTCAATTGCCATGGATTTGAAACAATTAATTCTGTTACAACACTCCCTGACATTTCCGCCACATTTTGTATGTTCTACGTGGTCGGGGTGTGACAGTTGTGATCGATTAAACGGTTGAGATTGAATCGGAGTTGCATAAATTTTGTGTCTTCTGTTGTTGATTTAGGGTTTTTAAGGTGTAGATCTAATGAATTGATTTGAAATGTTAATTAATGTTGTTGAGTTGATTCGATTAGTCGATTGATTGATTATGCATTTATGCAGCAGCTTAATCTGCTTGAAAGTAGAGGTGTACAAATAACCGGTTCTGGAACTGAACCCGGAATAGACCCGATTTAGAAACCAGTTTTTAACTCGGGACCGATCCGATATGGTAACTGGTTTTGTAACACAAGACTGATCCGGTATACAACCTGGTATGTATAGGAACTGGTTTGAAAATCCTTCTGCTGAAAACAGTTAAAACCGAACCGAACAGGTAAAAAACTTGTAGAAAAAACGGCGCTATGTTAGGGTGAAAACTGGTTTTGACTTTCATTGACCCAAACCTCTACTTGAAAGCTCACTAAATTTATGTAAATCTAATAAAAAAATTTGCAGAAATTCATGATTCTTTTATCTAAATGGCAGGGAATTTGTAATTAAGTTTGTAACTTCAGTGTTTGTTTGAATTACAGGGTTCCAGGCCACCACTGCCTACCATTGATACCGATGCAAGATCAAATGCTACAACTCCATGTTCTTCCTAAAAACCGAGCCCATCGTCTTCAGCATTCCCTACCCCGATCCCATCATATCAATGCAGCCCGTCATCCTCGTCGTTTCCGAGCCCGTCCACCCAGGACATGAACAAGAACCCGTTTGCGTATCTTAATAACGCATTTTCTGTTGTAGGCGCCCGTATTTGTACCTCTACTGTTACAGTTACTATTGAAGTTTATGCATCAATTCTGGAAGTCTTAACACATGTTATAATAGATGCTTAACACACGTTATATCAGGTTTACTCTGTTGTTATTAAGTTACTATTGGAGTTTATTCATCCATTATGGAAGTCTTTACACACGTTATAATAAATGATTAACACCCGTTATACATTTCAGTCGCTTAACACATGTTACAGTATGTATATACACATCATGGTGTTTTGGAAACAAATAGCTTATACATGACACCATGTTAGGTTAAACCAAGATTATAACAGAGGCTTAACACATGTTATCCCAGGTATACGGTGTTACAATATTAACTTGTATGTTCCATATTAACTTGTACACGTGTTACGATCAGTATATGCACATCATGGTGTTTTTGCAAACCACTTTCATATACATGAATACAAGTCGGGTTATAATGGATGCTTACATGTTAGGGTTACAACAAGATTACAATATTAACTAAGCTCACCATTAAAGTCATCGCCCCCGTCGATTGTTTTCACCCTTGTCACATGTTAGATCAGTATATACACATCATGGTGCTTTGTAAACCACTAGCTTATACATGAATACATGTCAGGTTACAAAAAGATTATAACAGAGGCTTAACACATGTTATACATTCCAGAATGTGCAAAACAAATGACCCGTTTCATATTATATTTTCCAAAATTACCGGTACATGTGTTACCATAAATGGCTCATTTCATATTACACGTTACATACTAACTTGTACATTTATTACTTGTACAAGTTTTACGCTCAGTATCCACATTATCGGATATTTTAAACATCAACAAAAATAAAATAGATATTACTTGTTTTTTTTTAATTAACAAAAGGTTAACACACGTTATATATCATTCTAACAGGGGCTTAACCCATGTTATACACGTGTTACGATCAGTATATGCACATCATAGTGTTTTGCAAACCACTTTCATACACATGAATACAAGTCGGGTTACAACAAGATTACAATGGTGGAGGCGCCCGTATTTGTACCTCTACTGTTACAGTTTCTATTGAAGTTTATGCATCCATTCTGGAAGTCTTAACACACGTTATATCAGGTTTTTACTCTGTTGTTATTAAGTTACTATTGGAGTTTATTCATCCATTATGGAAGTCTTAACACACGTTATAATTGATGCTTAACACACGTTATACATTTTCAGTCACTTAACACCTGTGTCAGTATGTATATACACATTTGTTATATTGCCTAAACATCCACAAATCTCAACAAAACAGGTTCATAACAAAAACAAATTAACGGAATCTTGAACAACTTCATCTTAATTAAAGAAACAAGAATCATAAGTGTGACACCTCATCCACCAAAGCCTAACACTCTCGATTCAGATTTAATTGGGGAAAAACATATGCTATAACTTAAGACCGATTTAATTGTGAAAAAACACTAAACCATGATTCAGTTGCAGAAGACGATGGCGGTTGTAGCAAGGGTTAGGTCAAAACAAAATCATCACCGCCGAACACCGCCCCATCAACCATACTGCCCACTACTGCCCCTGCCACCATCCATGGTTGAGGCGCCCATATTTGTACCTCTATTGTTACAGTTTCTATTGAAGTTTATGCATCCATTCTGGAAGTCTTAACACATGTTATAATAGAGGCTTAACACACGTTATATCAGGTTTACTCTGTTGTTATTAAGTGTTACTATTGGAGTTTATTCATCCATTATGGAAGTCTTTACACACGTTATAATAGATGCTTAACACACGTTATACATTTCAGTCGCTTAACACATGTTACAGTATGTATATACACATCATGGTGTTTTGGAAAGCAATAGCTTATACATGACACCATGTTAGGTTAAACCAAGATTTTTACAGAGGGTTAACACATTTTATCCCAGGTATACGGTGTTACGATATTAACTTGTATGTTCCATATTAACTTGTACACGTGTTACGGTCAGTATATGCACATCATAATGTTTTGTAAACCACTTTCATACACATGAATACAAGTCGGGTTACAATAAGATTATAATGGTGGAGGCGCCCGTATTTGTACATCTACTGTTACAGTTACTATTGAAGTTTATGCATCCATTCTGGAAGTCTTAACACATGTTATAATAGAGGCTTAACACACATTATATCAGGTTTTAACTTGTATGTTCCATATTAACTTGCAAACCACTTTCATATACATGAATACAAGTCGGGTTATAATGGATGCTCACATGTTATCATATGTATACTAGTGGGGTTACAACAAGATTACGATATTAACTAAGCTCACCATTAAACTCATCGCCCCCGTCGACTGTTTTCACCCTTGTCACATGTTAAGCAATTACATGTTCCGAGTAGACAAATTGTAACACATGTTAGAACAGTATATATACATCATGGTGTTTTGTAAACCCCTAGCTTATACATGAATATATGTCAGGTTACAAAAAGATTATAACAGAGGCTTAACACATGTTATACATTTCAAAATGTGCAAAACAAACACATGTTATAAACGAACGAGGCTTAACACATGTTATCCCAGGTATACGGTGTAACAATATTAACTTGTATGTTCCATATTAACTTGTACACGTGTTACGATCAGTATATGCACATCATGGTGTTTTGCAAACCACTTTTGATATACATGAATACAAGTCGGGTTATAATGGATGCTTACATGTTATCATATGTATACAAGTGGGGTTACAACAAGATTACGATATTAACTAAGCTCACCATTAAACTCATCACCCCCGTCGACTGTTTTCACCCTTGTCACATGTTAATCAATTACATGTTCCGAACAGACACATTGTAACACATGTTAGATCAGTATATACACATCATGGTGTTTTGTAAACCACTAGCTTATACATGAATACATGTCAGGTTACAAAAAGATTATAACAGAGGCTTAACACATGTTATACATTCCAAAATGTGCAAAACATGTTAGAAACGAACGAAAACTTGTTACAGCATGAAAACTTCTTTATGGATCTGTTACAGCATGAACCACTAACACATGTTATAAACGAACGAAAACTTCTTTCCCAAAAGAGTTGACTTATTCAATGTCCCCGCATTAACGTCGCCTACATCCATCCAGCTTGTCAATTGAATATCTTTATGGATCTGTTTCTGTAAATCAACACACGTTATATATCATTCTAACAGGTGCTTAACACATGTTATAGGTCTGTTTCTGTAAATCAAACAACCCAACAAAAAAAAAAAAAAACACTTACTGTTCAGATTAAAAGCCCAAACCAGCAACCGAACCAACAAAAAAAAAACAATTATTGTTAAGATCAAAATCCCCAAACAAGCAACCAAACCAACAAAAAATCTCGTTCAAAATCTCATCCTAAAGTTTTCGATTTATTTAAAATACATGAACATTAACTATTACTAGATCTTGATTGAAGACAGAGGAGAGGAGAGAGAGAGAGAACATTAACCATTACTAGATCTTGACTCCGACGACGTTCCAAACTCCGGCGCCACCAACCACCCACTGTCGCCGCTATCAACCACCAACACCCCAGAATGAACCAGTCACCACCTTCCACCAACCACCAGATGTGCAACCACCATCGTCTTCTGCAACTGAATCATGCTTAGATCTGCAACCACCATCGTCTTCTGCAACTGAATCTGGGATTAGTATTTCTTGAAATCTTGAAGGTAGATATTTTAATTCTTAAATGACAACATCTTCTTGTAGGTCCCGTTTTTCCGGTGAGGATCGATAACGAAAACCTATTCCCTGTTTATAACAAACACGGTAACGGGTGCGGAATCCCCGTGACGGTGCAAACCAAACACAGTTAATAAAGAACACGGATTAACCAATGAAACACACTCAATTGATTAAACGGGATGAGAACCGATCACAAACTGATACAAACACAGTTTTGACAGAATTTTGACAGAGTTTCTTTAAGGGTATGCTCTCATCTCCATTTCACATAGAAACAGAGAGGGTATTTATACTAGACACAGACACATACTGACGAAACACATAAAGGCACTCGACGAAACACTACAGTTGACGAAACACACCTTGTTTCGTCGACAAACAAATTAATCTAAGTCTTGTTTCGTCGTTTGTTGTAGAAGCCCAATCCAAGTCAAAACCTACAAACAAGTTACGGCCCACATGTGTATTCTCGGCCCAGACAAGTTCCAGTTTACAACTTTTATCAATTCATCATATGAGACAAAGCTATGTGACATCATCATGACATCACTAAGGTGATGTCATGGTGATGTGTTTGCGGGAAAGGCTTGCGGCGCTCCGTGCCTCGAGTGTCGAACTCTGGGGCGCACGACGGAGGAATGTCGTGTCGTCTGGCTTTAGCCGGACCTAACCGAGTCGACCCGAACCGAATCGAACCGAGTCGAGTCGCGTCCACATAAAGTGTACCAACAAACTCCCCCTTGGACGCTACTCGTGAGGTTCGTCTTCCGTGATGGTTCGTCTTCTGTGTCTTTCATGTCAGAGGATCTTCAAAGTCTTCACGCGTCGTAAGAAGAAAGTGTATCAACAAACTCCCTTTTCATTTAGGTAGTGTGTTAACAAACTCCCCCTTAGAATGAACTCTCCATTGAGTTATGCCCGTGAATCTTTTGACTTGTTAAATCTTCAGATCCTTGTGGTGTTGATGAAGGGTCAGCGGCAACTCGATCATTTTATCCTTTGAGTGCCTCCACTTCGTGTCTTCATTCCAAAGCTTATCATCAAACATGTTCTCCTTGCCTTTAGCATCTGCACATGCAAGAAAGCTAAACGCATAATGAGAACAACCGCTTGGAATATAGTTAACATAAACAAACGACACATATGAGATCAAATCTCAATCAAACACCGACCGACAACAGTTTGAAAGTTTAAACAAATTTGTTCAATTTTAGTTCTTTAACTTTCGAAACTTGTTAACTTCGACTGTTTATGAAGATGCAATTGTTTTCCGGCTTACGATCAGGATTTTGGGTAGGATAGACTCGAGTTCCAACATCAGTCAATAAAAAATAAACTAGAAGCAAAATCTTTTTGGATTTTATAAAGTTTAGATTAAAACACACCTAAAATCTTTTTGGAATTTTCAAATTTTCAAATGTAAAGACGGAAAGCAATAAATAAATATATACAGAGATACATAAATGAAAGCAGTCAACAAATATTTACAAACATTCTTTTTGCGAGTTTCGAGGGTAAGAGAATCATATCAGTGTACGGTCACGCCAAAACGATCTTGTTGTTCTTTTAGTTAACAATTAGATAAGCATCCTATAACAATTATCGGTATTGTTGTCCACATAAGCTCAGCTTATCAGATGTAATCATGTTTAGGGGATACGTTAAGGTATGATTTATACTTACCGACCGGTGTTCATCCACACACGACACATTCCCGTATCAAGGCATGCGCGAGAGTTCATCTTACCGGTGAGTATACTGTTTATCATCCGTTTGACCGTATAAAAGATGTGAGAAACTCACTTATTTTGGTTGAAAACAAGCCCTATGTGATAAAATCACTTATTGATGAGGAACTTGATTTTCGATGCAGAGGGCACAGGAGCAAGTCCGTGAACAGGTCAGTACTTTCGTACAGCAAAGAGACGAACTTGACTCCCGCAAAGAATCTGTGATATATTATCACTTATTTTGTTGGACATGTGATTGTTGATCACTTATTGAGGTCGAATGCAGTTTGTACACGTATGTATAGTATCATGGAAGATCTTAGACTTCGTCTCCGTTATTTTTACGGTTTGATACAACCATGATACCCAGATGATAAGACAGCATAAAGACCGAATATCTCAGAACCTCGGCAATCTCTCAAACGAAATTTCGGTACTAAGACCATATGCCAATGTGTGGTTCCCACCTGGTCTTCAGTCGATTAAGGTTTGTATCACCCTGCACACTTTAAAATGATTGTAAGCCTACCGATACATCTTATATAGAGCTGCTTAACATTTTTCATTTTGCATTTCAGTTTAAAGAGATTTCAACAGACCACTGATGTACTATCATTTTCTCTTTTGCTCGCCAGGAAACTCATTTTTGTTTTTCTATTGTTTTTGGGTTTTGAAATTTTTCAATGTTTTTGAATTTTTCAAATTTGGATTTACTCCCCCTAAAATCAACAAACTAAGATAAAATTTAAAAGACACAAAGATATTTACAAAAACGATTTCCCGATGTCGGTTAACTCATGTTTTACCTCAATGCCGTTTACCAAAATTAATTTTTGAATCAGAAATGATTTATCGAATTTTGGAAAAATCAGTTGGCATGTCGGTAAGCGGTGCGGACCATGACAACATTGCCTGGCTAAAGAGTGCTATGAGATGATAATTCACAAAGCAGCTTAAATATCGACAAGTAAAGGAGAGATTAGAAATTTAAAACCGTATCCTGCAACTGCTTGGTGCATCGCAAGGAATCTGAGCGCTCTCCCAAACACTATATCCACCCGGTGTGGATTCCAAAGTCGATTTTGTAGCTACTGAGAAATCACTTCACAGCAACAAGATCAGAAACCCTTGGGTCCGGCTGGTCTTCCACATTGCACCAGCGAAGGTCTTTGTCTTTCTCTTTCAGAAGTAGTGTGCGGTTGCTCAATCCACGCCAAGGCATCCGCACACCCGGTTGGTTTGTTCAATAAACACATTTTCTTCAATCACACCGCGAAGAAATGTACACTGCACGTTCATCTTGTGGATTATGAATCTTCAGACGTGCTGCAGGTGCGTACATTTTGATTGAATCTATCCTGGGGACCCGATCAAAGCCTTGAACAATCAAACTCTTGAAATGATTTTCAATTTGTCGAAGCTTTCAATCTCTTTCGACAGACAATTCTGTCTTCTTTTCTTTTTCTCTCCATCAAAGGCAACCACTCCTAGAAACAACAATATCTTGGAGCTTTGAGTCGCCTATCTTGTGCATGGACACTCCACTATCAACAATCCGATGACTATCGATAGTTCCTCCTGGAACATCCTACACACTCACTCAGAGATTAGTTGGAGAGGGGGACCCAAGCCTTCACAGACTTGGGTCGTCCTTCATCATCGAAGATTGTGACTTCGATTTCCTGATGATTCGGAATGGATTGAGCTTCCCCTGAAACAGTTACCGATTTTGGTTTCCAAATCTGTTTTTGTTTTTCATTTTTAATTTCTAACTTAACAGACTTTGTTTGGTCAACCTCCGGTTTTAACGCCTTTTCAATCACCTTCACATTTTTACGTCGTTGTTTTGTTTCCTGTTCTTTAACAGTGCGTTTATCATGTTTTGGAGAAACAGGACGACGTTGTGAGTGAACCTTTTCAGGTGGTGCTCTTTCCACAAAATTTTCTTTTGGAGTGTTTGAGCAGTTCTTAATGATATACCCAAATTCCCCACATTTAAAACACGTTCTCCTTTCCACAAACTTAGGAGAATTTGATCGACCATCAGCTATCGAACCCGTAGAACCTGAGGTACTTGCTTTTTCAACACACCCGTTTGTATGTTGAGTGTAATTGTTTTGGCTGTTACGTTTTAAAATCTTGACTTGTTGGATAAAATCGGTGTTTGATTTGTTTTCAAAAGTCTCAATTTTATCAGTACCCTTTGATGCTACAAACTTGACATCTTTTGCTTTCTTCTTGTAACGAGCTCCTTTTGATTCAACCTTAGCCTTTGGCTTTGGAGCTCGTTGTTGCTGTTGTTTACCCTTAGAAGCAACAGGTTGTTGCTTTGTCGGTGATTTCTGTTTTCCAGGGATTGTCTTTCCCAAAAATTTTCTTGTATTATCTTCAAACACTTTGTCAATCAAAGATTGATTGACATTTTTGATTGGAAAATCTATGTCTGAATAAATTTTATTATCACCGACTAAAGTATACAACAAGTTATTGCTCTT
Organism: Helianthus tuberosus; assembly: GCA_030545235.1. NCBI lineage: Eukaryota > Viridiplantae > Streptophyta > Magnoliopsida > Asterales > Asteraceae > Helianthus > Helianthus tuberosus. The sequence goes on from CM060427.1 coordinate 18,542,065, forward strand.
AACAGCAGACACACATTCATTGTCATCTTTGACATCCTTGACAGGATCTATCACTTGCTTGACAACATGTTGCACGATAGGAGTAGGAGGATCACAAAGAATATGATTCTCAATTGGAATTTTTACTCCTTTCATCTCATCAAGTGATTCATCCTGGTCATTCACATCTGATTCATCATCTGAAGAATCATAGTCCTCAATGGTTGGAGGACTTTGATTTGAAGCACATGATGACTTTTCTTTCCGATCAGATGAGCCCTCCGATGAATTGTCCGGTTTGAACCCTAGGCCAGTAGTAACTTCCTCATAATCAAGAGGCACACTGGGTTCATACCGAGGCATATCCTCTTCATCGGGCGACTTGGTATAGTCGTGTCTCAAAGGGGGTGGACACTTCCTATAACCAACGCCTTTCACAGTCCCTTTAAGCTGTTGAACGTCTATGATGTGATCGAGCACATATCGGGAGTTAGAATAACTATCCAATTTGAGCTTGATCGCTTCATATTCACATTTGGCCACGGCTAGCTCTTTCTTGGTTTCCTCAATGATATTAATGTAGTTATTAATACCAATTTGTTTGTTGAAAACAATTTTTGTTAATTCGGAAACACTTTTCTTTTGGGTTTCAATAACTGTTTTAAACTCCTTTTCATTGCGAGCTAAGGCCATGTTTGCCTCTTTGCACTTTGACAGTTCAACAACTAAACTCTGATTGTGACTATGAATTGTATCACATTCAAGTTTCACTCTATCACATTCATGTATCATATTAGCACAATCACTACATATGCTAGGAGTTTCAGAACTTACCTGAGTCGAAGAGGCTGTGACATTAGCCATGAAGGCAGTCTGAGAAGAGAAAGATCCATCTTCAGAATTATAATCTCCCGCATTCGAGCTTTCTTCATCTGAACTCCCGCTATAACCCGAGCTATCACTTTCAGAAAACTCTTCCTTGTGAACATGCTTGATGTGATTGATGATTTTTGCATAGCATGCAGTTCCACCTCCTTGATCACTATCTCCCAATTGTACAGACCAATCGCATCCTTCGTCAGCTTGAACGGTCAATGCTCGATTGGTGTTTGATGGTCCAGACTGGTTCTGGTTGGTGGTGTTGTTCACAGCTACTATCCCTTTTCCACGGTTATCTTGATTGGCATTGGAAGTACTTGTCTGATTTCTGAATGGATTCTGGTTGCCTTGTCTGCTTGGTAGGGTGCACTCACGTTTGAAGTGACCCTTTTCGCCACAATTGTAACATGTAACTGCATCTTTATTGAACCCATACTTCGTATCATTTTTGCCTTCCAACGAAGTTCTTCCAGTTCGATTCATGAAATCCTTTGCCCTTCTAACAGCACTTGCAAACGCCCACTTGATATCCATTAACTCCATTTCATCACGGTCTATCTGCTGATAATCTTCATTGGTCATATTGATGTTTCCAATTTGACCTGCTACTAATCCACAGTATGAACTGAACATTGTGTTGAGAAGTTCCAAATTTTCTTTTGCAACTTCTACACTGACTTTTGAAAGATTGGAAGTATCAACTCTGACAGTGTTGGTGTTTTAGGGTGAAGGATTGTTGGTATAATGCGCTTGTTGTTGTTGTTGTGATTGTGCTTGAGGTTGGGGTATGGATGGTGAGATGTAAGCACTTTGATTCCACTGTGGTTGCGGTGGAAACGGAGAAGAGCTTGTATTTGACACATACGCCGTTTGAAGCTTCGGTTGCTGAATGGAACTAGAACTAGCTGAAGGACTAAAACCAGGCAAATACATTCCTGTGTTTTGAGGAGGTGCAGTTGCAATCCTTTTAGCTTTCCGAATTTCCTCTTCGTTCTTGTTCTCCAACTTCTGAATGAATTCATAAAGACTGACATTTGCTGCATCAAGAGCGCCCGTATGCTTTCGAAGTTCAATGAATGGACTCCACTTAGGAGGTAGAGCATCAGCAAATCGTGCAATCATTTCCGGATGATTTGTAGCAACACTGTAGGAAGTCATTTCACTAATCAAATGATAAAAACGAGTAGTCATATCATTTAGAGTCTCATTCTCCAAGAACTGAAATGATTCAAACTCTTTCTTCAATAAATCATGGCGTATCTTTCTAGTAGCTGCATTTCCTTCTCCTCTCGCTACCAATGCATCCCATAAGGCTTTCGTGGTCTTACAATATGAGAATTGATGAAAGATGTCTCTGTGAAGTGCTTGAGTGAGAATAGCATACGCCTTCTTCTCCAGATCATATGCCTTTTTGTCGGCTTCTTGCATGTTATTGAAAGTTGTCGCATTTGATCCTGCTTCTTCAAGAGCTTCACTAAATGCAGAGATGAAACACGTCCATAATTCTGTGTTTTGCCCTAGAACGTAGTTATGGAAACGACCCTTCCATGATGGATAGTCGTTCATGTAATTTAACTTTGGAGGGCGATTGTTGCTACCCGTCTCATTCTCACTAAGCAAAATATTTTGAATACTCTGATTTTGATTCGACACCATTGCCCATTGACTTGCACTTATTGACTGTTGTTGTTGAGGTATGGTACGATTCATATATTCGGCCATCGACATCTGTTTTAGATCTGGTAGTGGATCCGTACTCCAATCCCAAGGATTCGTACAACTCATATTTGTTGAAGAAAAATGAATACCTGAAAATCACACTTCAAACAAACAGTTAAACTGTTATTGCAAACCTTCTGTTAAAAAAAAATATAAATGTTTCGACGAAATAGAATATTGACGAAACAGATTTATAAACTTGGGCTCCCAGACAACGAAACAGGCCCAATTTAATTGATTGGCGAAACAGATTTTTTTTTTAATTTGGGCTTTGACGAAACAGTTTTATCACTTTGGGCTTTATAATTGATGTGTGTTATCCGACGAAACAGGTGTGAAGCCCAAAGACGACGAAACAGTTAATAGGTGACGAAACAGACTGTGGATAACAGGTGCTCGACGAAACACAATTAATTTGAAGTTGAGGCCCAATGCAGTTTGAAGATGAGGCCCAAATCTGTTTTGTTGGATCCTTTTTGACGAAATAGATTATTGAATATGATCGACGAAACAAGTGAGGATAATATCTGAGTTTATGAGATATTTTCAATAAGCCTTATCTCTTTCTGACAAGTGAGCCACAATTTTCAACTTCCAATTTTCGAGACTTTCATAATTTCAACAAACAACATCATCACTAAACACAATTTTCAAACAATTATATTTTAACCAATTAACACTTTTAATTTAACACAACAATTCAGATCAAACAACAACAAATGAAGAACACTTTGAATATTTCTGAAGAACACGATGAATATTTGAAGATTCCGGTGACCGAAAAATTTCCGAACACAAGATTTTGCTTAAAACTTTCAACAAAAACCAAATGTTAATATGTAAACACTCAAACAAACAAGGTTTTCGATAAAACTTTTAGCAAACCAACAACATAAACACTGATTTTAATGACTTTTTCCAGAAAAAATATAAACTTTTCAAGAACGAAATCTGAAAAATTACACACAAACTTGTTTCAAACACGACAATGTTTGGTTTTAAACAAGGAAAAGAGCCAAAGCTCTGATACCACTTGTAGGTCCCGTTTTTCCGGTGAGGATCGATAACGAAAACCTATTCCCTGTTTATAACAAACACGGTAACGGGTGCGGAATCCCCGTGACGGTGCAAACCAAACACAGTTAATAAAGAACACGGATTAACCAATGAAACACACTCAATTGATTAAACGGGATGAGAACCGATCACAAACTGATACAAACACAGTTTTGACAGAGTTTCTTTAAGGGTATGCTCTCATCTCCATTTCACATAGAAACAGAGAGGGTATTTATACTAGACACAGACACATACTGACGAAACACATAAAGGCACTCGACGAAACACTACAGTCGACGAAACACACCTTGTTTCGTCGACAAACAAATTAATCTAAGTCTTGTTTCGTCGTTTGTTGTAGAAGCCCAATCCAAGTCAAAACCTACAAACAAGTTACGGCCCACATGTGTATTCTCGGCCCAGACAAGTTCCAGTTTACAACTTTTATCAATTCATCATATGAGACAAAGCTATGTGACATCATCATGACATCACTAAGGTGATGTCATGGTGATGTGTTTGCGGGAAAGGCTTGCGGCGCTCCGTGCCTCGCGTGTCGAACTCTGGGGCGCACGACGGAGGAATGTCGTGTCGTCTGGCTTTAGCCGGACCTAACCGAGTCGACCCGAACCGAATCGAACCGAGTCGAGTCGCGTCCACATAAAGTGTACCAACACTTCTTCTTGTTCTTCTTCACGTTTGTGGGGTGGGGGAGGAAAGAGATGTGATAATTGTGAGTAGAGAGTGGGAGAGAGAGGGATATGATTTTGAAATCTCTTATTTGATTTGACAGTACAACATGGCAGATGGGTTAGCTTTTTCCGATGCTCAAAAAGTCTTTTTTACTACCCAAAATGCCCTTTATGCATTAATTTAAATCTAATATATACACCAAAAAAGGAGAGCCATTGATCTATTAAAGTGAAACCAAATCAAGGGTGAATCTAGGGTTTCCAAGGTTTCTTAAAAAAGATGGGGTTTCTTGTATAGCCAAGCCCATTATTATTATATATATATATGTTATATTTATTAAATATGTATATATTATATTTGTTAAATATAATAAACATGTAGCAAAATATCCACCTCCAGCCCCTAAATCCAAATCCTCCCGTATTCTTCTGTCCTCATATCTTCCACTTCAAAAAAATAGAAAACCCTAATCTCTTATTTCTCTCAACTCTCAAGTCCACAGCCGCCGCCTGCCATCCAGTTCCACCGGCCACCGCCACATCCCTCGTCCCCCGGCCACATCCCTCTTCCTCCAGCCATTCACCGTCCGCCGGTCACATCCATTCTCTGTAAGTAAATACAAAATATTTGTGATCTTCATGTTCTTACATATTTTTTGTGTTTTGAATTAACATGATTATTTGTTTCTAAAGCTGAACTGGACCAATAGATTTTAGCCTATTTCTTTCACGTGTAGTCACACATCTGATGTGTTTGTTATGAGCTAGGAACAAGTGAACAACTTTCATGCTGCTTCTTTTTAAAGTATTAATAATTAAGATGCCAAATGTGCTGTTGTGATGTGTTTTGTTGATGATCTATATATGTGCTGTTGTGATGTGTTTTTCTAATTTCTCAATTTCTTTGACTCTTGGTTACAGGTAGATCAAGTTTACATGATAGATCAAGATATGTGGACAGATTTTTGCACCTGAAAGAGCCGAAAAAGGGGTGTTTTATGGGTTTGAATTGATGTTACTGTAACAAATTTTATGTTTTGAAATCAGTTTTTGATTGAAGATGTCTAGAATGACTTCAACGCGTGTTTTGGAAGTTATTTTGCGTTTTAGATGTTCTTAAACATTAAACATTTGAATGACATTTTGTGTTTATTTTTTGGGACTTTTTATGTTTGTATTTTGGCTAAATAAAACTGAGCAAAAGCGAACCGAACCGAGCGGCTCGGTTCTAAACCGAACCGAGCACGAGCATAAGATTTCCGCTCGATTACCTAAATCCGAACCGAACCGAGCGGCTCGGTTTCAAACCGAACCGAGCACGAGCAGACCTCCGTTCGGTTCGGTTCATGAACACCCCTACCATTGAATATGGTGTGATTGCATTCGGGTTAAATAATCAATTAAATTTCGTTTACATCTCCTCTGTTTTTTTTAGGTACATAGACACCATGTAATTTAATGATAATAATTTGTTTCATGGTAATAAATTTTTGTTATGTTCTTTAAGAGACTTTGACTACTTTGACTTTTTTTTTAACGGCAAGTAACGACGTGTCAACCACCGTGACACCGGGCGCTGTGGCCAAGGTCGATTACTTGACTGCCGCCAGCCACTTGGCTCTCCCAGATGCGCGGAAACCAGACCTCCACCCGCCCGAAGGCACGACAGTGGAATAATCGGTAAAACCTCGCCTTCCATCCAAGACGAACCGGCGCCACCCATATTCGTCCTTCACCTGGATGCCGCAGAAAATAATGAGGAGAGTAGGAGTCGATCCTGGGTCACAGGGAACACCAAGTCTTTCCCCAATCACTCCACTATCTCATTGACTACTTTGACTAAACTAGAGGACTTATCTCTCATAAATAGTTGAAAAAGGGATCGTACTCCGTTATTTTTCGAGATTGAATTCAACTTTAACATACATTAATTCGTGTTAACTTTTCTTTAATAACTATTTCAACAGACGGATGTAATATTTTTATACAATTCACCAAAAGTAACGTTTATCCTTGTTAGGAAGAAGGTTTCTTCAGTACAAAATGAAGCTTATTCTCTTTTGTTCATTCTTCTTCTACATTACTATCGATCCACATATAAGTCGATTATTTGAATTCCCAACATGCCTGAAAAATTGATTTGTAAAGCTGAGTTTTATTCCAGATCCTTTTGTAACAAAAAAATACATATTCAAGATTTTGTGGCCTTATTTTTATTTATTTTTTTTGAAAAGTAAACTTCATTAAAACCAACACGCCAAACCTCAAACCGAGGCGGCAACCAAAACTACAAACACCTTACATAATTACAAATTTACACCAATCATTCCAAGAAACCCTCAACGATTTCGCTCTACTATTTAACCACAAAAAACCAATAGACTTAATCTCGCTAAGAATACCTCCAATGCTAATCGTCTTGCTGTTGAACTTCGCTTCATTCCTAGCTCTCCAAAGGCTCCAACACGCAATTCTAATAACCCCTTTAACCACTTCTTTTTTCCCACCACTTATCCCACAAAAATCATGGGCTTCCAACAAATCTTTCACTGAGAACGCCAAAATATTAGGGATCAAGCACCAGCGACTGAGATGATGCCACAAAAACGCCGCGTGTTGGTGCACTTGTGTCTGTACTTTGTCTGTATCTTGTTATGATACCAAACGATGTCTTTGTTAGTCTTGTAAGTTTGACCAAGTCAACCATCCTCCGGTTTGACTTGGCCAAACAGTTAAGCAACGGTTGTAATATGTCTGTGTCGAAGGATGTGTCATCGAAGGATTGTTTAGATCCTTCGATGAGCTCGAAAGATGAACCTTCGATGGATGAACCTCGAAGGATATCATCCTTCGAGGTATATGTGATCCTTCGGTAGGTTTCTGGTCGACAGATGATCTTTCGATCAGTCTGTCTGATCCTTCGACCAGACGTGCTGTGATGGGTATATATACCCATGTGTTGTGTTCACTTCATTCAAGACACGAGAGAAAGACAGACAAGTGAGACTAGAGAGACAAGAGTGAGACAGGGAACACACACACACTGAGAGAGTTTGCAAAATAGATTTGTAAACATTGCATTGTAACAGATCTTTCATACGTATTAATACAAGAGGTGTTAATCGTTGAGTCTTGTGTGTTCATCATTGTCGTGTTCTATCTCGGTTTGCATGCTAGCTTGGATTCCGCACTTGCTAGTGTGTTAGATATAACAAGGAATAGGTTTAACCTCAACCTCCGAGGGACCTACAAGTGGTATCAGAGCCGTGGCTCTTTTCCTTGTTAAAAACCGAGTTTATACAAGACTTTGGAGTGTTTTGGACAAAAACTCACATGGTTTAGCTCCCGTTTTCAGTGTTTTTCTCGCATTTCTTGACGTTAAAACGTGTTCTAAACTTACCGGGTGTGTTAAAAGACGGGTTGGGTAACTTAAAAACTTGTTTTTAAGAAGTTTGGTCTTCTCCGGCCAAATTCCGGCTTACTCCGGTGACCGGTTTCTGGATAAAAATCGTCATTTTTAAGCAATTTTTTATTGTTCAAATCTCGGTTTGCAGAAAGTATGGTCTGACCATACCTTCTGCCTTCTGCCGAAAGATTTCCACCAACCCATCACCTTTTTCACCAACCTGTCACTTTTGTCAACTGTGTCAGTTCAGATCGAAGGATATCCTTCGAAGTCGAAAGATCATCTTTCGATCAAAGGAGGTTCGATAGATAATCATCCTTCGAACATCCTTCGAAGTCTGTGACTTATCATTCGATCCAAGGAATCTTTTCGAAGCATACATCTTTCGGTCTACAGTTCTTTTTCGAAAGATAAGGATCCTTCGTTTGGAGAATCTTTCGAAATCATTGTTCGAAATTCAACAGTGATCTTTCGAACACTGTTGATCCTTCGAACAAGTCTTGATCCTTCGACTTTCGTCTGTTTATGTTTAACAAGTTTGTGATTTTCAGGTATTATTATTATTGATCAAAAATGAATCCAAGATGGGGTACTCCGGTAAATACAGATATGTATTTTGGTACTCCGTCTCCCGCACCGGTATCTTCTCAAGCTAATGCAATTTCTACCGGTCAATGGGCATTCGTATCAAATCAAACTCCAAGTGTTCAAAGCATTCTCTTAAGCGAGAGCGAAACCGGAAGTTTGAATCGGCCTCCAAAGTTGATGCACTTATATGAATATCCAGGATGGATTGACAGATTTCATACATACGTCCTTGGCCAAAATACAGAATTGTGGTTGCGGTTCATCACAGATTTCGATCAAACAATAGAGGTTGCCGCATCATCTGCTGCTACGTTTGCAGACCTTACGGAAGATCAGAAGAAGGTCTATGATTTGGAAAAGAAGGCATATGCCATTCTTACTCAGGCATTAAGTAAAGATATTTATCATCAATTCGTCAGTTACAAGACAACGAAGAGGTTGTGGGACGCATTGAAGACAAGAGGCGTAGGAAATGAAGCGACACGTCAATTGAGAAAAGACCTGCTAAAGAAAGAGTTTGATGGTTTTACTTGTATGGAAAATGAATCTTTAGGAGATTTGACAAGTCGATTTAATCATTTGCTGACTGAATTGGCAAATTTTGGGGTTGTTACAACTTCAGCAGAGATTGTAAAAAGGTTTGCAGATGCGTTGCCACCTCAATGGAATACTTTCTTGGAAATCATGAAGTACAATGGCACTTTAGCTACAACAACCTTCAATGACTTTGTTCAACTCCTGGAAAACAAGAATCAGGAAGAAACTCTCAAGGCAAAAAAGAGTTCCCGTGCCACAAAATCCTGAAATGTATTATGGAACTTCTAGCACTTCTACAAAACCTTCTTCACACGCTCCAATTCAAACAGCGTTTGTGTCTAGCACTGATATGTATGGCAATGCTATCCAAGTTCCGGTCAAGCCTCCTGCAATAGACATGTATGGAAATCCGCTTGAACCAGTTCCTCAACCAGTACCACAGCAGCAAAGCCAACGACCTATCAGAGCAACTGATATGTTTGGAAATCCATTACCTGTTCGATCTACCGGACCAACAGACATGTATGGGAATCCACTTCCTCCTCAATCTACCGGACCAACAGACATGTATGGGAATCCACTTCCTCCTCAACAGCAAGCGTGTTATGGAAGCACATCATCTGCTGGTCAGCAATCAAAGCCAAATACAGTACGGCTCGACACCTCAAGCTTTTCTAAAGTCAGTGTGGAAGTAGCAAAGGAACACATGGAGCTGCTAAACACTTTGGTGAGCGCATACTGTGGATTAGTGGAAGGTCAGATTGGTAACATTAATCTGACACAAGAAGACTATCAGCAGATCGATAAAGAGGAGATGGAAATGATGGACATCAAGTGGGCCTTTGCCAGTGCTGTTAGGCGAGCAAAGGATTTCATGGAAAGAACTGGCAGAACCAGCTTGGAAAGCAAGAAAGACACCAAGTATGGGTTTGATAAGCAGGCTGTTAAGTGCTTCAATTGTGGTGAACGTGGTCATTTCAAACGTGAATGTACGAGGCCATCTCAACATGGAAACCAAAATCCTTTCAGAGGTCAAGGCAACAGGGCAAATCAGAACCAAGTAAGGAACAATGAGCGCACATTGGTGCCTGTCAACAACCAGAGTCAAGCGGGACCATCTAATGCCAACCAGGCACTTGTGGTTCAAGTAGATGAAGGCTGTGATTGGTCAATCCAGTTGGGAAATGATGCTCCAGATGGAACAGCATGTTTTGCTGAAGTCGTTAAGGATTTAAATCACGCCAGTGGTGGAGAATCTTCCACCAATGGTGATGAATCTTCTGAGGATGAAGACAGTTCTGGTTATAGTGGAAGCTCAGATGGAGAATCCTCCACTTCAGGCAATGATCAGGTGGATGAGACATCAAGTGCGTCAGTCGATGCAGACATTGATGAGATTTTGGAAGAAGCTGCAGCAGGAACTGAAAGAAGATCTATCTTGGTGGATCAAGCTGCTTATTCTTCGTCTTCTCTCCATTCAGCCTTTATGGCTAATGTCGACAGTTCATCAAGTCAGGTATGTGTCGATGAACCCACTGTTGTTAGTTGTGATGATTGTGATAGTTTGAGTATTAAATGTGCTGATTTAGAGACAAGCATGTCTGAGTTGCAAGGCAAACATGATGCTTTACAAGCTACTTTGTTTGACTTGCAAGACAAACATGTTTCGTTGAATGATAAGTGGTGTGAGTTGCAAAGCAAACACGAGGCTTTGCAAGAGAAATATGATGTGACATTCATCCACAATCAAAAGTTGACCGTGGATCTTTCTAAGTGCACAGAAGCCAACATGTTTTATGAAAACCATGAAAAGGAATTTAAATCGATGATTGAAAAATTAAAGAAAGATAAAACCGAGCTGACAAAAATGGTTTCCAGGAAACAAACTGACATAAATTTGTATATCACTCGCCTTGAGGTAATGCAAAAGGAAATGGCTTGTGTCAAAACTGAAAGTGAGGCGATCCGACTCAAGTTAGACAGCTATTTAAGCTCTAGCTATGTGTTGGATCACATCATAGATGTTCAGAAAGAGAAACGGGATGTCACATGCATTGGATATAAGAAATGTCCACCACCCGTGAGAAACAATTATGATGCCCTGCCTGATGAGGAGTATAGAACTCACTTTGAACCATCTGTTCCTTTGGACGTTGAGGAATTTGCTACAGGACTAGGATACAAGAAGGAAGTATCATCAGATTCGGATGTGTCAGCAGATACATTTGTAACCACTGAACAAAATCAGGATCCTCCAGTTGTGATTGAGGATGCTGATTCTTCTGATGATGAATCCGATGATACTGATTCAGCACAGTCTGATGCGGTGATAAAAGAAGAGGACATACCTCTTGAGAATCATATTCTGTGTGATCCTCCTGCAAAACCCGCTAAGACTGTTGCAATTGAGTCCTTGTCTGCAAAAGAGTCGGAGAGTGTGGATTTGCTGTACACTCTTGTTGGTGATGAGAAAATTTATTCTGACAAAGATTTTCCTATTAAGAATGTTAATCAATCATTAATCAGTAAAGTCTTTGAAAATTCGACAAGTAAGTTTTTGGGAAAGACAAGATCACGTGTTACAGTAACACAGTGCCCTCCTATCCCAAAGGCTGAAATTCGAAAACAATATGGCAATAAAAAATTACCAATAGTGCAAAAACAGCAAAATCATACTAAACCAAAAGGAAAATTACCGGCTCAAGGTCAAAGGAAGCCGAATCAAAAGAAGAACAAGAATGTGAACTTTGTGAAATCTAAGGGAACGGACAAAATTGCAACGTTTGAAAACCAATCTAACTTAGATTTTGTCAAGAAAGCAACTGTGATGAAAAGAAATGAACCAAATAGTTCAAAACCTAGTACCTCGGGATCACAAAGTTCATCATCGGCAAGACGACCAAATGATACTTCGGGGTTTGTTGAACGAAGATCATGTTTTGAATGTGGTACAATTGGACATATAATTCGAAACTGTCCGTATCTTCATAAGTTGAAAGGAATTGATGATGATCCCCGTGAATGTAATCACCAAACGCGATCTGTTTCTGTAAAACAAGATCCCCGACTTGTAAGAGAAAGGGAAAAGAAACAGAAACGCCAACAAGTCAAGGTGATTGAGAAAGCACTTAAAACTGATGTGGTTCAAAAACAATCTGTTTCAGTTAAACCAGAAAGCACAAAATTTTCAAAAACTTCAAACAAACACGAAGTTAAATTTTCAAACAATCACACTGGTATAACAAAGCAGACCTGGAAACCAAAATCTGTTATTGAATCAGGGGGACCATCACAATTTTCAAATCATCAAAGAATAGAAGTTATTGTTGTTGATGAAAATGGAAGACCCAAGACCACAATGGCTTGGGTCCCCATCTCCAACTAATCATTTGAGTTCATGTGCAGGGTGTTCCAGGAGGAACTATCAGTAGTCATTGGATTGTTGATAGTGGGGCATCCAGGCACATGACAGGCGACATGAAGCTTCTCTACGACGTCAAATCTATTAGAGGAGGTTATGTTGCTTTTGCTGGAGATAAAGGCGGATATATTACGGGTGAAGGAATGATTTCCAACGGGGTTGTTAGCTTTGATAAGATCAACTTCATACAACAACTTGATCACAATCTTCTTAGTGTTTCTCAAATTTGTGATAAGCAGTTCTCAGTTCACTTTGATGCAAATGGATGTTATGTGCTGAAACCCGGCTTCAAAATTCCGAAAGAATGGATTCTCTTATCTGCTCCAAGGATAAATGATTTGTATGTCCTTGATATGAGCCAAGCTATCACAACGTCTGCACAAGCAACTTGTTTCATTTCCAAAGCCACAGAAAAAGACACAATCTCTTGGCACAGACGAATGGGTCACATTCACTTACGCAAAATGAATCATTTGGTGTCAAATGAATTGGTGAATGGTGTTCCTCTTAAAAACTTCCATCTTCAAGACATCTGTGTCTCGTGACAGAAAGGAAAACAAACGAAGAAGCGACACCCTACAAAGAAAATCAACACGGTGGCTGTTCCTCTTGAACGTTTGCACATGGATTTGTTCGGTCCTGTCAAGCACAAAAGCATTAGGAATGATCAATATTGCCTCGTGATAACTGATGATTATTCAAGATTTTCCTGGGTGGCGTTCATGGCACACAAGAGCGAAACCTTCGGTATTATCAAAAACTTGATCATTCAGATTGAGAATCTATATAAGTTGAAGGTTAGGCGGATACGTAGCGACAATGCTTATACTCCTCAACAGAATGGCGTCGCTGAACGTAAGAACCGCACATTGATCGAGACTGCTAGGACTATGTTGGTAGAGTCACAATTGCCGATTCCATTCTGGACTGAAGCTGTGGCCTCTGCATGTTATACGTTGAACCGAGTCCTTACAGTCAAAAGGCACAACAAGACCTGCTTTGAGCTTATTAACAAACGGAAACCAGATTTGTCATATCTTGAACCGTTTGGAGCTCCGTGCACAATAATCGATCCTAATGGAAAGTTTGGGGCAAGAGCAATTGATGGATACTTTCTTGGGTATGCCACCCCGAACTTAAGAGTCTGGAATCTAGAGACTAAAAGGGTCGAGGAATGGTCTGAAGTCAGAGTACAAAGGCACACTTTACCAGTCAAATGTCCTGGTCAGCCTTGGATGTTTGAGTACGATGACTTTTTCAATTCTATCAATGTTGAAGCAGTTGAAGAAAATGCTGCAGCAAGGATGTTTTTCGAGAGTGACAATGCAACAGATTCACCGTTGGTTCGTCCCATTATTGTCAATCAAGAACCATCTTCAGTGAACAATAATGCTCTCGACAATGAGGATTTTCACGATGCTACCGAATTGAACGAATCTTCAGAGGATGATGAATTTCTAGATGCAGATCAAGAAGCTCCAACAACAGCAGTACATGGTACTTCAGAGGGTACTCCTCCAGTGGATGTCCCTAGAACAGCTGAAGCTACTGCATCATCCTCTTCGTCAATTCCGGGCATTGAATTAGTTGTTGATCTCAATCTCAACAATCTGGGTACAAACATTCCAGTTCCAGATAATCCAGAAACAAGGATTCACAATACCCATCCTCAACAAAACATCATCGGAAATGTACAGAGTGGCGTTCAAACGAGAAACATGTTGCGAAACAACAACAATGCAGGCTTGTATGCGACGATTAGAGAATCTGGTCAACAAAATGATTGGTCTTTCGCGTGTTATGTCTCACAGGAAGAGCCAAGAACTTGGAAAGAAGCTTTGAAAGACAACTCTTGGGTTGAAGCAATGCAGGAAGAACTGCAACAATTCCAGAAGCTTGGTGTCTGGAAACTCGTAGAGAAACCTGCTGGTTACAAGAAGATTGGTACCCGTTGGGTGTTTAAATGCAAAAAGGATGACCGTGGAGTCGTTATTCGAAACAAAGCAAGGCTAGTCGTTCAAGGTTTTCGTCAGATAGAAGGGATCGACTACAACGAAGTGTATGCACCTGTTGCACGTCTAGAAGCAATTCGGATCTTTCTGGCTTATGCCTCATTCAAAGGTTTCAAGGTATACCAGATGGACGTGAAAAGTGCATTCTTACATGGTGTGGTGGAAGAAGAGGTGTACGTCGAACAGCCTCCAGGTTTTGAAGATCCTATCCATCCCGATCGGGTTTGGTTGCTCAACAAAGCTCTCTATGGTCTACATCAAGCACCGCGAGCTTGGTATGCAACCTTATCTAATTATCTGCTGGAGAATGGATTTCGCAGAGGTCTTATCGATTGTACTCTTTTCATCAAAGAACAAGATGGAGATCTTCTACTGGTACAGGTATACGTTGATGATATTATATTTGGTTCTACTAATGATGTTTTGTGTAGGAATTTCGAGCGCATTATGCAGGATAAATTCGAGATGAGTGCTATGGGGGAAATGACTTTCTTTTTGGGCCTACAAGTACAACAAACCGAGTCTGGGATATTCATCCATCAGACTAAATATGTTGGTGACATCTTGAGCCGGTTCCAGATGTCTGATGCAACGCCCATCGGTACCCCATTGCCGCAGAATCACGGAATTACTCCAGACTTGAAGGGTGAAGCTACTAGCCCCTCATACTACCGCGCGATGATCGGATCTCTTATGTACCTCACAGCATCAAGACCAGATATAATGTATCCAACGTGCCTGCTTGCCAGATATCAAGTCAACCCGAAGGCCTCACATCTTGCAGCTGTAAAAAGGATTTTTCGTTATTTGAAGGGTTACCCTGACACCGGTCTATGGTACCCTAGGGATAATAACTTTGACTTGATCGCATTCAGTGATTCTGATTTTGGCGGATGCAAAATCGACGGCAAATCCACAACGGCTGGATGTCAGTTTTTGGGAAATCGCCTAGTCACATGGCAGTGCAAGAAGCAGACGTGCGTCGCTACATCAACATGCGAAGCTGAATACATTGCTGCCTCAAGTTGTTGCTCCCAAGTCCTATGGATCCAACAACAAATGCGTGACTACGGTTTTGAATTCCTAACTACTCCTATTTACGTTGATAATTCTGCTGCATTACAGATCACTAAAAATCCTGTGCAGCATTCAAAGACTAAGCACATCGAAATTAAGTATCACTTCATACGTGATTGCTTTGAGAAAAGGCTAATCGATGTTGCTTACGTCCACACCGATGACCAACGTGCCGACCTTTTTACCAAAGCATTTGACAAATCAAGATTTGACTATTTATTATTGGTAAACGGCATTAAGGTCAAGCAAGAGTAAGACCAACATCGGAAAATCATTTTTGTACATACCTTTGTGTTTTAAATTTATCTTAGTTTATTGATTTTAGGGGGAGTAAATCCAAATTTGAAAAATCCAAAAACATCGAAAAATTTCAAAAACACAAAAACAATAGAAAAGCAAAAATGAGTTTCTTGGCGAGCAAAAGAGAAAATGATAGTACATCAGTGGTCTGTCCAAACCTCTTTAAACCTTAAATGAAAAACGATAAGCAGCTCTATATAAGATGTATCGGTAGGCTCACAATCATTTTAAAGTGTGCAGGGTGATATAAACTTAAATTCGACTGAAGACCAGGTGGGAACCATTCATTGGCATATGGTCTTAGTACCGAAATTTCGTTTGAGAGATTGCCGAGGTTCTGAGATATTCGGTCTTTATGCTGCTTATCATCTGGGTATCATGGTTGTATCTTTTACCGAAAAATAACGGGGACGCAAGTCTAGATCTTCCATGATACTATACATACGTGTACATATTGCATACGACCTCAATAAGTGATCAACAATCACATGTCCACAAAATAAGTGATAATATATCACATTTATCCGGGAGTCAAGTTCGTCTCTCTGCTGTACGAAAGTACTGACCTGTTCACGGACTTGCTCCTGTGCCCTCATGCATCGAAAATCAAGTTCCTCATCAATAAGTGATTCTATCACATAGGGCTTGTTTTCAAATCAAAATAAGTGAGAATCTCACATCATATACGGTCAAACAGATGATAATCGGTATACTCACCGGTAAGATGAACTCTCGTGCATACCTTGATACGGGAATGTGTCGTGATGTGGATGAACACCGGTCGGTAAGTATAAATCATACCTTAACGTATCCCCTCGCCATGATTACATCTGATAAGTTGAGCTTATGTGGACAACAATACCGATAATTGTTATAGGATGCTTATCTAAATATTAACTAATTGAACAACAAGAGCGTTTTGGCATGACCGTACACTGATATGATTCTCTTACCCTCGAAACTCACAAAAAGAATGTCTGTAAATATTTATTTAATGCTTTCAGTTTCTGCATCTTTGTATATATTTATCTACTGCTTTCTGTCTTTACATTTGAAATATTCAAAAATTCCAAAAAGATTTTAGGTGTGTTTTAATATAAACTTTCTAAAAGCCAAAAAGATTTTATTTCTATTTTATTTTCGATCGTACGATGTTGGAGCTCGAGTCTTCGTTACCTGAAACCTGAACGAAAACCGAAACGACTGATTCTTCATAAACGGTCGAAATTTGCAAGTTTTGAAAGTTAAAAACCTGAAATTGATAAATTTATTAGACTTTCAAACTGTCGGACGGTGTTTGATTGAACAATGGTCACATGTGTGTCGTTTACTTATGATATTCCAAGCAGTTGTTCTCATTACGCGTTTAGATTTCTTGCATGTGCAGATTCTAAAGGCAAGGAGAACATGGTCGATGACAAGCTTCGGAATGAAGACACGACGTGAAGGCACTCAAATGATGAAGATGATCGAGTTGCCGCTGACCATCATCAACACCACAAGGATCTCAATTCATAAAGAACAAGTATTTCACGAGCATAACTCAAGGGGGAGCTTATGTTAAGGGGGAGTTTGTCAACACACTTCCTACATGAAACGGGGAGTTTGTTGGTACACTTTCTACTTTCAAGACGTGAAGACTTTAAAGATCCTCCGACATTGAAGACTTGAAAAGACGTCAAAGACTTGAAGACACGAGGGACCTACAAGAATTAAGATCGAGACAAAGCTACAGCCAAGGGGGAGTTTGTTGGTGCACTTGTGTCTGTACTTTGTCTGTATCTTGTTATGATACCAAACGATGTCTTTGTTAGTCTTGTAAGTTTGACCAAGTCAACCATCCTCCGGTTTGACTTGGCCAAACAGTTAAGCAATGGTTATAATATGTCTGTGTCGAAGGATGTGTCATCGAAGGATTGTTTAGATCCTTCGATGAGCTCGAAAGATGAACCTTCGATGGATGAACCTCGAAGGATATCATCCTTCGAGGTATATGTGATCCTTCGGTAGGTTTCTGGTCGACAGATGATCTTTCGATCAGTCTGTCTGATCCTTCGACCAGACGTGCTGTGATGGGTATATATACCCATGTGTTGTGTTCACTTCATTCAAGACACGAGAGAAAGACAGACAAGTGAGACTAGACAGACAAGAGTGAGACAGGGAACACACACACACTGAGAGAGTTTGCAAAATAGATTTGTAAACATTGCATTGTAACAGATCTTTCATACGTATTAATACAAGAGGTGTTAATTGTTGAGTCTTGTGTGTTCATCATTGTCGTGTTCTATCTCGGTTTGCATGCTAGCTTGGATTCCGCACTTGCTAGTGTGTTAGATATAACAAGGAATAGGTTTAACCTCAACCTCCGAGGGACCTACACCGCGACATAACATGATTTTGTGGCCTTATAACTAAGTGAGTTCTGATGAAGAAATGGAACCTTAACTGAGATTTGCGACTTACCAAAAGCATTCATTATAAGACTTTGTTAGTTTATTTTAAAATCTTTCAGATACTTGCATGACTTGTGTCAAGATCATACAAGTACACATGCTCAAAAGCTGTCTGGTAATTTTTAGGCTGCTTTGCATGCAACTATGTTGATTATCTCCTTTAGTCTTTAATCGCTAATAAATATAAGAAGATAAAATAATTACATGATAAATGGTTTGTTTTACCGATAAGCACTTATCGAGGATTTAAAGAGATATGCTTAGAAACTTGAACCTAATACTTTGTTTATCAACAACAATTTTTACATTTAAATACCACATAACCTTTTATTTGTAGAAATTTGAACGCACATCATATTTTTCAAAGAAGCACTAGACTACTAAGTCATAGGTTGAACCTAACACTTAAAAGGAAAAACTACTTCTAACAACAAAAAATACGCATTTATTATTCAAGTGATTGTTAGTGCATGTTTTGGATGACAAGAGCTTAAAGATCGTTTTTGTGTGTTTATCTTGTTTTGAGTAAGTCTGTAAGCGAATACATCTAGGAAGCGGACCTAGACAAGCGAGTCTAGTCCTTCGCTTATTGTCTGTAAGCGAAACTAACGATAATGATTGATTTTCACTATAAATAGGTGTGTAGGACTTGTTTCATTTTAACCTTTTGAACCATTTGACATTTCAGAGTCTACAGACCTATTCAACAAATGAAATCAGAGAACGAACGAATTGATATTTACATCTTGTGTTCACGTTTCTACCTTACATATCAAATTTACATGATGATTGCACTCATGACACTCATATGCTTTGATTCCGTAATTACGCACAACTATATTTGATCCTTATATAGAAGATCCGAAGTGTACTAGGGACCAACATGGTTAATCTACTTCTCTCTAACATTCACTAAAATCACAATGATAGATATTCGAACACCAAGTACTAGTGACATCCATAAAAAAATTCATGTGTCCGTCATTGTGCTTTGTGATGGAGAGTGTGGAACACGAGGCTTAATGTGTATTAGATTACGTGTTTTAATGCGTTGTACGTGATTATACGCTTTGAATATGTTAACTACGCAAGTATGTGGTTTTACAGGTTAATCGTGTAATTCGGTGAAGTTATGACGTTTGGTGATGAAGCGGAACAACCGGGAAGAATAATCAAGTGAATTATATCATTTGAGACGTGTTTGGGTCAAAAAGATACCTTGGAATGCAAAAGATATGAAATTAATGAAGTCAAGGGGTTGTTTGTAATTAATTGGAAGTTGAAATCAAGCAAATACAAAGTTCCAGCAGCAAAGTGAAGACCGTAGGTTATGATATCATGCGTAAGCTACGGTGTGTGGGTTCTGACTTCAACAGTACACATGGAGCGTAGGCTACGGTTTTTATTCCGTAGGTTACGGCTGTGAGAATTGGCAATGCATGTGTTATTATATTTGGGGTATAAAAAAGGTTTTAAAAACCCTATAATATATATACTCGCATATGCACACACGTGACTTGAGGGCAGACCTTTGGGACTTTGGCGGCACATGCTTGGGAAGAAACAAAAAGACACATGACTAATATTAATATCAACTTATCATCATATTGGCGGCAACATCAAAGGAATTCACATCACAATTAACATTATCATCAATTGGGCCAATAAGAAACATCACGTGAAGATGGGCTTGTGGACTAGGAGATTTCTTTGGGCCGCACATGTGGGGGGTTTCTACGAGCCCATTTCACGAGACTTGGAGGAAAGAAAAAAAAAGAAAAGTCAACAAGCACATTATCGATCATATTGACGGCACCAAGGGTCGGCTACATGACAGGGTTTTCAACCGGGTATCAAGCGAGTGAAGATCCGTCAATCAACATGAGCGGCTAAATTTCTCGTGGACACTTCGGGTGAATGATTCTTGTGAGACACTTTTAATTCTAATTTCTGTTTTGTATTGAGATTTGGATTTGTAGTCGGGTGACAGCCGACTATTTGCGTGATTATATAATTTGTGTGACAGACAAATCCTGAGTGACAGTCAGAGTTATAATTATGTGTTGAATCCAATTATGCTTTTGTTAATTGAATGATTCCTATGTGTGCTTGTTTTAATATTTATCTGATCAATTAATATTAAGATTTTGAACTGCATAGGTAATTGGTAGATGTGACAGATTTACTATTCAATCAATAGCATCCAATAAAATCAGAACTAGGTTATTAGTAATTACAGAATCTGAATCCCGGAGTGATCACCTTTTCTTATCATTATTTATTACAACTCGATCTTTTTCTCAATTTTTATTCGTTAATTTAGATAATTCTTATAATCAATCACACCGATTTTCCAATTCAGTAGTAATTAATTAATACTTTTCATTCGACACTTTCCACAATCCTCCCCTGGTTCGATATCCGACTTACTCTAGCTACTAGTTTATTTCGGTTTTTGCATGTCCATAACGACAGACATCAAAATGGCGCCGCTGCCGGGGAGGCATGCGCAAAGTGTTTAGTGTTAAGTTTTAGTTTTAAAATAAAAAAAAATCCAAAAATAGTGGTGGTTTTGTTTTGTTTTGTTCAGATTTATGCTTGGTGCTTGTGTTTTTGTGTTTGTGCAGGATGACAGATCTTACAATATTCTGCAGCTCTCTTAGATGCATTTTGTGCAGGGAACCACTTCACCCGTGTATCGGTTGCCACGAGGCCCGATTTAGGCGGGAAAAAGCGAAATTGGAAGAACCACCGATGCCTTGCTATGATAATCCTTCCCCTCCACCATATTTCTATGATTCTGATACAACGGTGGAGGATGATTATTACTCTGACGGATGGGATCGGGATGAGGATGCGTATTATGAACTAAGGACGGATGGATGTTGGTGCACTTGTGTCTGTACTTTGTCTGTATTTTGTCGTGATACCAAACGATGTCTTTGTTAGTCTTGTAAGTTTGACCAAGTCAACCATCCTCCTGGTTTGACTTGGCCAAACAGTTAGACAATGGTTGTAATATGTCTGTGTCGAAGGATGTGTCATCGAAGGATTGTTTAGATCCTTCGATGAGCTCGAAAGATAAACCTTCGATAGATGGACCTCGAAGGATATCATCCTTCGAGGTATTTATGGATCCTTCGAGTTGTTTCAGATCGATAGATGATCTTTCGATCAGTCTATCTGATCCTTCGACCAGACGAGCTGTGACAGGTATATATATACCCATGTTATGTGTTCTCTTCACAACATATGAAAGATGAGAACACTCAGAGCAAAAACACACACACACGAGAGTTAGAGAGAGTTTGCAGAATACATCTGTAAACCTTGTGCTGTAACCGACCTTTCATACGTATTAATACAAGAGGTGTTAATCGTTGAGTCTTGTGTGTTTATCATTGTCGTGTTCTATCTCGGCTTGCATGCTAGCTTGGATTCCGCACTTGCTAGTGTGTTAGATATAACAAGGAATAGGTTTAACCTCAACCTCCGAGGGACCTACAAGTGGTATCAGAGCCGTGGCTCTTTTCCTTGTTAAAAACCGAGTTTATACAAGACTTTGGAGTGTTTTTGGACAAAAACTCACATGGTTTAGCACCCGTTTTTACTGTTTTTTCTCGTATTTCTTGTCGTAAAAACGTGCTCTAAACTAACCGGGTGTGTTAAAGGACGGTTTGGGTAACTTAAAACTTGTTTTTAAGAAATTTGGTATTTTCCGGCCAAATTCCGGCTTACTCCGGTGACCGGTTTCTGGTTCAGAACCTTGTTTTACTTGGTAATATTTTTCTGTTGTTCAAATCTGTTTTGGCAGAAAGTATGGTCTGAACATACCTTCTGCCGAAAGTTTCTACCAACCCATCAACTTTTTCACCAACCTGTCACTTTTGTCAACTTTGTCAGATCAGATCGAAGGATATCCTTCGAAGTCGAAAGATCATCTTTCGATCAAAGGAGGTTCGATAGATAATCATCCTTCGAACATCCTTCGAAGTCTGTGACTTTTCCTTCGATCCAAGGAATCTTTTCGAAGCATACATCTTTCGGTCTACAGTTCTTTTTCGAAAGATAAGGATCCTTCGTTTGGAGAATCTTTCGAAATCATTGTTCGAAACTCAACAGTGATCTTTCGAACACTGTTGATCCTTCGAACAAGTCTTGATCCTTCGACCTCAGTCTGTTTATGTTTAACAAGTTTGTGATTTTCAGGTTTTATTATTCTTGATCAAAAATGAATCCAAGATGGGGTACTCCGGTAAATACAGAGATGTATTTTGGTACTCCGTCTTCCGCACCGGTATCTTCTCAAGCTAATGCAACTTCTACCGGTCAATGGGCATTCGTATCAAATCAAACTCCAAGTATTCAAAGCATTCTCTTAAGCGAGAGCGAAACCAGAAGTTTGAATCGGCCTCCAAAGTTGATGCACTTATACGAATATCCAGGATGGATTGACAGATTTCATACATACGTCCTTGGACAAAATACAGAATTGTGGTTGCGGTTCATCACAGATTTCGATCAAACAATAGAGGTTGCCGCATCATCTGCTGCTACGTTTGCAGATCTTACGGAAGATCAGAAGAAGGTCTATGATTTGGAAAAGAAGGCATATGCCATTCTTACTCAGGCGTTAAGTAAAGATATTTATCATCAATTTGTCAGTTACAAGACTACGAAGAGGTTGTGGGACGCATTGAAGACAAGGGGCGTAGGAAATGAAGCGACCCGTCAATTGAGACGTGACTTGCTAAAGAAAGAGTTTGATGGTTTTACTTGTATGGAGAATGAATCTTTAGGAGATTTGACAAGTCGATTTAATCATTTGCTGACTGAATTGGCAAATTTTGAGGTTGTTACAACTCCAGCAGAGATTGTGAAAAAGTTTGCAGATGCGTTGCCACCTCAATGGAATACTTTCTTGGAAATCATGAAGTACAATGGCACTTTAGCTACAACAAACTTCAATGACTTTGTTCAACTCCTAGAAAACAAGAATCAGGAAGAAACTCTCAAGGCAAAAAGAGTTCACGTGCCACAAAATCCTGAAATGTATTATGGAACTTCTAGCACTTCTACAAAACCTTCTTCACACGCTCCAATTCAAACAACGTTTGTGTCTAGTACTGACATGTATGGCAATACTATCCAAGTTCCGGTCAAGCCTCCTCCAACAGACATGTATGGAAATCCGCTTGAACCAGTTCCTCAACCAGTACCACAACAGCAAAGCCAACGACCTATCAGAGCAACTGATATGTTCGGAAATCCATTACCTATTCGATCTACCGGACCAACAGACATGTATGGGAATCCACTTCCTCCTCAATCTACCGGACCAACAGACATGTATGGGAATCCACTTCCTCCTCAACAGCAAGCGTGTTATGGAAGCACATCATCTGCTGGTCAACAATCAAAGCCAAATACAGTACGGCTCGACACCTCAAGCTTTTCTAAAGTCAGTGTGGAAGTAGCAAAGGAACACATGGAGCTGCTAAACACTTTGGTGAGCGCATACTGTGGATTAGTGGAAGGTCAGATTGGTAACATTAATCTGACACAAGAAGACTATCAGCAGATCGATAAAGAGGAGATGGAGATGATGGACATCAAGTGGGCCTTTGCCAGTGCTGTTAGGCGAGCAAAGGATTTCATGGAAAGAACTGGCAGAACCAGCTTGGAAAGCAAGAAAGATACCAAGTATGGGTTTGATAAGCAGGCTGTTAAATGCTTCAATTGTGGTGAACGTGGTCATTTCAAACGTGAATGTACGAGGCCATCTCAACATGGAAACCAAAATCCTTTCAGAGGTCAAGCCAACAGGGCAAATCAGAACCAAGTAAGGAACAATGAGCGAACATTGGTGCCTGTCAACAACCAGAGTCAAGCAGGACCATCTAATGCCAACCAGGCACTTGTGGTTCAAGTAGATGAAGGTTGTGATTGGTCAATTCAGTTGGGAAATGATGCTCCAGATGGAACAGCTTGTTTTGCTGAAGTTGTCAAGGATCTTAAACACGCCAGTGGTGGAGAATCTTCCACCAATGGTGATGAATCTTCTGAAGATGAAGACAGCTCCGGTTACAGTGGAAGTTCAGATGAAGAGTCCTCGAGTTCAGGGAATGATCAGGAAGATGACACATCAAGTGCGTCAGTTAATGCAGATATTGATGAGCTATTGGAAGAAGCTGCAGCAGGAATTCAAAGAAGATCTATTTTGGTGGATCAAGCTGCTTATTCTTCGTCTTCTCTCCATTCAGCCTTTATGGCTAATGTCGACAGTTCATCAAGTCAGGTATGTGTCGATGAACCCACTGCTGCTAGTTGTGATAACTGTGATAGTTTGCGTGTTAAATGTGGTGATTTAGAGGCAAACATGTCTGAGTTGCAAGGCAAACATGATGCTTTACAAGCTAGTTTGTTTGACTTGCAAGACAAACATGTTTCTTTGAATGATAAGTGGTGTGAATTGCAAAGCAAACACGAGGCTTTGCAAGAGAAATATGATGTGACATTCATTCACAATCAGAAATTGACCGTTGATCTTTCGAAGTGCACTGAAGCCAACATGTTTTATGAAAACCATGAAAAGGAGTTTAAGCCGGTAATTGAAAAGTTAAAGAAAGATAAAACCGAATTAACTAAAATGGTTTCCAGAAAACAAACTGACATTAATTTGTATATAACTCGTCTGGAAGTAATGCAAAAGGAAATGGCTTGTGTCAAAACTGAAAGTGAGGCGATCCAACTTAAGCTAGACAGTTATTTGAGCTCTAGCTATGTGTTGGATCACATCATTGACGTACAGAAAGAGAAACGGGATGTCACATGCATAGGTTACAAGAAATGTCCACCACCTGTAAGACATAATTATGATGCCATGCCGGATGAGGAAGATAGAACTTTCTTTGAACCATCTGTTCCTCTAGATGTTAATGAATTTGCAGCAGGACTCGGATACCAGAAGGAAGTATCATCAGATTCAGATGTGTCAGCAGATACATTTGTAACTGCTGAACAAAATCAGGATCCTCCAGTTGTGATTGAGGATGCTGATTCTTCTGATGATGAATCTGATGATACTAATTCAGCAAAGTCTGATGCGGTAATCAAAGAAGAGGACATACCTCTTGAGAATCATATTCTATGTGATCCTCTAGCAAAGCCCGCTAAGACTGCTGCAACCGAGTCCACGTCTGCAAAAGTGTCGGAGAGTGTGGATTTGCTGTACACTCTTGTTGGTGATAATAAAATTTATTCAGACAAAGATTTTCCTATTAAGAATGTTAATCAATCATTAATCAGTAAAGTCTTTGAAAATTCAACAAGTAAGTTTTTGGGAAAGACAGGATCACGTGTTACAGTAACACAGTGCCCTTCTATCCCAAAGGCTGAAGTTAGAAAACATTTTGGCAATCAGAAATTACCAACAGAGAAAAGGCAGCAAAATCATAACAAACAAAAAGGAAAATTGCCGGCTCAAAGTCAAAAGAAGCCAAATCAAAAGAAGAACAAGAATGTGAACTTTGTGAAATCAAAGGGAACGGACAAAATTGCAACGTTTGAAAACCAATCTAACTTAGATTTTGTCAAGAAAGCAACTGTGATGAAAAGAAATGAACCAAATAGTTCAAAACCTAGTACCTCGGGATCACAAAGTTCATCATCGGCAAGACGACCACATGATACTTCGGGGTTTGTTGAACGAAGATCATGTTTTGAATTTCTTGTAGGTCCCTTGGAGGTTGAGGTTAAACCTATTCCTTGTTATATCTAACACACTAGCAAGTGCGGAATCCAAGCTAGCATGCAAACCGAGATAGAACACGACAATGATAAACACACAAGACTCAACGATTAACACCTCTTGTATTAATACGTATGAAAGGTCGGTTACAGCACAAGGTTTACAGATGTATTCTGCAAACTCTCTCTAACTCTCGTGTGTGTGTGTTTTTGCTCTGAGTGTTCTCATCTTTCATATGTTGTGAAGAGAACACATAACATGGGTATATATATACCTGTCACAGCTCGTCTGGTCGAAGGATCAGATAGACTGATCGAAAGATCATCTATCGATCTGAAACAACTCGAAGGATCCATAAATACCTCGAAGGATGATATCCTTCGAGGTCCATCTATCGAAGGTTTATCTTTCGAGCTCATCGAAGGATCTAAACAATCCTTCGATGACACATCCTTCGACACAGACATATTACAACCATTGTCTAACTGTTTGGCCAAGTCAAACCAGGAGGATGGTTGACTTGGTCAAACTTACAAGACTAACAAAGACATCGTTTGGTATCACGACAAAATACAGACAAAGTACAGACACAAGTGCACCAACAAACTCCCCCTTGGCTGTAGCTTTGTCTCGATCTTAATTCTTGTACGTCCCTCGTGTCTTCAAGTCTTTGACGTCTTTTCAAGTCTCCAATGTCGGAGGATCTTTAAAGTCTTCACGTCTTGAAAGCAGAAAGTGTACCAACAAACTCCCCGTTTCATGTAAGAAGTGTGTTGACAAACTCCCCCTTAACATAAACTCCCCCTTGAGTTATGCTCGTGAAAGTCTTGATCTTTACAACTTGAGATCCTTGTGGTGTTGATGATGGTCAGCGGCAACTCGATCATCTTCATCATTTGAGTGCCTTCACGTCGTGTCTTCATTCCAAAGCTTGTCATCGACCATGTTCTCCTTGCCTTTAGAATCTGCACATGCAAGAAATCTAAACGCGTAATGAGAACAACTGCTTGGAATATCATAAGCAAACGACACACATGTGACTATTGTTCAGTCAAACACCGTCCGACAGTTTGAAAGTTTAACAAATTTATCAATTTTAGTTTTTAACTTTCAAAACTTGCAAATTTCGACCTTTCATACGTATTAATACAAGAGGTGTTAATCGTTGAGTCTTGTGTGTTTATCATTGTCGTGTTCTATCTCGGTTTGCATGCTAGCTTGGATTCCGCACTTGCTAGTGTGTTAGATATAACAAGGAATAGGTTTAACCTCAACCTCCGAGGGACCTACAATGGACAATGTTTCTGTTGCGGTCGTAATCAAACTTCTGTTTATGATGATGTGTGCGCGGTGTATTTGGAAAATCCAGAGTATTGGAATAAAAAAATGATGGATGCGTACATCTCAAGACCGTATCAGGGACAACGACAGTATCATTCCGAGGAATATTCTAAGCCCGAGGGTGTGTATGCTTATCAGACTGAGGAGGAGAAAAAGCTTGCTATGTTGGAAGCGAGTTTGTCCAAACTCGAGCGGTATTTATTAGCACCCAACCTTTCCGATGAAGACCGAATCAGCTGCCTAGTTTCGAAGTGTCAGAAGTTAAAAATGAAGATAGAAATAGAAGAGCGTCTCTCACCATTACCTGTTGATATTAGAGATTATTCTCACATGGAGGAGGAGGTTGTGGAGGATAATACCACACCAATGAATCCTTTATCTGATGAAGAGTCACTGGTGGATCAGATGGTGTGTGAGGATGATGAGGCAGAGCAGTCTGATGAGATGAATGTGTGTACCGAACCTCTTCCCATATCAATCATTCCAATTAACAAGTGTGGGGAAGAGGGTTCGAGGAAGAAGATGAAAAGGGTGAAGCTACAAGACATCGATGTATATCTCGTGAAGTGGATTAACGAAACCCGCATGTGCTTTCTGAACATGCCAATTATACTTACAAACCTATGGAGATGGCATGTAAATTTTCGGGCATTCGTTGGAAATGTTTTGGGTAAGTGTGCATTGAGACTACCGTAGCGCATAGCAGGTACGGTCTGGCTGAAGACCTTTAAACTTAGCGCTCTCGGGAGGCAGCCCGAGGATGTAGAGTATTGTACTTTGTTTGGTTTCGTTTTGGTGTGTTTATGTTTTGACAGGTTCCTGCGATTCTATCTTCACGGATGCAATGAATCAAGTGTGGGGATGTTTGGCAACATCCCCGATGAGATCTCAAAGAATCTATGAGGGGCGTATGTTCCGGTTAGATCACAGCAGCTACACCAACACAGACACTCACTTGTTTTCTGATCAGGTGCATGTGTTTATCTATCTTGTGTTTTATTTGTTTTTGTGTACTTGGTGGTGTGAAATTTTTGTGTTGGGAGTGGTTTCCTTGTGTTGAGTCATCTAGTTATTATCCGTTCATGGTTTGCGGGTGGTATCTCTCGAGTCTAGATTATAAATTGCACCATACATTGGGGACAATGTATCCCAAGTGTGGGGATGCGGTAACTCGAGATAGGGTTGGTAGGTTTGATCATATCAAATGCTTGGAATGGTTGAAATTCCCTAGAAATTGAAAAATTTGAAAATTTTTTGTCTTAGGTATGCTTGAACTACATGAAAACCAACATTTTCAATCGCTAAAGGGTTCCTACTGATATTAAACTAACTTAGATCCCTAGTCATGGTTGTCCCTTTAAGTTTCATGAGAGTATTTCTGACAAGTTTTTAGAAAATCATTGAGAAGAGATGTCTAACTAGGGGTAACATGCTTTAGGAATTACACATGCTACGTGTCGGCAACCCATATTCCTTTTGTTCGGTGAGATATTTGAGCCTACTAGATTGTTAGTTGAAGTGCAATAAATGTTCATTTGTTGAGAGTATGCCATATGTTGCTTTGTGTTAGAACTTGTGTGGTTTGATACGTGCCGAGACTGTGGTTTAGCGTATGCACATAGATGATAAAGGCATTAGGATCCATTCATTGTTTTTTGTGTTGATTGTGATTTCACCCACCTTAGTTAACCACGTTGAGCCTTTCACCTTTCGTTTGTTACACCTTGTTGACCGTTTGATTACCAACCATGAGTGGCAATTGTGTGTTAGATGTTCGTTGAAAAAAAATTGTAAAGAGAAAAAGAAAAAAAAGAGAAAAGAAGAAAAAGAAAAAAAAATCATTGTTATGTTCGTGTTAAATAAATGGGTCGAAAATAACCCAACGTGTTAGAAGTTATTGTGAATAAAGTTGTCATGGTTTGGTATTCATTTGTGTTCGCCTATAAACATAAAAAAACCAAAAATATTTTCCCTACCTTACCCTTAACCCAAAACCCGAAAGTCCTTTTGATATGTGTTACGTTATTTGATACAGTGAAGGTATGATTGCTATTCAAGCTTATGATTGCAAGGTAGCATATTTGGTTTTGAGTGATATATATACTAGCACATTACACGCTAGTCTTGATTGAGCCGAGATGAGTGATTATTGTGAGGGGCGCGTGGCATGTGTGTATTAATATAAGCATGTTAGTTTTAGTTAGGCAAGTCTTAAGCTGTTTTAAATGCGTATCATTTATCTGTCAGATTGTCAATCTCGATTGTGTCAGTCTATGGAATGGGTATGACTTGGGATCTTAAATTGTTGATTCGGTAAGGGATTTGATGGTGATTTGTTAATAAGGTGAGTAATGTTTGTAACAGTTGCTTGAGGACAATTAATGTTAAGTGTGAGGATGTGATGGAGAGTGTGGAACGCGAGGCTTAGGGGCTGTTTGTTTGGGTCTGAATGGAGCCATTAAGAGGCTTGGCTCTGAATCGGTCAGACCTTAGGGTGTTTGGTTCAGCAAATAACAACATCTGAACTGAACCATTCAGATCTGAATGGTTCAGCACCTTTTGATATCTGAATGAACTAGTGACCAGTCTGCCCTTTGCCCTAATCATCAAAACCCATCTTCTTCTTCTTCCACAGCCACCCATTCTTCTCCTCTCATCTTCTCTCATCCACACATCGCTGCAACTCCTCCACAGCCTTCACCTCCGTCACCGCCCCTCCTCCACCGTCTCTCCTCCACAGCGCCGCCACTCACCTCAACCTTCACCTCTGTCGCCGCCCCTCCTCCACCGTCTCCTCCACAGCGCCGCCACTCACCTCAATTTGAGAAGAATCTAAGCAAAAGGCAGCAGAGCATTTTGTGATTGCAGCAAAGCTCAACCCACAAGATGCAAATGCTCCGTTCAAAAAAAAAAAAAAACAAGATGCAAATGCTTTTAGGTATTTGGGTCATTATTATAGCAAAGCTCAACCCACAAGTGGCAGTTTTAACCATTTGTGTGGCAACGTGTCAATTCCGAACTTTTTATTTTTTATTTAAAACAAGTCAAATGAAACAAATAAATAGGGGTAAAAATGTCATTTTACACAGCCATTCAGAGGTGCAACCAAACAACACTTTACTGGTTCAGCACTTACTGGTTCAGAGCCTCTTAACCATTCAGACCTCTTATTCATTCAGCACTTATTGATTCAGATGTTGCCAAACAGCCCCTTAATGTGTATTAGATTACGTGTTTTAATGCGTTGTACGTGATTATACGCTTTGAATATGTTAACTACGCAAGTATGTGGTTTTACAGGTTAATCGTGTAATTCGGTGAAGTTATGACGTTTGGTGATGAAGCGGAACAACCGGGAATAATAATCAAGTGAATTATATCATTTGAGACGTGTTTGGGTCAAAAAGATACCTTGGAATGCAAAAGATATGAAATTAATGAAGTCCAGGGGTTGTTTGTAATTAATTGGAAGTTGAAATCAAGCAAATACAAAGTTCCAGCAGCAAAGTGAAGACCGTAGGTTATGATATCATGCGTAAGCTACGGTGTGTGGGTTCTGAGTTCAACAGTGCACATGGAGCGTAGGCTACGGTTTTTATTCCGTAGGTTACGGCTGTGAGAATTGGCAATGCATGTGTTATTATATTTGGGGTATAAAAAAGGCTTTAAAAACCCTATAATATATATACTCGCATATGCACACACGTGACTTGAGGGCAGACCTTTGGGACTTTGGCGGCACATGCTTGGGAAGAAACAAAAAGACACATGACTAATATTAATATCAACTTATCATCATATTGGCGGCAACATCAAAGGAATTCACATCACAATTAACATTATCATCAATTGGGCCAATAAGAAACATCACGTGAAGATGGGCTTGTGGACTAGGAGATTTCTTTGGGCCGCACATGTGGGGGGTTTCTACTAGCCAATTTCACGAGACTTGGAGGAAAGAAAAAAAAAAGAAAAGTCAACAAGCACATTATCGATCATATTGACGGCACCAAGGGTCGGCTACATGACAGGGTTTTCAACCGGGTATCATGCGAGTGAAGATCCGTCAATCAACATGAGCGGCTAAATTTCTCGTGGACACTTCGGGTGAATGATTCTTGTGAGACACTTTTAATTCTAATTTCTGTTTTGTATTGAGATTTGGATTTGTAGTCGGGTGACAGCCAACTATTTGCGTGATTATATAATTTGTGTGACAGACAAATCCTGAGTGACAGTCAGAGTTATAATTATGTGTTGAATCCAATTATGCTTTTGTTAATTGAATGATTCCTATGTGTGCTTGTTTTAATATTTATCTGATCAATTAATATTAAGATTTTGAACTGCATAGGTAATTGGTAGATGTGACAGATTTACTATTCAATCAATAGCATCCAATAAAATCAGAACTAGGTTATTAGTAATTACAGAATCTGAATCCCGGAGTGATCACCTTTTCTTATCATTATTTATTACAACTCGATCTTTTTCTCAATTTTTATTCGTTAATTTAGATAATTCTTATAATCAATCACACCGATTTTCCAATTCAGTAGTAATTAATTAATACTTTTCATTCGACACTTTCCACAATCCTCCTCTGGTTCGATATCCGACTTACTCTAGCTACTAGTTTATTTCGGTTTTTGCATGTCCATAACGACATACATCAAAATGGCGCCGCTGCCGGGGAGGCGTGCGCAAAGTGTTTATGTTAAGTTTTAGTTTTAAAATAAAAAAAATCCAAAAATAGTGTCGGTTTGGTTTTGTTTTGTTCAGATTTATGCTTGGTGCTTGTGTTTTTGTGTTTGTGCAGGATGACATATCTTACAATATTCTGCAGCTCTCTTAGATGCATTTTGTGCAGGGAACCACTTCACCCGTGTATCGGTTGCCACGAGGCCCGATTTAGGCGGGAAAAAGCGAAATTGGAAGAACCACCGATGCCTTGCTATGATAATCCTTCCCCTCCACCATATTTCTATGATTCTGATACAACGGTGGAGGATGATTATTACTCTGACGGATGGGATCGGGACGAGGATGCGTATTATGAACCAAGGACGGATGGACAATGTTTCTGTTGCGGTCGTAATCATACTTCAGTTTATGATGATGTGTGCGCGGTGTATTTGGAAAATCCAGAGTATTGGAATAAAAAAATGATGGATGCGTACATCTCAAGACCGTATCAGGGATACCGACAGTATCATTCCGAGGAATATTCTAAGCCCGAGGGTGTGTATGCTTATCAGACTGAGGAGGAGAAAAAGCTTGCTATGTTGGAAGCGAGTTTGTCCAAACTCGGGCGGTATTTATTAGCACCCAACCTTTCCGATGAAGACCGAATCAGCTGCCTAGTTTCGAAGTGTCAGAAGTTAAAAATGAAGATAGAAATAGAAGAGCGTCTCTCACCATTACCTGTTGATATTAGAGATTATTCTCACATGGAGGAGGAGGTTGTGGAGGATAATACCACACCAATGAATCCTTTATCTGATGAAGAGTCACTGGTGGATCAGATGGTGTGTGAGGATGATGAGGCAGAGCAGTCTGATGAGATGAATGTGTGTACCGAACCTCTTCCCATATCAATCATTCCAATTAACAAGTGTGGGGAAGAGGGTTCGAGGAAGAAGATGAAAAGGGTGAAGCTACAAGACATCGATGTATATCTCGTGAAGTGGATTAACGAAACCCGCATGTGCTTTCTGAACATGCCAATTATACTTACAAACCTATGGAGATGGCATGTAAATTTTCGGGCATTCGTTGGAAATGTTTTGGGTAAGTGTGCATTGAGACCACCGTAGCGCATAGCAGGTACGGTCTGGCTGAAGACCTTTAAACTTAGCGCTCTCGGGAGGCAGCCCGAGGATGTAGAGTATTGTACTTTGTTTGGTTTCGTTTTGGTGTGTTTATGTTTTGACAGGTTCCTACGATTCTATCTTCACGGATGCAATGAATCAAGTGTGGGGATGTTTGGCAACATCCCCGATGAGATCTCAAAGAATCTATGAGGGGCGTATGTTCCGGTTAGATCACAACAGCTACACCAACACAGACACTCACTTGTTTTCTGATCAGGTGCATGTGTTTATCTATCTTGTGTTTTATTTGTTTTTGTGTACTTGGTGGTGTGAAATTTTTGTGTTGGGAGTGGTTTCCTTGTGTTGAGTCATCTAGTTATTATCCGTTCATGGTTTGCGGGTGGTATCTCTCGAGTCTAGATTATAAATTGCACCATTCATTGGGGACAATGTATCCCAAGTGTGGGGATGCGGTAACTCGAGATAGGGTTGGTAGGTTTGATCATATCAAATGCTTGGAATGGTTGAAATTCCCTAGAAATTGAAAAATTTGAAATTTTTTTTCTTCTTAAGTATGCTTGAACTACATGAAAACCAACATTTTCAATCGCTAAAGGGTTCCTACTGATATTAAACTAACTTAGATCCCTAGTCATGGTTGTCCCTTTAAGTTTCATGAGAGTATTTCTGACAAGTTTTTAGAAAATCATTGAGAAGAGATGTCTAACTAGGGGTAACATGCTTTAGGAATTACACATGCTACGTGTCGGCAACCCATATTCCTTTTGTTCGGTGAGATATTTGAGCCTACTAGATTGTTAGTTGAAGTGCAATAAATGTTCATTTGTTGAGAGTATGCCATATGTTGCTTTGTGTTAGAACTTGTGTGGTTTGATACGTGCCGAGACTGTGGTTTAGCGTATGCACATAGATGATAAAGGCATTAGGATCCATTCATTGTTTTTTGTGTTGATTGTGATTTCACCCACCTTAGTTAACCACGTTGAGCCTTTCACCTTTCGTTTGTTACACCTTGTTGACCGTTTGATTACCAACCATGAGTGGCAATTGTGTGTTAGATGTTCGTTGAAAAAAAAATTGTAAAGAGAAAAAGAAAAAAAAAGAGAAAAGAAGAAAAAGAAAAAAAAATCGTTGTTATGTTCGTGTTAAATAAATGGGTCGAAAATAACCCAACGTGTTAGAAGTTATTGTGAATAAAGTTGTCATGGTTTGGTATTCATTTGTGTTCGCCTATAAACATAAAAAAGCCAAAAATATTTTCCCTACCTTACCCTTAACCCAAAACCCGAAAGTCCTTTTGATATGTGTTACGTTATTTGATACAGTGAAGGTATGATTGCTATTCAAGCTTATGATTGCAATGTAGCATATTTGGTTTTGAGTGATATATATACTAGCACATTACACGCTAGTCTTGATTGAGCCGAGATGAGTGATTATTGTGAGGGGCGCGTGGCATGTGTGTATTAATATAAGCATGTTAGTTTTAGTTAGGCAAGTCTTAAGCTGTTTTAAATGCGTATAATTTATCTGTCAGATTGTCAATCTCGATTGTGTCAGTCTATGGAATGGGTATGACTTGGGACCTTAAATTGTTGATTCGGTAAGGGATTTGATGGTGATTTGTTAATAAGGTGAGTAATGTTTGTAACGGTTGCTTGAGGACAATCAATGTTAAGTGTGAGGATGTGATGGAGAGTGTGGAACACGAGGCTTAATGTGTATTAGATTACGTGTTTTAATGCGTTGTACGTGATTATACGCTTTGAATATGTTAACTACGCAAGTATGTGGTTTTACAGGTTAATCGTGTAATTCGGTGAAGTTATGACGTTTGGTGATGAAGCGGAACAACCGGGAATAATAATCAAGTGAATTATATCATTTGAGACGTGTTTGGGTCAAAAAGATACCTTGGAATGCAAAAGATATGAAATTAATGAAGTCCAGGGGTTGTTTGTAATTAATTGGAAGTTGAAATCAAGCAAATACAAAGTTCCAGCAGCAAAGTGAAGACCGTAGGTTATGATATCATGCGTAAGCTACGGTGTGTGGGTTCTGAGTTCAACAGTGCACATGGAGCGTAGGCCACGGTTTTTATTCCGTAGGTTACGGCTGTGAGAATTGGCAATGCATGTGTTATTATATTTGGGGTATAAAAAAGGCTTTAAAAACCCTATAATATATATACTCGCATATGCACACACGTGACTTGAGGGCAGACCTTTGGGACTTTGGCGGCACATGCTTGGGAAGAAACAAAAAGACACATGACTAATATTAATATCAACTTATCATCATATTGGCGGCAACATCAAAGGAATTCACATCACAATTAACATTATCATCAATTGGGCCAATAAGAAACATCACGTGAAGATGGGCTTGTGGACTAGGAGATTTCTTTGGGCCGCACATGTGGGGGGTTTCTACTAGCCAATTTCACGAGACTTGGAGGAAAGAAAAAAAAAAGAAAAGTCAACAAGCACATTATCGATCATATTGACGGCACCAAGGGTCGGCTACATGACAGGGTTTTCAACCGGGTATCAAGCGAGTGAAGATCCGTCAATCAACATGAGCGGCTAAATTTCTCGTGGACACTTCGGGTGAATGATTCTTGTGAGACACTTTTAATTCTAATTTCTGTTTTGTATTGAGATTTGGATTTGTAGTCGGGTGACAGCCAACTATTTGCGTGATTATATAATTTGTGTGACAGACAAATCCTGAGTGACAGTCAGAGTTATAATTATGTGTTGAATCCAATTATGCTTTTGTTAATTGAATGATTCCTATGTGTGCTTGTTTTAATATTTATCTGATCAATTAATATTAAGATTTTGAACTGCATAGGTAATTGGTAGATGTGACAGATTTACTATTCAATCAATAGCATCCAATAAAATCAGAACAAGGTTATTAGTAATTACAGAATCTGAATCCCGGAGTGATCACCTTTTCTTATCATTATTTATTACAACTCGATCTTTTTCTCAATTTTTATTCGTTAATTTAGATAATTCTTATAATCAATCACACCGATTTACCAATTCAGTAGTAATTAATTAATACTTTTCATTCGACACTTTCCACAATCCTCCTCTGGTTCGATATCCGACTTACTCTAGCTACTAGTTTATTTCGGTTTTTGCGTGTCCATAACGACAGACATCACTTTGTTAATTGTTAACCCACATTTACGAGTCTCGATCACTAGCTAGATTGTTGAACTACCTAATTGTCATACTACTCCTCAAGTATGGATGCCATAGTGAGTCACGAGCTTATTCAGGACTAAAACAGAAGTTATCCCCATTCGAACTACAAACAACCAAAGCACCTAAGATTTTGCATCCAGACCTTCTAGACTAACCTACCTACCGAAGCTAAAGCTTTAATCATATCTGCATATCTTATAGTACACCCTCAGGCCTCAGAGTTGGGTGGTCCTCTCAATCCCATGTCCACTATCGTAATCCCAAATTGTACCATCTCAATCCCTCTCTCCGTTGCTTTGATGGCGTATCGTTAATATTAAGAAAACTGAGCTATTTTGGCCTTCTTGTGATGGTACCAAGTTTCGTGAAGGGTTATTTCCTAAGGACATCGGAAGGCCATTAGTGGGGGTAAAGATTCTTGGGGGGGGGGGGGGCTGTTAGTAGAGACGCAAGCTTTATTAGTGGGTTGGCAAAGAAAAGAGCTGCTAAGGCAGTAGATTTGATGCATCTTCTACCGAAATTAGGTGACCCGCAGAGTGAACTACTCTTGCTGCGATCCTGTATGGGCATTGCCAAACTTTTCTTTGGCTTAAGGACATGCCAACCTGTACACATGGAAGATGCATCGTTGTTCTTTGACAAAGGTTTGCGTGAGGCGATTGAGGAATTGGTGGTTTGTGGAGGTCCTTTCTTTGGAGACCTCCAGTGGCGACTTGCTTCTTTACCTATTAGGTTTAGAGGTTTGGGGTTGTATTCGGCTGTAGAGGCTTCATCCTATGCTTTTGTGGCCTCGAGGGCCCAA
Source organism: Helianthus tuberosus (assembly GCA_030545235.1). NCBI lineage: Eukaryota > Viridiplantae > Streptophyta > Magnoliopsida > Asterales > Asteraceae > Helianthus > Helianthus tuberosus. The sequence goes on from CM060427.1 coordinate 18,579,141, forward strand.
TCGTGGGTGCTACAGGACCACATCTTAAGAGACAGTGGCATATGCGGTATGGATTCTGATTATGTTTGTGCTTTGGCTTGTCTTTGTGATACGATTCCAAGCTTTGAATTCAGCGGTTTCACTAATAAGGACACCGCCCCCCTAAAGCCCAACATGCATTGGCGAGTGCTCTTTTTAGTAAAATTATCCACGAAATTGAAGTACAGTTTGACTTGACCGTTAGACAAAAAGCCGTTTTTGAGTGTCTCCGAGCACCACATGCACAAGATTTTCTTCTTGCTATACCTATAGATGGGTTAGGCCAGCATATGTCGCCGGTGGAGTACCGTACTATTCTTAAGTATCGCCTCATGATTCCTTTATTCCCAGTTGATGAGGTATGCCCGGTTTGTCATAAGGCGTGTTTGGATTCTTTTGGTGAGCATGCAGTTCATTGTAGAGAGCTCCCAGGGTTCAAATACCGACATGATTTGGTTAGGGATGTCCTTTTTGACATATTCAGGTGCGCTGGCATTTCTGCTAAGAAAGAGGCACCCGTTAATTTCTTAACAGACCCGTTGGAAGGGAGATCTACCCTTCGACCAGCTGACATTCTGGTCTTTGGATGGGTAGGAGGAAAACACGCATGTGTGGATCTAACAGGGGTTTCCCCGCTTGTGGGCTTAGGGAGTAGTGCTTTCACAATGGGTCAGGCTGCTTTAAAGGCTGCTTCGGGTAAAGTGATCAAGCATGAGAAAGCGTGCCTTGACAACCAGCACGTGTTTATCCCATTTGCTTTTGATACTTTTGGTTTTCTGACGCTAGAGGCTGTGGACCTACTTAGTCGAGTTCAAAGGGTCATGCATAGTAATGTTTTGACCCTGAGATCTATGAACGTAGTTTTTAAAAGGCTTAGTTTTGCTATTCAAAAAGGGGTAGCGGCGCAGCTTGTAGCCCGTTTACCAACTATCTCGATGTAAATTATTATTCTTTTATCTATATTAGATAAAAAAACAACTCCATCTGGCCTCTCTTATAGATCAAGAGCTAGTTCTACCATGAGATTTGGTTAATATTGGGCATAGTAGAGAAGAATGGCTCATTCATAGTGTGGCTAGACACTTTAAAGGCTATTCACATTAAATTCGAAATGGACAACAATGGTGATGGTAAGTTTGGTAGGTGGATGAACCACACAACCATCTTCTTAAAATCACAAGGATGGCATATCAAATGGTATTCAATGACAAAAGAAGATAACTTAGCACATGTCTCTCCATCCTCTATTAATTCCCTTATTTAGAAAAGAAATGAAGCCCCAAATTAACTCCTAATGCTTTAAGAAAAAGAAAAAAACAATGTCAGAACACGAGATTAATCATGTTACAAATTGCATGGGATGAGTTGAATCAGCATGAAAGGGCCTTCAAGAGTGACAAATTACTAGACATTAAACATGAGATCTCCCTTTTGATATGATAAAGCAAGAGACTTTCATTTTAAGATAATAGGATAAAACAAGAACCCCTAATAATTCGGTCTTTATTAGACATTCAAGCAAAAGTACACACCAAATATAAAAACCCTAATTAGCTATTTATAACTTAGCCCTTCAAATTTTTTTTTAATAAGGTGAAACACCCACATTGGCTGCAGTCAGAAATCCATCTTTCATGAGCATGTCCTCTCCCTCCTGTATAAAATCAAACATAAAGATACATATGTATGCAGTGAAACATAAGCACATGAAGGATAAGAACATAAAAGGAATTTAGAGCAAGGTCCAAGATAGTATTGGACTATTATTATTGTTAGTGTGAGCCCTACAGTATATTATTATTGTTAGAGTATATTACCTGTTGGCACACATTGGGTTTCTTCACGGGTTGATCAGGCATGAGTCCGAAGTGGATGTGAGGAAAATGGGCCCACTTAGAAAACAAATAATCAGATAAAAGAATTAGATAAATAGAACAACCCTAGTTTAAAAAAGAAACTAGTTAGATGTTTTTTTTTGGATTTAAGCAAGAAAAACAAGAATATTATTTAATCTCACATTCTTTGCAGCTGCACTGAAGGCCTCTCTGTGACTGATATCAGGGTTTCCTGCTTTGATACGTTGGATCTCTTCCCTGCAATTCATAGGTTTAAAATTAGAATAATTCAAATTTTCTTTTTCTCATATCTATTATTCTAACACACACACATATATATAGGGTGAGGTTCTAAAATGAACACTAGTGTATTTGCGAACTGAGTGAACAAATCCTGGCCATTGATCTAACACTTGTATGGCCAGGATCTCATCATCAAATCGTAAAATACACTAGTGTATTTCAACATCAAATCCTAGCCATTGATCTACACACGTGTATGGTCAGGATTAGTTCACTCAGTTCGCAAGCTACACTAGTGTTCACTCTTGAACCTAATCCTATATATATATATTAAATTTAGTATTTGAAGTATTTCAAAAAGGAACTACAAAGCTCTAGTTTGTCATGTTTTTTAGTGGTTAATATTGGTTAAAACAAAATAGTTTTCTACCTCACAAAATTAAAGTGCATATATCGCTTATTTGTTACACATTATTTCATTATATTTGTCATACATGTATCAACATATATATATTTGACTTAGAAAATACACGTATTAACATATATATTTGACTTAGAAAAAATAAACAATTCTTCTGAGCCAAACTTAGTGCTTGCAAATTTTCATTAAACACATATTAGAATTTATTAACTACAGTGTTAAAACCAACACTTGAGATCAAACATCAATGTATCCACTAGCATATACACAGAGAGAGTACACATATATATATGGAGGTCACTTTTGCAACCATTTGCATTTATAGTACAAGAGATACAATTAATAAGTTGTACCACCATGCTGTCTAAACAGTACCCTTTTAACTTACAAAATTGAAATTAAGGGTACTTTAAAATTTCAGATTTGAAGTTTGTTTTTGTTCTTTATGTTCTAGCATGTTCATCATACGTTCTTTCAACTTAAATGCTTATATCATAATAAAACAACTTCATGTTTTCGTTTATAAATTTAAAATGTCAATAAATTTTAATAAGCAATTAGCTGTAACTAGGGTTATAAACGAACCAAATGTTCAGCGAACAGTTCTTAAACCGTTCGGTGGGAAATTCGTTTATGTTCGTTCGTTTAGTTAATGAACGAATACGAACAAGATATTCCGTTCGATTAACTAAATGAACGAACATGAACAAAGACCTCGTTCGTTCGACTGCATTCGGGAACGTTTGTTTACATTTGTTCAGTTTTGTTCGTGTTCGTTTGATTATGTTAATTTGTTAAAAGTTTTTAATGCTTTTTAATATTTCATTTTCCCTCTTAAGTTATTCTTTCCTCCTTTTTTTCTTTCCACCCTAAGCATAAGTTAATAATTATATTAAAGAATAATAAATTGTAAACCCTCATATGAAAAAGTTGGACATTAAAGACATTTTTAGGATATGTCTAAGTAACTTTAGATAATTATGTCTTAAGCTAACTAAACTTGATTTATCGTATTTTGCTTTTAGTAGATTTCTTGTGTCTTGAATTCTTGATTTATTATTTAATGATTGTATTTGACTACTTGTGTTAGATATTTTTAAGATTAATGGTGTTTTTTTTTAATTTAAAGTTTAATGTTTATTTATGTTCGTTACCAGTCTTCACGAACAACTAAAATTCCTTAACAAACGAACACGAACATAAACTTTTGTTCGACATGTGTTCGCGAATAGTTTAGGAAATCTTCTTTTCCTTGACGAACGAAAAAGAACATGGTCTCGTTCGTGTTCGTTCGGTTCATTACACCCCCAGTTGTAACATATAGATCCTGTCCTATTGAAGATCATTAGCTTAAATCTTTCAGAAAAAGAAAAAGAAGTCATCAAGCTCGGTCTTTTGTCATCATCATCATCATCATCGTACTCAGTATATCCCACCTATAGCAAAGCTAAGGTAGGGTCTGAGGAGGGTGGGATGTAGACAGCTCGGTCTTTTGTAAGACAAATAATGTTGAAATTATTTTGATTGGAGTCAGTACACCCACACATGACACATTTCCTTATGTTTTGTACACTGGTTATATATTTTAACGTGTAAAAAGATTTTGTGATCAAAAGTATATCTTTTATGTGTTAAAAGTTAAAAATACTTACTTTATGAATCTGTTGTAAGCAGAAGGCACTCTTTGGCGCTTCTCTGGAGCTGCAAATACAAGACAAACAAAGCGACAAAGTAAACAGACAATACATTAAAATCGTTTCACTTCTGACTATTTTTTAAGCTCTCTTCTACATACACCACCTCTCTCGCCCCTATCATAACATCATCATTATCTTTATCTATCAAACAATCGTGACCATTTTACTTTCTGGGGTAGAAACACTTTCTGATTTTGATAAACTTTAAAACATAAAAGCAAATAAAAGGTCTGAAATATCAGATCTAAGAACAAAGATCCAAACCGTGAGAAAACAAAAAAAAAAAAAAAAAAAAATGAAGAAATTATGGTTTTAAAAAAAACAAACAAAGAGGTGAGTATTACTATATTAGGTCTTGTTAGGAGATAGAATATGTGTGAACTGTTTGGAGTAATATTAGGGTTTCTTGAATGAGCAGTAATGTAACTCGTTGCATAGTTGATGAGGTAAAGTTACCTTTTTGGTTGCAAAATTTATAAAATTCAGAAACAACAAAGAAGGGAAAGACATGAAATAAAATCTAGAGAAAGAGTCTCTTTCTTGTTACCAAAAACAAGAGTTTTCAAGATCCAGTTGAGTGTATAAAGCTTTTGAAAGTACAAATACTGTAATAATTTGGTAATCATGCTTCATTTTCTCAAAAGCTCAAGATTAGAATCACTAATAGTGTAGTATATTATGTCAAAATAACTAATACTTTCATATAACTTCTTACTTAATGTATAGTTAGTAAAACAAAATTAAAAAAAAAAAAAATTGAAACCAAAGAACAAAGGACTGATAAATCTTACGTCTGTTCGCCACAGGAGGTTTAGGCAGCTCATCAACTCTAACAGGTGCAAAGGGGTCGTTTGGATTTGGTAGATTCATGAACAAGTTAGATGGGGTGTTTCTCATCTCCTCCTGAATATATTTGTTTCACATCTTAAATAAACATATATGTAAACATTTTAGAGAATTAGGTCTAGATGGTAACTTTTTTCGATTTAAAAAAAAAATTCTTTTGAAACCCATACATAGAATGGGAGAATCTGGAAGCAACCCAAGATTCCCACAAAGAAAAAGTTGAGAAAAAACCATAATTATGTGTCAAACACACACACAAAAGATAAGTACACACAAAAAAACCCTAACCCTAAAAATCCTTTTATTTTTGGAAAATGAATGGTAGAAATTAGAGAGTAGATGTTCATCATATGTGATTTAAAAACCTTTAAAAAAAGATTTCATGAATTACCCGTGAAATACCCATCTGGGTACGTTCTCTTTTTAAAAATCTAACAGAAGTCATAGATATTGTTTAGGATAAATATATTATTAGTAAATTTATACCATAATGTTTTGAGGAGAGAAGAAATTATGGCCCAGATGGAATTGAGTAGCAGCAGTGTTGGCGGCGGCCGAAGCTGGAAAGAGTCGCATGTTGACCGACAAGAGATTAGTGCAGTGCCCACATCGGACGGTAACAGTTGTGTACAAACTGCTGCAAGGAACACTCACCTACAACACCAACAAAGATATTATTTATCTATCAACAACATTTTATAATATTCCTTTTGTTTTTCTTTCAGGTACATCCACATGAAAATCTTTAAGAATATTTGAAACAAAGATAATCATATCAAAGATCTATAGTTGTAAAAGTATTTGAGAGTTTATTCAAGATTGTGATGGCTTCAACAGGAGAGATATGTATGTATATATATAAGTAATAAGGTTGATAATGATGATGATGTTTTGTACCGCAAGGATAGTTTCACAAAAGTTGCATTGGACATAACACAGCTGCTCGGAGGGAAGAGAGAGGTGGTGGTGATGGTGGTGGTCCGGTGAAAAAGCAGCTGAAGATGACATAATTTTCCTCACTTTCTACTCTCTATTTTCTCTCTCTTGATGGATTCTCTCTCACAGATTGATTTGATTGATTGATAAGATTGACTGAACAATGTATTTGGATTGATTGATGGACAGATTAACAACCTTTGGGATCTGACCTCCTTCTGTTTATGTTTATGTGTGTGTGTTCTCAATGACATGTGAGAAGGAAGTTACAAATGAGAATGTGAGAGAAAAGAGAACAAGAGAGGGAGACCCACTATATAGGATAACACTTGGATGAATCAAACCCTACAACCCTTTCTTCCTTGTTTTTTCCTTAATATTATATTATTGTTCTTTTGTTGTTTATGACACATGAATCATTGTATTATTATTGTTATGTTTCTTTCAAATTGATTTTTTTTTTAATTTACCCCATCTATGTTTAGTGCATTGCATACAAGGCCTTCGGATATACTTTAACCTAACTTAACTCCACCTAAGTGACACATCAACTTTTTTTCCTCATTTCACTTTGTCTTACTCTAAGAAAATGGTTTAACATGTTAACATATAACTCATTTAATGTACTTTAACATTGGGTTTTGTCTAGAAAAGAAAATAATAATTACACTACAAGAAATGATAGCTTTTAGCGGCGACAGGTTTTTGTCGCCGCTATTGGTCGATCCGCGTGCCGGATGCTGAAACCAAACCCCAGCCATTGATCAAAATCCTGATCTAACGGTTGGGGAATTAAAATATATTAGCGGCAACAAAAGCATATCAATACCGGCGACAGGCTGTCTCCGCTAAAAGGTATGTGTCAGAACATTAAACCGTAGCCACACAAGCCTTATCTCTGGTCAACCTTTTACCGGCGACATACATCAATACCGGCGACAAGGAGGCGCCGCTAATGGTCAAACGATATTACTTCCTTATCAGCGCCATTTTTTCCCTCTTTCTTCACTTTTTCCCCCAAAAACTCGAGAGCACCGCCGGATTTCAGCAAACTTCGACCAAATCGGTTAGTTTTTGTTACATTTCTTCTTTATTTTGTTATATATATGATAGGCTTTAATTTTTGTATATTTTTGTGTGTTTTTGTGTTTATGGTAGTAAAATCGGATCATCACCATCACTTCTCCGATCACCACCGTCACTTCTTTGGTCACTACCTCGTCTACGCGGTCTACATCTCTTGGAAACTTGAAAATACGGTTAGTTTTATATGTATCTTTTTTCAAAGTTTAGATATTGAATAATTTTTTGTTTTGGTATGTAAATGTATAATGTAGGTATATGTTAGTATGTCAAATGTATAATGTAGGTGTATTTGGGGAAAATGTTGTAGGACCGAGTTTCGTGACCGAAACCGTGATTATCATGATTATGTTCATAGACGGGAAGATTAGAGACGGATGAAATACTTGCTTGTATTGATTTTGTAACATAACATAACAAGCCGGCCCGATTAACAAGCTAACCGAGCCATACCAAAGGAGTACACATCCGGGGAGAGACCAAGTGGTGATCTCTCCCGGTGAGGTCTCAAACCTCCTAACACTTCCAAGTGTTGCAAATGGCAAGGGTTTTCTATTTATAGTCACACCCCTTGTCTTGCAAACACACACGGTCAACCGAATAACCCTCTCGTTTGACCACTTCAAACGAGCGGGTCTATACACGTTCGATAGACCGTTTCACTAACTATTACAAATTCAGCGTAAAATAAAACTAATCTATTCGACAAGCATCGGACACAAAATCTGCATCAACAAATTCCCCCTTGTCCGTTGCTGTCGAATGCCGAAAATGCAACTGCAATCGATCTTCAGTCAAGTATTCATCTTCTCTGAGTTAACAAATTCCCCCTTGACCGATGATCCAGGTAAGTAGTATCTTGACGCTCCTTGTAAAATAGTTCCCTCTCAAAGTATGCATATCCGTGTTGGGTGTTGTGCAATTTCCTCAAAAGGCTCAATTGACCGATCTTCCGCTGATCTTCCAATACTCCAACCGGCATTTGATAAGGGTTCCATTCTTTAAAAACTGCATCAAGTCTTGATCTTCAAGCATACTACATTGGTAGAGATTTCTGGTGAACTGTCTTCTGTAAACCATCTTTGTGGAATCGACCAAGTAATGCACTTTAATCTTCAGCATCAACACTCAGGAAAGTCAGCTAGACCAAGTGTATCCCTTGCAAGCTCAACCAAACGGCACGCTTAGTTGAACTACATCCAGATCTCATTGTCTCGCCTTTGTGAAGTTGACCACGTAATGCACTACGGATCTTCAGCATCAGTACTCAGGAAGTCAGCTTGACCAAGTACATCGTTTGCAAACTCAACGAATTGAGTTACCCCCAGATCCCTGTAAAATCCCAAAGAAACATCAAACCCAAAACCGAATCCTGCAGGTCTTCAGCCTTGAACTATCAGCTTTCATAAAGATTCCCCCAGGTCTTCAGTAAACAGCGCTTTGAAACAACTGTCGACTTTAGATACCTGTATATTTCCGTGCAAAACCCTTCACGCTGGCTGGAGAATTAATTAAAATCCTCAAATATGTGTCTGTGCAAAACATTCCACGCCGAACCTTTAGTATCACCAGAAAATCACAAACTCTACCACCTGTGATTGCGTTTAGAAATTTACCGAAGAAATTCAACATTTGAAAAATTTTTATCCCCCCATTTCTTTGGTAAAATCTCTAAACCTTAACAGATTCTCTCCACTTCAAAGAAACTGTCGTCAAATGTTCACCAATTCCCTCAACTGAGCGGAACTGTCGTCAATCTTCATTGAATGTTCTCGGTTCCGAAAAATCACGAAAACGACTTTCTTCTTTGCATATTCTAGTTGAATAAGAACGTCCCCTAGTACCCCGTAGGATCCGACTTGTATCCCTCCAAAGACTTTGTGAACTCGTTAGGACCGGTATTGACATTCTAGGTTCTGTAGGTCCCTCTAAGATGAGGTCAAACCTTATCCTTGTTATATTAACACACTAGCGAGTGCGGAATCCAAGCTAGCATGCAAACCGAGTTGAGACAAGTATAAACACAAAACACACAAGGTTCAACGATTAACACCACTTGTATTAATGCGTATGAAAGGTTCCGGTTACAAGCACAAGGTTTACAAATCTGTATTGCAAACTCTCTAATGTGTGTGTGTGTTCTTGACAGAATGCTCTCCCTATCTCTCGAGTGTATCTTTCTGTCTGTCTCTCTCGTTTCTAAGTGCATCATAAAATGAACATAACACATGGGTATTTATACCCGACACAGCACCTATGGTCGAAGGATAAGGAAATCTGGTCGAAGGATCATCTATCGACCAGAAACCCATCGAAGGATCACATATACACCTCGAAGGATGATATCCTTCGAGGTCCATCTGTATCTATCGAAGACATTATCTTTCGAGGTCATCGAAGGATCTAAACTATCCTTCGATGCCTCATCCTTCGACACACACAACATACACACAATGTGCTAACTGTTTGGCCAAGTCAAACCGGAGGATGGTTGACCTGGTCAAACTTACATCGAACGCACATAGCAACAAATCTAACATAAGACATCGTTTTGTATCATGACACATTACAGACAAAGTACAGACACAAGTCTTCGTCTTGATCTTCGTGTCTTCGTATCAACAAACTCCCCCTTGGACGCTACTCGTGAGGTTCAACTTCGATGTCTTTGTTGGTACACTTTATGTGGACGCGACTCGGCTCGGTTCGACTCGGCTCAGTTCGACTTGGTTTCGACTCGGTTAGGTCCGGCTCCAGCCCGAAGACACGACATTCCTCAGTCGTGAGCCCCAGAGTTCGACATGCGAAGCACGGAGCGCCGCGAACAAGTCCCGCAAGACACATCACCATGACATCATCTCTGTGATGTCATGATGATGTCACAATTTGTCTCATATGTTGCAAATGGTGAAAGATTATAAACAGAATCATGTTCGGGCCGTTTCTTCAACATGGGCCGAAATCTCATCTTGGGCTTTGACCATGTTTGGGCTCCTTCTACACATGACGAAACAGAGATTAGATTAATATGTATATCGACGAAACAGGTGTGTTTCGTCGACTTTGATTATGTTTCGCCGAGTTATATTTGTGTTTCGTCAAGTTGTGTGTCTGTTTTAGTATAAATACCATCTCTGTTTCATTGTGAACCAGAGATGAGTGCAGAGAGATCAGAAAATACTTGTAAAGAAAATCTGTCAAAATTCCGTCAAAACTGTGTTTGTATCAGTTTGTAATCGGTTCTCATCCCGTTAATCAATAGAGTGTGTTTCATTGGTTAATCCGTGTTCTTTATAAACTTTGTTTGGTTTGCACCGTCACGGGGATTCCGCACCCGTTACCGTGTTCGTGATAAACAAGGATAGGTTTTCGTATCGGATCCACCGGAAAAACGGACCTACAAGTGGTATCAGAGCATTGGCTCTTATCCTTGTTTAAAATCAAACTTGTTCGGTTTTTATCAAGTATTTTGTGTGTTTTTTTTTTTCTGAAAACTTGTTCTTGAAAAATTATATTTTCTGGAAAAATATTCATAAATCTGCTGTTTTAGTGTTGTTTGCTACTGATTTTTATCAAAAACCTAAGTTAGATTGATTGTTTATGCTTTAAACCGGGTTTTTAGTGAAAATCTAGTGTATTTTCGTGTTTCGGAAATTTATCGGTGATCGGAAAACTCATCGGAAACTTCATGTTCTTGGATGTGTTCTTGAAATATTCATAGGTGTTCTTGTTATAAACTGAGCATTAGATCTGATAAGTTATTTAAAACAAGTGTTGAACTTAAAATAATATTACTTGACTTTTGTGTGTAAAAGTTGATAATTGTCACAGTCTGTTTCGTTGAAAATAAGAAGTAACATACATACTTGTGTCAGGGTTAAATATCTTTGTGTCTCTTCTTATCCTTGACTGATCAGGAGATATTTTAAATATCTAAATCCACTGACTTTTATCCAGTTTTGACGAAACACACAGCCGACGAATCACATCTGTTTCGTCGCAACACCTTTGACGAATTAAACGTCTGTTTCGCCACAACATCTTTGACGAAACAAATTCTGTTTCGCCACGAATCACAAATATCACAAGTCTGTTTCGTCGTCATTCATTCAGACGAAACAAACCTGTTTCGTGAACTCTGTTTCGTCGAAAACAGATCTGTTTTAAACAGAAGACTTATATCAGTTTGCTTACTGTTTGTTTTCAAGAAATTTGTGCAGGTACTATCATATATACATCAAATATGAGTTGTACTAGTCCATGGGATTGGAGTATGGATTCTAGACCACGTGAAGATCCGACGTCCGCAGCAGCGTGGGTGAAGAGTGTTTATGGTCAACCAACTATAAGTGCCGGACAATGGGCTTTGGCATCCAATCAGAACCAAAATATTCAAAATCTTCTGATTAGCGAGAGCGAAACGGGTAGCAACAATCGCCCGCCAAAGTTGAATCATATGAACGAGTTTCCATCATGGAAAGGTCGTTTCATTACATATGTTCAAGGTCAAATCACTGATATGTGGAGGTGTTTCATTACTCCACGCAATGATGCTCTTGAAGTAGCAGCATCAACGGCCGAAGGTTTTACTAACATGCAGGAAAATGACAAGAAAGCTTATGAATTTGAGAAAAAGTCATTTGCTGTTCTTACTCAAGCACTTCATAAAGATATCTATCATCAGTTTTCTTATAGTAAGGACACTAAATCCTTATGGGATTGTTTGGTGACAAGAGGAGAAGGAAACGCAGCTTCCAGAAAGACACGGCATGATTTATTAAAGAAAGAGTTTGAGTCGTTTCAGTTCTTGGAAAACGAAACTCTAAATGATATGACCACACGGTTTTATCATTTGATTAGTGAGATGTTTGCCTATTCTTTTGTTGCAAGTCAAAAGGAAGTTTGTGCACGATTTGCTGATTCTCTACCACCAAAGTGGAGTTCATACATCGAGCTTCTAAAACATACAGGTATTCTAGATGCTGAAACTATAACTATCTATGAATTTGTACAGAAGCTGGAACATAAAAATGATGAAGAAATCCGAAAAGCAAAACGCATTGCTGCTCCTCAGAATGTTGAAATGTATAATGGTGGAGGTTTTGACCCGTCAGCTAGTCTGAGGCAACCAAAGTTACAAACGGCGTTTGTATCTGATACAAACTCTTCTCCGTTTCCTCAACAAACTCAGACTTATTCTGGAGGAGGTTTTACTCCGCAATCAGCTCCAACCCCGGTCTTCGATCCGAGTGCCTATCAATTTCCAGCGCATTTGAGTGCTCAAAATCAGGCATACTCTGGAGGAGGTTTTAATCCATCACTACCAGATAAACAACAAGTTCAACCACAACAACAACAGCAAGCTCATTATACCAGCAATCCTCCAACTCCAAACTCTAACACAGTCAAAGTTGATACATCAAACCTCTCAAATGTTAGCATTGAAGTAGCAAAGGAACATATGGAACTTATTAATACCATGGTCAGTGCTTACTGCGGTTTGGTCGCCGGTCAAATTGGAAACATCAATTTAACCAACGAAGACTATCTACAAATTAACCGTGATGAAATGGAGTTGATGGACATAAAGTGGGCATTCGCAAGTGCTGTTAGAAGGGCGAAGGACTTTATGGTTCGAACAGGAAGAAGTTCTTTGGAAAGCAAACAAGATACAAAGTACGGTTTTGATAAAGAAGCAGTTACATGCTTCAATTGTGGGGAAAAGGGTCACTTCAAACGTGAGTGCACTCGACCAAGCAGACAAGGCAATCAGAACCCATTCCGTAATCAGACGAGTACTTCAAATGCTAATCAAGACAATCGTGGAAAAGGGATAGTGGCTGTAACCAACACCACTAACCAGAATCAGTCTGGACCATCAAATGAAAGTCGTGCATTAACCGTACAAGCTGATGAAGGGTTTAATTGGTCTTTACAACTTGGGGAAAGTGATCAAGGTAAAGGAGGAATGGCGTGTTATGCTAAAATTATCAATCACATCAAGCACGTTCATAAGGAAGAATTTTCTGATAGTGACGACAGTTCTGGTCATACAGGGAGTTCTGATGAAGAAAGTTCTACTTCGAGTTCTGAATCTGATGTGAGCAAAGAAGCAAGTTCTAATCTTGATAACTTATTGAATGAAGCAGAAGAGTTGAAATGTCAGAAATCAGTTCTGATCAAGAAAGCTGATGCGACATCAAAAGAAATGGAGAAGATTCTCACTGAAGATGGATCTTTCTCTTCTCAGACTGCCTTTATGGCAAATGTCTCAGCTTCTACAAGTCAGGTAAAATCTGAAATTCTTATCAACTGTAGAGATTGTGAATATATGAAAAATGAATTTGATAGAATAAAACTTGAATGTGATACGATTCATATTCACAATCAGAGTTTAGTTGTTGAAATGGCTAAATGCAAAGAGGCGAATATGGCTCTGGTTAGAAACGAAAAGGGTTTTAAATCTCAAATTGAAACCTTAAAGAAAAATGTTTCCGAAGTAACCAAAACTGTTTACCACAAACAAGTTAGCATTAACGATTATATTAACATTGTTGAGGAAACCAAAAAGGAATTAGCCGTTGCCAAATGTGAGCATGATGCAATCAAGCAAAAGTTGGAGAGTTATTCTAACTCCCGATTTGTGCTCGATCACATTATTGACGTTCAACAACTGAAGGGAAATGTGAGCGGTGTTGGGTATAAGAAATGCCCGCCTCCTTTAAGGCATAATTATGACTATATGCCTGATTTTGAAGAAATGCCACGGTTTGAATCCAGTGTGCCTCTTAATTATGAGGAAGTTACCACTGGCCTAGGGTTTAAATCGGACAGTTCTTCAAAAACATCATCTGAGCAAACAGAAACGTCAACATCTACGAAACAAAGTCCTCCAACCATTGAGGACTATGATTCGTCCGATGATGAACCAGATGTGAGTGATGAGGATAAATCTCTTGAGAAGAACAAAGGAGTAGAAGTGCCTTTTGAGAATCACATTCTGTGTGATCCTCCTACTCCTGCTGTGCATTCAACTGCTAAACAAGAGATGGATCCTATCACTAAAACAGTGTCTACTGTTAAAAGTGATAACGTGTTGTATACTTTAGTTGGTGATGACAAAATTTATTCAAACACATCTTTTCCAATTAAAAATGTCAATCAATCTTTGATTGACAAAGTGTTTGAAGATACTACAACTAAGTTTTTGGGAAAAGCGATCCCAAGAGTTTCAGTAACTCAGTGTGATCCGATTCCAAAAGCTGAAGTTAGAAGAAAATTTGGAAATCAAAAATCACCGACAAAACAACAACCTGTCGCTTTTAAGGGTAAACAACAACAACAACGAGCTCCAAAGCCTAAGGCTAAGGTTGAATCAAAAGGAGCTCGTTACAATAAGAAGGCAAAAGACGTTAAATTTGTGGCCTCCAAAGGTACTGATAAAGTGGAAACTTTTGAAAACAACTCAAATATCGATTTTGTTCAAAAAGTTAACATTTTGAAAAGTAATAGTGATAACAATTACACTCAACGCACAAATGGGTGTGAAGCTAGTACCTCTGGGTCTACAACTTCTACGTCAGGTCGTCGAACAGATTCTCCTAAGTTTGTTGAAAGGAGAACTTGTTTCAAGTGTGGGAAGTTTGGGCACATCATTAAAGACTGCACAAACTCGCCCAAACCAAATTTTGTTGAAAGAGCCCCCCCTGAACAAGGTCACTCACAACGTCGTCCTGTTTCTCCAAAACATGATAAACGCACTGTTAAAGAACAGGAAACGAAACAACGACGTCAAAATGTAAAGAAAGTTGAAAAGGCGTTAAAACCGGAGGTTGTCCAAACAAAGTCTGTTAAGTTAGAGATTAAAAATGAAAAACAAAAACAGATTTGGAAACCAAAATCGGTAACTGTTTCAGGGGAAGCTCAATCTATTCCGAATCATCGGGAAATGGATGTCACAATCCTCGATGATGACGGACGACCCAAGTCTGTGAAGGCTTGGGTCCCCCTCTCCAACTAATCTCTGAGTGAGTGTGTAGGATGTTCCAGGAGGAACTATCGATAGTCATCGGATTGTTGATAGTGGAGTGTCCATGCACAAAATAGGCGACTCAAAGCTCCAAGATATTGTTATTTCTAGGAGTGGTTGCCTTTGATGGAGAGAAAAAGAAGAGAAGACAGAATTGTCTGTCGAAAGAATTTGAAAATCTTCGACAAAATGAAAATCATTTCAAAATGTGATTGTTCAAGGCTTTGATCGGGTCCCCAGGATAGATTCAATCAAAATGTACGCACCTGCAGCACGTCAGAAGATTCATAATCAACAAGATGAACGTGCAGTGTACATTTCTTCGCGGTGTAACTGAAGACAATGTGTTTGTTGAACAAACCAACCGGGTGTGCGGATGCCTTGGCGTGGACTGAAAAACCGCACACTACTTCTCAAAGAGAAAGACAAAGACCTTCGCTGGTGCAATGTGGAAGACCAGCCGGACCCAAAGGTTTCTGATCTTGTTGCTATGAAGAGATTTCTCAGTAGCTACAAAATCGACTTAGAAATCCACACCGGGTGGATATCCAGTTTGGGAGAGCGCTCAGATTCCTTGCAATGCACGAAGCAGTTGCAGGATACGGTTTTAAATTTCTAATCATCTCTCCTTTACTTGTCGATATTTAAGCTGCTTTATAAATTGTTGTCATCTCGTAGCACTCTTTGGCCAGACAATGTTGTCATGGTCCGCACCGCTTACCGACATGCCAACTGATTTTTCCAAAATTCGAGAAATCATTTCTGATTAAAATTAATTTTGGTAAACGGCATTGAGGTAAAACATGAGTTAACTGACATTGGAAAATCGTTTTTGTATATACCTTTGTGTCTTTTAAATTTATCATAGTTTGTTGATTTTAGGGGGAGTAAATCAAAATTTGAAAAATTCAAAAACACTGAAAAATTTCAAAACCCAAAAACATTGGAAAAACAAAAATGAGTTTCCTGGCGAGAAAAAGAGAAAATGATAGTAGATCAGTGGTCTGTTGAAACCTCTTCAAACTGAAATGCAAAATGAAATATGTTAAGCAGCTCTATATGAGATGTATCGGTAGGCTCGCAATCAGATTAAAGTGTCCAGGGTGATATAAATCTTAAATCGACTAAAGCCAGGTGGGAACCATTCATTGGCATATGGTCTTAGTACCGAAATCTCGTTTGAGAGATTGCCGAGATCTGAAATATTCGGTCTTTATGCTGCTTATCATCTGGGTATCATGGTTGTATCAAACCGTAAAAATAACGGAGACGAAGTCTAAGATCTTCCATGATACTATACATACGTGTACATATTGCATTCGACCTCAATAAGTGATCAACAATCACATGTCCAAACAAATAAGTGATTATTTATCACAGATTCTTTGCGGGAGTCAAGTTCGTCTCTTTGCTGTACGAAAGTACTGACCTGTTCACGGACTTGCTCTTGTGCCCTCATGCATTTGAAAATCAAGTTCCTCATCAATAAGTGATTCTATCACATAGGGCTTGTTTTCAATCAAATAAGTGAGTTTCTCACATCTTTTATACGGTCAAACAGATGATAATCGGTATACTCACCGGTAAGATGAACTCTCGTGCATACCTTGATACGGGAATGTGTCGTGTGTGGATGAACACCGGTCGGTAAGTATAAATCATACCTTAACGTATCCCCTCGCCATGATTACATCTGATAAGCTGAGCTTATGTGGACAACAATACCGATAATTGTTATAGGATGCTTATCTTAATGTTAACTAATTGAACAAAAAGAGCGTTTTGGCATGACCGTACACTGATATGATTCTCTTACCCTCGAAACTCGCAAAAAGAATGTCTGTAGATATTTATTTACTGTTTTCAGTTTATGCATCTTTGTTTATATTTATTTATTGCTTTCCGTCTTTACATTTGAAAAATGAAAATTTCCAAAAAGATTTTAGGTGTGTTTTAATATAAACTTTATAAAATCCAAAAAGATTTTGCTTCTAGTTTATTTTTGATTAACCGATGTTGGAACTCGAGTCTATCCTACCCAAAATCCTGATCGTAAGCCGGAAAACAATTGCATCTTCATAAACAGTCGAAGTTAACAAGTTTTGAAAGTTAAAGGATTAAAATTGAATAATTTGTTAAACTTTCAAACTATTGTCGATCGGTGTTTGATTGAGATTTGATCTCAAATGTGTCATTTGTTTAAATGTTAACTATATTCCAAGCGGTTGTTCTCATTATGCGTTTAGCTTTCTTGCCTGTGCAGATGCTAAAGGCGAGGAGAACATGTTCGATGACAAGCTTTGGAATGAAGACACGAAGTGGAGGCACTCAAAGGATAAAATGATCGAGTTGCCGTTGACCCTTCATCAACACCACAAGGATCTAAAGAATTGACAAGTCAAAAGATTCACGAGCATAACTCAATGGAGAGTTCAATCTAAGGGGGAGTTTGTTAACACACTACCTAAATGAAAAGGGAGTTTGTTGATACACTTTCTACTTATGACGCGTGAAGACTTTGAAGATCCTCCAACATGAAAGACACAGAAGACGAACCATCACAAAAGACGAACATCACGAGTAGCGTCCAAGGGGGAGATTGTTGGTACACTTTATGTGGACGCGACTCGGCTCGGTTCGACTCGGCTCAGTTCGACTTGGTTTCGACTCGGTTAGGTCCGGCTCCAGCCCGAAGACACGACATTCCTCAGTCGTGAGCCCCAGAGTTCGACATGCGAAGCACGGAGCGCCGCGAACAAGTCCCGCAAGACACATCACCATGACATCATCTCTGTGATGTCATGATGATGTCACAATTTGTCTCATATGTTGCAAATGGTGAAAGATTATAAACAGAATCATGTTCGGGCCGTTTCTTCAACATGGGCCGAAATCTCATCTTGGGCTTTGACCATGTTTGGGCTCCTTCTACACATGACGAAACAGAGATTAGATTAATATGTATATCGACGAAACAGGTGTGTTTCGTCGACTTTGATTATGTTTCGCCGAGTTATATTTGTGTTTCGTCAAGTTGTGTGTCTGTTTTAGTATAAATACCATCTCTGTTTCATTGTGAACCAGAGATGAGTGCAGAGAGATCAGAAAATACTTGTAAAGAAACTCTGTCAAAATTCCGTCAAAACTGTGTTTGTATCAGTTTGTAATCGGTTCTCATCCCGTTAATCAATAGAGTGTGTTTCATTGGTTAATCCGTTTTGAATATAGAGTGTGTTTCATTGGTTAATCCGTGTTCTTTATAAACTTTGTTTGGTTTGCACCGTCACGGGGATTCCGCACCCGTTACCGTGTTCGTGATAAACAAGGATAGGTTTTCGTATCGGATCCACCGGAAAAACGGACCTACAGTCTTCCACGTCGGAGGATCTTCAAAGTCTTCACGCGTCGTAAGTAGAAAGTGTATCAACAAACTCCCCTTTTCATTTAGGAAGTGTGTCAATAAACTCCCCCTTAGATTGAACTCTCCATTGAGTCATGCTCGTGAATCTTTTGACTTGTCAATTCCTCAGATCCTTGTGGTGTTGATGAAGGGTCAGCGGCAACTCGATCACTTTATCCTTTGAGTGCCTCCACTTCGTGTCTTCATTCCAAAGCTTATCATCGAACATGTTCTCCTCGCCTTTAGCATCTACACATGCAAGAAAGCTAAACGCATAATGAGAACAACCGCTTGGAATATAGTTAACATTTAAACAAACGACACATATGAGATTAAATCTCAATCAAACACCAACCGACAACAGTTTGTAAGTTTAGAAAATGTACAATTTTAATCCTTTAACTTTCAAAATGTGTTAACTTCGACAGTTTATGAAGATGCAATTGTTTTCCGGCTTACAATCAGGATTTTGGGTAGGATAGACTCGAGTTCCAACATCAGTCAATCAAAAATAAACTAGAAGCAAAATCTTTTTGGCTTTTATAAAGTTTATATTAAAACACACCTAAAATCTTTTTGAAACTTTTCATTTTTCAAATGTAAAGACGGAAAACAATAAATAAATATATACAAGATGCATAAACTGAAAACAGTAAATAAATATCTACAGACATTCTTTTTGCGAGTTTCGAGGGTAAGAGAATCATATCAGTGTACGGTCAAGTCAAAACGCTCTTGTTGTTCAATTAGTTAACATTAAGATAAGCATCCTATAACAATTATCGGTATTGTTGTCCACATAAACTCAACTTATCATTTGTAATCATGGCGAGGGGATACGTTAATGTATAATTTATACTTACCGACCGGTGTTCATCCACATCACGACACATTCCCGTATCAAGGTATGCACGAGAGTTCATCTTACCGGTGAGTATATCGATTATCATCTGTTTGACCGTATATGATGTGAGATTCTCACTTATTTTGATTGAAAACAAGCCCTATGTGATAGAATCACTTATTTATGAGGAACTTGATTTTCGATGCATGAAGGCACAGGAGTAAGTCCGTGAACAGGTCAGTACTTTCGTACAGCAGAGAGACGAACTTGACTCCCGGAAAAATGTGATATTTTATCACTTATTTTGTGGGACATGTGATTGTTTATCACTTATTGAGGTCGAATGCAGTATGTACACGTATGTATAGTATCATGGAAGATCTAGACTTGCGTCTCCGTTATTTTTCGGTAAAAGAAACAACCATGATACCCAGATGATAAGCAGCATAAAGACCGAATATCTCAGAACCTCGGCAATCTCTCAAACGAAATTTCGGTACCAAGACCATATGCCTATGAATGGTTCCCACCCAGTCTTCAGTCGATTTAAGTTTATATCACCCTGCACACTTTAAAATGATTGTGAGCCTACCGATACATCTTATATAGAGCTGCTTATCGCTTTTTCATTTTAGGTTTAAAGAGGTTTAGACAGACCACTGATGTACTATCATTTTCTCTTTTTCTCGCCAGGAAACTCATTTTTGTTTTTCTAATGTTTTTGTGCTTTTGAAATTTTTCGATGTTTTTGGATTTTTCAAATTTGGAATTACTCCCCCTAAAATCAACAAACTAAGATAAAATTTAAAACACAAAGGTATTTACAAAAATGACTTTCCGATGTTGGTTAACTCATGTTTTACCTCAATGCCGTTTACCAAAATTAAGTTTTAATCTGAAAAGATTTATCGAATTTTGGAAAAATCAGTTGGCATGTCGGTTTGCGGTGTGGACCATGACAACATTGTCTGGCCAAAGAGTGCTGCGAGAGGATAACAATTTATAAAGTAGCTTAAATAACGACAAGTATAGGAGAGATTAGAATTTTAAAACCGTATCCTGCAACTGCTTCGTGCATTGCAAGGAATCTGAGTGCTCTCCCAAACTGGATATCCACCCGGTGTGGATTTCAAAGTCGATTCTTTGAAGCTACTGAGACGTCTCTTGACAGCAACAAGATCATAAACCTTTGGGTCCGGCTGGTCTTCCATATTGCACCAGCGAAGGTCTTTGTCTTTCTCTTTCAGAAGTAGTGTGCGGTTGTTTAATCCAAGCCAAGGCATCCGCACACCCGGTTGGTTTGTTCAACAAACACTTTTTCTTCAATCACACCGAGTAGAAATGTACACTGCACGTTCATCTTGTAGATTTTGAACATCAGACGTGCTGCAGGTGCGTACATTTTGATTTGAATCTACCCTGGGGAACCCGATCAAAGCCGTTAACAATCATACTTTGGAATGATTTGCATTTTTGTCGAAGCTTTTTAAACTCTTTCAACAGACAACTCTTTTTCCCTCTTCCTTTTCTCTCCATCAAAGGCAACAATTTCTTCTGTTGCCTATTTTGTGCATGGACACTCCACTATCAACAATCTTACGACTATTGAAAGTTCCTCCTGGAATATCCTACACACTCATTCAAAGATTAGACGGAGAGGGGGACCCAAGCCTTTGTGGACTTGGGTCGTCCTTGATCATCAAGAAAAGTGATTTCAATCACTTGATGATTAGGAAAAAGAACCTGTGGTGCTCCCCCTGACTGAGTTACCTGTTTTTGTTTCCAAGCTGTTTGTCCTTTACCAGTATTTGTATTAATTGTTTTAGCATTTACTGGTTTTACAGTTTTAGATTTTGCTTGAACAGGTTTTTCTTCTTTGACCTCTGATTTTAAGGCCTTTTCAATTACCTTTTGATTCTTTTGTTTCAACTTCTTTTCCCTTTCTTTCAAGACACGCGGGTCTTGTTTCGGGGAAACTGATCGTTTTTGGTAATTGGTTTCTTGGGGAGCCTTCAACTTTTGCAGGTATGGGCAGTATCTTACAATATGCCCAATTGTGCCACACTCAAAACACATTCTCCGCTCTACAAACCTCGGAGAAACATGTTGATGACCAGACAGAGAACCAGACAATGAACTTTGTGATCTAGATGTACTTGGACCTAAATCACATCCGTTGGAGTGTTGGGTGTAATTATTCTGATCATTTCGTTTTAAAATTCTAACTTGTTTTATAAAATCAATGTTAGATTTATCCTGAAATGTTTCCAGTTTATCTGTACCCTTGGATCCAACAAAGTTCACTTTCTGTTCTCTTTTCTTAACAGGAGCTCTTTTGTTTTGCACCTTTTGCTGTTGAACCTTAGGTGCTTGAACATTCTTGTTCTGAGCCTTCTTTCCCTGTACCTTACCCTTTCCGGAGTTCACTTGTTGTTTTCGCTCAATTGGTTGTTTTTGGTTTCCGTATTGTTTTCTAATTTGTTCAGACGGAATTGGATCACATTGAGTGATGGTAACTTTGCCACTTTTGTTCCCCAAAAACTTATCAATACATCCTTCAAAAATTTGCTCAATTAAATCTTGATTTACATTTTTAATTGGAAAATCTTTGTTAGAGTAGATTTTGTCATCTCCTTTGAGCGTGTACAACAAGTTATTCCCTTCACTGCTAGATACAAGGGACTCCATTGCTTTTGACATTTCAGTCTTACTCGGTTTCACTGGTGGATCACACAGGATGTGATTCTCGATTGGAATATCTGTTGTAACCGAGTTAGACTGTTGTTTCACAATCTCTACAGATTCATCATCCGATGAATCAGATTCATCATCCGAAGAATCAGTATCCTCAACAATGGGAGGACTCTGTTCCTTAACACACGATGAATCTGTCACATTCTCAGATTCAGATTCAGATTGACCCGAGGATGATGTACCAGTTGTGAACCCGAGGCCTGCTGCAAAATCATCTAGATTGAGTGGCACAGTAGGTTCAAAACGGGGCATATCCTCGTCATCAGGCAATTTGGAGTAATTGTGATTCATTGGGGGAGGACATGATTTGAATCCATTACACTTCCTATCCCCCTTTTTCTTTTGAACATCAATAATGTGATCCAAAACATAGCGGGAATTGGAATAGCTTTCCAATTTCTGCTTAATTGTCTCACATTCACATCTAGCTGTTGCTAACTCTACCATTTGCTTTTCAATTGTGTCAATTAAATCATTGTTAGCATGTTGTTTTCTCAAAACAACCTTTTGTAATTCAGAAACATCATGTTTTAATGACGCAATTGTTGCTTTAAACTCCTTTTCATTTCTGGTTAAAAACAAGTTAGCTTCAGTTGCTTTAGAAAGATCTACAATCAATTCTTGATTGTGTTTGTGTGTGATCTCAAACTGCTTTTCCTGTTCAGCATATTTAACCTTTAAACTATCACAATTTTCACAGCTAACTACAGTGGGTTCATCGACACATACCTGACTTGATGAACAGTCGACATTAGCCGTAAAGGCTGAATGGAAAGAAAAAGATCCATCTTCAGAGAAGAACTTAGCAAGCTTCTCGGAAGTTCCAGCAGATTTCTGGCACAGAATAGATCTCCTCTTGCATAATACTTCAGCTTCAGCCAAAAGTTTATCAACCTTCAAATCCAAAGCATCACTTGATAAATCATCAGCATCAAGTGATTCCCCATTCATGCTCCCACTATAACCCGAACTATCTTCATCTTCTGAAGATTCACCAGCAGACACGGGTTCTACTACCTTCTCTGTTACTTTAGCATAACAAGCTGTTCCACCATTTCCTCCTTCTCCAAGCTGAAGCGACCAATCACAACCTTCATCCATTTGAACCACAAGTGCCCGGTTGGCATTTGACGACCCTGCTTGGCCTTGGTTGTTGATAGGTATCAACGTACGAACATTGTTCCTGTTTTGGTTCTGCTGGTTGCCTTGATTTCTGAAGGGATTTTGATTTCCATGCTGAGCTGGTCTTGTGCATTCCCTTTTGAAATGACCTCGTTCACCACAGTTAAAACATGTTACAGCTTGCTTGTCGAACCCATACTTGGTGTCTTTCTTGCTTTCCAAGTTGGTTCTCCCCGTTCTTTCCATAAACTCTTTTGCTCTTCGAATGGCACTAGCAAGAGCCCATTTAATATCCATCATTTCAAACTCATCTCTATCCACTTGCTGATAATCTTCATTGGTTAGATTGATATTCCCAATCTGACCTGCGATCAATCCACAATAAGCACTAACCAAGGTGTTCAACATCTCCATATGCTCCTTGGCTATTTCGACACTGACTTTGGAAAAGTTGGAAGTGTCTAATCTGACAGTGTTTGGATTGGAAGTGGCTTGAATGTTTGAAGAGTTTCCATAAAACCCTTGCTGTTGCGGTTGTTGCTGCGGAGCTGTCGGTGTCGGTTTCACATCTGGTCTTGGATACATCAAGTATGCTGAAGGATCAAACTGATCTGTTGTTGAAGGTGCAGTGTTTGAGACGAAAGCTGTCTGAAGCTTCGCGTGTTGAGAAGCTGGTTTTTCTCCACTGATGCCCCCTGCAATCCCAAAGTACATCTCAGGACTTTGAGGAGTTAGTGTTCTCTTTGCCTTAAGCTTTTCTTCCACATCCTTGTTCTCCAATTTTTTAATTAAATCATAAACGGTGATTGTGTCTAAAACACCATTTTCTTTGAGAATTTCAAGGTAACTGCTCCATTTTGCTGGTAAGCTATCAGCAAATCTCTTCGTTATTTCTTGTGGAGTGGCAGTGACTTTAAAGCAAACATCTCGCTCAACAAGTGATGGAACCTTGTAGATAAATCTGCCAAAGTCTCATTCTCCACACACGTGAATCCTTCAAACTCTTTCTTCAGTAAATCTTGCTTGATCTTTCTAGATTGAGCATTTCCTTCACATCGTAACGTGAGCATATCCCACAAGCTTTTAGTAGTCGTGCAGTAAACAAACTGGTGATATATGTCTCTGTTAAGAGCTTGTGTGAGAATCATGAATGCTTTCTTTTCTAACTCAAACTTCTTCTTATCTTCATCAGACAGAGTGCTGTAAGTTTGTGGATTAGATCCTGCAACTTCCAACTCACTGTCAAATGGAGTGAAGAAACACATCCATAGATCTTGACCTTGCCCCTGAACATAAGTTCTCAACCTTTCTTTCCACCATCCCCAATCATTGATGTGATTTAACTTTGGCGGTTTTGTGCTTGTACCAGTTTCACTGTCGTTCTGCATCATAGATTGAATGCTGTTGCTTTGATTTGTGACCAATGCCCATTGATTTGCAGTTATCATTGCAGCTTGGGTTGGGGCAATAGCTCGCAAGAATGCATTTTTGTCGAACTCTGGCTCAGGTTGTGTAGCTGATGATTGTGGAGTCGAAGTTAATTGAGTCCACCACTCACCGTTTGTTCCCATTTTATAAAAATTAATATATTAAGTGAAAATTGATTTTTAAAATTTTTTTTTCACAAACTATGTTAATTTTTCGAATGATAACAACCAGCCGAAGGATCCCTGTTCGAAAGACCTGAAAAACACAAACTGTTAAACTTAAACAGATTAGGGTCGAAAGATCAACACTTGTTCGAAAGACAGACACTTGTTCGAAGGATCAACAGTGTTCGAAAGATCACTGTTGAATTTCGAACAAAGACTTCGAAAGATTCTCCAAGACGAAGGATCCTTATCTTTCGAAATGTAACAGAAGCTCGAACAATATATCCTTCGAAAAGATTCCTTGGCTCGAAAGATAACTCACTGACTTCGAAAGATGCTCGAAGGATGGGTATCTGTCGAACCTCCTTGATCGAAAGATGATCTTTCGACTTCGAAGGATATCTTTCGATGAGCTCTGACTCACTGACACAAAGTTGACAGGTTGGTGAGAAAGGTGACGGGTTGGTGCGCAACTTTCGGCAGAAGGTATGTTCAGACCTTACTTCCTGCCAAAATCAGATTTGGGTTGACAATTTTAACCACTTATCCCTTCCCAATGCACAAACAACTTTCAACAATAATAAAACAAGATCAAAATAAGTAACACTTTGAAGAACACTTGAATATATGTTGAAGAAATGAAGAACAAACCCAGAAAAATTTGAATTTTCTGGTAAACCGACACTGCCGAACACGAGTTTTGGCCGAAACTTCAATAAAAACCAACTTTTAACAATAGACAATGAAAAATAACAAGGTTTTTATAAGAACTTCTAGCAAAACATGCAGATTTTCGAAGTTTTAAAGCTGATTTTTCAGAAAAATATGAACTCCAAAAATCCGAAACACACTCTAAAACACTCGGTTTTAACAAGGAGAAGAGCCAAGGCTCTGATACCAGATGTAGGTCCCTCTAAGATGAGGTCAAACCTTATCCTTGTTATATTAACACACTAGCGAGTGCGGAATCCAAGCTAGCATGCAAACCGAGTTGAGACAAGTATAAACACAAAACACACAAGGTTCAACGATTAACACCACTTGTATTAATGCGTATGAAAGGTTCCGGTTACAAGCACAAGGTTTACAAATCTGTATTGCAAACTCTCTAATGTGTGTGTGTGTTCTTGACAGAATGCTCTCCCTATCTCTCGAGTGTATCTTTCTGTCTGTCTGTCTCGTTTCTAAGTGCATCATAAAATGAACACAACACATGGGTATTTATACCCGACACAGCACCTATGGTCGAAGGATAAGGAAATCTGGTCGAAGGATCATCTATCGACCAGAAACCCATCGAAGGATCACATATACACCTCGAAGGATGATATCCTTCGAGGTCCATCTGTATCTATCGAAGACATTATCTTTCGAGGTCATCGAAGGATCTAAACTATCCTTCGATGCCTCATCCTTCGACACACACAACATACACACAATGTGCTAACTGTTTGGCCAAGTCAAACCGGAGGATGGTTGACCTGGTCAAACTTACATCGAACGCACATAGCAACAAATCTAACATAAGACATCGTTTTGTATCATGACACATTACAGACAAAGTACAGACACAAGTCTTCGTCTTGATCTTCGTGTCTTCGAGTCAAAACCAAGTCGAACTGAGCCGAGTTGAACCGAGCCGAGTCGTGTCCACAAAATATGTATCAACAGGTTCATTCATTCGTTACCAAATGAGAGAATATGACAATAAACAAAAAGGATTTATTCGTTGCATATTCTAGTTGATAAAGAAATTTCGCCTAGTACCCCGTAGGATCCGACTTGTATCCCTCCAAAGACTTTGTGAACTCGTTAGGACCGATATTGACATTCCAGGTTCATACGTTCGTTTTCAAATGCGAGAATATGACAATAAACAAAATGTTTTCGAACATTTACGAATAACCGATAACAATCATAAACATTGACGTGCGGAAGTGAACATACCGTATTATTTTTGGCCCATAGTAGTCAAGTCACCAAGTTTGACGTTTG
Source organism: Helianthus tuberosus (assembly GCA_030545235.1). Lineage (NCBI taxonomy): Eukaryota > Viridiplantae > Streptophyta > Magnoliopsida > Asterales > Asteraceae > Helianthus > Helianthus tuberosus. The sequence continues at coordinate 18,605,956 of CM060427.1, forward strand.
CATCGGTAACTGTGACTACCCCACATTTAACAAAAATCATGTTTTCATCATCTCTTGTTTTCATCATGCCGCATCATCCCGCGCGCTCCCAAATTCGTACGAATTTGATGTTGAAATTTGGAAGCCTGGTTCAACTAAACTTTGCGAACACCCGACCCCAAATAAATTTCCGATATAAGTACATTACAATCCAATAAACCATCTGCTACAATTTAATCATTTGGATTGTGGTCCCCAAAAAAAATATTGCCCAACTAGTAACACTTAGCCCATGTGATTTGTTGATAACTAGCCAAAAAGAAAACATAAATTTGGCCCAAATAAACCATCTAATTAATACCCAAAAGTGAACAACCCTATGCATTTTCCCAGCCGCTAACAATCTGTCATCCTCTTCTTTCTGCGATACACCTTCAAAGAGCCACTTCACCAGAAAACTTCATCTAAACCCAGCCGACAACCTCTTCTTCTTCAATCGAATAATCAGCAGCAACATTTATTTAGCCGACAACTACCAGACATCATCTTCATCCTCCACCACCTTTCTGCGATACCCAGCAACAAACTATCAGGCCCAAATGAAAACTGAAATAGAAGCCCAAATCATTTGTGCGAGTAAACAAGTCTTGTGTGATTAAATTCAACTCAAGTGGGCCCAAAAGAAGGAATAATTCACACAATATCATCTTGTGCGACTGAATATGACTATCTTATCCTTCTATCATCTGACACAAAGAAGGATTCCTTTTCAACTCAACTTTCGGCTCACATTTACCAATTAAAACATCATCATGCCTTTTGTAACAATAGTCAACAATTGTTTAATAAACAATCAACAAACACTTTAATTCAAACCCAAATGCAGATCAAACCAGAATATTATCAAGAACTTTTTGAAGATTGGTTGAAGATATGAAGAACAACCCAGAAATTTATGAATTTTCTGGTGAACCGAAGATCAGCAGCAACTCTTTCTCTCTCTCTTCGATATTTCTGCCCTTTATCCCTGTTCTGATCGGAGCAGATCTGACGAAAATCTTGTATAAACATGATATTTGATGATGAAAACTTGTTGATTTTGATGTGAAACATAAAAACTAACACTCTGGAGTGTTCCGTTTCAGCTCAGATCCGCATAAACAGTCCAGATCGGAGTTTTCTTCATGTTTCCCCATTTTTTTATTTTTTTTTACATCTTGAACAAAACCACAAAAATCACAGATCTAGAGCACATGTGACTTAGTAAACGGTTAGATTTACTAAATCGGGTACCATGGCTCTGATACCAATTGTAGGACCGAGTTTCGTGACCGAAACCGTGATTATCATGATTATGTTCATAGACGGGAAGATTAGAGATGGATGAAATACTTGCTTGTATTGATTTTGTAACATAACATAACAAGCCGGCCCGATTAACAAGCTAACCGAGCCATACCAAAGGAGTACACATCCGGGGAGAGACCAAGTGGTGATCTCTCCCGGTGAGGTCTCAAACCTCCTAACACTTCCAAGTGTTGCAAATGGCAAGGGTTTTCTATTTATAGTCACACCCCTTGTCTTGCAAACACACACGGTCAACCGAATAACCCTCTCGTTTGACCACTTCAAACGAGCGGGTCTATACACGTTCGATAGACCGTTTCACTAACTATTACAAATTCAGCGTAAAATAAAACTAATCTATTCGACAAGCATCGGACACAAAATCTGCATCAACAAATGTGTATATGAAAATCTATGTATTTGTGTATGTAGGTGTATGTAAGCATGTATGTGGGTATGTAAGTGTACGAATGAATGAATGTATGTATGTAGGTGTATGTTAGTATGTTGGTGAAAAATGTGTATATTAGTATGTATGTTTGTATAAAGTATGCAAATGTGTATGTAAGTATGTATAAATTTTGTGGTTTTGGTCAAATTGTATAAGAAAGTCTATGTATTTGTGTATGTAGGTGTATGTAAGCATGTATGTGGGTATGTAAGTGTATGAATGAATGAATGTATGTATGTTGGTGTATGTTAGTATGTTGGTGAAAAATGTGTATGTTAGTATGTATGTTTCTATAAGTATGCAAATGTGTATGTAAGTATGCATAAATGATGTGGTTTTGGTCAAAATGTGTGTTTGGTCATGTTTGAAAAAAAAATGTTTAAGTTGATAATTTCTATGTTTATGTATGTTTGTATAAAGTATGTAAATGTGTATGTAAGGATGAATGTTTGTATGTTTATGTAGGTGTATGTAAGCATGTATGTGGGTTTGTAAGTCTATAAATAAAGTATGTGTTAATGTGCATACATTATGTTTAAGTTTCATGATTTCTATGTTTATGGTCATGTTTGAAAAAAAAAATATGTTTAAGTTGATAATTTCTATGTTTATGTTTAGGTTTGAGAAAAAAAGTTTAAGTTTGATAATTTGTATGTTTGTGTTTAGGTTTGAAAACATTTATATTTAACTTTGACAAATATATAATAGTTAGGAAATACCCTTCTTGAATTAAAATTATCATTTAAAACATAACGAACATAGAAAATACCCGCCAAAATTGAAATCACCATTTAAAACAAAAGGAGCTAAGAAAATACCCGCCCGAAATTTAAACCATCATGAAGAACATTACATATTTAAAAAATCGTGTCTGATATTGAATTCATCATTTCAAATATAACGAGCTAAGAAAATACCCAATCGAAATTGAAATCATGATTTAAAACATAACGTTCCACCCAAAATTTAAAACAATCATTAAGAACATAACAAGCTTAAAAAACTGTGCCCGTGTTTGAATTAATCATTTTAAACATAACGAGCTTAGAAATACCCGTCCGAAATTGATTTAGAAATTAATTTCGGGTTGTCCCCGTTTATCTTGGGACTGCTTTTTGAATACTTTATCTCATTTAGGATGTGAATGTGTATTACATGATTGTTTGTTTAAGAAGGATTCGGTTATCATTTTCTCTTTGCTCCTCGAGTATATATATCATTACATATATACTTGGGAGCTAAGAGGAAATGCTGCCGAATTTTTCTTAAACAAACAATCATGTAATACACATTCACATATGAGATAAAGTGTTCAAAAAGTGGGTTTAGCAGCCTACCCTTGTCTTGTTAATCCAAAATTAGATTTTATTTCAGTTGCATAATGCCTATCGATAAAAGTTGGATTGATTCCCCACGTCATTCACCTCACTACAAGCAAGGACACAAGTCATTTATCAAGATGTGTGAAAGAGTGATAAAAAACCACGATGAAGTTAGATGTCCGTGTACCCAATGTAAAAATTCCGACTTAAAAAATATGACAGAAATGAAATACCATTTGCGTATTAATAGTTTTTGGAAGGAATACACGAAGTGGACCTATCATGGGGACACGACTCCAATTGCAGAAGTAAACGATGTTACGGCACAAGATGGTATGGGAAACGTTATTGAAGACATTAGGGGGGAGCGTATGGAAGAAGATACATACCTTAACCAAGAGAACTCGAATGGAGATAGTAGCGGTGTTGTTGATGATTTTGAAGACCTGGTAAAGGAAGTTGAAACAGAATTATATCCTGGTTGTACCAAGTATTCTTCTATCAACTTTTTAGCAAAGCTTTTGAATATAAAGGATACGTACCATTTGCAAAATGAAGCAGTAGATCAAATCCTCTCGTTGTTGCGAGAGTCAATGCCAGAAGGCAACAAGATTCCCCCTTCGTATTATGCAGCTAAGAAGACATTTAAGAAGATTGGTTTGGCATATGAGATGATAGATGTGTGCACAAATGATTGTGCTCTCTTTTGGAAAGAAAACAAGTCCTTGCAAAATTGTCCCGTTTGTAATGAGAGTCGATGGGTCGATAAAGACACAAAAGGCACAAAGGTGGCTCGTAAGGTGTTACGATACTTTCCTTTGACGCCTAGACTACGACGTTTGTATTGTTCAAGGCACACAGCGAAAGATATGATATGGCATAGTACCGGACGATCGGAAGATGGGACTATGCGTCATCCAGTTGATGGATCTGCATGGCAAGAATTTGATAAAAAGTACCCAAACTTCACGATGGAGCCACGAAATGTTCGCTTAGGGCTTGCAGCTGACGGTTTTAATCCCTTTAACAACGGCAGTGGATCCTCAACTCATAGCACGTGGCCGGTTATACTCACCACATATAATCTGCCTCCCTGGCTATGCATGCGAGAGTCCACATTCATGTTGACCTTGTTGATTCCTGGCCCTAAATCACCTGGGAAAGACATGGACGTTATCCTTAGAGCGTTAGTGGATGAGCTTAAGCAATTGTGGCAGACAGGTGTACGTACTAAAGACGCAGCAACAAACACATACTTCACAATGAAGGCGGCGTTGTTATTGACCATAAATGACTTTCCAGCCCGTAGTAGTCTATCAGGTTGGAGCGGACAAGGCTACATGGCATGCCCAACTTGTAACCAAGACACTCCTTCAATACGTGTAACTGGTAATGCGCAAAGCAAAACTCTGGGGTGGAAGTGGTTGGAGAGAACGGTGTGATATTTTATGGCCAATTAGAAGAAATTCTTGAGTTGCGTTATACAAATGATTATTCCACTGTCCTATTTCGGTGCAAGTGGTTTGATACTCGAAGGGGTGTAAACCACGACAATAGTATCACCAGTATAAGCATTGAACATGAATGGGACAAAGACGATCAACTCATATTTGCTTCGCAAGCCAAACAAGTGTTCTTCATCCAAGAAACGTCTCGAAACCAAAAAAATAAGCATAGGTGGGTAGTCGAAAATGTTAATCATCGAAAAATTTGGGATCGGCCATTAAGTGATGACCGCGTCAATAAGGTTCAAAATGTTGACAAACGCTTAGAAGATATTGACGTTGTCGACAACAACTCTTCATCTGACTGTCCACTTGTCATTGACTTGACACAATACTTTCAAATTGGATCTTCTCATGTTACTGCGGGTGAGCCTTCAATTGAAGTTGATCCCCCAATGGCTACCGTCGATGAAGTGTTTGAGGTCGAGACTGAATTGTGATGAGGTCGAGGCTGATTGTGATGAGGATGATCTCGATTATGTGGAGTCTGACTAAAAGAAAAGTTATTGTAATTTATATTGATTTATATTTAATAAACACTTGTTTGAAATATTTATTTGAATTTGAGTTACACTTGTTGTACTTTCCCTTAATTTCTATTAGATACACATGCTGTAACATTTGTAACTTTATAGGGATTATGTTTTCGGTATTGCTTATATTCGCTAATTTGATGGCGGATGTGGCCCCCTGGGGACATGGGGGTGACGGCGCTGGTGATCCACCGCCTCCTGGTGGATTTCGTGGCACGCACGACACTGACGGTAACTCTTTTACTAAATTATTTTGTAGTTCTTATATTTTATATATTATAAATGTTGTTACTAATTATTTTTGTTTTAATTACAGCGGTTCCCCCGAAGAGGGTTAGGGGGAAAGCCAAAAATGAGAAACTACGGCATCTTGTAAAAGCGGGGGGGGGGGGGGGGGGGCTGTATCGCTTACGTTTGACAGACAGGTCACGTATACCCTTGTTGGTAAATCAAGATATCTGTTTTCAAGGGAGGCCGGCCTGTATATGTGGCGGACCATCCCGTTTGATAAAATTGGATGGGATAACATTGAACAACATTACAAGGATGCCCTCATGAACCACTTACGGGTAAATAAGTTATATGCATAAAATTTTATCAGATATTTAAGCACATGCAAATCTAATTTATATATGATATTTTAACTTTTTTATTTAATTTGTAGGAAAATTTCAATTTTGATGAAGTGGAACGTGATTTAGAGGCGAGAAACTTGACGGGTGGTATTAGGACTGTGCTTATGAAGCGGTACTCTGACCGCAAGTACGAAGCTAAAAAATTATTTAAGAGCGAGGGAGGTTACAATGATATTGAGAGGGCAAGGGCATACCATCCCGCGGATATGCCCTATGATAACTGGTTGAGAACCATCGAAGGTTTCCGGGACACAAAATATATTAAAAGAAGCAAGGCCAACACACTAGTACTCGAGAAACAACAATTCCCATATCGTGGGGGGACATCGTCGTACGGTAGCACCGCTTATAAAAATGTAATGTTTTATGTATGCGTGCATGTGTGTAAGCTTTTGTTTATTTAATGTCTAATCTAAGTTTAATGTTAAACAAGATATGGATTGGGTACCTACGTATGCTAAAACCCATACGGACAATCAAGGGAATTGGGTTGATCCGGTTGCTGAACAAAATTACGTAAGTATTTCTTTTAAGAATTTTTTCTATAACAAATATATATATATATATATATATATATATATACACACATATATATTTAATCATCTTCGTAAAATACAGCGAAACATACAAAAGGCCACAAATGAATGGAGCGGTGATGGTCCTCCAATTACTCCGTATCAGGAAGCGTTGGGAGAGCGGCGAGGATGGTACCGCGGGATGGGGCCTAAACCTTCTTTCAACACGTCCTCGAACATGTCGTCTTCGCAAGCTCGGACGCAAGAACCCTTTTCCGAGGTAAACTACACAATTTATAAAATGACAAACGAACGCATGTTTCCTTGTTAAATAATGTTGGTAGCCTTAATTAATATGCTAATATATGTTTTGATATCCATTATTGTAGGATTTTGTTAACAGCTTGTTCCAAACGCCGTCCTTTTTGAACCAACTTAACAACTATCTTGCTTCACAAGGAAAAGGAAAAGGAAAGTCAAACGACTACGATTCTGATGACTTATTCGATAATGATTCCGACGACGAGTGACTTGTTGTTTTTAATGTATGATTTAATTAAACGTTGTAGGATTATAATGTACGACTTAAACGTAGTTTTTAATTATATTACCTTTAGTATATGTTCATGGCGTATGTTTGCGTTGTTTGAAATAGGCAGGTTCTGTTTTTTCGGCCGTAAAACTGGCTGGGTGCTGTATATACAACTGCAGTATTAAAAAAAAAAAGACTTTTAGCGGCGACATGTGTGACACCCTGGATTTTTCCGAACAACCTTCTAGTTCAGTATTTCATGTACGTACTATTATTAATTGAAAGGTGTGAATTATTTTGATGTGCTATGTGTTGATAACGTGTATGTAATATATATGTATATATATATAGATACTCGTGAACCGAAACCACGACTCGAGACCACCCGGTCTCGAGTGAACAGTGAACAGTTGGGCCGTTTGGGCCGCGCTTCCCTTAGCCCACTCGGAAACCCACTTAGGGTGCACCACCCTCTAAATATAAGCCAAAAACCCTCACACACTCTCCTTTACACTCTCCCTCACTTCATCCTCACTCCCTCTCTCTCTAGAAAACCTTAAACCCTAACAATCAAGCATCACCCCTCCCCTTCTTCCTCTCGGATCAATCGGCAACAACAAGGAGACTCGGCCAAGCTCATCATCATCACTCGGACACTCCGTTTTCTCATCTTCTTTCTTGTCTCGGCGCCTTTTCACAACCGGTTAGTGTTTTGTGGTTTGTTTAATCTTTGGACAATTTGGGATACATAACAATACTACTTTGATTGAATAAATGTGATGTATAATTAAGATGTTTGCTTGAATGACCGAATGATGAATGATGTGTCATTGTGTGATAAGGTTTTGTTAAGATATTTTGATCATTGTATGCTCACGTGATTCTTGTTATCAAAATTTAGTGCCATAAGTTGTAGAATTGAGGATATGCACATGTCTTGAATTTAAAGATGAATGATGAAAACCCTAGAGTTGAACTACATGAACATGTTATGAATATTTAAAAATGCCTGATGTAGTATATGAAAACCCTAAAGATGATGAACTGTTTGAATGCATTATGAACATGATATGAAGATTTGAATTGTGTGTTTTGATCCGTTTTGAATGAAGGTTAGACAAGAAAATGTGTTTATGCATCTTGGTTGGATAGTACATATTATCATGAAAACAAAATTCTATTGGATAGTACAACTGGACAGGTTCTAGAAAGTCTCGGTCATCAGGTGTGCAAGTCGAGACCCCCGGTCTCGACTCGAGACCATCGAACTACAACTCGAGACCGCGGTGATTGCGACTCGAGACCACATGGTGACAACTCGAGACTGACTTCAGGGACTCATGGCCATCAAGGTCTCGACTCGAGACCCCATGATCTCGACTCGAGATGGGATTCGAGACCTCTGAGATTGCGAATCATACCTGCACAACTCGAGACCAGAAGTCCATGACTCGAGACCTCCTGGTTACGACTCGAGACCGCGTGTTCTTGAGTCGAGACCACCTTATCTCTACTGGACTGCTTACTATAGTTATTGGGCCACAATGTAAATTGATTGGGCTGCTTGTTTGACTGAACCATGTGTTATCTATAACTATTTAACTGGTAGGATAGGCCCAATGACGTGATATGTATGTTATGTGTTAGTTATGTGTAAAACTTACGTGACTTATCTGTATTCGAACCTGACCTATACCGGTAACCTTGTTAGAACGTGGTGACCAACGTACTTGACCAAGTAAACTGTCTACCGAGCAACCTAAGGTGAGTTCACAACTATTAAAGCATGCGTTCCCGGTGGTTTTGGGAAACGGAAACTTAAACAACGCTATCCCCTCGTAAGGGATACAAACCTACTTTCTTCCCCTTAAACGGGACTTTTAGTTAATTAATGTTTATACTGGATGCAACAAGCAACACTAAACGAAACTCTATCACTCAAGTCCTCACTTTCTAATACCGATTAGTCGCCGAGGTCGGGCGAACGGGTTATTAGTTGATAGCGCTATTTAGGTCTCACCAACCTCACACCGTGCCCGCGTATGGGATCGGGCGTGAACTAATGTACTCTGGCAAAAACCGTCAATGATGATAGAACATTGATGAACGGGGCACTCTACGGAAACGTACGGATGAATAGTATTCGGTATTGTAAAAACAGTTTAGTCGCTTACCTATGGGGTAGCTCCCCATCGCATGTATAAACGGATAAATTAACTGGTGAAACAAGTTTTTGGTAACTAAAAACTGGACAACTCGTGAACTCGCCAACATTTTTTGTTGATACCCTACTGCATGCTTTGCAGGTACCCAGTGACTCAGGAGCTTGCAGCTTGGGAATGTGTAGTGGTCGTCTAGCCCATGTGTTGGGTTTTAAATAACCTTGAACTATGAACCTTGTTTTGAAACTGCTTGGTTTATGCTTCCGCTGCTTACTTAAACTATTATTCGAACTTAAACTTTTAAATCTTTAAACTATGATGTTTTCTAACTATTGTGGTTGGTGAATATTTTTACTATTAATCATTGCTCAGTATAATTGGTGGTTGGATCCTGGTCAGTCACGCCTCCAAGCGGTGGTACTCCGCAGGTGGATTTTGGGGGTTGTGACAGATTGGTATCAGAGCCATTGGTTATAGTGAACTCGGTTTTAAAAAGAAGAAAGTCTTTTTTGAGAAAAACCAGACTATAACCCGTGACTAGTGACGACACTACACTCCAAGGGCAAGACTCAACGTATTAGACCTCATAGCTCGGACTTGTGTTTACTTGCTTGTTTACTTTATGTTGTTGCTCTACTATACATACTAGTGTGCCTAATTAGATAGATACATATTCCTCCTCTACCTCATTCTCGCTACATTACGACATCACACTCATACTGTGTTTTCTGGTTATGAAGACGATGAGTGGACGCGGAAGAGGAAACGTTAACATGACTCAGGCTCAGTTCACTAACTTGCTCAACACGGTGGCTGCAGCTTTCGCAGCTCACCCTGGAGGTAAAATCGTTACTTTAGGATGTTTAGATCCTACCCCCACATCGTCTTTTCACCTCTAAGCCTATTCGCTTCACTTCTCACGACAGGTCAGCCTGCGCCCGCGCAACCATGTGTTTGTACTTTCAAAACCTTCATGGATGGCAAGCCTCTCCCTTTCAATGGCACTGAGGGTGCCATAGGCCTTCTGCATTGGATTGAAAAGGCCGAAGCTGTCTTTGCTGTCTGCGAGTGTCCCCCTGCTAACTGGGTAAAGTTCGCGACTGGTACGCTTGAAGGAAACGCTCTATCATGGTGGAAGGCACAGATTCAGATGCTTGGTCTGGAAACTGCTAATGCTACTGCATGGGAAGATTTCAAGGACATGATCAAAGAGGAGTATTGTCACAGGGATGACATCCACAAACTCGAAAACGAATACTATGAGCTCAAGATGGTTGGGTCAGAGATTGAGACCTACACCAAGCAGTCCAATGACTATGCTGCACTTTGCCCAAACATGTCTCGACCTATGTATCGAAGGATCGAATTGTACATCAAGGGTCTGGTCCCAGAAATCCGGAGCCATGTAACCTCAGCCAACCTCAATACCATACAGCCCGTGGTCCGTCTTGCTCACAAACTCACCAATCAGGCTGTGGAGGAGGGCAAGTTGCCCAAGAGGATCAGCGCTACTGCTGGAACTTCTAGCGATAACAAACGAAAGTGGGATGGAAACCAGGGTAAGGATGCTAACCCCACTCAGGCCTCAGTTCAGCAAAGGAAGACTGAGAGCAACAAGGGCCCTCAGCAACAGGGTGGCTATCGAGGAAACCACCCCAAGTGTTACAAATGTAACCGACACCACAGCGGGCCATGTGTTAAAAGTCAGTGTCAGTGATGCAACAAGATGGGGCATGAAGCCAAAGACTGCAGGAGTCAGCTCCCAGCTAGGCAGAATCAGCATCAGCCACAGCAACAGCAACAGCAACAGCAAGGAAACAACCGCGGATGCTTCAAGTGTGGAGCAACGGGGCACATGCGAAGGGACTGCCCTGAACTGAATCAGAACAACAACAATCAGGGTGCTGGGAACAATAACAACAATGCTGGAAATAGTGCAAGGGGAAGGGCTTTTGTGATTGGAGCCGGAGAAGCTAGGAATGATCCCAACATAGTAGCGGGTAAGTTCCTACTTAATGACCGTTATGTTTCCATATTGTTTGATTCTGGAGCAGATGCTAGTTATGTATCCTTACGTATTAGTAAGAAGCTTAAGTCCACTCTTACGCCGTTAAGCTCTAAGCACATCGTTGAAATAGCTAATGGTAAAAACCTCGAGGCCTCACACGTTATTCGTAACTGCAAATTAGAGTTGTCTGGTCAGACCTTCCGTATCGATCTTTTCCCCATCATTCTCGGAAGATTTGACGTCGTCATAGGTATGGATTGGTTATCCAAGCATCGAGCTGAAATCCTCTGCCAAGAGAAAGCTGTTCGTATTCCCCGTCCTCCTGGAAAACCCCTTATCGTCCAAGGCGACAAAAGCGGAGAAGTCACATGCATCATTTCATTCTTAAAAGCCCAGAAGTGTTTACAAAAGGGGCACACCGCTATCTTAGCACTTGTTTCCGACAGGCAGAAAAAGGAAAACAGGATTGAAGATTTTCCAGTCGTACGCGACTATCCTGAGGTATTTCCGGAAGAACTACCTGGACTCCCTCCTCACCGCCAGGTCGAATTTCAAATCGAGCTAGCTCCCGGAGCAGCACCTATAGCTCGTGCACCTTATCGTCTAGCTCCCGCAGAACTCAAGGAACTTTCTACTCAACTACAAGGACTCTTGGACAAAGGTTTTATCCGTCCTAGCTCATCACCCTGGGGAGCCCCAGTGCTCTTTGTCAAAAAGAAGGATGGCACGTTCCGAGTGTGCATTGATTACCGTGAACTGAACAAGGTTACCATCAAGAATCGTTATCCACTTCCCCGTATCGACGATCTGTTCGACCAACTGCAAGGGTCGAGCTATTATTCTAAGATCGATCTGCGATCGGGCTATCACCAACTGAGAGTCCGCGATGAGGACATCTCTAAGACTGCTTTCAGAACCCGCTATGGTTACTACGAATTCCTTTTATGCCTTTCGGAATGACCAACACACCTGCGATCTTCATGGACCTCATGAACCGAGTGTGCAAACCCTACCTCGACAAGTTCGTGATTGTGTTTATTGACGACATCCTAATTTACTCGAAAAGTCAAGAGGAGCACGAACGACACCTGCGTCTTATTCTCGAACTCCTTCGTAATGAGCAACTGTACGCCAAATTCTCGAAATGTGATTTCTGGCTTAGAGAAGTCCATTTCCTTGGACACATAGTCAATCAGGATGGGATTCATGTTGACCCCGCTAAGATCGAATCCATTAAGAATTGGCCTATACCTAAGACTCCGACCGAAGTTCGCCAATTCTTGGGGCTGGCAGGATACTATCGAAGATTTATCAAGGGATTTTCTAAGATCGCTCAACCACTTACAACCCTCACTCAGAAGGGTGTTGCTTACAAGTGGACTAATGCTCAGGAATCTGCCTTTCAGGAACTAAAGAAGAACCTCTGCAGTGCTCCTATTCTTTCCTTACCTGAAGGTACCGACGACTTCGTTGTTTACTGCGACGCTTCTATTCAAGGACTTGGTTGCGTGTTGATGCAACGCGAGAAGGTTATTGCTTACGCTTCGCGACAACTCAAGGTCCACGAACGGAACTACACGACACATGACTTAGAATTCGGAGTTGTGGTCTTCGCGCTCAAGATTTGGAGACATTACTTGTACGGTACTAAGTGCACGATTTACACCGATCACAAGAGTCTCCAGCACATAATGGAACAAAAGGAGTTGAATATGCGACAACGCCGATGGGTCGAACTCTTAAATGACTACGAGTGTGCAATTAAATACCATCCAGGCAAGGCTAATGGGGTGGCAGATGCCCTCAGCAGGAAGGAAACCAAACCTAAGCGTGTTCGTGCCTTACAGCTCACCATCCACTCGAACCTCCCTAAGCGAATCCGAAACGCTCAGGTCGAAGCATTGAAAGGCGAGAACGTCAGGGCTGAGTCCCTGCGAGGATCAAGGAAATGGCTAGAAGAAAAAGAAGATGGTGCTTACTACGTAAACGGGCGTATCTGGGTCCCACTTTATGGAGAATTACGCGAGCTTGTAATGGATGAAGCCCATAAGTCCCGTTACTCAGTACATCCTGGTTCGGATAAGATGTACCACGACTTAAAGACTACATACTGGTGGCCTAGCATGAAAGCCCACATAGCAACCTATGTTAGAAAATGTTTTGTAGGTCCCGAAATCTGAGGATCGATTACGAACCGAATCACTTGTTTATAGTAAACACGGTTACGTGTGCGGAATCCACGTAACTATGCCAAATCAAACATATATAGCAATAATAACAACGGATTAATCAATGATACACACTCGATTGATTAACGGGATAAGAACCTATTACAACTGATACAAACACAGTTCAGACGGAATTTTGGCAGAGTTTTGTTACTATGGTCTGTTTCTTATCTCTGAGTTCAAATGAACACAAAGTGTTGCTTATATAGTCCCTGGGCCATTGATATCGACGAAACACACAAGTGTTTGACGAATCTGAATATGGGCCAGACATTGGGCCTGGAACAGCCCAATACATGACGAATCAAGGTCTGATTCATCAGTACATGACGAATCAAGGTCTGATTCGTCATGACCTTCAAACGAAACAGAAGTCTGTTTCGCCATGAAGTGTTCCGACGAAACAGAAGTCTGTTTCGTCGAAGACTGCAACTGTTGTGTTTGTTCCTGTTATCAGACAGTAACAATCAGCAACACATAAACATAGTAATGACAAAACTACCCTTTAATGCAACATGCATTGTTCATAATACATTACATACCAAAAGAGACAAATAAGTTGTACACAAGTAGATAGGAGGATATCTGACTTGGTCAACATAACATACAGACTCGATAATTAATAAAAGACCATTCAAAATACATCGTTAAACAAGACTAGTTACAGACACTAAAAAATGCATCAACAAACTCCCCCTTGTCTGTTACTCGTCTTTGGTCTTCTAATCTTCCATCAGTGTTGTTCGGACCACGTACTGCCCGAATGAATACCCCTGTAGTAGCAAAAACACTCTACTCGCTGAAACTTTAACGCTTGTCTTGCATCTTGATCTTCATAGAAAATATCATGACGATATAATCTGCCAATATCAGCTTCAGACATGTTGACGATCCACATTGGATCCAACATCCGGTAATTAGCACGACCATCTCGAAACACAATTACAGCTTCATGAGTATCCGAGTCGTAGCACCACAATGCCATGTCTTCCAGAAAATCCTGCTTCATAGGCATCAATGGGATTTTATCTACAACCCTCGGAGGCTGATATACAAGTTTGTATCTGCAAGTGTTGGTGTCCGGATCAAGAGTAAACTTGATCGGTTTATAAACAGGAAATTGTGGCTTGTAGGATTCATCCTTCCACCCTGACTTCTTGTTTACTTTCACCAGACGCTCAAATAAAGTAGTGCCATCGTATTTTTCACGATTGAGAAGCTCCAGCCTTGTCAACGCAGAGACATCATAAAATGGTAAGGAAAGAATGCTCAGCAATGAATTGAAATACAGAATTCCATATTCACGTTTAATAGCAATGCAGTGAATATCTTGAACATACATCCAGCAAAGAATCCTTCCACTTGGCTTCTTTTCAAATTGCAAATAGTCTACTTGAGCTTTTTCAGGTAACGGCTTGGACAATTTTGACTAAAAACTGATGTTTTGTGCGATTTGGAAGAGAAACCGTAGGTTTGGTGTATTTGGATGTGTGAAGAAGAAGATAACTGATGTTTTGAAAAAGTGAACAAGTGGGACCTATATATACACTGCTTTGTCTCGACGAATCAGAGGATTCGACGAAACTGAAATGGGCCCGGCGAAACAGAAACTTGGGCTTGAACTTGGGCCTAAACTTTAGCCCATGACGAAACAGATTTGGGCTCCTGTGATTCGTCGTCTGTTATGACGAATCAGATTTGATTCGCCGACTAAGGTCTGATTCGTCGACTATGTTCTGATTCGTCGACACTTGTGATTCGTCGACAAGTCTGTTTCACCAACAGATTTTTCAAAACAGAAACACCCAGGCTGGAAATATTTTGCAGTCAAAACAGTAACACAGGCTGGAAATATTTTGCAGTCAAAACAGATTATGAACACAATTCCATTCAGTTTGAATTTTCAAATGCAAGAACGTTTTTATGAAGAAGGTTTCCGGCTTCCGGTAGAAAACACCAAGCAACAACTTCGGCTTAATCAAAAACGAACTTTACACAAATATACTAAAAACAAATTTAAAGCACGGTAAACTAAATGAAAATGCGGAAAACTGTTAAAAACACTAAACAACTGTACAAGTGCAACCTTTTTGCGAATCTCAAGGACAAGGAATCATACCAGCTTACGGTCTTAGTCAACATGATTTTGATTTCTGTTTAAAGCTCTGGATAAGTATACTACCTTGATTATCGGTATTGTGGTCCACATAAGCTCAAACTGATCAGACGTAATCATAATTTAAGAGATACGATTAACGGTAAGGATTATACTTACAAGTCGATGTAAATCCACTCACGACACATTCCCGTATCAAGGTATGCACGAGAATTCATCTTACCGGTGAGTATACCGATTATCATCTGTTTGACCGTATAAAAATGTGAGAGACTCACTTATTTTGATTGAAAACAAGCCCTATGTGATAAAATCACTTATTGATGAGGAACTTGATTTTCAGATGCATGAGGGCACAGGAGCAAGTCCGTGAACAGGTCAGTACTTTCGTACAGCAGAGAGACGAACTTGACTCCCGCAAAGAATCTGTGATAATTTATCACTTATTTTGTTTGGACATGTGATTGTTGATCACTTATTGAGGTCGAATGCAGTATGTACACGTATGTATAGTATCACGGAAGATCTTAGACTTCGTTTCCGTTATTTTTACGGTTTGATACAACCATGATACCCAGATGATAAGCAGCATAAAGACCGAATATTTCAGATCTCGGCAATCTCTCAAACGAGATTTCGGTACTAAGACCATATGCCAATGAGCGGTTCCCACCTGACTTGAAGTCTGTTAGGTTTGTATCATCCTGCACATTTTAGTCTGATTGTGAGCCTACCGATACATCGTTAGTAGAGATACTTATCATTTTTCTTTTTATTTTGCATTTTGAGCACATTGACCGACCACACCAGTTTGTAATTCATCATTTTCCTTTATCCAAGAAACTTATTTTTGGTTTTTCTATTGTTTTTGAATTTTTTTAATTTTTCAAACGAAACGACAGAAAGTAAAGACATCTTTTTGGATTTTGAACTTTTGCAATGTTTTTGTATTTTCTTGAAATATCTCCCCCTAAAATTCGCAAAGTTTACGAAAACTAAAATCTTTTTGAATTTTCAAAGTTTATAAAGAAAATATTTACAAAAACGATCAGCCAAAGAAGTTTACTCGGGTATCACCTTAATGCCATTGACCAAAAGAAGATAATCAAAACGTGATTTATCAAAAGCTTTTGTAAACAGGTCGGCACGTTGGTGATCAGTGGGGACATGAACGACATCGATTAACCTCTTATCAAAACAATCACGGATAAAGTGATATTTAATGTCGATGTGTTTAGTCTTAGAATGTTGCACAGGATTTCTAGTGATTTGCAAGGCAACATTATTATCAACAAAAATACGAGTAGATAGGAATTCTAAACCGTAGTCGCGCATTTGTTGTTGTATCCAAAGAACTTGGGAGCAACAACTTGAGGCAGCAATATATTCTGCTTCACATGTTGATGTAGCAACACACGTTTGCTTCTTGCACTGCCACGTGACAAGGCGATTTCCTAGAAACTGACATCCTGCTGTTGTCGATTTGCCATCGATTTTGCAACCACCGAAATCAGAATCACTGTATGCAATTAATTCAAAACTATCATCCCTAGGGTACCAAAGACCGAGGTCTGGGCATCCCTTCAAATAGCGTAGAATCCTTTTGACAGCTGACAGATGAGAGGCCTTCGGGTTTGCTTGATATCTTGCTAGCAAGCATGTTGGGTACATGATATCAGGCCTCGAAGCGGTAAGATACATGAGAGATCCGATTATGGCACGATAGTACGAGGAGTTGATGCTTTCTCCCTTCAAATCCGGAGTAATCCCGTGATTCTGCGGAAGTGGGGTACCAATGGGCGTTGCATCTGACATTTGGAATCGGCTCAAAATGTCACCAACATATTTAGTCTGATGGATGAATATCCCAGACTCTGTTTGTTGAACTTGAAGGCCCAAAAAGAAATTCATCTCTCCCATAGCGCTCATTTCGAACTTTTCTTGCATAACACGTTCGAATTGCCTGCACAAAGAGTCATTAGTAGACCCAAATATTATATCATCAACATATACCTGCACCAGCAAAAGATCTTCATCTTGTTCTTTGATAAAGAGTGTGCAATCAATAAGACCTCGTCTAAATCCATTCTCCAGAAGATAGTTTGATAAGGTTGCGTACCAAGCCCTAGGTGCTTGATGTAGACCATAAAGAGCTTTGTTGAGCAACCAAACCCGATCGGGGTGAATAGGATCTTCAAAACCTGGAGGTTGTTCGACATGCACCTCTTCTTGAACAATACCATGAAGAAAAGCACTTTTAACGTCCATCTGGTAAACTTTGAATCCTTTGAAAGAAGCATAAGCTAAGAAGATTCGAATAGCTTCCAGACGTGCAACAGGTGCATAAACTTCATTGTAGTCAATGCCTTCAATCTGACGAAAACCCTGAACAGCCAGTCTCGCTTTGTTGCGAATAACAACTCCACGGTCGTCTTTCTTGCATTTATAAACCCATCGTGTTCCAATTTTCTTGTAATTCTCCGGTTTTTCAACAAGCTTCCAAACACCAAGCTTTTGAAATTGCTGCAGTTCGTCCTGCATGGCTTCAACCCACGAATTATCTTTTAAAGCTTCCCTCCAAGATTTTGGTTCTTCTTGTGAAACGTAACACGCGAAAGACCAATCATTTTGAAGACCAGTTTCTCTAATAGCTGAATACAAACCAGCACTCTGGTTGTTTCTCAGCTGATTACGTGTCTGCACACCTTGTTGGACATCTCCTATGATATTCTGCTGTGGATGGGTATCGTGTATCCTCAATTCAGGATTTTCAGGAACACGAGCATTAACACCCAAATTGTTAATATTAAGATCAACAACCAACTCTACACCTGGAATATGCGTAGAAGTGGATGCATTTCCTTCAGCAGTATCATCGACTTGCACATGAGGAGTGTCAACAGAAATACCCTGAACTGGAACAACTGGAGATTTAGTGCCTTCAGTCGCATCCAGATTTTCTTCATCTTCTTCTGATGACTCATTGCATTCAGTAGCATTTTCAACTTCCTCATTTTGAACCGTGTTGTTAGACGAATTAGAACTTTGTGAGTTAACAACAACAGGTCTAACTAATGACGACTCAGCAGCATTGTCACTATCAAATATCATTCTAGCAGCTGCGGAATCTTCATAAAAAATTGGCAGGTCAAAGGAGTCGAATAGCCCATCATAATCGAACATCCAAGGATCACCTGGAGCTTTAACAGGATTTGTATATCTCTGAACCCTTACTTCACTCCATAGTTCAATCTTTTTGGTAGTCAGATTCCAAACACGAAAATTTGGAGTAGCATATCCAAGGAAGAAACCCTCAATAGCTTTCGCGCCAAACTTTCCATCCGGATCAATCATAGTGCATGGACCACCAAAAGGTTCTAGAATTGAAAGATCTGGTTTCCTTTTCTGTAGAAGTTCGAAACAAGTCTTGCCATGTCTCTTAACCGTAAGAACTCGGTTTAATGTGTAGCAAGCAGTCGACACAGCCTCTGCCCAGAACTGAACAGGAAACGCCGACTCTACCAGCATTGTTCTTGCAGTTTCAATTATCGTCCGATTCTTCCTCTCCGCGACACCATTTTGTTGTGGAGTGTAAGGAGAACTGTATTCATGAAGAATGCCTTTAGAAGTACAGAACTCATCCATAACACGATTTTTGAATTCAGTTCCATTGTCGCTTCTGATCCTCTTAACTTTCAATGAGTAGAGATTTTCCAACATTGTAAGAAGATCCTTGAGGATGCCAGGAGTATCACTCTTGTGTGCCATAAAAGCTACCCAAGAAAATCTAGAGTAGTCATCAGTAACTACTAAACAATACACATCTCCGAACGTTGATTTGTGTCACATAGGTCCAAAGAGGTCCATATGAAGACGTTCGAGAGGCATGCCAACAGTGTTGATTTTCTTCAAAGGGTGAGACTTCTTTGTTTGTTTCCCTTTTTGGCACGAAACACAGATATCTTGTAGATGAAAACTTCTCACGGGTACGCCATTCACAAGATTGTTTTTCACCAAATGGTTCATTTTTCTCAAGTGAATGTGTCCCATTCTTCTGTGCCAAGATATAGACTCCTTCTCCGTGGCTTTCGAGACAAAACATGTGACTTGTGCAGAAGTCGTAATCGCTTGACTCATATCAAGAACATAAAGATCATTGATTCTTGGAGCCGATAATAGAATCCATTCATCAGGAATTTTGAAACCAGGTTTAAGTACATAACAACCGGCATCATCGAAATGCACGGTGAACTTTTTATCGCAGATTTGCGACACACT
This sequence comes from Helianthus tuberosus, assembly GCA_030545235.1. Classification (NCBI taxonomy): domain Eukaryota; kingdom Viridiplantae; phylum Streptophyta; class Magnoliopsida; order Asterales; family Asteraceae; genus Helianthus; species Helianthus tuberosus. The sequence continues at coordinate 18,625,567 of CM060427.1, forward strand.
GAGAAGATTATGATCAATTTGACGAACATAATTGATCTTATCGAAACATACCACACCATTGGAAATCATTCCCTCTCCAGTGATGTAACCGCCTTTGTCTCCAGCGAAAGCAACATAGCCTCCTTTAATGTTTCTCACATCATATAGAAGCCGTAAGTCGCCCGTCATGTGCCTAGATGCCCCACTATCAACAATCCAATGACTATTAATAGTTCCTCCTGGAACATCCTGCACATATCATCCAATGATTAGTTAAGGATGGGGACCCAAGCCAAAGTGGTCTTGGGTCGTCCCTGAGCATCACAAATAGTGATCTCGATTTGTTGATGGTTTTCCAAACAAACAGCTCCCCCTGAACCTTCACTCTTCCTAGGTTTCCAAGTTTGTTTTTGTTTACCAGATTGAGTTTTGTAAACAAATTTTGAAACTTCTGGTTTTACAGGTGAACTTGGTTCCCTTGGAACAGAATTTTCCTTAGATTTTAAAGCCTTTTCTATTTTCTTCACATCTTGATGTCGTTGTTTCGATTCCTGTTCTTTAATAGTTCTTTTATCATGTTTAGGTGAGACAGGACGACATTTAGAGTGAATCGATTCAGGTGATGCTCTTTCAACAAATTTCGCTTTCGGAGTGTTAGCACAATCTTTGATGATGTGCCCAAACTCCCCACATTTAAAACACGTTCTCCTTTCAACAAACTTAGGAGAACTGGATCGACGATCAGATGTCGAATTTGTATAACCCGAGGTACTAGCTTTTTCATCACACCCGTTTGAATGTTGAGTGTAATTGTTTTGACTATCACGTTTTAAAATTTTGACTTGTACGAAATCAGTGTTTGACTTGTTTGCAAAAGTCTCAATTTTATATGTACCCCTCGATTTCACAAATTTGACATTGTTGTTTTTCTTCTGATAACGAGCTCCTTTTGTTTCAAATTTTGAGTTGGAAACTTTTGACAATTTAGCTCGTTGATCTGATTGTTTACCCTTAGAAGCAATAGGTTGTTGCTTTGAAGGTGATTTCTGATTTCCAAATTTCTTTTTAATTTCAGTCTTAGGAATTGGATTACATTGAGTCACATTAACTCCCGGAATCGACTTTCCCACAAACTTACTTGTGTTATTTTCAAAAACATTATCAATCAATGAAGGATTGACATTTTTAATTGGAAAATCATTATCTGAATAGATTTTAGAGTCACCAACTAAAGTGTACAACACAATATTACTTTTAACAGTAGACACAGGATTTATCACTTGTTGAACAACAGATTGAACAGCAGGGGTAGGAGGATCACACAGAATATGATTCTCAATTGGAACTTCTACTCCTTTAAGTTTGTCAAGTGATTTATCCTGATTACTCACATCTGATTCAGATTCATCATCCGACGACTCATAGTCCTCAATGGTTGGAGGACCTTGTTTCGTAGATGTTGACTCTTTTTGCTCAGAATTTGTACTTGGAGAATTGTCCGATTTGAACCCTAGGCCAGTAGTTACTTCCTCATAATCAAGAGGCACACTGGATTCAAACCGTGGCATTTCTTCTTCATCAGGCATATAAGTATAATCATGTCTCAAAGGGGGCGGACACTTCTTATACCCAACACCTTTCTTGTTTCCTTTTAGTTGTTGAACATCAATAATGTGATCGAGCACAAATCGGGAGTTAGAGTAACTCTCCAATTTTTGCTTGATTGCATCATGCTCACATTTGGCAATGGCTAGTTCTTTTTTAGTTTCCTCAACAATGTTAATGTAATCATTTATACTAACTTGTTTATGATAAACAGTTTTTGTCACTTCGGAAACATTTTTCTTTTGAATTTCAATCATAGATTTAAATTCTTTTTCGTTTCGAACCAAAGCCATATTCGCTTCTTTGCATTTAGCCATTTCAACAACTAAACTCTGATTGTGAATATGAATCGTATCACATTCAAGTTTTATTCTATCAAATTCATTTTTCATATATTCACAATCTCTACAGTTGATAAGAATTTCAGATTTTACCTGACTTATAGAATCTGAGACATTTGCCATAAAGGCAGTCTGATAAGAGAAAGATCCGTCTTCAGAAAAGAACTTCTCCATTTCTTTAGATACTACCTCAGCCTTCTTAATCAGAACTGATTTCTGACATTTCAACTCTTCTGCTTCATTCAATAAGTCATCAAGATTAGAACTTGCTTCTTTGCTCACATCAGATTCAGAACAATAATCACCCGAAGTAGAACTTTCTTCATCTGAACTCCCGGTATTACCAGAACTGTCGTCACTATCAGAAAATTCTTCCTTATGAACGTGCTTGATGTGATTGATTATTTTTGCATAACACGCTGTTCCTCCTCTATCTTGATCACCTTCCCCAAGTTGTAAAGACCAATTAAACCCTTCATCAGCTTGTACGGTTAATGCACGACTTTCATTTGATGGTCCAGACTGATTCTGGTTAGTGGTGTTGTTTACAGCCACTATCCCTTTTCCACGATTGTCTTGATTAGCATTTGAAGTACTCGTCTGATTACGGAATGGGTTCTGATTGCCTTGTCTGCTTGGTCGAGTGCACTCACGTTTGAAGTGACCCTTTTCCCCACAATTGAAGCATGTAACTGCTTCTTTATCAAAACCGTACTTTGTATCTTGTTTGCTTTCCAAAGAACTTCTTCCTGTTCGAACCATAAAGTCCTTCGCCCTTCTAACAGCACTTGCGAATGCCCACTTTATATCCATCAACTCCATTTCATCACGGTTGATTTGTAGATAGTCTTCGTTGGTTAAATTGATGTTTCCAATTTGACCTGCGACCAAACCGCAGTAAGCACTGACCATGGTATTAATAAGTTCCATATGTTCCTTTGCTACTTCAATGCTAACATTTGAGAGGTTTGATGTATCAACTTTGACTGTGTTAGGATTGTTGGTATAATGAGCTTGCAGTTGTTGTTGTGGTTGGACTTGTGGTTCTGAAATAAAACCTCCTCCTGAATATGCCTGAGGTTGAGTAGTAGAAACTGGAGGTATAAAAGGAATAAAACCTCCTCCTGAATATGCCTGAGGTTGAGTAGTAGAAACTGGAATAAAACCTCCTCTTGAATATGCCTGAGGTTGTTGTGGTACGGATGGAATAAAACCTCCTCCAGAATAAGGCTGAGCTTGAGTACTGGCAACTGGAGGTGTATAAGGAATAAAACCTCCTCCAGAATAAGGCTGAGCTTGAGGAAACGGAGAAGAGTTTGTATTTGATACAAACGCCGTTTGTAACTTTGGTTGCCTCAGACTAGCTGACGGGTCAAAACCTCCACCATTATACATTTCAATATTCTGAGGAGCAGCAATGCGTTTTGCTTTTCGGATTTCTTCATCATTTTTATGTTCCAGCTTCTGTACAAATTCATAGATAGTTATAGTGTCAGCATCTAGAATACCTGTATGCTTTAGAAGCTCAATGTATGGACTCCACTTTGGTGGTAGAGAATCAGCAAATCGTGCACAAACTTCCTTTTGAGTTGCATTAACAGCATAGGCAAACATCTCACTAATCAAATGATAAAACCGTGTGGTCATATCATTTAGAGTTTCGTTTTCCAAGAACTGAAACGACTCAAACTCTTTCTTTAATAAATCATGCCGTGTCTTTCTGGCAGCTGCATTTCCTTCTCCTCTTGTCACCAAGGCATCCCATAAGGATTTTGTGTCCTTACAATAAGAAAATTGATGATAGATATCTTTATGAAGTGCTTGAGTAAGAACAGCAAACGACTTTTTCTCAAATTCATATGCTTTCTTGTCATTTTCCTGCATGTTAGTAAAACCTTCGACCGTTGAGGCTGCTACTTCAAGAGCATCATTGCGTGGAGTAATGAAACACCTCCAAATATCAGTGCTTTGACCTTGAACATATGTAATGAATCGACCTTTCCATGATGAAAACTCGTTCATATGATTCAACTTTGGCGGGCGATTGTTGCTACCCGTTTCGCTCTCGCTAATCAGAAGATTTTGAATGTTTTGGTTCTGATTGGATGCCAAAGCCCATTGTCCGGCACTTATAGTAGGTTGACCAAAAACTTTCTTCACCCACGCTGCTGCGGAGGTCGGATCTTCACATGGTCTCGAATCCATACTCCAATCCCATGGACTAGTACAACTCATATTTGATGTATGTATGATAGTACCTGCACAAATTTCTTGAAAACAAACAGTAAGCAAACTGATATAAGTCTTCTGTTTAAAACAGATCTGTTTTCGACGAAACAGAATTCACGAAACAGGTTTGTTTCGTCTGAATGAATGACGACGAAACAGACTTGTGATAATAGGATTTGTGGTGAAACAGAATTTGTTTCGTCAAAGATGTTGTGGCGAAACAGAAGTTTGATTCGTCAACGATGTTGCGATGAAACAGATGTGATTCGTCGGCTGTGTGTTTCGTCAAAACTGGGTAAAAGTCAGTGGATTTAGATATTTAAAATATCTACTGACCAGTCAAGGATAAGACCAGACAGCAAGATATTTAAAACTGACACAAGTATGTTGTAACTTCTTATTTTCAACGAAACAGTGTGACCAATTATCAACTTTTACACAAAAGTCAAGATAGTATATTATAAGTTGCAACACTTTGATTTAATCAAATTATCAGATCAATTACTCAGTTTATAACAAGAACACCTATGAACATATGAAGAACACACTCAAGAACATGAAGTTTCCGATGAGTTTTCCGATCACCGATAATTTTCCGAAACACGAAAATACACTAGATTTTCACTAAAAACCCGGTTTAAAGCATAAACAAACAATCTAACTTAGGTTTTTGATAAAAATCTGTAGCAAACACCAATAAAACAGCAGATTTATGAATATTTTTCCAGAAAATATTAATTTTTCAAGAACTCATTTTCAGAAAAACACACACAAAATACTTGATAAAAACCGAACAAGTTTGATTTTAAACAAGGATAAGAGCCAATGCTCTGATACCACTTGTAGGTCCCGAAATCTGAGGATCGATTACGAACCGAATCACTTGTTTATAGTAAACACGGTTACGTGTGCGGAATCCACGTAACTATGCCAAATCAAACATATATAGCAATAATAACAACGGATTAATCAATGATACACACTCGATTGATTCACGGGATAAGAACCTATTACAACTGATACAAACACAGTTCAGACGGAATTTTGGCAGAGTTTTGTTACTATGGTCTGTTTCTTATCTCTGAGTTCAAATGAACACAAAGTGTTGCTTATATAGTCCCTGGGCCATTGATATCGACGAAACACACAAGTGTTTGACGAATCTGAATATGGGCCAGACATTGGGCCTGGAACAGCCCAATACATGACGAATCAAGGTCTGATTCGTCATGACCTTCAAACGAAACAGAAGTCTGTTTCGCCATGAAGTGTTCCGACGAAACAGAAGTCTGTTTCGTCGAAGACTGCAACTGTTGTGTTTGTTCCTGTTATCAGACAGTAACAATCAGCAACACATAAACATAGTAATGACAAAACTACCCTTTAATGCAACATGCATTGTTCATAATACATTACATACCAAAAGAGACAAATAAGTTGTACACAAGTAGATAAGAGGATATCTGACTTGGTCAACATAACATACAGACTCGATAATTAATAAAAGACCATTCAAAATACATCGTTAAACAAGACTAGTTACAGACACTAAAAAATGCATCAACATGTTTGACTTGTGCAAGAGTCAAGGCTGAGTATCAGAAACCATCGGGCCTACTCCAACAACCAGAGATCCCACAGTGGAAATGGGAGCAAATTTCCATGGATTTTGTTACCGGCTTGCCTAGGTCTCAACGCGGAAATGACACCATTTGGGTGATAGTGGATCGATTAACTAAATCTGCCCACTTTTTGGCTATTAAAGAAACATACAAGTTCTCTACCTTAGCAGAGGTATACTTAAAAGAAGTGGTTTCGAAGCACGGAGTGCCAACCTCTATTATTTCCGATCGAGACGCTCGTTTTACCTCTGAGTTGTGGCAAGCTATGCACAAATCCTTTGGCTCACGTTTAGACATGAGCACCGCTTATCATCCCCAAACGGATGGGCAGTCTGAACGCACCATCCAAACCCTTGAAGACATGCTTAGGGCATGCGTGATCGATTTTGGCAAGAATTGGGAGAAGCACCTACCGTTGGTGGAATTCTCCTACAACAACAGCTACCACACCAGCATTCAGGCAGCACCCTTTGAGGCATTGTACGGTCATAAATGCCGATCGCCTCTCTGCTGGGCGTAAGTTGGTGACAGCCAGATCATAGGTCCAGAACTTGTGGTAAACACTACAGAAAAGATTGCCCAGATTAGGCAGCGCATGGCGGCAGCGCGTGACCGTCAGAAGAGTTACGCTGATAAGGATAGAAAACCGCTAGAGTTCCAGGTTGGTGACCGGGCTCTACTTAAAGTCTCACCCTGGAAGGGTGTGGTTCGTTTTGGAAAACTGGGCAAGCTTAATCCACGATATGTCGGACCATTTCAAATTACCGAAAAGATCGGTAAGGTCGCTTACAGATTAAATCTGCCTGAAGAACTGAGTGCTGTGCACAACGTTTTTCACGTGTCTAATCTGAAGAAGTGTCTGTCAGATGAAACACTCATCATTCCTTTCAAGGAACTCACTATTGACGAGCAGCTACACTGTACTGAGGAACCGATTGAGATCACGGATCGAGAGATCAAAACCCTCAAACGTAGCCAGATACCCCTCGTACGAGTTCGTTGGAACTCGCGCCGTGGCCCAGAGTTTACCTGGGAGCGGGAAGATCAGATGAAGCACAAGTATCCCCAATTGTTCCCAAATGAAACTCCCAGCACTGAAGCTACAACCGAATTTCGGGACGAAATTCCAAACTAACGGGGGGATGATGTGACACCCCGTTGAAACACTCTCACTCATAACTAGCTTGACAGTGGCTGCTTTAACTTTCGGGACGATAGTTCTTAAAACTTGGGGATAATGTGACACCCTGGATTTTTCCGAACAACCTTCTAGTTCAGTATTTCATGTACGTACTATTATTAATTGAAAGGTGTGAATTATTTTGATGTGCTATGTGTTGATAACGTGTATGTAATATATATGTATATATATAGATACTCGTGAACCGAAACCACGACTCGAGACCACCTGGTCTCGAGTGAACAGTGAATAGTTGGGTCGTTTGGGCCGCGCCTCCCTTAGCCCACTTGGAAACCCACTTAGGGTGCACCACCCTCTAAATATAAGCCAAAAACCCTCACACACTCTCCTTTACACTCTCCCTCACTTCATCCCCATTCCCTCTCTCTCTAGAAAACCTTAAACCCTAACAATCAAGCATCACCCCTCCCCTTCTTCCTCTCGGATCAATCGGCAACAACAAGGAGACTCGGCCAAGCTCATCATCATCACTCGGACACTCCGTTTTCTCATCTTCTTTCTTGTCTCGGCGCCTTTTCACAACCGGTTAGTGTTTTGTGGTTTGTTTAATCTTTGGACAATTTGGGATACATAACAATACTACTTTGATTGAATAAATGTGATGTGTAATTAAGATGTTTGCTTGAATGACCGAATGATGAATGATGTGTCATTGTGTGATAAGGTTTTGTTAAGATATTTTTTAATGGTAAATCATTGTATGCTCACGTGATTCTTGTTATCAAAATTTAGTGCCATAAGTTGTAGAATTGAGGATATGCACATGTCTTGAATTTAAAGATGAATGATGAAAACCCTAGAGTTGAACTACATGAACATGTTATGAATATTTGAAAATGCCTGATGTAGTATATGAAAACCCTAAAGATGATGAACTGTCTGAATGCATTATGAACATGATATGAAGATTTGAATTGTGTGTTTTGATCCGTTTTGAATGAAGGTTAGACAAGAAAATGTGTTTATGCATCTTGGTTGGATAGTACATATTATCATGAAAACAAAATTCTATTGGATAGTACAACTGGACAGGTTCTAGAAAGTCTCGGTCATCAGGTGTGCAAGTCGAGACCCCCGGTCTCGACTCGAGACCATCGAACTACAACTCGAGACCACGGTGATTGCGACTCGAGACCACATGGTGACAACTCGAGACTGACTTCAGGGACTCAAGGCCATCAAGGTCTCGACTCGAGACCCCATGATCTCGACTCGAGATGGGACTCGAGACCTCTGAGATTGCGAATCATACCTGCACAACTCGAGACCAGAAGTCTATGACTCGAGACCTCCTGGTTATGACTCGAGACCGCGTGTTCTCGAGTCGAGACCACCTTATCTCGACTGGACTGCTTACTTTAGTTATTGGGCCACAATGTAAATTGATTGGGCTGCCTGTTTGACTGAACCATGTGTTATCTATAACTATTTAACTGGTAGGATAGGCCTAATGACGTGATATGTATGTTATGTGTTAGTTATGTGTAAAACTTACGTGACTTATCTGTATTCGAACCTGACCTATACCGGTAACCATGTTAGGACGTGGTGACCAACGTACTTGACCAAGTAAACCGTCTACCGAGCAACCCAAGGTGAGTTCACAACTATTAAAGCATGCGTTCCCGGTGGTTTTGGGAAATGGAAACTTAAACAACGCTATCCCCTCGTAAGGGATACAAACCTACTTTCTTCCCCTTAAACGGGACTTTTAGTTAATTAATGTTTATACTGGATGCAACAAGCAACACTAAACGAAACTCTATCACTCAAGTCCTCACTTTCTAATACCGATTAGTCACCGGGGTCGGGCGAACGGGTTATTAGTTGATAGCGCTATTTAGGTCTCATCAACCTCACACCGTGCCCGCGTATGGGATCGGGCGTGAACTAATGTACTCTGGCAAAAACCGTCAATGATGATAGAACATTGACGAACGGGGCACTCTACGGAAACGTACGGATGAATAGTATTCGGTATTGTAAAAACAGTTTAGTCGCTTTCCTATGGGGTAGCTCCCCATCGCATGTATAAACGGATAAATTAATTGGTGAAACAAGTTTTTGGTAACTAAAAACTGTACAACTCGTGAACACGCCAACATTTTTTGTTGATACCCTACTGCATGCTTTGCAGGTACCTAGTGACTCAGGAGCTTGCAGCTTGGGAATGTGTAGTGGTCGTCTAGCCCATGTGTTGGGTTTTAAATAACCTTGAACTATGAACCTTGTTTTGAAACTGCTTGGTTTATGCTTCCGCTGCTTACTTAAACTATTATTCGAACTTAAACTTTTAAATCTTTAAACAAGTTTTTGGGGGGTTGTGACAACATGTGTCGCCGCTATTGCCTATAACCCTTTACCGACCATAGCTTATACCGGCGGCCCTTTAGCGACGACAGTAGGTCAATAGCGGCCTATCAATACCGGCGACCTTTTAGCGGCGACGGCGACGTCAACCTTTAGCGACGACAGTAGGTCAATAGCGGCCTATCAATACCGGCGACATGTCGCCGCTAAAGGTCAATACCGACGACAAAATCCACCAATACTGGCAACAGCTGTCGCCGCTAAAGGTTGTCCATTCTTGTAGTGTTAATTTAATCTCTTAACATTGGGTTAACATGTTAACACATAACTCATTTAATGCACTTTAACACAAGGAGTGAGTGGTTTCAAATGTTAGTTAACATGCCATGTCATTGTTAACACTTTAAATGTTAGAGTACACCCCATGGCCTAAGGCTACAAGGGTGTAGGTGTTCTCGGATTCATGATTTGGGTTCTTCGGGTTCGGCGGGAGCACCACTGCAATTGGCTCGAATTGTAAAAAGTTAGAAGTCAGAATGTGAAAATCAGATAGCTAATCCGAGGTTCAAGAAGATGAGACAAGTGTTACATTTCTTTGAACATTTGATTTTTTAAAATTAATTATATCGTGGGTTTATAAAAAAATAGATTATTTTTAACACTACATAAGGCATCATTTTTATCGAATTTCAAAATGATTTTCTATTCTTCTACTCAAATGGGACCAAAACAAAAAATCGAAGGCCACCCATAAATCATCTAAATTGAAGGGTGGTTCGAGTTCAAGCCAAAATGAACCAATTCGCTACAACTATTTCAATATCCATAATTCTAACCACAATATCCACGTATACAAAACATGACTATTTAAATTGCTACAACTCGAAACCTATTCAACACCCGCTACCAAAATCTACCATATTGTAATGTAATCCGTGTTGAAGAAAGCCATTATTGGTTTTCAAGTCATATAATGATAAGGACCTCGATCTTAAGGTTCTTAGCAAGTCCCCTTTATGAAAGGCTTCCAACACTTTCGTTAACCCATTTCATTTCGCTTTATTACAAATGGTCATAATACAACTTTTGTCTAAAATGATTACCTAACTATAACGAACTAGATATTTCAACAAAATCTAGTAGTAACAACTCTATTTTACCACAAATCACTAATCCCTTCTTCATCTCCTATCCAACTCATATTTTATAAGGATTTGAAATTATTTTCCTTTGATCCTATTTCCTTATTACTACATTATTTATTTTAGCTTTGATTGGTATTTGACTTTTTCTCAAAACCAAAAGGTATAAATGTTTGTTTGCTGATTAATAAATAAGTCTTGATACCACTTCTTTATGGTATCAGAACGGGTGGATCACCACTCAACCAAACCTCGAAAACCATAAGCCGCCGATCACAGCAACCATGGCCGGCGATGAAATTCTAAAATCTTCCAAGTGTGATGGAAGTGTCATTGATCACAATTCCCCTTACTATCTTCACCCATCTGATTATCCAAAACGAATGCACGTTAATGACATGTTAACCGAAAAAAATGCGATTGGGCATATGAGATGACAAATTTTTGTCTGCCAAAACAAGATAGTTATTGTGGATGGCAAAGGGTGCTTAGGATGCATCATGATTATGGCATACTTAGACATTGATGAACCAAGATCAATGGATCATCCAAACTTTTCCAAGGAATTAGAGCCTTTAAGGAAGAAAGAACAAGGCCTACTAGGCACATGTCTATTGGGCTGTAGGAAACCAGGGAATAAGAGAGCAAAGAAGGGCATGCTTGAAATGAAGGGATTAGACCTCTATTTATAGGGGAGCTGAGGTCCAAGGGTGCACGACTGTGCGTGTGCATACTGGAAACTTGTATTTTTGTTTGTTTTTTTATCGGTTTTCGTTGTTTTCAACTTTAAAAAACTTCAAATCCTACAAAAATAAAAAAAAGGAATTATTTAGGTTGTGTTTCCGTATAAAAATGCTTTAAAAGTGCCTATAAATGGGGTAAATATGCATAATAAATATGTATAATTGATAGCACATCAATCTACCTGAATCGTTATCTCCCCAAGTCCAACGGACTGGTCTACCTAAGAAGTATGTTTTAGAAAGAAGATTTAATAGGTTTTTATAGTTGATCTTTATTCTACTGGGGCCATTGATCCATCAGAGTTTTCCAGCTCCAACACCAATACCTACTGGAAAAATCCTTGGGTCTTCCAATATCAATAGGTTAATTGATTCACTTGTGTATCTTTCAAAAGGAAAAAAATATAAGATTTCTTTCATGGTTCTCAAAGAGATTACTTGGGTACGTTCTCCTAATAACTAAAAAGTGTAGCATGTAAGATTTTAAATGAGGTTAACTCATTTAAATGGTTTGAACTTATAGTTCAAGTGTGAAATTATAAAAAAAAAATGGAAGATTTGATGGAATGGGGTAAGTTTTATTTAAACTCACTAAAAAAAATCAAAGATGCTTTCCTAAATGAAGTTCTAACTAGGGTAGTTTAAGCTTGACTAGGCTTGATCGTTTAATTTATCAAGCTCAAGCTCGGTTTGTAGATAGTTTTTCAAGCAAAAGATCGGCTCGTTTATTATTTTTTAATTATTTATAATAATTATAATTATTATTTTATATGTAAATTTGTTATTTTTGATATTTTTACAAATTGTAAATAATTTTGTTTACATATATATTTAATATATTAGTTAAAAGTTATATAAACAGGGCTCGTTAAGGCTCGCGAGACGGCTCGAGCTCGATAAACAAAGTTTACGCTCGGCTCGTTTACTAAATTAAAGAGCTTGTTTCTAGGCCCGAGCTTGAGCTTGTCTAAGCTTAGCTTGTTTCGAGCTTTTTTTTTAGTCAAGCTTGAGTAACTTGCGAGTAGCTCGGCTCTTTTGCACCCTTAGCTCCAACCATACACTTCTTGTTTGGAATGAAGTCAAACTCAAATTTGATGCTCTATAACCAATAAGTTAATGTGCCAACAAGTTAAATCAATGGGTTAAGATTTTATACATGGTAAATAGAAAGTCAACCTTGCTATAGAGAAGTTAGAACCAGGGGCGGCCCTGGGTGGGCGGGAGGACCACCGGTCAGAACGTGATATTTTGAAGGGCACGTTATTTAAAAAAAAACCGATATGTATATGTAATGGATATGTCCATATAAACACCAATATAGGCCCACTTACAAAACTATTCTTATGGTTTAGATTAGTTATTAGTCCATTGACATTGAGTTTAGACCTTTAGTGAGCCCAATACCCAATTTCGTTTAGGCCTAAGGGCACGTTTTTTTCGAGCTCGAACAGAGTAACGTACATGAATTCTCAGGGTCGGCCCTGGTTAGAACATGGTTACATGAACATTAAAGTTGTAAATTAAGGACTATAATGCTTTTAATATATGCAAATGTATCGATCTAATTAACTCAAAAAAATTATATATTCAGGAGAATAAAAGAATTTATGTTTTGGACAACTTTGTGATGGTAAGTTTAAGGTAATGGCAATAAAGGAGATTGAACCAAATGTTGTGTAATCTTCTCATGTGGTTGCATCGAAATTAAGGATAGATGGTGAGTATACAAGTTGTCCGTGTACCCACCACCATGCATGAGAGAGAAAGTTAGAGAGAGAAATGAATGTATGGTTGACATTTCCGATGAAGGCTTGTGTTAGAAAGATGGGTTGCAGGAGCGGCAGAGGTGGGGGAGAGAAGTAAGAAAGGGACGTTTGCATGGTGTGATTAGCTTTCTCACCTTCACCTGTTGTTTTCAATACTTAACACCTTCCATCTTCTTTTTTTCACTTTGTTTTTTGTTTCTTTTCTTTTACCTTTCCCATTATGAACCCTAATTAGGGTTAAAGACCAAACTATCCTTGTCAACTCTAGTTTTAAAATAGTTATGTAATTTGTATGCAGTCAATTTGTTCCACATAAAACGGAAAGTTGTAAAGTTTTCAGAAGTAATTTTCCATATTCATTTAGTCAATTGCCTTCCAAAAAAAAAAAAAAATTTAGTCAATTTGTTCCACATAAAACGGAAAGTTGTATAGTTTTCAGAAGTAATTTTCCATATTATTTTTTAGGGCAAATTGGATTTAAATATTTCTAACTTTCTTAATTTGACCGATAATAATCCAAACTCAGATATTGCTCGATAATAATCCGAACTGGTCCACTTTTGGCCGATAATAGTCCGCCGTTAAAAATAGTTTAACGGAGTTAAGTTTTTTTCCGAATTACAAACTAATCTTTTGTGGATTTTGTAGGTCCCTCGGAGGTTGAGGTTCAACCTAATCCTTGTTATGTCTAACACACTAGCAAGTGCGGAAACCAAGCTAGCATGCAAACCGAGATAGAACAAGCACAAACACAACACACAATCTTCACCGATTAACACCACTTGTATTAATACCTTGTAGGTCCCTCAGAGGTTGAGGTTCAACCTAATCCTTGTTATGTCTAACACACTAGCAAGTGCGGAAACCAAGCTAGCATGCAAACCGAGATAGAACAAGCACAAACACAACACACAATCTTCACCGATTAACACCACTTGTATTAATACGTATGAAAGGTTCGGTTACAAGCTCAATGTTTACAAATGTGTTTTGCAAACTCTCTCTCTCGTGTGTGTGTGCTCTCAACAGAATGCTCTCTACAAGACTTCTCACACACCTTTCACCTCTCTTGTCTGCCTCAAATGAAGTGAACACATGTGATGGATATATATACCCATCACAGCTCGTCTGGTCGAAGGATCAGATAGACTGATCGAAGGATCATCTATCGATCTGAAACTCATCGAAGGATCCACATATACCTCGAAGGATGATATCCTTCGAAGTCCATCAACATCCATCGAAGGTTTATCTTTCGAGCTCATCGAAGGATATAAACAATCCTTCGACACAAACATGTTACAACAATGTGCTAACTGTTTGGCCAAGTCAAACCAGGAGGATGGTTGACTTGGTCAAACTTACATCGAAGGCACATAAAACAAACCTAAGACGTAACTCAGACTATCACAAGACATCGTTTTGTATCATGACAAAATACAGACAAAGTACAGACACAAGTGCACCAACAAACTCCCCCTTGGCTGTAGCTTTGTCTCGATCTTAATTCTTGTAGGTCCCTCGTGTCTTCAAGTCTTTGACGTCTTTTCAAGTCTTCAATGTCGGAGGATCTTTAAAGTCTTCACGTCTTGAAAGCAGAAAGTGTACCAACAAACTCCCCGTTTCATGTAGGAAGTGTGTTGACAAACTCCCCCTTAACATAAGCTCCCCCTTGAGTTATGCTCGTGAAAGTCTTGATCTTTACAATTTGAGATCCTTGTGGTGTTGATGATGGCCAGCGGCAACTCGATCATCTTCATCATTTGAGTGCCTTCACGTCGTGTCTTCATTCCAAAGCTTGTCATCGATCATGTTCTCCTTGCCTTTAGAATCTGCACATGGAAGAAATCTAAACGCGTAATAAGAACAACTGCTTGGAATATCATAAGTAAATGACACACATGTGACCATTGTTCAATCAACTACCGTCCGACAGTTTGAAAGTTTAACAAATTTTATCCATTTCAAATTTTAACTTTCAACACTTTGCAAATCTCGACCGTTTATGAAGAATCAGTCGTTTCGGTTTTCAATCAGGTTTCAGGTAACGAAGACTCGAGATCCAACATCGTACGATCGAAAATAAAATAGAAATAATATCTTTTTGGATTTTATAAAGTTTATATTAAAACACACCTAAAATCTTTTTGGAATTTTGAATATTTCAAAAGTAAAGACTGAAAGCAGTAAATAAATATATACAAAGATGCAGAAACTGAAAGCATTAAATAAATATTTACAGACATTCTTTTTGCGAGTTTCGAGGGTAAGAGAATCATATCAGTGTACGGTCATGCCAAAACGCTCTTGTTGTTCTTTTAGATAACATTAAGATAAGCATCCTATAACAATTATCGGTATTGTTGTCCACTTAAGCTCAACTTATCATTTGTAATCATGGCGAGGGGATACGTTAAGGTATGATTTATACTTACCGACCGGTGTTCATCCACATCACGACACATTCCCGTATCAAGGTATGCACGAGGGTTCATCTTACCGGTGAGTATACCGATTATCATCTGTTTGACCGTATATGATGTGAGATTCTCACTTATTTTGATTGAAAACAAGCCCTATGTGATAGAATCACTTATTGATGAGGAACTTGATTTTCGATGCATGAGGGCACAAGAGCAAGTCCGTGAACAGGTCAGTACTTTCGTACAGCAGAGAGACGAACTTGACTCCCGGATAGATGTGATATTTTATCACTTATTTGATTGGACATGTGATTGTTTATCACTTATTGAGGTCGAATGCAATATGTACACGTATGTATGGTATCATGGAAGATCTAGACTTGCGTCCCCGTTATTTTTCGGTAAAAGATACAACCATGATACCCAGATGATAAGCAGCATAAAGACCGAATATCTCAGAACCTCAGCAATCTCTCAAACGAAATTTCGGTACTAAGACCATATGCCAATGAATGGTTCCCACCTGGTCTTCAGTCGATTTAAGTTTATATCACCCTGTACACTTTAAAATGATTGTGAGCCTACCGATACATCTTATATAGAGCTGCTTATCGTTTTACAGTTTAGGTTTAAAAAGGTTTAGACATACCACTGATGTACTATCATTTTCTCTTTAGCTCGCCAGGAAACTCATTTTTGCTTTTCTATTGTTTTTGTGTTTTTGAAATTTTGGATTTACAAATTTTGGATTTACTCCCCCGAAAATCAACAAACTAAGATAAATTTAAAACACAAAGGTTTTTACAAAAAATGATTTTCCGATGTTGGTTAACTCATGTTTTACCTCAATGCCGTTTACCAAAATTAATTTTTAATCAGAAATGATTTAGCGAATTTTGGAAGAATCAGTTGGCATGTCGGTAAGCGGTGCGGACCATGACAACATTGTCTGGCCAAAGAGTGCTGAACGAGATAATACTAATTCATAAAGCAGCTTAAATATCGACAAGTAAAAGAGAGATTAGAATTTTAGAACCGTATCCTGCAACTGCTTCGTGCATTGCCAGGAATCTGAGCGCTCTCCCAAACTGGATATCCACCCGGTGTGGATTTCAAAGTCGATTCTGTAGCTACTGAAATCCCTTCACAGCAACAAGATCAAAAACCTTTGGGTCCGGCTGGTCTTCCACATTGCACCAGCGAAGGTCTTTGTCTTTCTCTTTTAGAAGCAGTGTGCGGTTGTTCAATCCAAGCCAAGGCATCCGCACACCCGGTTGGTTTGTTCAACAAACACATTTTCTTCAATCACACCGCAAAGTAATGTACACTGCACGTTCATCTTGTGGACTTTGAACTTCTTGTGGAAGAAAAATCCATGAATCTTCAAAAAGCTTCAGACGTGCTGCAGTCGCGTACTTTTCATTTGAATCTTTCCTGAGGACCCGATCAAAAACCATAACAACCAATTTTGGAACATATCTCTTCATGTCGAATTTTTTAACTTCATTCAACCACATTCTTTCACCATCATTCCTTCATCGGAATGTTTGTCTTCTTATCTTTTTCCTTTCTTTTCTCATTTCTCTCCATCAAAGGCAACAACACCTAGATATAATAATGTTGCGGAGTCTTATGTCGCCGATCTTGTGCATGGACGCTCCACTATCAACAATCTTACGACTATCGAAAGTTCCTCCTGGAATATCCGACACACTCACTCAGAGATTAGTTGGAGAGGGGGACCCAAGCCTTTGTGGACTTGGGTCGTCCTTGATCATCAAGGAAAGTGATTTCAATCACTTGATGATTAGGAAAAAGAACCTGTGGTGCTCCCCCTGATTGAATTACCTGCTTTTGCTTCCAAGCTGTTTGTCCTTTACCAGTATTTGAATTTATTGTTTTAGCATTTACTGGTTTTACAGTTTCAGATTTTGCTTGTACATGTTTTTCTTCTTTGACCTCTGATTTTAAGGCCTTTTCAATTACCTTTTGATTCTTTTGCTTTAACTTCTTTTCCCTTTCTTTCAAGACACGTGGGTCTTGTTTCGGGGAAACTGATCGTTTTCGGTAATCGATTTCTTGGGGAGCACTCGTTTTTGACTTCAGCTTTTGCATGTGTGGGCAATATCTTATAATATGCCCAACTGTCCCACATTCAAAACATGTTCTCTGCTCTACAAACTTTGGAGAAACATGTTGATGACCAGACGGAGAACCAGACAATGAACTTTGTGATCTAGACGTGCTTGGACCTAAATCACATCCGTTGGTGTGTTGGGTGTAATTATTCTGATCATTTCGTTTTAAAATTCTAACTTGTTTTATAAAATCAACTTTAGATTTATCCTGAAATGTTTCAAGTTTGTCTGAACCCGTGGATCCAACAAAGTTCATTTTCGGTTCTCGTTTCTTAACAGGAGCTCTTTTGTTTTGCACCTTTTGTTGTTGAACCTTTGGTTGTTCAGTCTTAGGCTGCTGAACTTTAGGTGCTTGAACATTCTTGTTCTGAGCCTTCTTTCCTTGTACCTTACCCTTTCCGGAGTTGACTTGTTGTTTTCGCTCAATTGGTAGTTTTTGGTTTCCGTATTGTTTTCTAATTTGTTCACACGGAATTGGATCACATTGAGTGACGGTAACTTTGCCACTTTTGTTCCCCAAAAACTTATCAGTGCATCCTTCAAAAATTTGCTCAATTAAATCTTGATTTACATTTTTAATTGGAAAATCTTTGTTAGAGTAGATTTTGCTATCTCCTTTGAGCGTGTACAACAAGTTATTCTCTTCACTGCTAGATACAAGGGACTCCATTGCTTTTGACATTTTAGTCTTACTTGGTTTCACTGGTGGATCACACAGGATGTGATTCTCGATTGGAATATCTGTTGTAACCAAGTTAGAGTGTTGATTCACAATTTCTTCAGATTCATCATCCGAAGAATCAGCATCCTCAACAATGGGAGGACTCTGTTCCTTAACACACGATGAATCTGTCACATTCTCAGATTCTGATTGACCCGAGGATGATGTACCAGTTGTGAACCCGAGGCCTGCTGCAAAGTCATCTAGATCGAGTGGCACAGTAGGTTCAAAACGGGGCATATCCTCGTCATCAGGCAATTTGGAGTAATTGTGATTCATTGGGGGAGGACATGATTTGAATCCAATACATAGTTTATCCCCCTTTTTCTTTTGAACGTCAATGATGTGATCCAATACATAGCGGGAATTGGAATAGCTTTCCAGTTTCTGCTTAATTGTCTCACATTCACATCGAGCCGTTGCCAACTCTACCATTTGCTTTTCAATTGTGTCAATAAGATTATTGTTAGCATGTTGTTTTCGCAAAACAGCCTTTTGTAATTCTGAAACATCATGTCTTAATGACACAATTGTTGCCTTAAATTCCTTTTCATTTCTGGTTAAAAACAAGTTAGCTTCAGTTGCTTTAGAAAGATCTACAATCAATTCTTGATTGTGTTTGTATGTGATTTCAAACTGACTTTCCTTTTCAGCATATTTAACATTTAAACTATCACAATTTTCACAACTAACTACAGTGGGTTCATCGACACATACCTGACTTGATGAACTGTCGACATTAGCCATAAAGGCTGAATGGAGAGAAGACGAAGAGTAAGCAGCTTGATCCACCAAAATAGATCTTCTTTCAGTTCCTGCTGCAGCTTCTTCCAAAAGCTCATCAATATCTGCATCGACTGACGCACTTGATGTCTCATCCACATGATCATTGCCTGAAGTGGAGGATTCTTCATCTGAGCTTCCACTATAACCAGAACTGTCTTCATCTTCAGAAGATACATCACCATTGGTGGAAGATTCTCCACCACTGGCGTGCTTTAAATCCTTTACGACTTCAGCAAAACATGCTGTTCCATCTGGAGCATCATTTCCCAACTGAAGCGACCAATCGCAACCTTCATCTACTTGAACCACAAGTGCCTGGTTGGCATTTGATGGCCCTGCTTGGCTTTGGTTGTTGACAGGTATCAACGTACGAACATTGTTCCTGTTCTGGTTCTGCTGGTTGCCTTGATTTCTGAAAGGATTTTGGTTTCCATGCTGAGCTGGTCTTGTGCATTCCCTTTTGAAATGACCCCGTTCACCACAGTTAAAGCACTTGACAGCTTGCTTGTCGAACCCATACTTGGTGTCTTTCTTGCTTTCCAAGTTGGTTCTCCCCGTCCTTTCCATAAACTCCTTTGCTCTTCGAATTGCACTAGCAAGAGCCCATTTGATATCCATCATTTCAAACTCTTCTTTATCCACTTGCTGATAATCTTCATTGGTTAGATTGATATTCCCAATCTGACCTGCGATCAATCCACAATAAGCACTAACCAAGGTGTTCAACATCTCCATATGCTCCTTGGCTATTTCGACAATGACTTTGGAAAAGTTGGAAGTGTCTAATCTGACTGTGTTCGGATTGGAAGTGGCTTGAATGTTTGAAGAGCTTCCATAAAACCCTTGCTGTTGCGGTTGTTGCCGCTGAGCTCTGCTTGGGTCTAAGAACGGCGGTGGTGTGAATTGCTGAGCTGTCGGTTGCACATTCTGTTGTAGAGAAGAAGAATCTGATCTTGAATACATCATCGTGTATGCTGAAGGATCAAACTGATTTGTTGTGGAAGGTCCGGTGTTTGAGATGAAGGCTGTTTGAAGCTTCGCATGTTGAGAGGCTGGTTTTTCTCCACTGATACCTCCTGCAATCCCATAGTACATCTCTGGGTTTTGAGGAGTTAGTGTTCTTTTGGCCTTAAGCTTTTCTTCTACATCCTTGTTCTCCAATTTTTGAATTAACTCATAAACGGTGATTGTGTCTAGAACACCATTTTCTTTGAGAATTTCAAGATAACTGCTCCACTTTGCTGGTAAGCTATCAGCGAATCTCTTCACCATTTCTTGTGGAGTGGCAGTGACTTTAAAAGCAAACATCTCGCTCAACAAGTGATGGAACCTTGTAGATAACTCTGCCAAAGTCTCATTCTCCAAACACGTGAATCCTTCAAACTCTTTCTTCAGTAATTCTTGCTTGATCTTTCTAGATTGAGCATTTCCTTCACATCGTAACGTGAGCATATCCCACAAGCTTTTAGTAGTCGTGCAGTAAACAAACTGGTGGTAAATGTCTCTGTGAAGAGCTTGTGTGAGAATCATGAATGCTTTCTTTTCTAACTCAAATTTCTTCTTATCATCTTCAGACATAGTGCTGTAAGTTTGTGGATTAGATCCTGCAACTTCCAAATCATTGTCAAATGCGGTGAAGAAGCACATCCATAGATCTTGACCTTGCCCTTGCCCCTGAACATAAGTTCTCAGCCTTTCTTTCCACCATCCCCAATCATTGATGTGATTTAGCTTTGGTGGTTTTGTGCTTGTACCAGTTTCACTGTCGTTCTGCATCATAGATTGAATGTTGCTGCTTTGATTTGTGACCAATGCCCATTGATTTGCAGTTATCATTGCAGCTTGAGGTGGGGCAATAGCTTGCATCCATGCAGTTTTGTTGAAATCTGACGCAGATTGCGTAGCTGATGATTGTGGAGTCAAAGTTGTTTGAGTCCACGCGGTTGGATCCCACTGACCGTGCGTAGCTGATGATTGTGGAGTCGAAGTTGTTTGAGTCCACGCGATTGGATCCCACTGACCGTTTGTTCCCATTTTATAAAAATTAATATATTAAGTGAAAATTGATTTAAAATTTGAAAAACAAGTTTTCCCTTTTTAAAATTTAATTTTCACAAACTATGTTAATATCTCGAATGATAACAACCAGCCGAAGGATTCTTGATCGAAAGACCTGAAAAACACAAACCTGTTAAACTTAAACAGACAAGGATCGAAGGATCAAAACTTGTTCGAAGGATCAACAGTGTTCGAAAGATCACTGTTGAGTTTCGAACAATTGATTTCGAAAGACTCTCCAATCGTAGGATCCTTATCTTTCGAATAAGAGCTGTAGATCGAACGATATATCCTTCGAAAAGATTCCTTGGATCGAAAGATAAGTCACAGACTTCGAAGGATGTTCGAAGGATGATTATCTATCGAACCTCCTTTGATCGAAAGATGATCTTTCGACTTCGAAGGATATCCTTCGATCTGTACTGACACAGTTGACAAAAGTGACAGGTTGGTGAAAAAGGTGATGGGCTGGTGAAATCTTTCGGCAGAAAGTATGGTCAGACCATCATTTTTACCAAACCAAGATTTGAACCAATAAAATATTACTTAAAAAGACGATTTTTATCCAGAAACCGGTCACCGGAGTAAGCCGGAATTTGGCCGGATTTTACCAAATTTCTTAAAAACAAGTTTTTAAGTTACCCAACCCTTCCTTTAACACACCGGTTAGTTTAGAACACGTTTTTATGACAAGATAAGCGAGAAAAACACTGAAAACGGGTGCTAAACCATGTGAGTTTTATCCAAACACTCCAAAGTCTTGTATAAACTCGGTTTTTTTAACAAGGAAAAGAGCCACGGCTCTGATACCACTTGTAGGTCCCTCGGAGGTTGAGGTTCAACCTAATCCTTGTTATGTCTAACACACTAGCAAGTGCGGAAACCAAGCTAGCATGCAAACCGAGACAGAACAAGCACAAACACAACACACAATCTTCACCGATTAACACCACTTGTATTAATACGTATGAAAGGTTCGGTTACAAGCTCAATGTTTACAAATGTGTTTTGCAAACTCTCTCTCTCGTGTGTGTGTGCTCTCAACAGAATGCTCTCTACAAGACTTCTCACACACCTTTCACCTCTCTTGTCTGCCTCAAATGAAGTGAACACATGTGATGGATATATATACCCATCACAGCTCGTCTGGTCGAAGGATCAGATAGACTGATCGAAGGATCATCTATCGATCTGAAACTCATCGAAGGATCCACATATACCTCGAAGGATGATATCCTTCGAAGTCCATCAACATCCATCGAAGGTTTATCTTTCGAGCTCATCGAAGGATATAAACAATCCTTCGATGACCCATCCTTCGACACAAACATGTTACAACAATGTGCTAACTGTTTGGCCAAGTCAAACCAGGAGGATGGTTGACTTGGTCAAACTTACATCGAAGGCACATAAAACAAACCTAAGACGTAACTCAGACTATCACAAGACATCGTTTTGTATCATGACAAAATACAGACAAAGTACAGACACAAGTGCACCAACAGATTTTGATCAGAACGAGGATACGAGTTGATTTATTTAAAACTTACCTCGAAACGGTGTTTCAAACGATTTGATTTTTGTTAATTGAAATTTTAAACACTCGAATTGAATCACCGTTTTCGTCGTTTGGGGCACTACTTCGAGGTAAATTTTACATCAATCAACTCGTATCCCCGTTTTAATCAAAAACCCAAAAACATCGGTTTGTAATTCGGAAAAAAAAACTTAACTCCGTTAAGCTATATTTAATGCAGACTATTATCGGACAAAAGTGGATCAGTTTGGATTATTATCGGCCAATAACTGAGTTGAGATTATTATCGGCTAAATTGAGGAAGTTGAGATTATTTAAATCCAATTTGCCTTTTTTATATGGTTTTACTTTTTTTTCGACATGAAGTACTTCTATATATTTATATTTATTATTAATATTTATATTTATTTATTTATTTATTTATTATTGTATTATTTTAAGAACTTTCTAGTGTGTCGTTTGAAGAAGATAAGGCGTGAGAAAGATTTTGGATAAAATAATTAACACTGCTATACATTTTCTTTAATGAATGGATATAAAAATAAAAGAATGTATGTCACTAATAAATAGATAACTGTATTTCTTCATATTATTATTTTTTGTACAATAATCACTTAGCAATATGAGTTATATACATGATAAAACTAATAGAAAAGACAAAGATATAGAAAAAAAAAACATGCCAATATTACAATGTTAGGATGATAATTTATAAAATAGTGATGAAATAAAGCCTTATATGCCGGGCACCTATGCCTGCAATCGCTATTCCTATATATTTGTCACCATTTGTACAGTCTGAAATTGCCAACTTATCATTTAGCCTTCGAGTGCTTTCTCTATGGTCCAAACATATCTATTAATATTTTTGTATTTTTTTATTACAATAAAGTAACATTTCTTGTTTTTTTTTGGGGGGACGTGACTACGTTAGGGTGAAGGGAGTGGTTAAACAGGTGAAAGTGACAAACTTTAAAATGGACCAATCAGAGAGTGCCACGTCAGAGAGGAGAAAAAGTTTAAACTTTGCTGAAAAGTGTTGGCAATGGTTTAGACAGTTGAAAGTGGCAAACTTTTTTTTTTTGTTTTTTTGTTTTTAAAAATTATGTGTTAAATAAAAACAATAAAGCATCAAATTAATTAAAAAAAACAATTACATTAAAATGAAACTAATAAAAAAAAATTCATAGAAATAACCTCACTAAAACAACGCAACGACTAAAAAAATTAAAAATCACACGGCCATCCATACTTTGCGGCTATCTCGCGTTTTCGTGCGAGCGTGATCTCCAACATTGCTGGGCGAACATTGTCGTGAGGCCGGTTGTACGTCTCCAAGTCCTTGTCGAATTTAGCCTGGCACATATTTTCTTCTTGCTTCTCGGCCAACGCCAAATATTTTTCCTCTCGCACCCTTTTGATATCCATCAACTCTTTTTTCATCGCCATATATTCTTCAATGTAAGTGCAGTATTCGGTGACTGAAGATATCAGTGTTAGACAGAACTGATTGCAACAGTTAAGGGGGAGACTGTAAGTGCAGTTCCTGCCGGGTAACTGTCGCTTATCAGTTCCGTATTAATCAAAACAGAAGTCTAAGTTAAAGTCAACAATAATGAAGAATTCAAGACCACATGAAGACCAAGGGGAGTTTGTTAGGGCACTTTAGGTGATAAGTGCATGTCTCCCATTCTTTAGGGTCTTTATTGTACTTTTGTTGAAAGTTAGTCCCAACTTTATCCTAGGGACACTTATCATCTAACCGCCTTCCGAATCACCATTGCTCTTGATTTGATGTTTGTTTCCGCCAAACATCCTGAAGACTTGAAGATTCTGGAGAAAACTTGAAGAAAATGAAGCTGTTCGTCGGCTGTGTTGGTTTGGAGATCTAGGGTTTTGATCCAAAAAGGTTTGTCTGAGTTTAAAACTCTGTGTTTGTGTTTCCGGGGTTTTTGGTGAACCAGTGTGAAGTCACACTGGGGAGATTGTCCGGAGACTAGTTACTGGAGCTTGTCCGAGTTTTCTAAGGATATGGGTAATCCGAGTTTCTTGAAGCTTTTTAAAGTCCGAGTTTTCTTTATGTTTGCACTGTCCGAGTTTTACTTGAATGGTCAGTTATATGTTAACTCCGAGTTTTTAATTAGTCTAGTCTGGTCCGAGTTTTTTAAGCTTTAATGGTTTCCGAGTTTCAGCTTATGTCCTTTTATCCGAGTATTGTGCATGGTCCTTCAACATTCAGAGTTTTGATTCTAAAACTCAGAGTTTTGATTCAGAGTTTTGTTTTTAAAACTCAGAGATTTTTGATTCAGAGTTTTTATTTTAAAACTCAGAGTTTTTGAGTCTGAGTTTTGATTCAGAGTTTTAAGTCTGAATTGATCCGAGTTTCCTCCACTTTATTTAGTCCGAGTTTTTTAAACTATAATTGAGTCTGAGTTTCATTCTCTCTATTGAGTCCGAGTTTAATTATCTTTCTATTGAGTCCGAGTTTCATTATCCCTTCA
Organism: Helianthus tuberosus; assembly: GCA_030545235.1. Classification (NCBI taxonomy): domain Eukaryota; kingdom Viridiplantae; phylum Streptophyta; class Magnoliopsida; order Asterales; family Asteraceae; genus Helianthus; species Helianthus tuberosus. The sequence continues at coordinate 18,650,669 of CM060427.1, forward strand.
TTGATTCCGAGTTTTTAATCATTCCTTTGGTCCGAGTTTTTAGTTGTAAAACTAAATACTCTGAGTTTCATTCTCCGAGGTTTTAGTTGTAAACTCTGATGATTGCTGGGTTTAAGTTGTCTGAGTTTTAGTTTTGGAGATCTATGTTCAATCTGAATATCTAGTTCAAGTTAAATTGTCCGAGTTTTAGTTTTTGGAGATAATCAGTTTAGTTGTAAACTCTGATGATTATATTCAATCTGAATATTTAGTTAAGTATCCGAGTTTTAGTGTGTTCAAATGTGGTTTCATTTGACTGTCCGGGTTCAGGATTTGATTGTGAATTTGATTAACTGTGTGTTCAAGTTATGATCAGTCATTTTTTCCGAGGTGCAACAAACAGGTTATATCTGTGTTCAATGTTTCAAATCTGTAGCTCTGTAGATCTTGTTCAGTCTTTTAAATCATTTGTTGGTTTGTGATTCAATCAATCTGGTGTGTCCGGCTTTTTCAAAATTGTTCAGTTTTTATATTCTTTATAAAGGCTCCGAGTTTCTGATTATATGTGTTGTTTCCGAGTTTCAATGTGTCAAAACATGTCCGGGTTTTCCTGTTGATTCAAAAGGTCCGGATAAGTTGTCGTTCAGGGTTTCCTTATATCATCCTCCGAGTTTGTCACTCCACTGTTTGTTTCGAAACAAACTAGTCGTTCCGGCTTTTTATGAGCATCAAACTGTTTGTCTGGGGTTTCGTGCTTCCGGGTTTCTTCAGCGTTTCCTTTATTTCCTTGCTTGTTTCGAATTCCTTTGTATTATAAGTACTGCTCAATGATTTGATCCGAGGTTGTAGGACCGAGTTTCGTGACCAAAACCGTGATTCGTGTGAGATCGGTTCAAGACGGGAGAGATTAGAGATAAACAAACAACTTCTTTGTATTAATCCGGTAGTATAACATTACAAATCGGCCCGATTACAAGATAACCGAACTAATACCAAAGGAGTATACATTCCGGGAGAGACCAAGTGGTGATCTCTCCCTAGTGAGGTCTCAAACCTCCTAAAATCTCCAAGTGTTGCAAATGGCAAGGGTTTTCTATTTATAGTCACACCCCTTGTCTTGCAAACACACACGGTCAACCGAATAACCCTCTCGTTTGACCACTTCAAACGAGCGGGTCTATACACGTTCGATAGACCGTTTCACTAACTATTACAAATTCAGCGTAAAATAAAACTAATCTATTCGACAAGAACCGGACACAAAATCTGCATCAACAAATTCCCCCCTGTCCGTTGCTGTCGAATGCTGAAAATGCAACTGCAATCGATCTTCAGTCAAGTATTCATCTTCTCTGTGTTAACAAATTCCCCCTTGACCGATGATCCAGGTAAGTAGTATCTTGATGCTCCTTGTATAATATTTCCCCCTTAAAGTACGCGTATCCGTGTTGGGTGTTGTGCAATTTCCTCAATTGACCGATCTTCCGCTGATCTTCCAATACTCCAACCGGCATTTGATAAGGGTTCCAATCTTTAAGAACTGCATCAAGTCTTGATCTTGTCATAAGAACTCTATTTCATACAAGCATACTACATTGATAGAGATTTCTGGTGAACTGTCTTCTGTAAACCGTCCTTGTGGAATCGACCAAGTAATGCACTTTAATCTTCAGCATCAACACTCAGGAAAGTCAGCTAGACCAAGTGTATCCCTTGCAAGCTCAACCAGCATGCTTAGTTGAACTACATCCAGATCTCATTGTCTCGCCTTTGTGAAGTTGACCACGTAATGCACTACGGATCTTCAGCATCAGTACTCAGGAAGTCAGCTAGACCAAGTACATCGTTTGCAAACTCAACGAATTGAGTTACCCCCAGATCCCTGTAAAATCCCAAAGAAACATCAAACCCAAAACCGAATCCTGCAGGTCTTCAGTCTTGAACTATCAGCTTTCATAAAGATTCCCCAGGTCTTCAGTGAACAGCGCTTTTGTAACTACTGTAGACTTTAGAAACCTGTATTTTTCCGTGCAAAACCCTTCACGCTGGCTAGAGAATTAATTAAAATCCTCAAATATGTGTATGTGCAAAACATTCCACGCCGAACCGTTTGTATCACCAGAAAATCACAAACTCTACCACCTGTGATTGCGTTTAGAAATTTACTGAAGAAATTCAACATTTGAAAATTTTTTATCCCCCCATTTCTTTGGTAAAATCTCTAAACCTTAACAGATTCTCTCCACTTCAAAGAAACTGTCGTCAAATGTTCACCAATTCCCTCCACTAAGCGGAACTGTCGTCAATCTTCATTGAATGTTCTCGGTTCCGAAAAATCACGAAAACGACTTTCTTCTTTGCATATTCTAGTTGAATAAGAACGTCCCCTAGTACCCCGTAGGATCCGACTTGTATCCCTCCAAAGACTTTGTGAACTCGTTAGGACCGGTATTGACATTCTAGGTTCATTCATTCGTTACATATTCTAGTTGATAAAGAAATTTCGCCTAGTACCCCGTAGGATCCGACTTGTATCCCTCCAAAGACTTTGTGAACTCGTTAGGACCGGTATTGACATTCCAGGTTCATACGTGCGTTTTCAAATGCGAGAATATGACAATAAACAAAATGTTTTCGAACATTTACGAATAACCGATAACAATCATAAACATTGACGTGCGGAAGTGAACATACCGTTTTGTTTTTGGCCCATAGTAGTCAAGTCACCAAGTTTGAAGTTTGCATCGGTAACCGTGACTACCCCACAATTTTTTTTTAAACATCATCATCTTTTGTTTTCATCATTTCACATCATCCCGCGCGCTCCCAAAACCCGTACGAATTTTGACCATGATATTTAGAAGCGCGATTCAAATCAACTTCACGAACACCCGACCCCCACTTTGCAACTCACTTGAAATCCTTGGCCCAAAGTGAAATTAGTGCAAATAATTAATCCATCACTCCATCAGCCACTAGCCCACATTGAGTGTATAAGAAAACTCTACACTTTGAGTTTGGCCCAAATAAGAGTTATCACCATTAAAATAGCCCAAAAAAAAAATTAGAACCCAACATATCTATGAATCTTTTGTTTGGTTATAATTGGGCCCAAAATAAAAAGACCTAGCTGCCATAAACAATTTCTGTCGACATATTGTCCAGCCCCTCTTTTCACTTTTGCAAACCTAATTCCTTTTTTTTATAACAAACAACAGGAGCAGACATCTTCTTCAAAGTCTGTCCCTCTTTCTTCGATACCCACCAAAAGGAATCCCAGACAAAATAGACAAACAATCAGCAGCAGTCATCTTCTTTATCGATACATAACCATAACCCTTTCTTCTCTCTTCGATTAACAAACATCAAAACCCAATCGATGAACAAACAGCAGCGATACCTCTTGTAATTTCTATGTGTTCAACCAGACATTCAACAATCAGAAACCCCTGTTTCAGAATCGATCGACGAAACAGAAATGTATAAGTGGTCGACGAAACAGAAGATATATGCTGGACGACGATCTGGATCCTTCGAAACAGAAGATATATGCTGGACGATTGATGCTCGAAAGATGAATTGGTCAACGAAGGATTTGACCTATTGGATCCTTCGAGCTGATCAGACTTTTCGAAAGATGGATCAGGTCGAAAGATATCCTTCGAAGATCATCTTTCGAAGTTGTTGAGGGTTCCCACAAATATCTGGTATCTTTCGATCCAGATCTGGATCCTTCGACCCAAAGTCTCATCTTTCGAGCACCTTTTCATCTTTCGGGGTATGAAGAAACCCTAGTTTCTTTAAGCAGCCGCCAAGAACATCAAGAACACAGCTTCTGTTCAATTTTGCAGATTTGACGAAAACGCTTTGTATACAATTTTTGATGATGATAACTTGAATATTTAGGTGAAAAACATAAAACCCAACACTCGTTTCAGCACAGATCTGAAAATTCGGGTCCAGATCTGAGTTTTTCTCATTTTCACCCAACTTTTCTTCTTGAACAAAAATCACTAAAATCACAGATCTAGAGCACATGTGACTTAGTAAACGGTTAGATTTACTAAATCTGGCACCATGGCTCTGATACCAATTGTAGGACCGAGTTTCGGGACCGAAACCGTGATTATCATGATTATGTTCATAGACGGGAAGATTAGAGACAGATGAAATACTTGCTTGTATTGATTTTGTAACATAACATAACAAGCCGGCCCGATTAACAAGCTAACCGAACCATACCAAAGGAGTACACATCCGGGGAGAGACCAAGTGGTGATCTCTCCCGGTGAGGTCTCAAACCTCCTAAAACTTCCTTCAAGTGTTGCAAATGGCAAGGGTTTTCTATTTATAGTCACACCCCTTGTCTTGCAAACACACACGGTCAACCGAATAACCCTCTCGTTTGACCACTTCAAACGAGCGGGTCTATACACGTTCGATAGACCGTTTCACTAACTATTACAAATTCAGCGTAAAATAAAACTAATCTATTCGACAAGAATCGGACACAAAATCTGCATCAACAGAGGTTTCAAGAGCTTTCGGGTTTTACGAGTTCCGAATTTTCTAGAATTCCGGGTTACCTGGGGTACCGGATTTTTAGCTAAATTTAGAAGGTTGTGTTGTTCGGAAGTTTCGAGTTGTGCATGTTCCGAGTTTTTCTAGTTATTCTGGGTTACCTGGGGTACCGGATAACTTACTAAGAGTCAGAATGATGTGTAGTTTGGAAACTTGAAGTCGGTTTCGGATTATCGAAAAGTTTTATGGTACTTATGTTGCCCGGATCAAGTGAGGAGGTGAAGAGAATAAGACTTGGTTGGATTTTTGTATTATTTACAAAGAAATAGGGGGAGTAAAAATGTTGTGAAATTCCTGTTTTCTTTGTAAATCAAAAGCCTGTGGTGCTACATCGAAACAAGTTCATGTTTACTATCTTTGAGATTAACTTAGTGTTAATCTTACCGGTGGTGAAGTGTTTATAACATGAAGCAAGTTAGAGCTAGTGTATGATTGAGTTTTGTTAAGTTTGTTCGAGGTTTAATCAAGTGTTGACGTGATGAAGCAAATTCTTCTTTTGGCAACTAGTTGAAGGTCAAGCCTTTATTGTATGCCGGTTAGAGTAGAGAAGATTAGTCTTCTTGATCTCTCTTCCAAGTTGGTAACTGATCGGATTCTCGAAATAGGGGTTCTTACATTGAGGGGGAGATTGGAGACGAAAGTCATCGGGTAATTGGTGGATTCGTGAAGATACGAGATTGGATCTTGAAGATTCGAGATGAAATGATTTCAGACACTCGGTTGAAGACTCTGATCAAGATGGTGGATGTACTTTTACGGAGTTTGGTTTGTTATTAACTTATCGAACCAAACTTCATGTCTTTGCGGAATTTGAAGTGTTTGGTGTTGGGCATTGGAAATCCGACGCTTCGTTCTTCTACCGGTTAAGTTTGAAGATTAATGTATCGAGCGATATTCTCACATGTTGTTGTAAGTCGGTTCGCGTTAATTTGATTCGGGAGAAGTTTGAGAGGGAGGATCTACAGTGTTTGATGTTGGATTCTTCGGGTTTCTCAAAGCTGCCTTAAGTGATCGTCAGCAAGTCTTTAATTAGAAGGGTTGAAGATCGCTGTGCTCTGCCAGAAAGATCAAGTCTCAGCCAAAGTTGATAGCAGCCATGATATCATCAGTCAAGGGGGAGACTGTAAGTGCAGTATTCGGTGACTGAAGATATCAGTGTTAGACAGAACTGATTGCAACAGTTAAGGGGGAGACTGTAAGTGCAGTTCCTGCCGGGTAACTGTCGCTTATCAGTTCCGTATTAATCAAAACAGAAGTCCAAGTTAAAGTCAACAATAATGAAGAATTCAAGACCACATGAAGACCAAGGGGAGTTTGTTAGGGCACTTTAGGTGATAAGTGCATGTCTCCCATTCTTTAGGGTCTTTATTGTACTTTTGTTGAAAGTTAGTCCCAACTTTATCCTAGGGACACTTTGTCCAAGTTTTATGTCTAGGAAAAAGGTCAGGGGTTTATGTTAGGGATAAAAGTAGGGTTTTGGTGTAGATTGTTTGTCCGAGTATAGTCCTAGTCTATATATATGTGTTATATAGGATCAGGGCAACATCCATGGATGAGGGATCGATCAAGAAGTTTTGTGCACCTCTCTCACTTGTTGTTCCTCCTGGTGTGCACATCCTAGAGAGAGAGACTATGTGTTAGTGAGAGAAAGCTAGGGTTTAGATCTTTGTGATCTAAACCAGCTTGTAGATGATGTATACTCCTTTGGTTTATGTAATCTGTGATGACTGATTCGTTAATAAAGGGTTCATCTTCTACATATTTCTATCTTTGGTGTTTATGATTGTTCTTCATGTCTTGAATCAAGTGCAATGTTTGATGTTCGTCATCGATCCGGTGCTTTCACAGTGGTATCAGAGCCAAAGTTAAAGTCATGTCTTGAAGATATCAGTGTTAGACAGAACATCTTCTGATTGTTCATCTTCTGATTGTTCTTCATGTCTTGAATCAAGTGCAATGTTTGATGTATGTCATCGATCTGGTGCTTTAACATTCAAATTTAGTGGTTATGTCTCTTGGATCGTCGCTTGAAGAAGGGGCGGCTTTGGTTTTTTTATCCCTCCTCTTTTGTCTTCGTGGCGAGGGATCCACGTTCATGTCGGGGATAGTTTGATGGCCACTCGTGAACTCGGCATTCGGTGTATCCGGATGGTAATTACCCGTGTCCGACGACTTTCTTTTTGAACTCGAGCCCGAGCTTTCGTCTTCACCCAACAACGGAACTTGGCTATATTTTTCTTGACTTCGGACGACCTCCCACGCCGCCATATGAGCAAACTCATGATGTTCTTTTTCCTTGTAATCCTTAAACGCTTGCTTCAAGACCCAAGAATCGTCGGATCCGCTTGGACGTAAACGGTACTAAAATAATAAATTACAGAAAAAAAATAAGTATTTTTTTTTGGTAAAAATTAAACGTATGAATATTAAATAGTGTTGATACATATTTGTGGACACGACTCGCGCAACGCAACTTGGCTAGGACACGACATTCCTCCGTCGTGCGTTTGAAGACTACAAGCAGGCCAAGATGCTTAAAGAACTTGAAGACTAGTTCTTGGGCCTCGTCCATCAGCTAATCAAGTCTTGGGCTGCATATGAAGAACAGGAACATGGGCTACTCACTGATTTGGCGAAACACTGTGGGCCCAAGCCCAATACTCGACGAAACTGAAGTAATGTCGACGAAACAGCTTTGTTTCATCGACTATGTTTATGTTTCGCCAACTGTTTCTTGTTTCGCAAATGATGATCTGATTCGCCAAGCCTGATTCGCCAAAGTTCTGATTCGTCATGTACTGTGTGTCTGTGTATATAAATAGAAGGTTATCCTTCTGTTTCGAAGAGAGGACAAGAGAACACTCAGAGCAAAAACACACACACACGAGAGTTAGAGAGAGTTTGCAGAATAGATTTGTAAACCTTGTGCTTGTAACCGAACCTTTCATACGTATTAATACAGTGGTGTTAAACGGTGAACTTTGTGTGTCGTGTATTTTTCGTGTTCTATCTCGGTTTGCATCTCCGGTTGGATTCCGCACAACCGGGTGTGTTTGACAACAAGGATTAGGCGACTAGATCCTCCCCTAGCCGGACCTACAAGTGGTATCAGAGCCTTGGCTCTTCTCCTTGTTAAAACCGAGGTGTTCTTGGGTTGTTTTTCGTTTTTTTGAAAAGTTCATATTTTCTGAAAAACTTCTGAAAATCGGGTTTAAGTTTGTGTTTTTGCTTGGTGTTTTTGTTAAAAACCTTGTTTAATTGATGCTTACATGTTATAAATAGGTTTTTATTAAACACTATCTTGCAAAACCGTGAGTTCGGAAAGTTTTCGGTTCACCGGAGACTTCAAAAGTTCACTGTGTTCTTCATATATTCATATAATCTTCATGGTGTTCTTCAAAAGTGGACTTTTTGATCCTTAAGATTAGTTTAGAAAGTTGTTTGTGCATTGGGGTGTGTAAACTGATTATTATATTGTTTGCCATATCTTGGTTGGTGAAATGAGGATGGTGTAGCCGAAAGCATACTTGTGTGTCAGTAAAAGAGATAAAGTTTTGAAAAAGTCTACCTGCCATCACCTACTTGTCTTGTCTGAATGAGATCTCGACGAAACACGTTTTTGTTTTGCCAAGAATAAAGATTTCTGTTTCGTCGTTTTCAAAATGGCCTGATTCCATTTCGTCAATAGTGGACTCTTTGTTTGGGCCTGTGTTTCGTCAAGTGAGAAGCCCAAACAATCTTTGTTACGTCAAACTTCCTTTTTGTGGGCTTCCATTCGTCAAATCAGAAGCCCAAAAAGACAATCTCCTTTTCGTCAAGGTCAAGCCCAAATATTAATATTCTGTTTCGTCGACCTGGGTTGGACTTTGCTTTCGTCAAAAAGGTGGTGGGCCTTGCAAAACCGAAAGTGTGTTGGGCCCAGAAATCGTTTCGTCAATTTAAGCCCAAGAAGCTTTTAGTCCAATTTCGCCAAATATTTTGTTTCGCCAAAAGTGTTTACAAATTCAGTTTCGTCGGTCTAGTATTGGGCTTCTCAAGTGGGCCTGTTTCGTTGTCTGGGAGCCCAACTTTATATATCTGTTTCGCCACAAAACAAAAATTCAGTTTCGTCAACATTCTGTTTCGTCGTGAAAGTTGTAATATTTAAACAGAAGGTCTTTCGATCAGGGATCCTTCGACTGGTTGTTTTCATTCGAGATATTAACATAGTTTGTGAAAATTAATTTTTTTTCTTTCTTAAAAAAAAAAAAAAAAAAAGGGGGAAAACTTGTTTTTCAAATTTTAAATCAATTTTCACTTAATATATTAATTTTTAAAATGGGAACAAACGGTCAGTGGGATCCAACCGCGTGGACTCTAACATCTTCACGATCATCAGTTACACAACCTGAGCCAGAGTTCGACAAAACTGCATTCTTGCGAGCTATTGCCCCAACTCAAGCTGCAATGATAACTGCAAATCAATGGGCATTGGTCACAAATCAAAGCAGCAGCATTCAATCTATGATGCAGAACGACAGTGAAACTGGTACAAGCACAAAACCGCCAAAGCTGAATCACATAAATGATTGGGGATGGTGGAAAGAAAGGCTGAGAACTTATGTTCAGGGGCAAGGTCAAGATCTATGGATGTGTTTCTTCACTCCATTTGACAATGAGTTGGAAGTTGCAGGAGCTAATCCACAAACTTACAGCACTCTGTCTGATGAAGATAAGAAGAAATTTGAGTTAGAAAAGAAAGCATTCATGATTCTCACACAAGCTCTTAACAGAGACATTTACCACCAGTTTGTTTACTGCACGACCACTAAAAGCTTGTGGGATATGCTCACGTTAAGATGTGAAGGAAATGCTCAATCAAGAAAGATCAAGCAAGATTTACTGAAGAAAGAATTTGAAGGATTCACGTGTTTGGAAAATGAGAATTTGGCAGATTTATCTACAAGGTTTCATCACTTGTTGAGCGAGATGTTTGCTTTTAAAGTCAATGCCACTCCACAAGAAATGACAAAGAGATTTGCTGATAGCTTACCAGCAAAGTGGAGCAGTTATCTTGAAATCCTTAAAGAAAATGGTGTTTTAGACACAATCACCGTTTATGATTTAATTCAAAAATTGGAGAACAAGGATGTAGAAGAAAAACTGAAGGCAAAAAGAACACTAACTCCTCAAAGTCCAGAGATGTATTTTGGGATTGCAGGAGGTATCAGTGGAGCAAAACCAGCTTCTCAACATGCGAAGCTTCAAACAGCTTTCATCTCAAACACTGCACCTTCAACAACAGATCAGTTCGATCCTTCAGCATACTTGATGTATCCAAGACCAGATGTGAAACCGACACCGACAGCTCCGCAGCAACAACCGCAACAGCAAGGGTTTTATGGAAACTCTTCAAACATTCAAGCCACTTCCAATCCAAACACAGTCAGATTAGACACTTCCAACTTTTCCAAAGTCAGTGTCGAAATAGCCAAGGAGCATATGGAGATGTTGAATACCTTGGTTAGTGCTTATTGTGGATTGATCGCAGGTCAGATTGGGAATATCAATCTAACCAATGAAGATTATCAGCAAGTGGATAGAGACGAGTTTGAAATGATGGATATCAAATGGGCTCTTGCTAGTGCAATTCGAAGAACAAAAGAGTTTATGGAAAGGACGGGGAGAACCAACTTGAAAAGCAAGAAAGACACCAAGTATGGGTTCGACAAGCAAGCTGTAACATGCTTTAACTGTGGTGAACGAGGTCATTTCAAAAGGGAATGCACAAGACCAGCTCAGCATGGAAACCAAAATCCCTTCAGAAATCAAGGCAACCAGCAGAACCAGAACAGGAACAATGTTCGTACGTTGATACCTGTCAACAACCAAAGCCAGACAGGGCCATCAAATGCCAACCAGGCACTTGTGGTTCAAATAGATGAAGGTTGTGATTGGTCGCTTCAGCTTGGAGAAGGAGGAAATGGTGGAACAGCATGTTATGCTAAAGTGACTGAGAAGGTAGTAGAACCCGTGTCTGCTGGTGAATCTTCAGAAGATGAAGATAGTTCGGGTTATAGTGGGAGCATGGATGGGGAATCACTTGATGCTGGTGATTTATCAAGTGATGCTTTAGATTTGAAGGTTGATGAACTTTTGGCTGAAGCTGAAGTATTATGCAAGAGGAGATCTATTCTCTGCCAGAAATCTGCTGGAACTTCCGAGAAGCTTGCTAAGTTTTTCTCTGAAGATGGATCTTTTTCTTTCCATTCAGTCTTTACGGCTAATGTCGACAGTTCATCAAGTCAGGTATGTGTCGATGAACCCACTGTAGTTAGTTGTGAAAATTGTGATAGTTTAAAGGTTAAATATGCTGAACAGGAAAGTCAGTTTGAAATCACACACAAACACAATCAAGAATTGATTGTTGATCTTTCTAAAGCAACTGAAGCTAACTTGTTTTTAACCAGAAATGAAAAGGAGTTTAAAGCAACAATTGCGTCATTAAAACATGATGTTTCTGAATTACAAAAGGCTGTTCTGAGAAAACAACATGCTAACAATGATTTAATTGACACAATTGAAAAGCAAATGGTAGAGTTAGCAACAGCTAGATGTGAATGTGAGACAATTAAGCAGAAATTGGAAAGCTATTCCAATTCCCGCTATGTTTTGGATCACATTATTGATGTTCAAAAGAAAAAGGGGGATAGGAAGTGTAATGGATTCAAATCATGTCCTCCCCCAATGAATCACAATTACTCCAAATTGCCTGATGACGAGGATATGCCCCGTTTTGAACCTACTGTGCCACTCAATCTAGATGATTTTGCAGCAGGCCTCGGGTTCACAACTAGTACATCATCCTCGGGTCAATCTGAATCTGAGAATGTGACAGATTCATCGTGTGTTAAGGAACAGAATCCTCCCATTGTTGTGGATACTGATTCTTCGGATGATGAATCTGACTCATCGGATGATGAATCTGTAGAAATTGTGAAACAACAGTCTAACTCGGTTACAACAGATATTCCAATCGAGAATCACATCCTGTGTGATCCACCAGTGAAACCGAGTAAGACTGAAATGTCAAACGCAATGGAGTCAATTGTAACTAGCTGTGAAGGGAATAACTTGTTGTACACGCTCAAAGGAGATGACAAAATCTACTCTAACAAAGATTTTCCAATTAAAATTGCAAATCAAGATTTAATTGAGCAAATTTTTGAAGGATGTATTGATAAGTTTTTGGGAAACAAAAGTGGCAAAGTCACCGTCACTCAATGTGATCCAATTCCGTGTGAACAAGTTAGAAAACAATACGGAAACCAAAAACAACCAATTGAGCGAAAACAACAAGTGAACTCCAGAAAAGGTAAGGTACAGGGAAAGAAGGCTCAGAACAAGAATGTTCAAGCACCTAAGGTTCAACAGCAAAAGGTGCAAAACAAAAGAGCTCCTGTTAAGAAAAGAAAACAGAAAATGAACTTTGTTGGATCCAAGGGTACAGATAAACTGGAAACATTTCAGGATAAATCTAACATTGATTTTATAAAACAAGTTAGAATTTTAAAACGAAATGATCAGAATAATTACACCCAACACTCCAACGGATGTGATTTAGGTCCAAGTACATCTAGATCACAAAGTTCATTGTCTGGTTCTCAGTCTGGTCATCAACATGTTTCTCCGAGGTTTGTAGAGCGGAGAATGTGTTTTGAGTGTGGCACAATTGGGCATATTGTAAGATACTGCCCATACCTGCAAAAGTTGAAGGCTCCCCAAGAAACCAATTACCAAAAACGACCTGTTTCCCCGAAACAAGACCCCCGTGTCTTGAAAGAAAGGGAAAAGAAGTTAAAACAAAAGAATCAAAAGGTAATTGAAAAGGCCTTAAAATCAGAGGTCAAAGAAGAAAAACCTGTTCAAGCAAAACCTAAAACGGTAAAACCAGTAAATGCAAAAACAATTAATACAAATACTGGTAAAGGACAAACAGCTTGGAAACCAAAACAGGTAATTCAGTCGGGGGGAGCACCACAGGTTCTGTTTCCTAATCATCAAGTGATTGAAATCACTTTTATTGATGATCAAGGACCACCCAAGTCCACAAAGGCTTGGGTCCCCCTCTCCGTCTAATCTTTGAATGAGTGTGTAGGATATTCCAGGAGGAACTTTCAATAGTCGTAAGATTGTTGATAGTGGAGTGTCCATGCACAAAATAGGCGACAGAAGAAATTGTTGCCTTTGATGGAGAGAAGAAAAGAAAAGGAAAAGAGAAACAGAATTGTCCGTTGAAAGAGTTTGAAAAGCTTCGACAAAAATGCAAAGCCTTTTACAATCAAGCTTTAATCGGGTCCCCGGGATAGAATCACGTAAAATGTACGCACCTGCAGCACGTTTGAAGTTCAAAATCAACAAGATGAACGTGCAGTGTACATTTCTTCGCGGTGTGATTGAAGAAAATGTGTTTGTTGAACAAACTAACCGGGTGTGCGGATGCCTTGGCATGGATTGAACAACCGCACACTACTTCTGAAAGAGAAAGACAAAGACCTTCGCTGGTGAAATGTGGAAGACCAGCCGGACCCAAAGGTTTATGATCTTGTTGCTGTCAAGAGACTTCTCAGTAGCTACAAAGAATCGACTTTGAAATCCACATCGGGTGGATATCCAGTTTGGGAGAGCTCTCAGATTCCTTGCAATGCACGAAGCAGTTGCAGGATACGGTTTTAAAATTTCTAATCTCTCCTTTACTTGTCGTTATTTAAGCTACTTTATGAATTATTATCCTCTCGTGCAGCACTCTTTGGCCAGACAATGTTGTCATGGTCCGCACCGCTTACCGACATGCCAACTGATTTTTCCAAAATTCGATAAATCATTTATGATTCAAAATTAATTTTGGTAAACGGCATTGAGGTAAAACATGAGTTAACCAACATCGGAAAGTCATTTTTGTAAATACCTTTGTGTTTTTAAATTTTATCTTAGTTTATTGATTTTAGGGGGAGTAAATCCAAAATTTGAAAATCCAAAAACATCGAAAAATTTCAAAAGCACAAAAACAATAGAAAAACAAAAATGAGTTTCCTGGCGAGAAAAAGAGAAAATGATAGTACATCGGTGGTCTATCCAAACCTCTTTAAACCTTAAATTGAAAAACGATAAGCAGCTCTATATAAGATGTATCGGTAGGCTCACAATCATTTTAAAGTGTGCAGGGTGATATAAACTTAAATTCGACTGATGACTGGGTGGGAACCATTCATTGGCATATGGTCTTGGTACCGAAATTTCGTTTGAGAGATTGCCGAGGTTCTGAGATATTCGGTCTTTATGCTGCTTATCATCTGGGTATCATGGTTGTATCTTTTACCAAAAAAAAAAAAAAAAAAAAAAAAAATACGGGGACGCAAGTCTAGATCTTCCATGATACCATACATACGTGTACATACTGCATTCGACCTCAATAAGTGATAAACAATCACATGTCCAAACAAATAAGTGATAAAATATCACATCTATCCGGGAGTCAAGTTCGTCTCTCTGCTGTGCGAAAGTACTGACCTGTTCACGGACTTGCTCCTGTGCCCTAATGCATATGAAAATCAAGTTCCTCATCAATAAGTGATTCTATCACATAGGGCTTGTTTTCAATTCAAAATAAGTGAGAATCTCACATCATATACGGTCAAACAGATGATAATCGGTATACTCACCGGTAAGATGAACCCTCGTGCATACCTTGATACGGGAATGTGTCGTGATGTGGATGAACACCGGTCGGTAAGTATAAATCATACCTTAACGTATCCCCTCGCCATGATTACAAATGATAAGTTGAGCTTATGTGGACAACAATACCGATAATTGTTATAGGATGCTTATCTTAATGTTAACTAATTGAACAAAAAGAGCGTTTTGGCATGACCGTACACTGATATGATTCTCTTACCCTCGAAACTCGCAAAAAGATTGTCTGTAAATATTTATTTACTGCTTTCAGTTTCTGTATCTTTGTATATATTTATTTATTGCTTTCCGTCTTTACATTTGAAAAATAAAAAATTCCAAAAAGATTTTAAGTGTGTTTTAATATAAACTTTATAAAAGCCAAAAAGATTTTGCTTCTATTTATTTTTGATTGACTGATGTTGGAACTCGAGTCTATCCTACCAAAAATCCTGATTGTAAGCCGGAAAACAATTGCTCCTTCATAAAATGTCGAAGTTAACAAGTTTTGAAAGTTAAAGGTCTAAAATTGATAAATTTGTTAAACTTTCAAACTGTCGGACGGTAGTTGTTTGAATAATGGTCACACGTGTGTCGGTTGCTTATGATATTCCAAGCAGTTGTTCTCATTACGCGTTTAGATTTCGTGCATGTGCAGATTCTAAAGGCAAGGAGAACATGGTCGATGACAAGCTTCGGAATGAAGACACGACGTGAAGACACTCAAATGATGAAGATGATCGAGTTGCCGCTGAGCATCATCAACACCACAAGGATCTCAAGTACTGAAGATCAAGTCTTTCACGAGCATAACTCAAGGGGGAGCTTATGTTAAGGGGGAGTTTGTCAACACACTTCCTACATGAAACGGGGAGTTTGTTGATACACTTTCTGCTTTCAAGACGTGAAGACTTTGAAGATCCTCCGACATAGAAGACATCAAAGGCGAATCTCACGAGTAGCGTCCAATGGGGAGTTTGTTGATACATATTTGTGGACACGACTCGCGCAACGCAACTTGGCTAGGACACGACATTCCTCCGTCGTGCGTTTGAAGACTACAAGCAGGCCAAGATGCTTAAAGAACTTGAAGACTAGTTCTTGGGCCTCGTCCATCAGCTAATCAAGTCTTGGGCTGCATATGAAGAACAGGAACATGGGCTACTCACTGATTTGGCGAAACACTGTGGGCCCAAGCCCAATACTCGACGAAACTGAAGTAATGTCGACGAAACAGCTTTGTTTCATCGACTATGTTTATGTTTCGCCAACTGTTTCTTGTTTCGCAAATGATGATCTGATTCGCCAAGCCTGATTCGCCAAAGTTCTGATTCGTCATGTACTGTGTGTCTGTGTATATAAATAGAAGGTTATCCTTCTGTTTCGAAGAGAGGACAAGAGAACACTCAGAGCAAAAACACACACACACGAGAGTTAGAGAGAGTTTGCAGAATAGATTTGTAAACCTTGTGCTTGTAACCGAACCTTTCATACGTATTAATACAGTGGTGTTAAACAGTGAATTTTGTGTGTCGTGTATTTTTCGTGTTCTATCTCGGTTTGCATCTCCGGTTGGATTCCGCACAACCGGGTGTGTTTGACAACAAGGATTAGGCGACTAGATCCTCCCCTAGCCGGACCTACAAATAGTTTACCGCTTGCTGATAAAACCCGTTGAATATTTTCAACTTTCCGTGCATGGTAATCATCTTGGACCGAACCTGATGATGGGTTCGGCTGCTTCCTCCGATCGTGTTGTTGAAGTGCTTAAGAATTTTGCCCCAAAAACTATTCTTCTTTTGTTGGTTGCCTTTTCTTTTGTCTAAGGTGCAATGAACCCAAGCCTTGGCCAATGCCTCCTCTTGTATAGGAGTCCAATTTTCCCGTTTCGCTTTACCACTCTTCCCTCTCGGCTCGTTTGCGGGTTCTTCTTGATGGTGGCCTTCGTCTTCGTCATCATATTGCTCTTGAGTTTCCGCCACAAATTCTTCGTCGTCTTCATCTTCCACATCTTCGTCCCTCGGCAGTTGTGAGGATGGGGTTTGAAAACCAAACGGGTCAAAAGTGTTTTGGTCGTCTAGGGAATCATAAATATTTGGAGCAACCGTGGTCGGACCCTGTGGAAAATAGTTATGCGGCGAAAAATTTGGATGGGGTTGGGTGTTGAACCCGTAAGTCGGTTGCATGCCTTGGCTATAAAAAAATGGAGGTTGGCTATGTGTGGCGAAGCCTAGTTGCGGATGATACGGCGGAGTTGAACCACTCGAGCCGCCCCGTTGAGTTGGCACACTCGTCCTCGAGCCAACCCGTTTAGTTGCCTTGCCATTGCGTTTGCTTGAGCCTTCCATTTGCAAATATTGGGTCAAAAAACTTGGGTGAAGGTTTGGAAAAGAGAAGGAGAATGTGGTTGAAAGTTTGAGAAAATTGGGTGTAAAAATGTTGATTTATAAATAAAAAGTCTAATTTTTTTTTATTAAACGGCAATAATGCCGTTACACACACACACCCCAATGCCCCAATTTTGTCCTCTTCTCCTTTGTCGATCGGTGAGTACATACCGATAGGTATGTTTGGCGCGCGGTAAACAAGGGAGGGCGGCGGTGTTACCGCTCGGCTTTCTCCTTTGCCGAGTGGTTTCCCGCACCACTCCCTTCACCCTTAGGTCAAACTTCCTGGAAGTATTATAAACTCGGATGTAGTTACGACGATGAAATTACTAGGAAAATCCGTTTGGTTTGAGTTTCGAAATCAGGTTTCCCTATATCTCCTATCATTGCTCACCAATGTCTCACTCTACGTCAAATGAGAGTTAAACCTGCATGTCTCAAGAGAAATGTAAGCCTTCCACCGTTTGATTTAGAGATCATTGGCATCAAAAGATTATACTAATTCAAGAAATTAGATCGTCTTTAGCTAGCCTCAATTGGTTTGATCATTTAATTACCCACCCTTCTAGTTCTCTATCATTAGATTTGTATAATTCGTTATCATTATATTATTCTAACTTGTGTTATCGGTTTGTAATGAATGAATAAGATTTTCTAAGGCACAAGTTAGATTTTGTGTTGACTTTTGAATTTTCTTGGAGTATCTCGGGAGACTCTTTAGACCAGTATTCTATTTTCGGGCTCCTTTTTATTAATAAAATTACGAAGGTATTGAGCAGTTCACTAGAAAAACATGTTTTTTAAAGCAGTTTTGCATGATTTCCACATGTTTTTTCAGATGTTAATGATTCGCCACATGAGGTGATCGATGCTGCTTTAAGATTATGGTGTCTTTTGGACACTCTTTGAATTTGTTTCTCTTTTTTTCTTTTATTAATAATCGATCTAACAATGGTTTATTATAACAAGTGTCATGAAGAGTTATATATAGCTAGAAAATATGTGTTCGTAGTTCATTATGAAGGTTAAAAACTTGCAATAATATGCAGATAATTACAAACGTTACAAACCAGAAGATGTATTATTTTGTAAATTTCATAAATTATTAGGATATAAACCTTTAGGAACACTGTTAAAAGGGTATAAACCTTTAGGAACACTGTAAAAAACATATTCTGAAACCAATAAAAACACAAAAAGGGTTTCAGTATCAGATAGGTTCCCACATATATAAGAATGTAAGAATATAGCTGTAGCTGTGGGCGGTGGGCCGGATTTTAGTAAGTATTCTAGTGAGAGGAAAGGTGAATGGTCAAATCAAGAAATTGTTATAGAAAAATAATTATTTCCTAAATCTCTGATGATTATATGATCCTTTTGGATTTCAAATATTTCAACAGTGGTTTTATCATTGAATCCTTTGAGCATTTACCACGTACGACTTGGTCTAAAATCTGGACCGGCTATATCCGCATGTTATATCACTTTAAACTATAACGATTTCAAAACCGCTTTTTTCCCTAAGACCATTCACATCCTGTCGATCATGTTATGTGAGAGCGTCCTCCATATATAGTTAGTGGTTATGAGACTTTGTAAAGGGGTAGGGGTGATCGTCACTTATTACTCACAACTCACTCACAACTTCCAATCAAGTTCTGTCATGTCATCAAGCATTATTCCATCACTGGTGATGGATATTAGTGGAAATGTCCATCACTCACCACCACACCCAACAATTTCCCTCACAACCAACAAGTTCCATAACAACCTAACACCTAACAACACGTGATATATTCAACGCGTTTTAAAATCGACGCGTGATAGACGGAGGTGGCGGTGGTGTTTTGTTTTTTGTCACTCGTTATACATTTCCATCACGGAGTAAAATCCTTCCACCCCGGATCCCCTAAGTGGATGAGAGAGAAATGTTATTACTTATCTGTAAATATGAAATAACACTTTTCACCCCTAAAAATTGGATGTAAATAGAGAAGGGAGAAAATGTAATGATAAGGTTATAGAAAAGTTATTATTTAATTGAAAAGGAGAAACAACATAATTTTTAGTGTAATTATATAGATTAAGATGATAGATAGAATGTCAATGCTCTAACATTAAATAATTCAAAACTTTTACAGCACATGCTTTTCCTTTTATTTAATTTATATCTAATTTATATAATTTATTTAATAATTATTATATTTCTTTTATATAATTTTTTTCATAAATTTGTTTTAATAATTTTCTATTTATTTATTTAATTTTTAAATTAAAATTTAATAATAAACTAAAAATAGAAGAATATATAAAATAAAAAAATAAATGATAAAATAATATTTTATTTTTTCAACGACACTTTTTTCAAACGGCTAATATGTTAAATAAAATATATAAATTATAAAATAATATTTAATTTTTCTAAAGGCTCTTTTTCTCAAACGACTATTGTTCCGACTTTTTTCCAACGTCTAGTTTCAAACGGCTATTTTTTAGTCCCTATAAATACAACATTTTGTTTTCCAACCCACATTTGCACTTGCCGGTTCACTCCAAACAAGTTACTAATTCAAAGATATGGGTGTTGGTTATCCAAGTGAAGAAGCCGGACCCTCGAACTTAGTTGATCGTCCCGTCGACGTTCAAACCATGCTCTGTCATATCCTCCACCTCGATCAAGGCCTAAATGATCACCTCGTTTAAACCTTTCACACGCACCCCTTCACATGCAGTAGGCTACCTTCCTCCACCTTCAAACCTTTTTCCACAACCAGCCTACTGTCCTCCACCTTCAAAACGTTCACTTGCACACCCTTTTGTCACGGGGTTACTTTTCGACCCCCGTGTAGCGTCCCCAAGTCCCCGGGGACAAGCCAATACATCCCGCTTCTTTGTGTGGGTCACTGGTTTCGTCCTGCCTTGGACTCATCAGGAGAGCGGCGCCAGCTCTCGACCAGTGGTGCGTTCGTCGTTTGCACGACTAGGCACGTACACCTCTTCATTGACACTGACTCTGTTCCCCGATAAAGTCCAGGACTAGCCTGTAACCCAAGCGTTCAAGCACAGCCCATAGCATTGCGATCTTCAAACATTTGGCCCGTGACACTCTCCCACCACCATTTCATGCACGTCCTCGTGCATGCTCGCCGTACCATACCAGCTCGCATACTTGACAATGCATGATCCCCCTTATGTTGAGCATGATTCACTTTGGGAGGGTAGGACACCCGAAAGCACAGCAACAATGATTTTCTGTCGTGCATGTTTAATATAGTTCGTCAGTTTTGGTTATAAGTGGCGCTGACGTCCGCCGCATCGGATTAGGTGCCGATGAATCACCTTGTTTCAGGAATACGGGGACCTGAATAGTTGTAGCAGCTTTCATAAAACTTCCTTTTTACGGCACTGCTTGAACCATAGATTTTTGAACATAACACGGAGGGCTTCACTGCAACTATACTTGAGCGGCTCTCACGATCCCAAACTCGCGGAGTACAAAGACCTTTGCCGAATCAAACCCATATTTGGTCTTCTCCCACCACCATTGCGCAACCATACTCTAAATGTTAAACTCATTTGGTTAAGAGTCACGTTCCAACGTATCCAAGAATCGTTCTGCTCTGATACCACTTTGTCACGGGGTTACTTTTCGACCCCCGTGTGGCATCCCCAAGTCCCCGGGGACAAGCCAATCCATCTCGTTTCTTTGTGTGGGTCATTGGTTTCGTCCTGCCTTGGACTCATCAGGAGAGCGGCGCCAGCTCTCGACCAGTGGTGCATTCGTCGTTTGCACGACTAGGCACGTACACCTCTTCATTGACACTGACTCCGTCCCCCGATAAAGTCCAGGACTAGCCAGTAACCCAAGCGTTCAAGCACAACCCATAGCATTGCGATCTTCAAACATTTGGCCCGTGACACTTTTCTTACTTAGATGACGATCCAAATTCTCTTTCAAACGAGGAGTTGAACTTGGTGTATGACTACACCATGGCTCAACTACAATTTGATCGGCTACGACTTGGGGAAATACAAACAAATTTCAGTACAAACCCTCTTATCACAAATCTTTGTCCAACACAAGTCGTACCTAGCTGGGCTACAAGGTCTGAAACGGATCCGACTGAGGAATACATACCTAGGTTCGACGAAGAAATTGTTTATTCATCTTCTAATGACTCCGGAACCCGTTAATAACACGAGAGATTGGATGATCGTGATAGCAATTGTAGCGTGTCATCTCCTGAATGCAACCTAGTTGATTGAGATGAGATGTATTAGGGTCAGTGTTGTAAAAGTCGCTAGGCGGTCTCTAGTCGGCCGACTGGGGAGTTGGGAGTAATCGGAGTACTCGGAGAGTACTCGGGGAGTACGCGGACATGGTAACTATAAAGAAAATTAATTGTTATATATTATACATATGTTAAAATAAGCATAATTTATGTCAACAGAGTATAATTTAAAATGAAACATGTTTAAAGTTCAAATATTCCGAATACAAGTCCGAGTAGTCCGAGTACAAGGCCGAGTAGGCCGATTTTGACCGATTTTGACTAATTAAAAGTCAACAAACCACGTTGACCGCCTAGACCGACTAGGCCGACTCTTTCCGACTACGTCCGACTAGGCGCCGACTAGGCCGACTAGGCGCCGAGTTTGACCGATGCCGACTAATTGAGTCCGCCTAGGAGGAAGTCGCCTCGGAGGGGTTCCGAGGACCGAGTACTCGGCCTTGGAATCCGACTTTTACAACACTGATTAGGGTTTATGTGTGATCAATTAGTTATTATTATGTTTAATTAGGTTTATGCAATATTTTCAGGTTATATATTTTTTGTTTAATTTTTTTACAATAAAGTAAACTTTCATTCAAATTTAAAACTTGCCAAGTTACATCAAAACATAAGGTAGATGGGCAACAGGTTGCACCGCCACCCCTTTCTGAATTGCAAACCATAATCTACCAAAGACAAAACCCCGTCCCCCTAAGGCTGAGCAATTGTTGTGAATGACC
Source organism: Helianthus tuberosus (assembly GCA_030545235.1). Lineage (NCBI taxonomy): Eukaryota > Viridiplantae > Streptophyta > Magnoliopsida > Asterales > Asteraceae > Helianthus > Helianthus tuberosus. Next base: position 18,672,344 of record CM060427.1, read on the forward strand.
CGTTGTACCCTGGTCAAGTGTTGGATAGCTTCTGGCGCTAGGGAGCCAAATGTGTCAAAGGCAAAGGGGACAAAAACATGTTGGTTCTCTGCACAAGCTTTAGCGCGCTTATCAACTTTCTTCGATTATGCATTTCTTGCTGCTTATCCAGCTACAAACCCGTTTTCCCTTAAACCAACCAGAGGGGAAACCCCCATGAGGTCCACACAAACATGTTTCCCCCTAGCCCAACCAAAGACTAGCAGATCTGTTGGTCGCAGAGTAGATCTCCCTTCCATAGGGTCTGTAAGGAAATTCACAACAACCGCTTTCTTAGCCGAAATCCCAACTCTTCTCAGGATGTCCCACAAAACATCTCGCACCCAATCATGCCGATATTTGAACCTAGGGAGCTCTTTACAATGCACTGCGTGCTCTCCGTATTTATCCATACAAGCTTTACGACATATCGGGCAGTTTTCATCTTCTGGGTACATAGGGATCATCAGCCGGTATTTAAGGATGGCTCTGTATTCTACTGCTGAAATACATTGTCCCAGCCTCTCAATTGTTTAATATAATTATGTTTAAAGTTTTTTTTTAATTAAAACACAAAAAGATTTTTATTATTTAAAACACAGAAAAGTTTTTTTTTTTACATTAATTATATATTAAATTAAGGGGTCCACATGTGGGTTTTGGACAAGTTCGGTGCACCAAACCAGAGTAGCCCAAGTCATTCTTCACAAAGGAGGGCGATCCAAATTAATTATATATTACTTTTAACATCTATAGACGTATAAAAAAAATTATAGCGGAAAAAAAGAACAAGAAGAATAAGAAAAACAATGGAGTAAATTACAAGTTTTGTCCTTTATGTTTACATCAAATTGCAGGCGCTGTCCTTTTGGCCAAAAGTTTACAGGCGGTGTCCTTAACCTTTCAAAATATTGCACGTTTTGTCCTTTAGGCCAAACCTTGTTAGAAATCTCATTTAATTCTTGTCACATGCAATGCACATGAAGGTAGAATTGTCTTTTTCCCTCAACCCTTTCTATTTCCCCCTCTATAACTGTAACGATTGGCACAAAAATGTCCTAAAACACTCCGTAAGTGAAACCCAAACCCCTAAAACCCGACTTTTCATGAAAAATCAAGAAAAACAAAATTTTACCCTCGGTCGCGGGGCGCGAAAGAGTTAAGAAGGGTCTTCGCGGGGCGCGTCAGACCTAGGAATCACCGGATAAGCATGAGGCAAAGCTAGGGTGTGACACGGCAACCCTAGCCGTAGCTAGGGAGTCCCTCGCGGGCCGCGAAGGACTTAACGGTGTTTGTCGCGGGCCGCGAGAATGCTAAATTTCAGCTATAAATTGTACGTTGCATGGACAGTATTCTGTGCTCGAAAATTTCTTTAAAAAACGCCATATTTCTGCTCAAATAACACTTTCTATTATCGAAACGCTGCTACGATAACGGGGTAATAACTCGATCACTGCTACGATACAATGTCCGATCGATTAAAACTGATAAAGATGGATGTTTAAGTGCTGCCTAAATTTGGGCTATACTTTGTCATTCGTCGTGAGGGATTCGATCTTGTGAATTATCATAAATTTTGAATTAAGTTACTAACCTAGTTTCGTTTGCAATTGTATATTTGACTAGGTTACCAGCTTAAATCAGTAGTGTTGGGATTGAACCCTACCAGAGGAACAGATAATGTAAAGCCAAAACCAGGTCACAACAGTGGATTCACAATAAGCAGCGGTTTACACTTTGCTCTCCCCTTGAAAGTCATTTATAACAACTGATGGTCTCTATCTGCTGCTCATATTCAACTGCTGCTGCCCTTTCAACTGCTGATGAAAACCCTGAAGTTTCCAACACTGCTGGTCCTATCTACTGATGACAAAGCACTGCCCAGTCAAGGACTGATCAACCTTGAGGAAAGCACTGACATAAAGAGAAAGCAGTTGTTTAGTGAAATATTTGTTTTATGTATAGTCAGTGGTTAGGTTAGCAGTGTTTGTGTAAGGACAGTAGATACAGGTTGTTAGGCTGTTAGACGTCGCTTTCATGGTGACGTCAGCTGAGATACCTCAGTGGTTTGGTTTGCCTATAAATGTAACAGTACCCTGTACTGTTACATTTGATTGACTGAGTGGGTTCTTCTCCTCATGTCTAATCCTTTCATCTTGTGTGCAACCAACCTTGGGGCATCAGGCTGAGGGGGAGTATAGTTTGTAAGCATATTTGTAATCTTTTGCTTTGATTTGTAAATCATTTGACTCTATGAAAAGCAATTGTTTATCAAACTATTTTCTCCTGTGATTGTGTTTACAGAGTTTGTTTTCACTTCCGCTGCACCTAACATGTTTTCATATTCATTGATTATTCATTTTAAACAAACAAACACTATCATGAGAGCCTCCGATCCTAACAATTGGTATCAGAGCTTGGACAGTCAAATTCGATCTAACAATCAATTTGACATAACTGTTCGGCTCAAAATTCATTGATACTAAGGTTGGTTGTATTTAGTTGAAAAACAGAGTACTGTGTAAATCATGTTCAAAATGGTTATTCGAAAACTCTGTAAATCAACCAAGATGTCATATGACACACAAATTTCACACAACAAGTAAATTCATGCACAAGACACTCATGATTACTAGATCTGAAAGCAATATCTGTTAAACCATGAGATTATTCTTATTTTTCTAAATTGATTTAAACTGTTGATGTGGAATATGTGATGTTTTCATTACATACTAAAGTACAAACCTCAGATCAACAAAACCTATGTTCATAAAAGCATTGTTGTTTTGTTAACACAAAAAGAGGGAAATTAAAACTTTAGTTGTTTAGATCTTATGTATTGAAAACAGGTTGAGTTCCTAAAAAGGACAAAATCAACTATGTTCAAATACATTAAGAAAACAGGGGTCAACATAGTCCGCATCATATGTAATGTGAGATTGGATGAAAACTTGCGAAAGCATGACCAAGTCTCTCAAAACATTACTGCAAAATGATTTTGGACTAATATTCACAAAAACTCAGAAGTATGTTTATCTCAAAACTTTTGAAGTCAAAAGAAAAGAGTAAAAACATAAAACACTTATGAGTCAAAGTTTAGGGTAATAATGGTCAATTAAGCAACTGCTTGTGTTTTGCAAGGACTAGACAAATTTTCAAAGTCATCACATAGAAATTAGATTTTCAACAGGATCATAAAAACTCATGTGTCCATGTGTCCTCATGTTTGCAAATCAACTGACACAGAAAATGGTACCAAACAGTGGTCAAAATATTATACCACTGCTGTCAAACCACTGAGCATTTTCATAAAACTTGAGAATGATATGATTATGTCTTAACCATTTTTGATACTGTTCTCAGAAAATCCTTTAACCATTTTTTTTTCAAAAGGATTTTCTCAAATAACCAGGATATATTATTCATTTTTTTGGAATAATATATTTGAAACTCTTGCTTGTTTTTGTTGGCAATAGTTTCAGCTCCTGTCAGGATGTAATACCTTATTTTTGGTGGTATCTGTGTCCTCATTAATGGATCAAAAGGAAATGGTACATGTGTCATGATCATGTCATACTCAGGTTTGTTCCTAAATTTTTATCAAAGGTTGATTGCAAATTGTGCTTAAATTACTAAGGTACTCATGTGTTAATTAAATATTAAGCGAAAAATGAGTTGCCTCAGTAAAAAGTTTTCATCATCTGGGGTACTAAACCACTGTCTTTCAAAATTGACATGTGGCAAAACCTTGAATGAAAATCTTCAAAACTGTTGCTGAAACACCTGTTCTTCAGATTTGTGCCATTTACCCTAACCACTGTTGTATCCCAACGTCTGATCTCTAAACACTGTCCACTGCTGAAAGTTAACCACTGATCCTTCATTTTCTTGAAAAGCACTGATGCTCAAAATCAGTGTCTTATCCACTGATATGCTATCTACTGATAGTTAAAATCATCCACTGCCCATAATTTTTACCGTTGTAACCACTGATGCTTGATACGTCAGTGGCTCTGAAAACAACTGTTCTCCATACTTCATCCGTTTCATCAGTGTTTGACACGTGGTCAGTTTTTAGCCCTCAGATCTTAATAACCGCTGCCACATCAGCGATCATTTTTAAATAAAAACCCTGCCCTAAACCCCAAACAGGGTTTTTACACTGTCGAATTGAATTCCAAAAATTCTCTTCTCATAGCAGTTTCCAACCCTTCTTCTCAAAAATCTCCAAAATCTTCCTTCGTTATTCTCCGCAACAATGACAAAATCAAAATCAAAACCTAAATCACCATCACCTTCCAAAGAGGTCGCTCAAACGGCCGAAGAACCCATCGAAATACCATTCAAACAATCTCACAATTATTTGGGTTTACTCACAAAACCCAAAGACAACCACACCTTCGACTCCATCATTGATGCAATAACTGGATCAAAGTACAAAACTTTGTTGACAGTAAATGCTCCCATATATCTGCAAACCCAGAGAGAGTTTTGGAAAAAGGCGACGCTTGAAAAACAAGACGATAAAGTCATTGCCATTAACTCCTCGATACAGGGAAAAGCGATCAAAATCACACCACAATCGATATCAGAAGTCTTCATACTCGATGATCAGAACGGTAAAACCTCTTTTGACAAAAACGAGTTAAAAGCTGATTTTCTGAAAAGGGGTTATGCAGAAGAATCAAAGGTAGATACCCTACAAAAGGGTTATTTTCCATCTGCACCCAGGTTTTTATTTCACACACTCTTGATGTGTGCCTCAAATAAAACAACATCTTTTAACGAAATACCATTGAAAATTCAAAGCCTGGGTTACGCTATTTTGAATAATAAGGACTACAACTACTCCCAGGAGATTTTCAATGACATGGTCAAAAACGTTGAAAGTAAAGCATTTTTACTTTTTCCAAGATTTTTGAGTTACTATTTTGAACAAAAATTTGCAAAGGAAAATTTAAATTTGCTAAAACAAGGTGTTCATTGTCAAATAAAAAGCTTAACAAAAGAAACATTTTCAAGGATGATGGCACCAATAAAAACAAAAGCAGGGGTACCTGAGCAGATTTTAGTGGTTACAACTGCTCCTCAGGTATTAGCTGCTGAGCCCACTGCTCCAGGAGATCATAGCAGCACAACCACTGCTTTGAAACCCACACCTGACATAACCAAAAAGACCAAAAGAAAAACATCCAGAAAACCCACCAAACCCAAAACAAAGGCAACTCTGGAAGATGAGATCCCAGAGGAAATGCCTGTGACAACACAAAAGTCACCACAAACCACTGCTGCTACTTCCTCACAGCAGTTGGAAGAAAGATCTCAACCCTTGCCTAAAACTCCTCCTGCATCCTCACAAAAGGATCAAGTTGTAAGCACAGGGACACCACAATATGAAGCTCTGAATCCACTCGGATCCATCTTCCTCAGTCCTGATCCCAAGGACATGTCTCTTTCAACCCCCATCCCCTCACCAATAATAATGCCACAATCCATGCTACCTCTGTTGCATGCAGCTGCTATTGCACAGACACAAACCAGTTCCTCTCTATCACCTATCACTGAGAGTATACATCCACAAGTGACTGGGTCTGATGCTACTACTCCTGCTATCCCAGCAACAGTTGAGGAGGTTACACTGCAGGAGTTACAAGTAACTCTTGTCAGTAGTTCAAGTGGAGCAGCAACTACAAATGTTGGATCAACAGGTCTACATTTGGACAGTTGTTTCATCAGTCAGACTCCCTTGAAGGCAATTTCTTCCATAGCACCTCTGGAAATCACTAGTGAGGCTATTTTGTCCACTAGTAACATTAAAGATTTATCAAGTGCTGAAGAGAGAAGTCCCCAGTACCAAGAATAAGGGGCATCAATGGGTGATTTTTGGGACTCTGTTCCTAAGACACACATTGATATAACCACTGCTAGTGGGGATTCAGATGATCCTACTAAAGTAGGTGATGATTCAAAATATCAGGAATTGACGGGCAGAGTTGACAAACTTGAAGAATCAGTTGCTGAAATAAAAGAGATAGTGCAAGAGATTTTAAAAGCGCAGAAAGCACAAGCCTCTGCTATTCCTGCTCAAGCACCTGCACAACAAGCATTTGCTGAAAATGAGCTTTGGAATATTTTTCAACCAATGCTTGAAGCACAGCAACTTATGGCTGACAAAAAGCATGCTATTCAAGTACAAATGCTGACCAACATGGTTGAATCAAGGTTCAAGGACACTCAAGCAGATCTCAAGGCCATAAAGGCAAGCATTCAAAGTGTCTCTGGCAAAGCTCCTTCTTCCATATCATTCCTTGATAACCCCCTTCAGATAATGCCAAAAAGGGGGAGAATATCAAGCTGTTGAGAAAACTGAATACGAAAGGAATAGAGCATGGCCTCCATATTGAGCCTGAAAAAGAAAAAGAAAAGCAGGTCTTAAAACCTGTTAGCCAAACAGCTGATACAGCAGTAGTTACAAAAACTGTTGTCAGTAGCCAAACAGCTGCCATCTCTTCAACACACACCACTCTACCACACACCACTACAACTACTGCTCCACCATCATCATCTACAATCATACCATCACCACTGCCTCCTGTCATAAAACAGAAGACAACAGATGTTACAACATCTGTTGTAATGACAACAGTGATTGAAACACAAGTTGTTTCAACCACTGTCAGTCAATCACTGCCCCAAACCACTGCTATCCAATCTACCACCACTGATCCACCCAAAACATCATCTGCTTCTTCTTCATTAAAAAGGAGAAGAAATCTCATATAAGATGATGATTCACCACCATCACCACCAACATCACCACTTCCATCCCCTGCTCAAAAGCAGAAGACAACTGCTGACATATCAGCAGTTGTAATGACAACAGATGTTGAGACACCAGTTGTTTCAACAGCTGTTAGTCAGTCATCTTCCACTGTTCCCACCAGTCTTGCATCACAACCTCCTAAGCTTTACAAACGAAAAAGAGAAACAACTCAGGACACTGATGAAAAGTATGATCCTGTTGCTGCTAAGAATCCACTGGAATTAGAAGCTGTGAAAAATGAGATGAAACAATTTTACACTGAAGATGATCCTTCAAAAAGGAAATTTCCTTCTCTCATAGGTTTCATAATTCCAGAAGACATGAATGAATATCTTGAGATGAAAGTAAGACAAGCAAGGATAAGAGCCAAAATTGAATGCAAGAATCAAGGCAATGAAGCTATTCTGAAAAGAAGAGAATTCCTGCTCAACAAGGTTAAACAAATAAAAGCATCACTTTTAGGTGATGAAAACAAATAAAATCAAGGCACGCTCTGACTGTTTAAACTTGCAATGTGAGTCATTCTATTTTTATCAAAGTTGCTTTACAAAACCCTAAATGTTTTCCAGTTATATTTACAGGGATTAAGTCTTTGTTATCTTAAATTACTGATAGTACGTGGGGTTTTGTATACAATACTTATTTAGCATCACTTTTAGGTGAACAGACCTAAATAGTGATAACGTCACTTTTGGGTGAACGGTCCCAATAGTGATATGACCACAGTCACAGATCCGGTCGATTGACAACTGGGTCAGATAATTATAAGATAGAAGCAATTGTAATCACTCTTAATACTGTAAATTATAACAATGTGTCTTTTGTATAAATTGAATGCACTCGCCAGTATTTTTCGCTGATCAAATCTTTTTAAAACATGTTTCAGGTGATTTACTGTGAGGAAAAAGGAAAAGTGCCGCGTAGCACTCCAGCTTAAATAAAGTGGCTCAGTAAATAAATAAACATGTTTTATGTAATCAGTGGATTTCCTAGTGAAATTCCTTTATTGTAAAATACGGGGTTTGTCCCGAAACTTATAATAAAATAATTCGATGTTTTCTGTTGAAAAGATCTTGTTAAAATTTCCGCTGCCAAATTAAATACCAACACTACTAGAAAACATGGCTTTTGTCATGTAATTTTTGGTTACAAAATGGTAGCAATTTCCTTATTGTCACCAGTTAGCCACCAAATATACGGTGACAAAAACACCTGTGTCAATTGCCCTATTGCCACCAAATTGCCACCATTTTTATATTTTGCTACCTTATTTTACCACCACAAAATTGGTCAAAATTATTTGCCACCGCTTTATGTTTCTACCATTTAGCCACCAATATTGCCACCATTTAGCCACCAATATTGCTACCATTTAGCCACCAATATTGCTACCATTTAGCCATCGGTTTTTGCACATTTTGATACCATTTAGCCACCAATATTGCCACCATTTAGCCACCAATATTGCCACCATTTAACCACCAATATTGCTACCATTTAGCCACCATTTAGCCATCGGTTTTTGCACATTTTGATACCATTTAGCCACCATTTAGCCACCATTTAGCCATCGGTTTTTGCACATTTTGATACCATTTAGCCACCATTTAGCACCGATATTGCCACCATTTAGCCATCATTTTTCACATAATTTGCGAGTTATGATTCCATTTAGCCACTAATATTGCCACCATTTAGCCACCATTTTTTACACAATTGCAACCATTTATTTGCTACCATACAGATTAATGCAATATTGGTATTTAATTCAGATTTCTTCTCCCTGCTATTTTCATCAAAATTACTGTAACAACTCTCACTAAAAAGTCCTAATTGATCATTAAGAAACCCTAATTGAGACACCCAAGTAATTCCGCACAAACCCTAAAATTTTCAGAATAATCGGAATCAGGATTAGGGCCCCTAAAACTAAGGGGGGATAAACCCTAATGGACGATTATCCTCAAATCAGCGTTGTCACATAACTGAAATGTGAAATTGTAGAGTCAGCTGAGCTAGTCCCAATCGTGGCTACCCTATAGGCTAGTTTTATGCCTTACGCACCGTAACAATATGGGTCTTACGGTGCGCAAGGACTCTTACGGACCGTAACACTGGGAATGTTACGGTGCGTAAGCTAGTCAAATTTTCAGCTATAAATAGAGGACAGTGGCATTCGAAATTTGAACATCCAACGTCGAAAGAATTCACAAAATACACTGAGATACGAACTGAATACTCCAAATTTCACCCCCGGGTCTCGAAATTCTGCCGCAAAACAGGGTATTAGCACAATCGCTGCTACGATTCATTTTCCGACGATCAATATATCCAATGGATGTTTAAGTGCCGCCCACATTAGGGTTATACTTTGTCGTTCTTCGTTAATTCGATGGATGAAGTATCGCACTTTGTCGTTCGTTGTGAGAATTTGATCTCGTGAGTTATCGTAAATGCTGGATTGATTACTAACCCAGTTTTGTGTGCATTGTTATTTAAATTAGGTTAACAAGGCTAATCCATAGAGTAAACTCTGTCCGTATTAAATCAGCAATGTGAGTCATTCTCTTTTTATCAAATTACTTTCAAAATCATGTTTATTTTTAAAGGTTATAATTACAGTGATTAAGTTTATGTAATCACCAAGTTACAGCCGGTATGTGGGGTTTTGTATACATTACTTGATAATCGTCACCATTGGGGCAGCCAATTGGGGGATATGACCATAGTCACAGATTCGGTCGAGTGACAAATACCGTGGGTAGTTGGTTTGATAATAGAAACATTGTAATCGCTCTTAATACTGTAAATTATAACAAATGTGTCATTTTAGTAAATAGAATGATTCACTCAGTATTTTTCGCTGACAAAACCTTTTTCAAACATGTTTCAGGTGATCTGTTGTAATTCAGGAAAAGTGCTGGGGAGCATTTCAAGCTTAAGATAGTGGCTCATTATAAAATAAAGAAATAAGTTTTGTAGTATCACGATTTCATAGTAAAAAATAATATTGTAAATTATCGGGGTTTTATCCCGAATTGTGAAATAAAATAAATCAGGAAAATTTTTAGCTTTAAACGATCCTGATGATAAACTTCCGCTGTTAAACTCAATTAAATAAATACCACGAGATTTCTATCCCGCGGCTCCTGAAACGGGTCAAACCGGGTCGGGGGCCGTGACAGAAAAATGTGGTATCAGAGCCACTGGGTTAAGCTAATTAAGTATTTAGAAATACTTAAATTTTTCCTGATTACTATTATGTGATTATGTGTATTATTAACTGATTATTTGTTAGTTACAGTATGGGTAAGCAAAAGCTGTCAAGTATCTATCTTAAATTAGATAGATCATCCAATGAGAAGGGAAGTTCATCCCGAACCAAATCCTCGAATCAGACTGAAATTCCCGAAGAAGGAATATTTGTGCGAAAGGCACAATACGAGGAATCACTTTCTCCAAGAAGGAGGGAGATGATTATTAAGAAAAGTAAAGAGAAAATTCGAGAAAAGAAGATTAAACGGGAAACCCAGGAATTAATTGATAAATCACCTTGGAAGATAAGCTAGATGAGAAATGGGCAAACTTATATATGCGAGCCACAGTAGCAGAAAATATAAATCTTTAAATATTTTAAAGTTTAGTACTTTACCCTTACAATCTAGAAACCCTGTGCAATAAATAAAATTTCAAAACCCTAAGTGTGTTTTTCAGTTATCTTTGTAATAAATTAGTACACAGTATGTAAATAAATTAAACGGTTATTTATAAATTTTAACTTAGTATTTTATGCATTTTGCATATATGCTACATCAGCATGAGTGGGATATCTGAAGCTTTTCAGAACCTTAATCTTTACCCGGTGAATATCGAAGTTTCCAAAGAATTTACTGGATACTTTCCTGATATAGAACAACCTGTAGAATTCAGTGCTCCACCTGTGAACAAGCCAAAACGAAAGAAAAGAAAGAATTACGTGTGGGGAAGTCGTATACGTAAGAAAAAGTCAGCTACAAAACTTCCCAAAATAAATAATCCTTTGAAAAAGGGAAAAGAAATTATAACCGAAGAAAGTTCGAAACAGCAGGAAATGGAAACTGAAAACAAGGAAGAGGTTAAGGAGATAGGAATGCAGATGGAGGAAGGTCCTAAAGAAATAGTAATGGAAGTTGGGCAAGGCTCTAAACCAACTCAGATAGAAATTGGAGAGAGCTCCAATCCAAACCAGGAAAGGACTTTTCAAGATGAAATAGATTTCCTATTGGAAAGCTGTGAAACTATTCAGCCTGTCAATACTAATATTTTTAATTATCCTCTTGAAAACCAACTCCCTATGAATTGGGAACCAGCAATTCCAGACCCAATAGTCCACTCCCAACCCATAGGAATGGACGAATGGTGGACGAACGATTGGCAATTTCAAAATATTGTCAACGATCCTTATTCCTTTCTTCCACAATTTGATCCAGAACCCCTACCTAATCCACCCATGAGTAATGAAAACATGGCTGAACTTCGCCACTTTGGTGAAGAGTTGTTTGATGCGGGAAGTAGAATCAGGGAAATAGGGGGACAAATTGCCTGGAAGTACGATGAGAGGGAACTGCGTTTTTAGAACGGCAAGTGACGAGAGATAGTACGATGGAAAAATGGTAGTTGTATAATAGTAATAGTAAAGTTAGTCTGTAAATAACAAATAAAACTCTGTAAGATATTGGCGAGTAATGATGCATACTATACTAGATATAAAATGAAATCGAGAAATCGATTGTTTTGACTATACCTGTATTGTAAAAATTCCTGATTGTTTGTATATAATTGTTATTTAGCAGATACTAATAAAATTTATATATATACATTATCAGATGGCAAACAGTGGTAATGAACCTATAAATGAAGTTAATCAGTCTGAACAACATTCAAGAGATCAATATATGACTCGGCAAGATATCGAAAACATTGTTGCTCAAGGGATAGCCAATGCTATTCCAGCATTCGTTGCTGCTATAAAGAATCCAATCGAACCGCAACAAATTGTCCCTAGTAAACAGATTACTGAAGATAACTTCAGTAATAGTGTAAATGGAGGCAATAATCATGTTAATCATAATAGGGAACCACATCAAGCTCCATTACCCAAGAAAATGAAAACTGCAACGCCTGGTTGCACTTTCAAAGAATTCCTTGCTTGTAACCCCACTGAATTTGCAGGCAATGAAGGAGCAACTGCATCACTGCGTTGGTTAGAGAAAACCGAAGCAGTCATTGCAATAAGTAAATGTGGTAAAGATGATCAGGTCATGTACGCATCAAATCTCTTCAAAGAAGGAGCACTAGAATGGTGGAACACTGTGTTACAATCAAAAGGAAGAGTAATAGCTTATGCTATGACTTGGGAAGAATTTAAGGGTTTGGTGGAAAGAAAATTCTGTCCTGGGTATGAAAAGGAACAGATGGCGAATAAGTTTCTAAATCATCGGATGATGGGTGTGGATTGTCGCGGTTATACCTCGACATTCTTTGAATATGCTAGAGTGGTACCAACACTGGCTTCGCCAGAACCGGTACTCATTTCTCGCTATATTTGGGGGCTAATTAGCGAAATCCGCAATATTGTTAAAGCTGCGAGACCTCGCACTATTGATGATGCGGTAGAATTAGCCAATACTCTAACCGATGAACTGGTGCGCACAAGAGATGAAGATAGGAAAAAGGAACTAGCTCAGAAGATTACCCAAGGATTTCGTGTGGGTAATAATAACAGCTTCAAGAGAAAAGGAACAGGGCAATCTCTAGCTCCGTCATTTTGCAGGAAATGCAAAAAAGAAACATTATGGAAGATGCGATATCACTTGCAATTTTTGCAAAACTATAGGACATCATGAAGAAAATTGCAAAAAGAAGACCGTAATCTGTTTTAACTGTGGAGAAGCGGGGCATTATAAAACAGAATGTCCTAAATTGAACAAACCAGTAGACAACAAACCCAAGGCGACCGAAGGAACTACTAAGAAGAATGCCAGGGCCTTTCAGCTGACCACTCAAGAAGCAGAACTCATTCCGGATGTGATAGCGGGTACGTTCTTAGTTCACAACGTGTACGCAAAAGTATTATTTGACTCTGGTGCAAACCAAAGTTTTATAAATACTTTATTCTGCCAAGCTCTTAGTTTACCTTTAACCCATATTAGGCAGATTTTTACAGTTGAAACAGCAGACGGAAATTCAGTTAAAATAGATAAAGTTTTGCAAGAAGGAAACATAGAACTTTTAGGACATAAATTCTCTGCAAAACTATTGCCGATGAATTTAGCTGAATTTGATGTTGTATTAGGAATGGATTGGTTAGTAGCCAACCATGCTAGAATCCTTTGTGATCAGAATTCCATAGAAATTCAATCACCCACTGGAGAAGTAATTAGGATTACAGGAGATAAACCACGTAAGCCCATGAAGTTCATATCAGTAATGAAAGTTGCTAATTATGAACGAAAACAAGGAATAGTGTATATGATTTCAGTAATCATTAGCACTAAGGATAAAGATCTTAAGGAAATACCCGTAGTCTCAGAATATCCTGATGTATTCCCAGAAGATTTACCGGGATTACCTCCAGACAGAGAAGTAGAATTTAGAATTCATCTAATATCTGGAACTACACCGATAGCCAAGGCACCATATCGGTTAGCTCCTACCGAAATGTTAGAATTAAAGAAGCAATTAGATGAATTACTAAGTTAAGGATTCATACAACCTAGCTCATCCCCTTGGGGAGCGCCAGTGTTGTTTGTAAAGAAGAAAGATGGTTCAATGAGAATGTGTATTGATTATAGAGAATTGAATAAAGTCACAATTAAGAATCGATACCCATTACCTAGGATTGATGATCTTTTTGATCAACTGCAAGGGGCTAGATATTTTTCTAAGATAGATTTATGCTCCGGATATCATCAATTGAAGGTACAAGAAGAAGACATACCTAAGACTGCTTTCAGAACTAGGTATGGTCATTACGAGTTTACAGTCATGCCCTTCGGGTTAACAAATGCACCTGCAGCATTTATGGACATGATGAATAGGATCTGTAAACCGTACTTGGATAAATTTGTAATTGTTTTCATAGACGATATACTTATTTATTCCAAAAGTCAGACAGAGCATTGTGAACATCTTCATGCACTCTTAACTTTGTTAAGAAAAGAAAAGTTGTACGCCAAATTCTCGAAATGTGAATTTTGGTTACAAGAAGTGCAATTCTTAGGACACATGGTAAATCACGAAGGTATTCACGTAGATCCTGCTAAGATAGAGGCAATTACCAATTGGAAGGTTCCACAAACAGCAATGGAAATAAGAAGTTTTATAGGTTTAGCTGGGTATTATAGACGGTTTATTAAGGATTTTTCCAAGATAGCTGTACCATTAACTAAGCTAACCTGTAAAGCCACTAAGTTTGAATGGGGACCCAAACAAGAAGAAGCTTTTAGAATTTTGAAACAGAAATTAACCAATGCTCCAATCTTAGCCATACCAGAAGGAACTGAAGATTTTGAAGTATATTGTGATGCTTCAAAATTAGGATTTGGATGTGTGCTTATGCAACGCAAGAAGGTAATTGCGTACGCATCAAGGCAATTGAAAAAGCACGAAGAAAACTATACGACCCATGATTTAGAATTAGGAGCCGTAATTTTTGTCCTTAAGATTTGGAGACATTATCTTTACGGAAGTAAATTTACTGTCTATACAGACCACAAAAGTTTAAGATATATATTTGGGCAAAAAGAGTTAAACATGAGGCAAAGGAGATGGATGGAAATCCTAAATGACTACGACTGTGATATTCAGTATCACGAAGGAAAGGCGAATGTAGTTGCAGATGCCTTAAGTCGTAAGTATTATGAAAAACAAAGACGAGTTCGTGCTCTCAGATTAAATTTACAAATAGATTTAATGGAACAATTGAAGAATGTTCAAACTACAGCAATCAAGGATGATGCTGAAGGAATGAAAGGAAGAATCAAAGAATTAGAGCAAGGAGCAGATGGAATTTGGAGATTCCACCAAAGTAGAATTTGGGTACCTAAGCAGGGAGACTTAAGACCTAAGATTTTAGAAGAAGCTCATAAATCTAGGTACACTATGCATCCAGGAAACAATAAGATGTACCAAGATTTAAGAAAGAACTTTTGGTGGATAGGAATGAAAAAGGACATAGCAAGATATGTTTCTAAATGTCTTACTTGTTCACAAGTTAAGGCAGAACATCAGAAACCTTCAGGATTACTACAACAATTAGAAATGCCAGTATGGAAATGGGAACTTATAACAATGGATTTTGTTACTAAGTTACCCAAAACCAGAAAAGGTAATGATGCGATTTGGGTAATTGTGGATCGATTAACCAAATCTGCTCACTTTTTACCTATGAAAGAAACCTTTAGCATGGAAAGACTGGCTAAATTGTATGTAGATGAAGTTGTATCCTTACATGGAGTTCCACTCTCCATTGTATCAGATAGAGATAGTCGATTCACTTCCCATTTCTGGAAAAGTTTTCAGCAAGCAATGGGAACTCGACTAAACCTAAGCACTGCATATCATCCCCAAACAGACGGACAAAGTGAAAGGACAATCCAAACTCTAGAAGACATGCTTCGAGCATGTGTAATAGACTTTGGTGGAAGTTGGGATGATCATTTACCATTAATTGAATTCTCCTATAATAATAGTTATCATTCAAGCATTGAAACTGCCCCATTTGAAGCATTATATGGAAGAAAGTGTAGAACTCCAGTTTGTTGGGCAGAAATAGGAGAAAGTCAATTATCAGGTCCTGAAATTGTGCAAGAAACAACTGATAAGATTACTCAAATTAAAGAAAGACTGAAGACGGCTCGAGATCGCCAGAAGAGTTATGCAGACAATAGATGCAAGCCGTTAGAATTCCAAGTTGGAGACAGAGTACTGTTGAAAGTTTCTCCTTGGAAAGGAGTTGTGAGATTCGGTAAGAAAGGAAAGCTAAGTCCCAGATATGTAGGACCATTTTTAGTGATCCAACGTATAGGACCAGTCGCTTATCGTTTACGACTACCAGAAGAATTAGCAGGAGTACATGATGTATTTCATGTATCCAATCTCAAGAAATGTTTATCAGATGAATCACTGGTAGTACCTCTTCAAGATATAGAAGTAAACGAAAAACTAAAATTTGTTGAGAAACCTCTTCAAATTGAGGATCGAAAGATCAAATTTCTCAAGCACAAACGCCTAGTGCTAGTTAAAGTAAAGTGGGATTCAAAGAGAGGAGCTGAATACACTTGGGAGCTGGAATCAGAAATGAAGCGAAAATATCCACATTTATTCCAGTAAATCTCAAGGACAAGATTTTTATTAAGGTAGGGAGAATGTAACAACTCTCACTAAAAAGTCCTAATTGATCATTAAGAAACCCTAATTGAGACACCCAAGTAATTCCGCACAAACCCTAAAATTTTCAGAATAATCGGAATCAGGATTAGGGCCCCTAAAACTAAGGGGGGATAAACCCTAATGGACGATTATCCTCAAATCAGCGTTGTCACATAACTGAAATGTGAAATTGTAGAGTCAGCTGAGCTAGTCCCAATCGTGGCTACCCTATAGGCTAGTTTTATGCCTTACGCACCGTAACAATATGGGTCTTACGGTGCGCAAGGACTCTTACGGACCGTAACACTGGGAATGTTACGGTGCGTAAGCTAGTCAAATTTTCAGCTATAAATAGAGGACAGTGGCATTCGAAATTTGAACATCCAACGTCGAAAGAATTCACAAAATACACTGAGATACGAACTGAATACTCCAAATTTCACCCCTGGGTCTCGAAATTCTGCCGCAAAACAGGGTATTAGCACAATCGCTGCTACGATTCATTTTTCGACGATCAATATATCCAATGGATGTTTAAGTGCCGCCCACATTAGGGTTATACTTTGTCGTTCGTCGTTAATTCGATGGATGAAGTATCGCACTTTGTCGTTCGTTGTGAGAATTTGATCTCGTGAGTTATCGTAAATGCTGGATTGATTACTAACCCAGTTTTGTGTGCATTGTTATTTAAATTAGGTTAACAAGGCTAATCCATAGAGTAAACTCTGTCCGTATTAAATCAGCAATGTGAGTCATTCTCTTTTTATCAAATTACTTTCAAAATCATGTTTATTTTTAAAGGTTATAATTACAGTGATTAAGTTTATGTAATCACCAAGTTACAGCCGGTATGTGGGGTTTTGTATACATTACTTGATAATCGTCACCATTGGGGCAGCCAATTGGGGGATATGACCATAGTCACAGATTCGGTCGAGTGACAAATACCGTGGGTAGTTGGTTTGATAATAGAAACATTGTAATCGCTCTTAATACTGTAAATTATAACAAATGCGTCATTTTAGTAAATAGAATGATTCACTCAGTATTTTCCGCTGACAAAACCTTTTTCAAACATGTTTCAGGTGATCTGTTGTAATTCAGGAAAAGTGCTGGGGAGCATTTCAAGCTTAAGATAGTGGCTCATTATAAAATAAAGAAATAAGTTTTGTAGTATCACGATTTCATAGTAAAAAATAATATTGTAAATTATCGGGGTTTTATCCCGAATTGTGAAATAAAATAAATCAGGAAAATTTTTAGCTTTAAACGATCCTGATGATAAACTTCCGCTGTTAAACTCAAT
The DNA here is from genome assembly GCA_030545235.1 of Helianthus tuberosus. Taxonomy (NCBI): domain Eukaryota; kingdom Viridiplantae; phylum Streptophyta; class Magnoliopsida; order Asterales; family Asteraceae; genus Helianthus; species Helianthus tuberosus. The sequence goes on from CM060427.1 coordinate 18,689,902, forward strand.
TAAATAAATACCACGGGATTTCTGTCCCGCGGCTCCTGAAACGGGTCAAACCGGGTCGGGGGCCGTGACAATTACATATCAATAAAACTACAAATAATATGAAAAAAAGTCTAATAAAATCCCAAAATTATATAAAACATCTTGTTTTCAAAAGCATATAAAAAATACCAACTAAAATATAAACTAAAATTATCCTAATATTCAAAACCAAGTGTTCTAAACATTCAAAACCAAGTGTTTATAGCGTATTTTCGAACCGTAGCTGTTAACATAGCTTCAATTTGTAACATCCTATCAAGCAACGCATCTTTATCCACCTTATCTTTTTCTTTGTCAGCCAACAACCCCGCAATAATTTCATTGAACCTTTCTTTTTCTTCAGCTTTTTCCTTAACGAGCTCCTTGATAACTAAGTTCAACTTTTCAATCTACAAAATAACCAATGAATAGAATCAAGAAATCAAAATTACCGAAAACTAATAATGGGTCAAGTTGGTTGCAAAGAAAACAAAATACAACTGTGAGCTACAATTCAAGTGCTAGAAGCTAAATAGCATGTTCCAGTTTGTTTACATATTAAGAAGGAAATTATACCTAATTTTAAAAACATTTTTTGTATGAAACAACCCGTAAAGAAGGTGTAATCAAATCATTATGAAATTCCTTAACATACTCACTAATTTAAGAGCATCAAACCTAACAATAAAAAAAACAACCATCTCAAACCAAACAAACATAATAACAGTGGGAAACGATACAAATGCATAAAAGTTATTAGTCTAAAAGGATTAAAAATACCTCAGGGTCTTCTCTGCTATGTACACACGGGTCACTATCATTGCTTAACCCGTACCCTTTTCCTTTATTCTTGCCCTCAGCTCGTGACCACAAATCTTTGTCAAATTTTGGATGTTTATTACGTTCTTTCCCATACTTCTCCTCAAGAAAACCTTCATATTTAACCTAATGGAATAAACTCATAATTATATTTTACAAATTTCATTGTAATAAACTTCGTGTTTTTAATTTCGAAATACTTTGTTTAGATTTACTAATCAATTGACTTACCCAAGTCTCCTCTGCCCTAGCATCAACCCATACAAGATTTTCTTCTTGAGCGTCCCCTTCCGAATCAACATCCAAAAGTAGTGAATTGCTACAACTTAGATCTTTATCCAATGGTCGACTTCCTTTCCTGCAGTGTGATTGCTTAAACGCTTCACGAATCGTCAATTCACGCCCAAGTTTCCTTTCCTGTAGAATTTGTAAGTTAATAAAAATGATAATATTGACATGATATATATATATATATATATATATAATAAAAGAGGGAAATTAACAATTTTTACCGCTTTTCTTTTCATGGTCACATAGGATTGAGATCCTAGCGTATGTTTGCCGCCGGTTGCCCTACTTCTAATGTTTTTGTTTCTTAAAGACTTTGCTTTCCACTTAGGTGTGTTCCAGTGGTCAAGCATTTGTTTCCATATCTCAGATCTTATCCATGTTGGTTTAAAGTCAATAAGATCGGTCATATCGTCTCCAACATTTTTACCTTGTTCCTTCGCCATAGCTTTAGCCTCATTCCGTACGTTACGCAACAAAGTTGGGAATTTACCAGCAATGCACTTCTCCCAGCACCTATAAATGTGTGCATGGTTTTTCTCCTCCCACTGATAATACATCTATGAAGAAAAAAAAACCAATAAATAAACATACAAAATATTCCAACAAGTTATATAAAAATTGTCTAAGTACACACACCTGGAATCGCTCAAACAATCGTGTCCTGTGCTCATTAGGAACATCTCTCCAGCTGTCCCATGGACCGGACCACAAACTTATTAAATTTGATGAAATAGTCCGGGTAGCAGTCCCTTGATTACTAAATTTACAAAATGAAAGCAATGAATACAAAACCATATTAGTAACATATTTTATGTACATAAAGAAACAATGCATGTGTACTTACTCTCCTTCTACAACCCAAATCCAATCGCGATTGATAGGTTCAGGTACTTGGGCTTGGGAAGCGCTTCCCCGTCTCGCGGGAGCAACATGAAAAGCAGACTCATCATCACCAGCGCTACTCTCAATAGGAGAATTCATCAAGTGAAAATCATACTCAACATCAACATCACCAACACCTCGATCACTGGAATGATCACCACCTCGCCCAACTCCTCGATCACCCGCTTGACCACTACTTTGACTGTTACCTATACCACCACCTCGCCCAACTCCTCGATCACCCGCTTGACCACTTCTTTGACTGCTACCTATACCACTACGTCGCCCAACTACTCGATCACCCACTTGACCACCACCTCGCATATAAACTCGACCACCACAACGCCAAACCTCTTGAGTAGTAGCAAGATGGCTACCTTGACTACTACCTCGTCCAATACCTCGTCCACCAGCTTGACCAACATCTTGCCCAACACCTCGACCACCAGCTGGAACACTACCTCGACCCATAGTACGTGCCATGATATCGGCAACAAAAGCAACAATAAATATTTAGAAAAAAAAATATTTGATAACACAAATTAATTACAATAACTTTGAATGTTAGACAACTAATTAGCAAGCAAAACATTATTTGGAAGGAAAATAGATTATGCACAATTCTAAATAAAAACCTAACCATATATATATATATATATATATATATATATAAATCAAACCTGTCACTCGATTCTTCATTCTCAGAATTTTCATTGTTAAACTGAACTTCTTCATCATTATCGTTAAAACCCTCATCAGCCAAATGTGTGGCTTCAAACTCAACTTCATCATTATTATAATCGTCGACATCTTCCACTTCTTCTGACCTTCCATTCTCATGTACATAAGAAATGGGGAGAAGATCCTCTGTAACTGTGCATTCTACCCTTTCATTCTCTTGAAAGAAATGTTCCATGCCGGCATCATCATCCTCCACCACTTCACTAACATCTTGGGCGAGTTGGTAAACTCCCCTTGGGGTCGTCTTTACAACCGCTAACCAACCATTTAGTTCTTTTGCTTTTGAAGGATATGATGTATAATACACTTGTTGCGCTTGTGATGCTAAGATAAAGGGGTCATCAACACATCCTATTACCGTAGGTTTAACATCAACCATATGAGTTTTGGGGTCTACCCTTACCCCCTTCACAGGATCAAACCAAGTACATCTAAACAAAACAACCACACAACGCCCAGTGGTGCTATGGTATTCCAACTCTAGGATCTCATCTAATAATCCGTAGTAGTCGTTTTCATTTTCGTCGTACGTAGCCCCTTTGACACAGACACCACAATTTTGTGTGACTCGGCCATCATAAGCTGTTTGTGTGTGAAACTTGTAACCATTGACAAAATATCCCTTGTGAGATTTTACATAAGTAAGCGGCCCTTGGGCTATGTCTCTTAGATGTTCCTTATTTGGAACATTCATAACCTACATTCATAAAATTGTGTTAGTATTTTTTTTAATGCTATAACATAATGAAAAAGATGTGTCAGAATGCTTACATGCTCCTGCAACCACTTAGCAAATTCCTTCTCTTTCATTTTATCAAGGGTTGCTTCATCAAAGTGTGGGAAGGAATCTCTCAACTCATTATCAAATAGCCAAACGGACTCGAGAAGCTCTTCACAATTAAGTAATATATAAGTATGAGCCTTGTCTCTATCTTTTTGTGTAAGAATTTTGTCATGTCCACCCTTTTCAAATAATCTTCGAGAAGGATGTTTGAATATACTTAATCGAAGATCGGTACTTGAAGAACAAGGAATGTTAGGGGCAAAGTTGCGTGGTTCACGAACTGTCGGCTCCAGATACAGAGAGCAATAGTTTGAAAGTTCATCCACAAGATTAGACTGAACAATGGAACCTTCTATATTCCCTTTGTTTTTAATCATTCTTTTTAATCGACCCAATTTCCTATAAAATGAACTGGAAAGTTAGAAGTTATCTAACAAATAATATGTGAAATTGATATGTTATTATGTTAAAAATGATTACCTCTCGTACGGATACATCCACCTAAACTGCACCGGACCTCCGAGGATAGCTTCATTCGCCAAATGTATAACAAGGTGTTCCATTGAGTCAAAGAACCCAGGTGGAAAGATTTTTTCTAACTTGCAAATAGTTATAACGATACTACTCTTCAACTTTCGTAAATCTTCAAGGTGTAGAACCCTTGAGCATATGACACGAAAGAACGTGCAAAGCTCTAGTATTGATTCCCATATTTGCTTTGGTAGCATCCCTCGTAAGACGATAGGAAATAATCGTTGCATGAAGACATGACATTCATGGCTTTTAAAGTTGTAAAAGGTATTATCCTTAAGGTTGACACATCCCCCAATATTTGAAGCATAGCCGTCAGGAAACTTAACTTGTTTCAACCATTTACAGACTTCATTTACTTGCGGTTTGGTTAAAGTGTATGCTGCCTTTGGTTTAGAAAATTTATTATTGTCTCTTCTCGGCATATGTAATGATGGTCGATTGCAATACTTTTCTACATCCTTCCTTGCGTTGACGTTATCTTTTGTCTTAGAAGTATCCATCACCGTTTGAAATAAATTCTCAAAAACATTCTTCTCAATGTGCATTACATCAAGGTTGTGTCGGATTAACAACATGGGCCAATATTCAAGCTCCCAAAAAATGCTTTTCTTCACCCAATTATGGGTTTTGCCAAATTCTGGATCTCTACGCTTTGGGTTAGACGTTCCACCTTCATAGACAACTGGGATGTTAGAGACTTCTTCAAAAATATCCCAACCAGTTAACTCAGGTGGAGGTCCCAATAAGGACCTTGTTGATCTTCGAAATCCATTTGCATCTTTACGAAAAGGATGAGTATTTGGTAGAAACCTTCGATGATAGTCGAACCAACATGCTTTGCCTCCAGCATCTAATCGAAAAGCTTTTGTGTCTCCCATACAATATGGGCAAGCTAATCGACCATGAGTGCTCCAACCCGATAACATTGCGTAGGCAGGAAAATCACTAACTGTCCATAAAAGAATAGCTCGCATAATAAAATTTTCTTTATTATAAGCATCATAAACTTCAATGCCTTCCTTATACAACTCTTTCAACTCGTCAATTAATGGTCTTAAAAACACATCGATGTTTTGACCCGGGCTCTTCCCGCCAGGAATAATCAAATATACTTCAATAAATGAATCCTTCATACACATCCAAGGAGGTAAGTTATATATTGTAAGAAAGACAGGCCACAATGAGTATGGAATTGAGTTGGAGTTATTTGGATTGAAACAATCGGTGCATAACCCAAGACGGTTAACTTACCCAAAAGGGAAAGAATCCAGTGACAATTTAAATTTCGAAACTTTGCTGGTTGAAGAAACACCTCGGGTCAAACCAAAGAAGCCAACTGCAGGTCGTGTGCATGTTGATTTGAAACATAGTTTGTTTATAATTCTGAATATAGATCGGTTCAACCCTAAAGACGTGTCACAGGTAAATATAGATCGGTTCAACCCTATGGTCGTGCTAGTTCTTTTTTCGACCCGTACCGTTTCGACACGAACCGTTTCAACCCATACCGTTTTGAATCGAACCGTTTCGACCCGTACCATTTCGACGCGAACCCAAGTTAAAGAGGTTACTGTGCTTTCTGTTTTCTGTTTTTTAACGTGTTTTTGGGCTTTTTAAGGGCTTTTGTTTGCTATGAAGATTTCTAAATGCAAGATGACGATGATGATTATACAGTTGGTGATATAGAAGAATTGAATTTTGGTTTTATTGACATAAGAGTAGTGTTTGAAGGTGATTAATTAATGTTGAATAATCTGATAATAATCCAAGTTAAACTGCAATGATTATTTGATATGAGAGAATCAGAAACAGAATTAAGTAATCAATTGTAACCAAACAGATTGTAAACGCGCAGACGAGCGGTGGTAGACCCGTACTCAATTAAGTTGTGTTTCTGCAGCTGCTGCTGCTGCGGCGTCTCTGCAGCCGGCGCTGCTGTGTATCTGCAGCCACTGCTGCTGCGTTTATGCAGCCACTGCTCTCTCGGTTCCACTTCATCTTTACGGGCAAGTGGTGTTACTGCATCACTTTAGCAGAGACCTCTCCAATCATCTCTTAGACCACAAACAAGCGCTAATATTCAGTCGCCAGCCACACATGTCAATACCTTCGAGTTTCGTTTCGTACTATTATAACAGGTCTTAACACAGTGTCTTATTTTAATGTACGACAAAAATATGCAGAATTTCAAAGATCACGTGAAGTAAACTTCCCATTTCTTTCAATGTGATTTGTTTCATTAGATTTCCTCTCAATTGCCTATTAGTTATATTCATTAGGTTGAACAAATTACATGATTTATAGGGTATCTAATTTTAAAGTGAATAGAAGTTTTTAATAGAATTAAACAATAATGACATGACACATGAATACACATCAACTTAACAATATCAAAACCCCTATCTGATCAATCACAAACCCTATCATCATATGAACATTCATAATTCATAAAACAAACACTCAAAATCATGAAATAAAAGTTACCTGTAAATCAGAAGCACAAACAGAACGTTAAACCCGCAGCGGCAACTGAAAAACAAATCAAACGTTTGTAATCATCTAGTTAAAACTCAGTTGATATTTTGAAGAAAAAATTCAATCTCGGAGAAAAGGAAATTGCATTTTTAAAGTTTAGTACTTTACCCTTACAATCTAGAAACCCTGTGCAATAAATAAAATTTCAAAACCCTAAGTGTGTTTTTCAGTTATCTTTGTAATAAATTAGTACACAGTATGTAAATAAATTAAACGGTTATTTATAAATTTTAACTTAGTATTTTATGCATTTTGCATATATGCTACATCAGCATGAGTGGGATATCTGAAGCCTTTCAGAACCTTAATCTTTACCCGGTGAATATCGAAGTTTCCAAAGAATTTACTGGATACTTTCCTGATATAGAACAACCTGTAGAATTCAGTGCTCCACCTGTGAACAAGCCAAAACGAAAGAAAAGAAAGAATTACGTGTGGGGAAGTCGTATACGTAAGAAAAAGTCAGCTACAAAACTTCCCAAAATAAATAATCCTTTGAAAAAGGGAAAAGAAATTATAACCGAAGAAAGTTCGAAACAGCAGGAAATGGAAACTGAAAACAAGGAAGAGGTTAAGGAGATAGGAATGCAGATGGAGGAAGGTCCTAAAGAAATAGTAATGGAAGTTGGGCAAGGCTCTAAACCAACTCAGATAGAAATTGGAGAGAGCTCCAATCCAAACCAGGAAAGGACTTTTCAAGATGAAATAGATTTCCTATTGGCAAGCTGTGAAACTATTCAGCCTGTCAATACTAATATTTTTAATTATCCTCTTGAAAACCAACTCCCTATGAATTGGGAACCAGCAATTCCAGACCCAATAGTCCACTCCCAACCCATAGGAATGGACGAATGGTGGACGAACGATTGGCAATTTCAAAATATTGTCAACGATCCTTATTCCTTTCTTCCACAATTTGATCCAGAACCCCTACCTAATCCACCCATGAGTAATGAAAACATGGCTGAACTTCGCCACTTTGGTGAAGAGTTGTTTGATGCGGGAAGTAGAATCAGGGAAATAGGGGGACAAATTGCCTGGAAGTACGATGAGAGGGAACTGCGTTTTTAGAACGGCAAGTGATGAGAGATAGTACGATGGAAAAATGGTAGTTGTATAATAGTAATAGTAAAGTTAGTCTGTAAATAACAAATAAAACTCTGTAAGATATTGGCGAGTAATGATGCATACTATACTAGATATAAAATGAAATCGAGAAATCGATTGTTTTGACTATACCTGTATTGTAAAAATTCCTGATTGTTTGTATATAATTGTTATTTAGCAGATACTAATAAAATTTATATATATACATTATCAGATGGCAAACAGTGGTAATGAACCTATAAATGAAGTTAATCAGTCTGAACAACATTCAAGAGATCAATATATGACTCGGCAAGATATCGAAAACATTGTTGCTCAAGGGATAGCCAATGCTATTCCAGCATTCGTTGCTGCTATAAAGAATCCAATCGAACCGCAACAAATTGTCCCTAGTAAACAGATTACTGAAGATAACTTCAGTAATAGTGTAAATGGAGGCAATAATCATGTTAATCATAATAGGGAACCACATCAAGCTCCATTACCCAAGAAAATGAAAACTGCAACGCCTGGTTGCACTTTCAAAGAATTCCTTGCTTGTAACCCCACTGAATTTGCAGGCAATGAAGGAGCAACTGCATCACTGCGTTGGTTAGAGAAAACCGAAGCAGTCATTGCAATAAGTAAATGTGGTAAAGATGATCAGGTCATGTACGCATCAAATCTCTTCAAAGAAGGAGCACTAGAATGGTGGAACACTGTGTTACAATCAAAAGGAAGAGTAATAGCTTATGCTATGACTTGGGAAGAATTTAAGGGTTTGGTGGAAAGAAAATTCTGTCCTGGGTATGAAAAGGAACAGATGGCGAATAAGTTTCTAAATCATCGGATGATGGGTGTGGATTGTCGCGGTTATACCTCGACATTCTTTGAATATGCTAGAGTGGTACCAACACTGGCTTCGCCAGAACCGGTACTCATTTCTCGCTATATTTGGGGGCTAATTAGCGAAATCCGCAATATTGTTAAAGCTGCGAGACCTCGCACTATTGATGATGCGGTAGAATTAGCCAATACTCTAACCGATGAACTGGTGCGCACAAGAGATGAAGATAGGAAAAAGGAACTAGCTCAGAAGATTACCCAAGGATTTCGTGTGGGTAATAATAACAGCTTCAAGAGAAAAGGAACAGGGCAATCCCTAGCTCCGTCATTTTGCAGGAAATGCAAAAAGAAACATTATGGAAGATGCGATATCAAATTGCAATTTTTGCAAAACTATAGGACATCATGAAGAAAATTGCAAAAAGAAGACCGTAATCTGTTTTAACTGTGGAGAAGCGGGGCATTATAAAACAGAATGTCCTAAATTGAACAAACCAGTAGACAACAAACCCAAGGCGACCGAAGGAACTACTAAGAAGAATGCCAGGGCCTTTCAGCTGACCACTCAAGAAGCAGAACTCATTCCGGATGTGATAGCGGGTACGTTCTTAGTTCACAACGTGTACGCAAAAGTATTATTTGACTCTGGTGCAAACCAAAGTTTTATAAATACTTTATTCTGCCAAGCTCTTAGTTTACCTTTAACCCATATTAGGCAGATTTTTACAGTTGAAACAGCAGACGGAAATTCAGTTAAAATAGATAAAGTTTTGCAAGAAGGAAACATAGAACTTTTAGGACATAAATTCTCTGCAAAACTATTGCCGATGAATTTAGCTGAATTTGATGTTGTATTAGGAATGGATTGGTTAGTAGCCAACCATGCTAGAATCCTTTGTGATCAGAATTCCATAGAAATTCAATCACCCACTGGAGAAGTAATTAGGATTACAGGAGATAAACCACGTAAGCCCATGAAGTTCATATCAGTAATGAAAGTTGCTAATTATGAACGAAAACAAGGAATAGTGTATATGATTTCGGTAATCATTAGCACTAAGGATAAAGATCTTAAGGAAATACCCGTAGTCTCAGAATATCCTGATGTATTCCCAGAAGATTTACCGGGATTACCTCCAGACAGAGAAGTAGAATTTAGAATTCATCTAATATCTGGAACTACACCGATAGCCAAGGCACCATATCGGTTAGCTCCTACCGAAATGTTAGAATTAAAGAAGCAATTAGATGAATTACTAAGTAAAGGATTCATACAACCTAGCTCATCCCCTTGGGGAGCGCCAGTGTTGTTTGTAAAGAAGAAAGATGGTTCAATGAGAATGTGTATTGATTATAGAGAATTGAATAAAGTCACAATTAAGAATCGATACCCATTACCTAGGATTGATGATCTTTTTGATCAACTGCAAGGGGCTAGATATTTTTCTAAGATAGATTTACGCTCCGGATATCATCAATTGAAGGTACAAGAAGAAGACATACCTAAGACTGCTTTCAGAACTAGGTATGGTCATTACGAGTTTACAGTCATGCCCTTCGGGTTAACAAATGCACCTGCAGCATTTATGGACATGATGAATAGGATCTGTAAACCGTACTTGGATAAATTTGTAATTGTTTTCATAGACGATATACTTATTTATTCCAAAAGTCAGACAGAGCATTGTGAACATCTTCATGCACTCTTAACTTTGTTAAGAAAAGAAAAGTTGTACGCCAAATTCTCGAAATGTGAATTTTGGTTACAAGAAGTGCAATTCTTAGGACACATGGTAAATCACGAAGGTATTCACGTAGATCCTGCTAAGATAGAGGCAATTACCAATTGGAAGGTTCCACAAACAGCAATGGAAATAAGAAGTTTTATAGGTTTAGCTGGGTATTATAGACGGTTTATTAAGGATTTTTCCAAGATAGCTGTACCATTAACTAAGCTAACCTGTAAAGCCACTAAGTTTGAATGGGGACCCAAACAAGAAGAAGCTTTTAGAATTTTGAAACAGAAATTAACCAATGCTCCAATCTTAGCCTTACCAAAAGGAACTGAAGATTTTGAAGTATATTGTGATGCTTCAAAATTAGGATTTGGATGTGTGCTTATGCAACGCAAGAAGGTAATTGCGTACGCATCAAGGCAATTGAAAAAGCACGAAGAAAACTATACGACCCATGATTTAGAATTAGGAGCCGTAATTTTTGCCCTTAAGATTTGGAGACATTATCTTTACGGAAGTAAATTTACTGTCTATACAGACCACAAAAGTTTAAGATATATATTTGGGCAAAAAGAGTTAAACATGAGGCAAAGGAGATGGATGGAAATCCTAAATGACTACGACTGTGATATTCAGTATCACGAAGGAAAGGCGAATGTAGTTGCAGATGCCTTAAGTCGTAAGTATTATGAAAAACAAAGACGAGTTCGTGCTCTCAGATTAAATTTACAAATAGATTTAATGGAACAATTGAAGAATGTTCAAACTACAGCAATCAAGGATGATGCTGAAGGAATGAAAGGAAGAATCAAAGAATTAGAGCAAGGAGCAGATGGAATTTGGAGATTCCACCAAAGTAGAATTTGGGTACCTAAGCAGGGAGACTTAAGACCTAAGATTTTAGAAGAAGCTCATAAATCTAGGTACACTATGCATCCAGGAAACAATAAGATGTACCAAGATTTAAGAAAGAACTTTTGGTGGATAGGAATGAAAAAGGACATAGCAAGATATGTTTCTAAATGTCTTACTTGTTCACAAGTTAAGGCAGAACATCAGAAACCTTCAGGATTACTACAACAATTAGAAATGCCAGTATGGAAATGGGAACTTATAACAATGGATTTTGTTACTAAGTTACCCAAAACCAGAAAAGGTAATGATGCGATTTGGGTAATTGTGGATCGATTAACCAAATCTGCTCACTTTTTACCTATGAAAGAAACCTTTAGCATGGAAAGACTGGCTAAATTGTATGTAGATGAAGTTGTATCCTTACATGGAGTTCCACTCTCCATTGTATCAGATAGAGATAGTCGATTCACTTCCCATTTCTGGAAAAGTTTTCAGCAAGCAATGGGAACTCGACTAAACCTAAGCACTGCATATCATCCCCAAACAGACGGACAAAGTGAAAGGACAATCCAAACTCTAGAAGACATGCTTCGAGCATGTGTAATAGACTTTGGTGGAAGTTGGGATGATCATTTACCATTAATTGAATTCTCCTATAATAATAGTTATCATTCAAGCATTGAAACTGCCCCATTTGAAGCATTATATGGAAGAAAGTGTAGAACTCCAGTTTGTTGGGCAGAAATAGGAGAAAGTCAATTATCAGGTCCTGAAATTGTGCAAGAAACAACTGATAAGATTACTCAAATTAAAGAAAGACTGAAGACGGCTCGAGATCGCCAGAAGAGTTATGCAGACAATAGATGCAAGCCGTTAGAATTCCAAGTTGGAGACAGAGTACTGTTGAAAGTTTCTCCTTGGAAAGGAGTTGTGAGATTCGGTAAGAAAGGAAAGCTAAGTCCCAGATATGTAGGACCATTTTTAGTGATCCAACGTATAGGACCAGTCGCTTATCGTTTACGACTACCAGAAGAATTAGCAGGAGTACATGATGTATTTCATGTATCCAATCTCAAGAAATGTTTATCAGATGAATCACTGGTAGTACCTCTTCAAGATATAGAAGTAAACGAAAAACTAAAATTTGTTGAGAAACCTCTTCAAATTGAGGATCGAAAGATCAAATTTCTCAAGCACAAACGCCTAGTGCTAGTTAAAGTAAAGTGGGATTCAAAGAGAGGAGCTGAATACACTTGGGAGCTGGAATCAGAAATGAAGCGAAAATATCCACATTTATTCCAGTAAATCTCAAGGACAAGATTTTTATTAAGGTAGGGAGAATGTAACAACTCTCACTAAAAAGTCCTAATTGATCATTAAGAAACCCTAATTGAGACACCCAAGTAATTCCGCACAAACCCTAAAATTTTCAGAATAATCGGAATCAGGATTAGGGCCCCTAAAACTAAGGGGGGATAAACCCTAATGGACGATTATCCTCAAATCAGCGTTGTCACATAACTGAAATGTGAAATTGTAGAGTCAGCTGAGCTAGTCCCAATCGTGGCTACCCTATAGGCTAGTTTTATGCCTTACGCACCGTAACAATATGGGTCTTACGGTGCGCAAGGACTCTTACGGACCGTAACACTGGGAATGTTACGGTGCGTAAGCTAGTCAAATTTTCAGCTATAAATAGAGGACAGTGGCATTCGAAATTTGAACATCCAACGTCGAAAGAATTCACAAAATACACTGAGATACGAACTGAATACTCCAAATTTCACCCCTGGGTCTCGAAATTCTGCCGCAAAACAGGGTATTAGCACAATCGCTGCTACGATTCATTTTTCGACGATCAATATATCCAATGGATGTTTAAGTGCCGCCCACATTAGGGTTATACTTTGTCGTTCGTCGTTAATTCGATGGATGAAGTATCGCACTTTGTCGTTCGTTGTGAGAATTTGATCTCGTGAGTTATCGTAAATGCTGGATTGATTACTAACCCAGTTTTGTGTGCATTGTTATTTAAATTAGGTTAACAAGGCTAATCCATAGAGTAAACTCTGTCCGTATTAAATCAGCAATGTGAGTCATTCTCTTTTTATCAAATTACTTTCAAAATCATGTTTATTTTTAAAGGTTATAATTACAGTGATTAAGTTTATGTAATCACCAAGTTACAGCCGGTATGTGGGGTTTTGTATACATTACTTGATAATCGTCACCATTGGGGCAGCCAATTGGGGGATATGACCATAGTCACAGATTCGGTCGAGTGATAAATACCGTGGGTAGTTGGTTTGATAATAGAAACATTGTAATCGCTCTTAATACTGTAAATTATAACAAATGCGTCATTTTAGTAAATAGAATGATTCACTCAGTATTTTCCGCTGACAAAACCTTTTTCAAACATGTTTCAGGTGATCTGTTGTAATTCAGGAAAAGTGCTGGGGAGCATTTCAAGCTTAAGATAGTGGCTCATTATAAAATAAAGAAATAAGTTTTGTAGTATCACGATTTCATAGTAAAAAATAATATTGTAAATTATCGGGGTTTTATCCCGAATTGTGAAATAAAATAAATCAGGAAAATTTTTAGCTTTAAACGATCCTGATGATAAACTTCTGCTGTTAAACTCAATTAAATAAATACCACGGGATTTCTGTCCCGCGGCTCCTGAAACGGGTCAAATCGGGTCGGGGGCCGTGACAATTACATATCAATAAAACTACAAATAATATGAAAAAAAGTCTAACAAAATCCCAAAATTATATAAAACATCTTGTTTTCAAAAGCATATAAAAAATACCAACTAAAATATAAACTAAAATTATCCTAATATTCAAAACCAAGTGTTCTAAACATTCAAAACCAAGTGTTTATAGCCTATTTTCGAACCGTAGCTGTTAACATAGCTTCAATTTGTAACATCCTATCAAGCAACGCATCTTTATCCACCTTATCTTTTTCTTTGTCAGCCAACAACCCCGCAATAATTTCATTGAACCTTTCTTTTTCTTCAGCTTTTTCCTTAACGAGCTCCTTGATAACTAAGTTCAACTTTTCAATCTACAAAATACCCAATGAATAGAATCAAGAAATCAAAATTACCGAAAACTAATAATGGGTCAAGTTGGTTGCAAAGAAAACAAAATACAACTGTGAGCTACAATTCAAGTGCTAGAAGCTAAATAGCATGTTCCAGTTTGTTTACATATTAAGAAGGAAATTATACCTAATTTTAAAAACATTTTTTGTATGAAACAACCCGTAAAGAAGGTGTAATCAAATCATTATGAAATTCCTTAACATACTCACTAATTTAAGAGCATCAAACCTAACAATAAAAAAAAACAACCATCTCAAACCAAACAAACATAATAACAGTGGGAAACGATACAAATGCATAAAAGTTATTAGTCTAAAAGGATTAAAAATACCTCAGGGTCTTCTCTGCTATGTACACACGGGTCACTATCATTGCTTAACCCGTACCCTTTTCCTTTATTCTTGCCCTCAGCTCGTGACCACAAATCTTTGTCAAATTTTGGATGTTTATTACGTTCTTTCCCATACTTCTCCTCAAGAAAACCTTCATATTTAACCTAATGGAATAAACTCATAATTATATTTTACAAATTTCATTGTAATAAACTTCGTGTTTTTAATTTCGAAATACTTTGTTTAGATTTACTAATCAATTGACTTACCCAAGTCTCCTCTGCCCTAGCATCAACCCATACAAGATTTTCTTCTTGAGCGTCCCCTTCCGAATCAACATCCAAAAGTAGTGAATTGCTACAACTTAGATCTTTATCCAATGGTCGACTTCCTTTCCTGTAGTGTGATTGCTTAAACGCTTCACGAATCGTCAATTCACGCCCAAGTTTCCTTTCCTGTAGAATTTGTAAGTTAATAAAAATGATAATATTGACATGATATATATATATATATATATAATAAAAGAGGGAAATTAACAATTTTTACCGCTTTTCTTTTCATGGTCACATAGGATTGAGATCCTAGCGTATGTTTGCCGCCGGTTGCCCTACTTCTAATGTTTTTGTTTCTTAAAGACTTTGCTTTCCACTTAGGTGTGTTCCAGTGGTCAAGCATTTGTTTCCATATCTCAGATCTTATCCATGTTGGTTTAAAGTCAATAAGATCGGTCATATCGTCTCCAACATTTTTACCTTGTTCCTTCGCCATAGCTTTAGCCTCATTCCGTACGTTACGCAACAAAGTGGGGAATTTACCAACAATGCACTTCTCCCAGCACCTATAAATGTGTGCATGGTTTTTCTCCTCCCACTGATAATACATCTATGAAGAAAAAAAAACCAATAAATAAACATACAAAATATTCCAACAAGTTATATAAAAATTGTCTAAGTACACACACCTGGAATCGCTCAAACAATCGTGTCCTGTGCTCATTAGGAACATCTCTCCAGCTGTCCCATGGACCGGACCACAAACTTATTAAATTTGATGAAATAGTCCGGGTAGCAGTCCCTTGATTACTAAATTTACAAAATGAAAGCAATGAATACAAAACCATATTAGTAACATATTTTATGTACATAAAGAAACAATGCATGTGTACTTACTCTCCTTCTACAACCCAAATCCAATCGCGATTGATAGGTTCAGGTACTTGGGCTTGGGAAGCGCTTCCCCGCCTCGCGGGAGCAACATGAAAAGCAGACTCATCATCACCAGCGCTACTCTCAATAGGAGAATTCATCAAGTGAAAATCATACTCAACATCAACATCACCAACACCTCGATCACTGGAATGATCACCACCTCGCCCAACTCCTCGATCACCCGCTTGACCACTACTTTGACTGTTACCTATACCACCACCTCGCCCAACTCCTCGATCACCCGCTTGACCACTTCTTTGACTGCTACCTATACCACAATTCTAAATAAAAACCTAACCATATATATATATATATATATATATAAATCAAACCTGTCACTCGATTCTTCATTCTCAGAATTTTCATTGTTAAACTGAACTTCTTCATCATTATCGTTAAAACCCTCATCAGCCAAATGTGTGGCTTCAAACTCAACTTCATCATTATTATAATCGTCGACATCTTCCACTTCTTCTGACCTTCCATTCTCATGTACATAAGAAATGGGGAGAAGATCCTCTGTAACTGTGCATTCTACCCTTTCATTCTCTTGAAAGAAATGTTCCATGCCGGCATCATCATCCTCCACCACTTCACTAACATCTTGGGCGAGTTGGTAAACTCCCCTTGGGGTCGTCTTTACAACCGCTAACCAACCATTTTAGTTCTTTTGCTTTTGAAGGATATGATGTATAATACACTTGTTGCGCTTGTGATGCTAAGATAAAGGGGTCATCAACACATCCTATTACCGTAGGTTTAACATCAACCATATGAGTTTTGGGGTCTACCCTTACCCCCTTCACAGGATCAAACTAAGTACATCTAAACAAAACAACCACACAACGCCCAGTGGTGCTATGGTATTCCAACTCTAGGATCTCATCTAATAATCCATAGTAGTCGTTTTCATTTTCGTCGTACGTAGCCCCTTTGACACAGACACCACAATTTTGTGTGACTCGGCCATCATAAGCTGTTTGTGTGTGAAACTTGTAACCATTGACAAAATATCCCTTGTGAGATTTTACATAAGTAAGCGGCCCTTGGGCTATGTCTCTTAGATGTTCCTTATTTGGAACATTCATAACCTACATTCATAAAATTGTGTTAGTATTTTTTTTAATGCTATAACATAATGACAAAGATGTGTCAGAATGCTTACATGCTCCTGCAACCACTTAGCAAATTCCTTCTCTTTCATTTTATCAAGGGTTGCTTCATCAAAGTGTGGGAAGGAATCTCTCAACTCATTATCAAATAGCCAAACGGACTCGAGAAGCTCTTCATAATTAAGTAATATATAAGTATGAGCCTTGTCTCTATCTTTTTGTGTAAGAATTTTGTCATGTCCACCCTTTTCAAATAATCTTCGAGAAGGATGTTTGAATATACTTAATCGAAGATCGGTACTTGAAGAACAAGGAATGTTAGGGGCAAAGTTGCGTGGTTCACGAACTGTCGGCTCCAGATACAGAGAGCAATAGTTTGAAAGTTCATCCACAAGATTAGACTGAACAATGGAACCTTCTATATTCCCTTTGTTTTTAATCATTCTTTTTAATCGACCCAATTTCCTATAAAATGAACTGGAAAGTTAGAAGTTATCTAACATATAATATGTGAAATTGATATGTTATTATGTTAAAAATGATTACCTCTCGTACGGATACATCCACCTAAACTGCACCGGACCTCCGAGGATAGCTTCATTCGCCAAATGTATAACAAGGTGTTCCATTGAGTCAAAGAACCCAGGTGGAAAGATTTTTTCTAACTTGCAAATAGTTATAACGATACTACTCTTCAACTTTCGTAAATCTTCAAGGTGTAGAACCCTTGAGCATATGACACGAAAGAACGTGCAAAGCTCTAGTATTGATTCCCATATTTGCTTTGGTAGCATCCCTCGTAAGACGATAGGAAATAATCGTTGCATGAAGACATGACATTCATGGCTTTTAAAGTTGTAAAAGGTATTATCCTTAAGGTTGACACATCCCCCAATATTTGAAGCATAGCCGTCAGGAAACTTAACTTGTTTCAACCATTTACAGACTTCATTTACTTGCGGTTTGGTTAAAGTGTATGCTGCCTTTGGTTTAGAAAATTTATTATTGTCACTTCTCGGCATATGTAATGATGGTCGATTGCAATACTTTTCTACATCCTTCCTTGCGTTGACGTTATCTTTTGTCTTAGAAGTATCCATCACCGTTTGAAATAAATTCTCAAAAACATTCTTCTCAATGTGCATTACATCAAGGTTGTGTCGGATTAACAACATGGGCCAATATTCAAGCTCCCAAAAATGCTTTTCTTCACCCAATTATGGGTTTTGCCAAATTCTGGATCTCTACGCTTTGGGTTAGACGTTTCACCTTCATAGACAACTGGGATGTTAGAGACTTCTTCAAAAATATCCCAACCAGTTAACTCAGGTGGAGGTCCCAATAAGGACCTTGTTGATCTTCGAAATCCATTTGCATCTTTACGAAAAGGATGAGTATTTGGTAGAAACCTTCGATGATAGTCGAACCAACATGCTTTGCCTCCAGCATCTAATCGAAAAGCTTTTGTGTCTCCCATACAATATGGGCAAGCTAATCGACCATGAGTGCTCCAACCCGATAACATTGCATAGGCAGGAAAATCACTAACTGTCCATAAAAGAATAACTCGCATAATAAAATTTTCTTTATTATAAGCATCATAAACTTCAATGCCTTCCTTATACAACTCTTTCAACCGTCAATTAATGGTCTTAAAAACACATCGATGTTTTGACCCGGGCTCTTCCCGCCAGGAATAATCAAATATACTTCAATAAATGAAACTTTCATACACATCCAAGGAGGTAAGTTATATATTGTAAGAAAGACAGGCCACAATGAGTATGGAATTGAGTTGGAGTTATTTGGATTGAAACCATCGGTGCATAACCCAAGACGGTTAACTTACCCAAAAGGGAAAGAATCCAGTGACAATTTAAATTTCGAAACTTTGCTGGTTGAAGAAACACCTCGGGTCAAACCAAAGAAGCCAACTGCAGGTCGTGTGCATGTTGATTTGAAACATAGTTTGTTTATAATTCTGAATATAGATCGGTTCAACCCTAAAGACGTGTCACAGGTAAATATAGATCGGTTCAACCCTATGGTCGTGCTAGTTCTTTTTTCGACCCGTACCGTTTCGACGCGAACCGTTTCGACTGACCCGTACCGTTTCGACCCATAACGTTTTGAATCGAACCGTTTCGACCCGTACCGTTTCGACGCGAACCCAAGTTAAAGAGGTTACTGTGCTTTCTGTTTTCTGTTTTTTAACGTGTTTTTGGGCTTTTTAAGGGCTTTTGTTTGCTATGAAGATTTCTAAATGCAAGATGACGATGATGATTATACAGTTGGTGATATAGAAGAATTGAATTTTGGTTTTATTGACATAAGAGTAGTGTTTGAAGGTGATTAATTAATGTTGAATAATCTGATAATAATCCAAGTTAAACTGCAATGATTATTTGATATGAGAGAATCAGAAACAGAATTAAGTAATCAATTGTAACCAAACAGATTGTAAACGCGCAGACGAGCGGTGGTAGACCCGTACTCAATTAAGTTGTGTTTCTGCAGCCGCTGCTGCTGCGGCGTCTCTGCAGCCGGCGCTGCTGTGTATCTGCAGCCACTGCTGCTGCGTTTATGCAGCCACTGCTCTCTCGGTTCCACTTCATCTTTACGGGCAAGTGGTGTTACTGCATCACTTTAGCAGAGACCTCTCCAATCATCTCTTAGACCGCAAACAAGCGCTAATATTCAGTCGCCAGCCACACATGTCAGTACCTTCGAGTTTCGTTTCGTACTATTATAACAGGTCTTAACACAGTGTCTTATTTTAATGTACGACAAAAATATGCAGAATTTCAAAGATCACGTGAAGTAAACTTCCCATTTCTTTCAATGTGATTTGTTTCATTAGATTTCCTCTCAATTGCCTATTAGTTATATTCATTAGGTTGAACAAATTACATGATTTATAGGGTATCTAATTTTAAAGTGAATAGAAGTTTTTAATAGAATTAAACAATAATGATATGACACATGAATACACATCAACTTAACAATATCAAAACCCCTATCTGATCAATCACAAACCCTATCATCATATGAACATTCATAATTCATAAAACAAACACTCAAAATCATGAAATAAAAGTTACCTGTAAATCAGAAGCACAAACAGAACGTTAAACCCGCAGCGGCAACTGAAAAACAAATCAAACGTTTGTAACCATCTAGTGAAAACTCAGTTGATATTATGAAGAAAAAATTCAATCACGGAGAAAAGGAAATTGCATTCAATTAGGGTTCTAGGGTCTCAATTGGAAATTAGCTTGTTGGAGTGGACGAGGATTATAATTAATTGATAGATAATGCATAAGATATATGAATAAGTCATGGGAACAAGAATCATACCTTATGTTCTTCGATTCAGACTCTCTGATGAATGCTGTGTAAAGGGTGAACAATATTATGTTTCTTGTTTTAATATTCCATTTAAACCCTAATTTGCCGTTCAAAAAAGTGGAGAGGCCGGTTACTGAGTTAATTATGGATAATAATATGGCGCCCTAAATAAAAATAATCCCGCTCAAAATTTCATCGTGACTAATATGGTGGCAATTCAACCACACCTTTGTATTTTTAGGTTTTTCTCATGAATTTGCAACCGAAAATAAATGGTCACAAAAATTTTTACCACTTAGCTACCGTGCAATAACAAATACACTTAATTCTCATTGTGGTGGCAAATTAGTGGCTAAATTTGCTACCATTTTTTTTTTGTGACAAATTTTGGTGACAATTGCCCATTTTTCTAGTAGTGCAATACCACGGGTTTCTGTCCTGCGGCTTTCGAACCGGGGCAAACGGGTCGGGGGCCGTGACAATAACCCTCACCAAAACAATCAATTCATCTCTGTATGTTCAACATTCAGACCCAAAAAGGGATTCCTAAATCCTAATACATACAAACATAGATCAAACAAACAATCAATATTGTATATCTATCTATCTAATATCAATTCATACTTCAAATTATTAAACAAACACACATACCAGAAGGTAAGAAGGTAATCTGGAGATGTTGGAAGAAGCAGTTGAGTGGACTTGAGGTTGATAAGCCCCAACTTTTTGAGGAATCTTTTTTTCTTCAACCCTCGAATCAAAACAAGAAAAACAACCTATGAATTGAATAATCTTTATCTTTGTTTCTATCTTCAAAACCCCAGATTAAAGATTATTAATTTATAATTAAATTATTTCAAATCAACAGTGTTAATAACTTTACCACCCTCACCCTTTCGAGCATCTTTGTTCCTCTTGTTAACAGACTTCTTACCCATTTTAAATGCCTGAATCTTCTTAGCAGAATCTTTATACCCCTCACCAGGAACCACCACATCCTTTGGCGGTCTTGAACTCGGCCTTGACCTGGGCCTAGACAACGACCTCAGCCTCATCTTCTTATTCGAACCATCATCATCCACATTCATGTCATCACCGCCATGATCAGTTGACCTCTCTCTTTTACGACCCCTAGACTTGCTTCGAACCTCTTAGAGAGAGAGAGAGAGAGAGAAAGAAGTGAGAGAGAGTGGGGAGGTGGTTGATGGTGGTGTTGACAGTGGCGGTGGTAGGTGGGGTGGTGGTGGCTGGTGGCGCCGGTGGTGGTTGGGTATAGAGAGAGAGAAAGAGATAGAGTGGGGTGGTAGATGGTGGTTGCAGGGATGGTCAGTGAGGATGGTGGTTGCAGTGGTGGATAGTGGCTGAGGCGGTGGTTGATGGTGGTAGAGATAGAGAGAAGCAGAGAGCTAGAGAGTGAGTTGCAGAGAGAGAGAGGGGGGGGGGTAATCAGATGTATGATTTATATATATAAATAATAGTAATAATAATAATAGTATTTTTTAATAATAATAATATTAAATATATAGGTAAAAAGATAAAAATACCCTTGGGTGACCAGATTTAACCAAAAAAATTAATTGGGTTTGGTCTAAAGGACATAACGTGTAAGATTTTGGAACATAAAGCACAAAACTTGTCAATTTTTGGCAAAAAGGACAGCGCCTACAATTTGATGTAAACATAAAGGACAAAACTTGTAATTTATTCAAAAACTATGGCTATGTGTTGTGCTTTGTGAAATGTCAAATAAGTGAGGTCATATAGGCATCAATTGTGTAAGGGTGTTATGATGTTTTCAAATTTCATATGAATGACTGAATGTGTTGTGGGAAAGTGAAATGTGTGGTTGAGTAAGGAAAAATCGATAAAAAATGGAGAGCTAAAAGATTGATTTGTATATTAATAGTAATTATTAGTAGACAAAATTGCAAAAAACAACCTTTATGTATACCTCAAACTGCACTTTATACCTTTCACTATGAAATCCGCCAAAACCAACCTTTACGTTCATGTTTTGTTACACATCACAACCTTTACACCTAACCTAGTCAAAAAAGTCAGTTAAGTTTCCCCACGTGCGATGCACGTGAGGGCATATATGTCTTTTCCTTTATTTTTGGTTCCCTTTTAAATGAAAAAACCCTAGTTGTTATCCTCCATCTTTCTTTCTTCCTTTCTGTGTTGAAGAAACCCTAGGTTTGCATTAACAACTCGAAAAAATCATTCATGGCGACAATCTACTGCAGATGTGGTGGGGAGGGCATAATTCTAACATCAACAACTTGAAAAAATCCAGGCAGAAGATTCTACTCATGCTCTAATTTTAGGTGTCGATCATTTCTTGGATGGGTG
Source organism: Helianthus tuberosus (assembly GCA_030545235.1). NCBI lineage: Eukaryota > Viridiplantae > Streptophyta > Magnoliopsida > Asterales > Asteraceae > Helianthus > Helianthus tuberosus. Next base: position 18,712,499 of record CM060427.1, read on the forward strand.
GATCGAAGCCAACCTCAAATGAATGCAATGAAAGAGATGGAAGCTGCAAAACAAGAAATTGAAGCTGTGAATGTAATCTTGTTGGATAAATTGAAGGCTAAAGAAGATGAATCAGAACATAGGAAGACTTATCTGGTTTATAGTTGGTTATATTTTGGCCTTGTTGTAATTTTTAGGTTAGCTTTTGTTAAGGATGTGTAGTGCAACTGATGAAGTCTTTGAATGTTTGTAATTTTTAGGTTGAAATGAACTGAGGTCTTTTATAATCCAACTGATGTTTGCTGAAATGAAATGAACTTTTGAATGTTTGTATATGGTAATAGTTATGTGCAGACCATGTAATGAACAAATTACCAAAGTTTTGACATCCGACAAATGACCAAAAGACCAGAAGACCAAACATAATGAACAAATTACCAAAGTTTTGACATCCGACAAATGACCAAAAGACCAGAAGACCAAACATAATGAACATAAGACCACTGCATTCAACATACGCCCACTGCATTTAACAAATGACCACTGCAAACCAAACAAAAGACCAGTGGAGGATCAGAAAAATACCCTCCATGATACAAGTGTATAGTGAACAACGTTGGATAATCACCTACAATGCATGTTACAAAACATAATCAGTGATTAGTAACAACTTAATTTTGACCTAATACACATATTTGGAGTGAAGAAGTATTACCGTATATAAGGTCTAGTGCAAGATCATCATCAACACCACGTACTTGAATCAGAACAGGATCCATTTCACCTTTGTTATAATCGATTGTGATGAAGATGAGGGTTTACGAATGGGGAATTTGATAAGTCTTATAATTGGGGGTAATCTGATATCAGGTTAGTTGAAGGAAATAAATATAAAGGTTTAAATATAATATTCATTGTAAACGGGGTCAAAGGAAAAGACATATATGCCCTCACGTGCATCGCACGTGGGGCAACTTAACTGACTTTTTTGACTAGGTTTGGTGTAAAGGTTGTGATGTGTAACAAAACATGAACGTACAGGTTGGTTTTGGCGGATTTCATAGTGAAAGGTATAAAGTGCAGTTTGAGGTATACATAAAGGTTGTTTTCTGTAATTTTGTCTTATTATTAATATGATAAATAAAGTAAACAAACCAAGCCCTCATGCTCATGAGAAACACCACCTTCCGCTCCTTTGCCCCCCTCCGGTGGCGATGTTCCGTGCCCTCCTTGTTGACATAGCGGGGCTTAGTGCCCCTACAACACACGATTGATTTTCTTTTCATCAGCTCATTTTTTTAATTCTACTGGTAACATACAAAATGTGTATATTATCTATAAAAAAGCTATTAATTTAACTTATTCATGTGTATTTTATAAACGTAGAACTATACTGTGGCGGAGGTACATAGTGGGGAAGTGAGTCCCGTGACATCAATGTTTTTTGCGTTTCATGTAGACCGTAATATAATGGATTTTGGGTTATCCGCAATGTTTTTTAATATTGGCCAGGCGGAAAATGAAAATAAAACTGGATACATGGCTTGGTGTTTAAGTCAGTGTTTTCCATCCAAAAGGTTGCTAGTTCGAATCTCCTAACCACCAAATTTTAATGTTTTTTTTATGAAAATGTACAAGTCTTGTTTTTTTGGGCTTACATCTGGTTTTTTCAGTTTTATCGTATCTAAATCACCCTACACCCCTTTCTACAGTACAACCACAAAATGTTTGAAGATCAACTTTTCAACTTCTAATCGACTTATCATTAGATTCGTTCATGGTAATTATCCAATTTCTTCATGCTTTTATGTGGAGTGGCTGGGAATACTAGTTAAAAACCACCCTTACCCGTACAAGCTTGCTTAGGTTAAAAAGAAAGCCAAAAACAGAATGCGAGAGAGGTGCATATTAAATTTTTCGATTGGAACACGTTATAAAGAAGAGACGTGGTATTTGAGGGTGGCTCGAATTTTATGGAATATCGTCATGTGTCGCGATCATGTGAGGTGGATAAGATATTATGGGATTACACATTTATCTTCACTCTTTTGATGCTCAAATAAATGTAAAAAGGAACCCGATTCCTCCTGAATTGGTTCCAGGTATGGAGGAGTTTGAGGATGTCTTTCCGAAGTTTTTCTCGATTTTTGTTTTCTCTTCAATTTTTGAATTGCTCTTTGAACACCTTTAAGCTTTTTGTTAATAATCAAGCTGGCCATTTGATTTCGTTTCTATGTGTATCGAATTATATGTAGGTAATATAACATATATATACATGACATCACATGTGTAAGTTTTGAAAATGATATTGTTTTTGTTCTAACACAAAACTTAGTTAGGTGGTTAAAGTTAAAATGAAATTTATTGTGTAATTAAATAAAAGATTAAGTAAATTATATAAAATTGTCATCCACGTATTACCTCCTTATCCTTCTAGAATATTATTGTAACACTCATTTTATATATATATTTCATTGTTTAGTCATAAAATACGGACTTTTTAATTCAAAATGCCTAATTAGCAAAAACTTAGTTAATAAGTTAAGATGTACATTGTTTTAGCGAGTTAACATAAGCAACCATCTAGTTTAAAACATTCACATCTAATAGAGTTTACAAAACAACATTTTCTAGACATGTTTAGATTAGTGCGGAAGCTTCAAAAATGGTGTTCGGTTCTTGATTTCACGCTTGATCGGCATCCGAAATGAAATGAGCATCACCTGAGGTCAAAACCACATAAATAATTAGTTTTGACAATGTTAAAATGAGCCTAGACAAGCCCCAATGACAAATACATAACAAAAATATAAAAATTCTGATTTTATGTCTGTCGCGCCACGCGCCAGACTCGATCAAATCTTTCGCGTGCCGCGGGCGGCCCCGCGTGTCGCGCCAGTACCATGTGCCCCCGTCGCGTGGCGCGGGGGAGTACGTTTTCCAGTAGGTCCAGTTTCTGGACCTGCATAAATGCCCAGCTCCGGATTTTGTTAAACTTCAAACTTTAAACAAGCATAACTTCTTATCTGTTTGTCCGTTTTTGCCGATTCTTTTTCCTATATGTCCGTATTAAAATTACGGATCTAACCATGTGAGTTCACTTAACGAAACCCGAATTATGAACCAATGGTCCAAAGAATCCTTGTTTCTATTATTCGACCCATTAACTATGTGTGCATAACATCATTATTCAGTTCTAAGGCATACAAGACATAATTGCCCAACTCCCCAGGCTTGTAAACCTTGGCGTAATCGCGCCATTTCATGGCTTTACGCTCACACTAGAATTTCATGCCTGTTTTCTCAAAATTCAAGCATACCACTTCAAGCAACACTTGTAATGAATTTCTATCATTTGACCCGGTATCTCAGATTCATGAAACTTAACTTAGCATAACCAATTCATTGGTGTATTTCTATCAAACACTAGCATCATATGGGACTTTCAAGTCTCTACACACATGATTGTTTCTAAAGGCATAATTTTGACCCGTTTGGTTGTCGAGTGAAATCCATCACCTTAATGACAAGCCAAACTATTTACACCCATTATTTTGACCCGTTTGATTGTCGAGTGGGCTTCGCCACTTCAATGACACATCAACCGCGTACGTTACACTATGACACCATTAACACACTAATTTCTAACATTGATGCAAAATATCACGGGACTAAAGTCACGTACCTTTAGAGCACACCCTTCAAACGCGTATCCCCTCCGGCTTGTCTGCTCGACGATCCAGATTCCTTGCCTAAAGAGTTCAATTCACAACCAATTTAGAACTCTTTTCATATTCATTAACGCATAATTCGGTATGATAATCAAATATGTGTTTTCATCCGATTTTTAACATTTTAATCCTCACTTAGGCATTTTAACAAACACCTAGCGGGTCAAATTTTTACATAGTTTGAACCAAGTTCATGACTTGTTATTTTCATCTAAATCAACATCAATTAGGCAAATTTACACATGTTTTAACATCAATATTTTAGGAATTACTTCATAAAACTCGGATTACACTAGAACAAAAATCATAATCCTAGTGGTTATCAAGTTTCTACAAAACCCATTAATCACCTACAATGGTGATTATGAACCCCACAAGTTTCATGCAAAAATTTTAACAAGAATTCATCTAGGGTTTATCCCTAGACATCATATCACTTCCAATTTCATCTATACAACACATAATCAAGCTCAATTTCGATTTTCACAATTAACCTAGAATTTAAGATGAATAAAAACATCAAGATTTTGCATACCTTATGATCCCTTCAACAAGGTGATCACAAATTCGTGCTTGAAAATCGATTTGAAACTGATTTGAACCTCCAATTTGATCAATTTGGCACAAGTTAGGGTTTGGTGGGGGAGCTCTTGTTCGCCCCTGTTGTTTGATCGACCAGACACACTTTTTGTGTGTGTTTGGTGTGTGTTATTTTGTTTTTATTAAATTAAATTTCAAGTTCTACACATAAGCCCCTCAACTTTTATTTATTTTATAATTTAGGCATTTTAATTCATTCATGTGTTGCTACAAGACTCATAACTAACTGGGTTATTTATTTCCTAGTTAGCTTATTCTCGTTTATTTTGTACTTTATAATTCTACTATAAGGTTTTATAAATTTTGGGGTGTTACAATTATTCAAATTCTCACCCCAAGAATTTCAAGAGCAATATGGATGCTTACCATTTCGTTTGAATGTATATACGAAATATCTAGACCCCGAAAGTTAGAAATCATCCTATCACTATCCCTTCTCAAATCGAACCGAGATGCTCTCGAATTCATCAAGCTGGCCTCACCTTCACCAACGCTGATGGAAATCTTCAAAATCTCGATGATAAAGGTTGCAACATTCATTATTATTTGATTTTATTTTGCCTTCACTAATGTTGCTGCATAAAAAGATTAAGCCCATATTTGTAGTTTCCTCTTTATTTGAAATTATAACACATATCTTTTATCAAAAACTTTTGTGTGAAAAATATGAATAAACAATAGCAATTATATGCTTGTGCTGAACTACATGTTTAGGGTTTGTTTGGTATGAGGTAGTGGAATGGACGAGTAAATGGAATGGATGTTGTAATTGAATAGACAAATGAGTGTAATGAATCATTACCATTTCATGGTCTTGTTTGGTTACCATATGAAAATGGAATAAATCTCTACTGTGTTGTGTGGTAGGTATGAAAAGATGAAGGAATAAAATCACTAGTGGGTGGCGGGTTGCGGTGGTGGATTGCGACGGTGGTCGGTTGCGGCGGTGGTGGGTGGCAGTGGCGGCTAGTGGCGGGTGATGGTGGTCGGCGGTGGTGTCAGGGTTCGGCGCCGAAGGGTGGCAGGTGGTCGGTGGTGGTGACTAAGTGTTATATAGGTAATGAATGAAAAAAATAAGGGGGTGGATGGAATAAATTTGATGTTTTTAGAAGGAATGCGATGCCTTATATAACAGTTGATTCCATTTATTAGACTACCAAACCCATTTTAGTTCCCTCACAATAGTCTTTTTCATTCCGCCTCAAATTCATGCGTAGAAATACTACCTTACATTGTCCTATATCATTGATTAAAGAGTAAACTGCAATTTTACCCCTCGGGTTTAACCCAATTGGCACTCTGACCCCCTCCATGGAAATAATTGCAATTTAGCCCCCCCCCCCCCAACATTGATCTTATGTCACACAATTACCCCCTGGCGTCAAATAAGTTAACAGAGTTAACTAGAATGTGAAATGACTATCTTACCCTTTAATATTACCCCCCAACGTTGTTGTTATGTCGCATAATTACCCCCCACTGTTAAATGACTAAATTGTCATTTCTTCTTACCCCATATACTTTGTTGTAAGAAACAATATTACCCCCTACAGTAATCAAAATCCTTCCCGCCAAAAAAGTTTGACCAGCCAAAGTTAACTACACAAGTCTGCACATGGTAATTAACAAGAAATCAGTGTAATGTATTTGAAATTGCCTTAACAATCTGATTTAAACTTAATAAAGCCAAGTTATGGTTGGAAATTCACTTATCAATCTGTTCTATGTTACTCAAACCTGTTCAAACCTGTTCAATCATGTCCAAAACACATATACTCAAAATCAGTTTAAACACTTCCAAGTTTGCCCAAAACACATATACTCAAAATCAGTTTAAACATTTGTATTCAAAGTCAACAATGTAACCCTTCAATAGAAACCCTATATGCAAATGTATGCAAGACAACAACGTTTGGCTGCAGCTGTATGCAAATGTATGCAAAAGACATACCTGGTCACATAAGCATTCAGAACATGCCCAATTGGTCATCCAGTATGCAAAACACATACTGCAGTATACTCAAACCTGTTCAAATGGTATACAGCTGCAAATGGTATCAATTGGTCATGCAGTATGCAAAACACATACCTGCAGTATGCTCAAAACTCATACCTGCAATATGCAAAACACATACCTGCAAATGGTATCAACTGGTTAAATATATTATCCTCTACAACACTCACAACTCACAAGCATGAAGGAATTAACAAGGTCCCATGCAGCCATGCCATAATGATCATTCCCAACTGATTATCATTTTTCAAGTTTCGTGACAAGAACATAATTCAACTGAAAGATAACTGATTATCATTTTTCAAGTCTCATGACAAGAACATAATATCAACTAGTCAAACATGCTCAAAACACATATGCATGTTTATCATAACCATGAGTAAAACACATATGAGGGGTGTTAAAATTATACATCCTAGATTAACATCATAGTACACAAAACCTACATATTACACAAAATGCATGTTTATCATAACCAAGTTGCAAGATCTAATTTAACTTAAGTTAACCTACATATTACACAAAAGATCCTAATATATTAGAGTTGAACTACGCAACCATTTCCTTCTAAGGGGGAAACTGGAAGTGTAGGAAAGGGCGGCCTCGCATTTTCACAACCAACGACACCAAAATCGATCCTAGTGAAACACGGATCCTCATGTCCACTGCAAACACAGAAAGATCCATGTTCAATAACCCCTGTTTTTTTAACCTGACATTACTTGTTCAATAACCACAATACTTGTTCGATTTTACCTGACAAGTGCGAGAACAGGGGAGAGCGCCGGTGGACAGGGGGATCGCCGGTGGATTGGACAGGGGGATCTGCTCTGGTGGTGGAGGTGGAAGTAATGTCTCCCCTGATCGGCTCATTCTCCGGTGGACAGGGGGATCGCCGGTGGATAGGGGGTCGCCGGTAGTGTGGAAGAAGGTGTGAAGGGGAGTGGTGGGGAAGCTTAGGGGGTAAGGTTGAGGGTTAACATAATAGTACATGGGTAATATTATTAAATCAGGTAACTATTACGGTAAAATTACCATTCTGCCCTTTGACCCCCTTTGACCGTTTAAAGATAATGATGGAATGATGTGCTGGGGGGTAATTGTGCGACATAAGATCAACGTTGGGGGGGGGGGTAAATTGGAATTATTTCCATGGAGGGGGTCAGAGTGCCAATTGGGTTAAACCCCATGGGGTAAAATTGCAGTTTACTCATGATTAAATATATGACTTTTTAATTAGTTCGAATTATTAATAATACTAGTGGAATTTCTTTGTGTGTTGCAGCGAGAATCTAGTTGGATTCCATTATGTCCAATACGATATTAGTTTAGTTTCGACACTCGAAATAACGATCGAAAGTGATAATAACGAATGACGATACTTGTATTCTGGTCGTAACTCATAATTGTATATTTCAAAACAACAATCGTGATTGTATATTTCAAAACGTTGATATAAGGGCTCGTAGAAAAATGAAATGTCCTCGGATACTAAACAAAACGTCAATACAAATTAAAAAACCTCGACAATAAAAGGGAAATAAGAAAAAAATGGAAAAAAAAGAATAACAAAATGAAGTAAAAAGGATCAGGATAAAACCGTCACCCCCTCAAGGTGCAAACTTTGGAGGATGGAAACCAAGTTGCGTGCTCCCTATACCAGTAGACCTGTTGATACATGTATATGGACGCGACTCGGCTCGACGCGGCTTATTTCAGTTCGACCCGGTTAGGTTCGGCTCAAGCCCGACGTCACGACATTCCTCCGTCGTGCGCCCCAGAGTTCGACACGCGAAGCACGGAGAGCCGAGGACGTTTCCCGCTTGACACATCATCATGACATCATGATGATGATGTCATGATGATGTCAAGACTTTGACTAAACTCCACAATTCTGAAACAAGTTGTATTCTATACGTATACATGCATGCAACTTTGGGCCAATCAGCTTCCTTCATGGGTCAGAACCTTCACTTGGGCCAATCAGAACGCAGCATGGGCTTCAACAATTTTGGGTCAAAGCCCATATCAACGAAACAGAACTAGAAGTCGACGAAACAAACCTGTTTCGTCGACCATGATCCTGATTCGTCGCCTATTGTCTGTTTCGTCATATGTATGTGTGTCTGTTAGTATAAATAGAGTTCATTTGTTCTGTTTCGATAGAGAACACAACAGAACACGAGAGAACACAGAGGAGAGAACAGAACACACACACACACCCTAGAGAGAGTTTGCAAGATAGATTTGTAAACATTGTGCTTGTAACTGAACCTTTCATACGCATTAATACAAGAGGTGTTAATCGTTGAGTATTGTGTGTTTATTATTGTCGTGTTCCGTCTCGGTTTGCTATTCCGGTTGGATTCCGCACAATCGGAGTGGTTCGTATACAAGGATTAGGCGACTAGATCCTCCCCTAGCCGGACCTACAAGTGGTATCAGAGCCTTGGCTCTTCTCCTTGTTAAAACCGAGTGTTTTCGGGTTGTTTTTTGGGTTTTCAAAATTCATATTTTCTGAAAAAAAAAAACTCTTTAAATCTGGTTAAATCTTGTTGTTTTGCTGATTGTTTTTATCAAAACCCTGTATTACTCATGTTTGCATGATTATTTTGTTGGTTTTGTTAACATTTTAGCAAAAGTTTGTGTTTGAAATATCAAAGGTTTTCCAGAAATTCAAAAAGTTCATCTGTTCGTTCAAAGGGTTTTTTTGATAAAGTTTGCTTTTTGATCTTCTAAAACATATTACATAGTTGTTTGTGTGTTGAGAATTGTGTTTTGATTATAATATATTATCTGAAAATAAAACACTCATTAGGTTGGTGGGTTTAGACGTGCAAGGGTTGACAAAAGGTGTCCTGTGTCAGAAACTTCTCACCCACCCCTGTTACCCATTCGACGAAACATAAACATCGACGAAACATAAGTCCCTTTCATCTTAATTGTCTGTTTCCTCATTTTACAAAAGTCACAAAGTTGGGCCGGTTCTTATCCTTTTTTTTGTTTCGTCATAAATTGAGGCCCAACACCTTTTCTCTGTTTCGCCAAAAATCAAGCCCAACAAACACCACATTTTGTGTTTCAGTTTCGTCATATTAAGCCCAAAGTGTTTAAAATCTGTTTCGTCCATATTCAAGAGCTGGGCTCTGTTTCGTTAATTTGCACGCCCAAAAGTGTTTCGTCAATTATAAAACCCATCTTGTCAAACCTGTTTCGTAAAGCCCAATACACCCAAATCTGTTTCGCCACAAAACAAAAATTCAGTTTCGTCAACATTCTGTTTCGTTGAGTGTGTTGGTATTTTTAACAGAAGGGTTGCAAGTGTGTCTTAACTGTTTGTTTGAGGTGTGATTTCCGAGGTATTCTTTTTCTTGATCAAAAATGAATCCGGCCTGGGGTACTCCGTCAAATACAGAAAACAAGTATAGAAGCAGTGAGGATTTATTTACAGAAATGTATTATGGAACTTCTAGCACTTCTACAAAACCTTCTTCACACGCTCCAATTCAAACAGCGTTTGTGTCTCACACTGACATGTTTGGCAATACCATCCAAGTTCCGGTCCCTCCAAAAACAGACATGTTTGGAAATCCGCTTGAACCAGTTTCTCAACCGGTGCCTCAACAGCAAACCCAAAGGCCTCCTGTGACAACTGATCTACATGGCAATCCCATTCAAGTTCCTGTTAAGCCAGCTCAGCATGGGAACCAGAACCCTTTTAGTAATCAAGGAGACCAGCAGAATCAGAACAGGAACAATGAGCGTATGTTGATACCTGTCAACAACCAAGGCCAAGCAGGATCATCAAATGCTAACCAGGCACTTGTGATTCAAGTATATGAAGGTGGTGATTGGTCAATCAAGTTGAGTAGTGATGCTTCAGTTGGAACAGCTTGTTTTGCTGAGGTTGTCAAGGATTTAAATCACGCCAGTGGTGGAGAATCTTCCGCCAATGGTGGTGACTCTTCTGAGGATGAGGACTCTTCTGGTCATAGTAGAAGTTCAGATGAAGAATCCTCGAGTTCAGGTGATGATCATGTGGGTGAGACATCAAGTGCGTCAGTCGATGCTAATATTGATGGGCTTTTGGGAGAAGCTGCAGCAGAAAATCATAGAAGATCTATATTGGTGGATCAAGCTGCATATTCTTCGTCTTCTCTCCATTCAGCCGTTATGGCTAATGTCGACAGTTCATCAAGTCAGGTATGTGTCGATGAACCCACTGCTGCTATTTGTGATAATTGTGCTAGATTAAGTGATAGATGTGCTGATTTGGATGCAAACATGTCTGAGTTGCAAGGCAAACATGATGCTTTACAAGCTAGTTTGTTTGACTTGCAAGACAAACATGTTTCGTTGAATGATAAGTGGTGTGAATTGGAAAGCAAACACGAGGCTTTGCAAGAGAAATATGATGTGACATTCATTCACAATCAGAAGTTGACCGTTGATCTTTCGAAGTGCACTGAAGCCAACATGTTTTATGAAAACCATGAAAAGGACTTTAAGTCGATGATTGAAACATTAAAGAAAGATAAAACTGAGCTGACAAAAATGGTTTCCAGAAAACAAACTGACATAAATTTGTATATCACACGTCTTGAGATAATGCAAAAAGAAATGGCTTGTGTCAAAACTGAAAGTGAGGCGATCCAACTTAAGCTAGACAGTTATTTGAGCTCTAGCTATGTGTTGGATCACATCATTGACGTACAGAAAGAGAAACGGGATGTCACATGCATTGGATACAAGAAATGTCCACCACCCGTGAGAAACAATTATGATGCCCTGCCTGATGAGGAGTATAGAACTCACTTTGAACCATCTGTTCCTCTAGACGTTAAGGAATTTGCAGCAGGTCTTGGATACAAGAAAGAGGTATCATCAGATTCAGATGTGTCAGCAGATACATGTGTGTCCTCTGCTGAACCGAATCAGGTTCCTCCAGTTGTGATATACAGTGAGGATTCTGATTCTTCTGATGATGAGTCTGATGATACTGATTCGGAAAAGTCTAATGCGGTGATCAAAGAAGAGGACATACCTCTTGAGAATCACATTCTTTGTGATCCACCTGCAAAACCGTGTGTGACTGCTACAGCCAAGACGGTTGAATCCTCATCTGGAAGCTGTGAAAGTGTGAACTTGCTTTACACGTTGATTGGATCTGATAAAATATATTCAGACAAGGATTTCCCTATCAAAAATGTCAATCAATCTTTGATTGATAAAGTTTTCGAAGATTCTACCAGTAAGTTTTTGGGAAAGTCGAGCCCAGGAGTTGTAGTAACTCAGTGTGCTCCTATCCCAAAATCCGAAGTTAGAAAGAAATATGGGAATCAAAAGTTGCAAAAACAAAACAATCAACGAAAGCAAAATCACGCTCCCCAAGGAAATGGAAAAGGTCAAAAGAAACAGACCAAGAAAAAGGACAAGAAGGCAAACTTTGTGAAGTCAAGGGGAACGGACAAAATCGAAACTTTTGAAAATAAATCTAACTTGGATTTTGTTAAACAAGCAACAGTGTTGAAAAGAAATGAGCCAAACTGTTCGAAACCTAGTACCTCGAGATCACAAAGTTCATCATCATCGACAAGACGATCACATGTTTCTCCGAGGTTTGTAGAGCGGAGAATGTGTTTTGAATGTGGTACTATTGGACACATAATTCGAAATTGTCCATATCTTCATAAGTTGAAAGCAAAAGTTGATGCCCCCCATGGTAACAATTACCATAAAAGATTTGTTTCACCAAAACAAGACCCTCGTCTTGTTAAACAACAAGAAGTGAAACAGAGAAAGAAACAACGGAAAAATGTTGAAAAGGTTTTAAAACCGGAGGTTGCCCAAACAAAATCTGTTAAATCAAATGTTAAACATGAAGAACAAAAACAGATTTGGAAACCAAAATTGGAAATTGTTTCAGGGGGAGCTACATCAATTCCGAATCATCGGGAAATGGATGTCACAATCCTCGATGATGACGGACGACCCAAGTCTGTGAAGGCTTGGGTCCCACTCTCCAACTAATCTCTGAGTGAGTGTGTAGGATGTTCCAGGAGGAACTTTCGATAGTCGTAAGATTGTTGATAGTGGAGCGTCCTTACACAAGATAGGCGACAGAAGAATATTGTTGCCATTGATGGAGAGAAAGGAAAAAGATAAGAAGACAAAAATGTCTGGTGAAAGAATGTGGTTGAATGAAGTTGAAAAATTCGACAAGATGAAGATCATTCCAAAATTTGGTTGTTATGGTTTTTGATAGGGTCCTCAGGAAAGATTCAAATGAAAAGTACGCGACTGCAGCACGTCTGAAGCCTTTTTAAGGTTCATGGATTTTGCTTCCACAAGAAGTTCAAAGTCAACAAGATGAACGTGTAGGGTACTTTTCTCTACGGTGTGACTGAAGAAAATATGTTGGTTGATCAAACCAACCGGGTGTGCGGATGCCTTGGCGTGGATTGAACAACCGCACACTTCTTCTGAAAGAGAAAGACAAAGACCTTCGCTGGTGCAATGTGGAAGACCAGCCGGACCCAAAGGTTTCTGATCTTGTTGCTGTGAAGGGATTTCAGTAGCTACAAAATCGACTTTGAAATCCACACCGGGTGGATATCCAGTTTGGGAGAGCGCTCAGATTCCTGGCAATGCACGAAGCAGTTGCGGGATACGGTTTTGAATTTCTAATCTCTCCTATACTTGTCGATATTTAAGCTGCTTTATAATTTATTATCCTCTCATACAGCACTCTTTGACCTGACACGTTGATCTCGAATATCACCTCACACGTGATTGTTTCACTATGAAACTCGTCAATGTTGTCATGGTCCACACCGATGACCAACGTGCCGACCTTTTTACCAAAGCATTTGACAAATCAAGATTTGACTTTTTATTATTGGTAAACGGCATTAAGGTCAAGCAAGAGTAAAACCAACATCGGAAAATCATCTTTGTAAATACCTTTGTGTTTTAAATTTGTCTTAGTTTATTGATTTTAGGGGGAGTAAATCCAAAAATTTGAAAATCCAAAAACATTGAAAAATTTCAAAAACACAAAAACAATAGAAAAACAAAAATGAGTTTCCTGGCGAGCAAAAGAGAAAATGATAGTACATCAGTGGTCTGTCTAAACCTCTTTAAACCTTAAATGCAAAATATGTTAAGCAGCTCTATATAAGATGTATCGGTAGGCTCACAATCATTTTAAAGTGTGCAGGGTGATATAAACTTAAATTGACTGAAGACTGGGTGGGAACCATTCATTGGCATATGGTCTTAGTACCGAAATTTCGTTTGAGAGATTGCCGAGGTTCTGAGATATTCGGTCTTTATGCTGCTTATCATCTGGGTATCATGGTTGTTATCTTTTTCTGAAAAATAACGGGGACGCAAGTCTAGATCTTCCATGATACTATACATACGTGTACATATTGCATTCGACCTCAATAAGTGATAAACAATCACATGTCCAAACAAATAAGTGATATAATATCACAATTTCTTTCCGGGTGTCAAGTTCGTCTCTCTGCTGTACGAAAGTACTGACCTGTTCACGGACTTGCTCCTGTGCCCTCATGCATCGAAAATCAAGTTCCTCATCAATAAGTGATTCTATCACATAAGGCTTGTTTTCAAATCAAAATAAGTGAGAATCTCACATCATATACGGTCAAACAGATGATAATCGGTATACTCACCGGTAAGATGAACCCTCGTGCATACCTTGATACAGGAATGTGTCGTGATGTGGATGAACACCGGTCGGTAAGTATAAATCATACCTTAACGTATCCCCTCGCCATGATTACATTTGATAAGTTGAGCTTATGTGGACAACAATACCGATAATTGTTATAGGATGCTTATCTTAATGTTAATTAATTGAACAACAAGAGCGTTTTGGCATGACCGTACACTGATATGATTCTCTTACCCTCGAAACTCGCAAAAAGAATGTCTGTAAATATTTATTTACTGCTTTCAGTTTCTGCATCTTTGTATATATTTATTTACTGCTTTCTGTCCTTACATTTGAAATATTCAAAAATACCAAAAAGATTTTAGGTGTGTTTTAATATAAACTTTATAAAAGCCAAAAAGATTTTATTTATATCTTATTTTCGATCGTACGATGTTGGAGCTCGAGTCTTCGTTACCTGAAACCTGAACGAAAACCGAAAATGACTAAATCTTCATAAACGGTCGAAATTTGCAAAGTGTTGAAAGTTAAAATTGAAATTGATAAAATACATTAAACTTTCAAACGGTCGGACGATAGTTGATTGATCAATGGTCATATGTGTGTCATTTGTTTATGTTAACTTTATTCCAAGCAGTTGTTCTCATTACGCGTTTAGATTTCTTGCATGTGCAGATTCTAAAGGCAAGGAGAACATGGTCGATGACAAAGCTTCGGAATGAAGACACAACGTGAAGGCACTCAAAAGACAAAGATGATCGAGTTGCCGCTGGCCATCATCAACATCACAAGGATCTCAAGTTCTAAAGATCAAGACATTCACGAGCATAACTCAAGGGGGAGCTTATGTTAAGGGGGAGTTTGTCAACACACTTCCTACATGAAACGGGGAGTTTGTTGATACACTTTCTGCTTTGAAGACGTGAAGACTTTGAAGATCCTCCGACTTAGAAGACATGAAAGGCGAATCTCGCGAGTAGCGTCCAAGGGGGAGTTTGTTGATACATGTATATGGACGCGACTCGGCTCGACGCGGCTTATTTCAGTTCGACCCGGTTAGGTTCGGCTCAAGCCCGACGTCACGACATTCCTCCGTCGTGCGCCCCAGAGTTCGACACGCGAAGCACGGAGAGCCGAGGACGTTTCCCGCTTGACACATCATCATGACATCATGATGATGATGTCATGATGATGTCAAGACTTTGACTAAACTCCACAATTCTGAAACAAGTTGTATTCTATACGTATACATGCATGCAACTTTGGGCCAATCAGCTTCCTTCATGGGTCAGAACCTTCACTTGGGCCAATCAGAACGCAGCATGGGCTTCAACAATTTTGGGTCAAAGCCCATATCAACGAAACAGAACTAGAAGTCGACGAAACAAACCTGTTTCGTCGACCATGATCCTGATTCGTCGCCTATTGTCTGTTTCGTCATATGTATGTGTGTCTGTTAGTATAAATAGAGTTCATTTGTTCTGTTTCGATAGAGAACACAACAGAACACGAGAGAACACAGAGGAGAGAACAGAACACACACACACACCCTAGAGAGAGTTTGCAAGATAGATTTGTAAACATTGTGCTTGTAACTGAACCTTTCATACGCATTAATACAAGAGGTGTTAATCGTTGAGTATTGTGTGTTTATTATTGTCGTGTTCCGTCTCGGTTTGCTATTCCGGTTGGATTCCGCACAATCGGAGTGGTTCGTATACAAGGATTAGGCGACTAGATCCTCCCCTAGCCGGACCTACAAGACCATCACTTACTTTTGGATTTAACCCTTGAATTAAATGTTATAAACATACATCAAAATCTGAAAAACCAAAAAAACAAAACAAAAAGTCTTTGTGGGCTAATCCACGGGTGCCAAGTGTCTAAACGACCAATTAGAAGCAGTCACTATTCATTAACGTTGTAAAATCATATATATCATATATATTATTGTAGTATAGTATAGTTAAAGTATTAATAGACAAATTTAGAGTTATCTGTATTTGGATTTACTGAAAAACAATAAAGATTAGGGCATTCGAATCAAATTATATATTACTATAATAATTCTTAACAACTCATATCTACACCACTTATTCACAATGATACTGGAATCATCACCACTTAAGTAAAACTATTATTTCAACACTTTGATATACATGTCATTTGGTTCAATGTTATGTTTATTACCCCCTTTATTAGGTTTTATAAACTTCGCCTTAGAAAGTCAAAGAAGCTAACTTCAATTGTGAAATTGATGTGTATTTAATATTTGAGGAAAAATACGTGAGTTCATCAAGAATTACTACAAATGGCGTGGAATGTGGAAAATGTAATGAAATAATTAAACATGTGTAGCAAAACAAGTTACCCATCCAAAGTCAAAGCATGGCAACTAACATCAAAACCGAGCCTTAGCGGCGGACCTAGGTTATCTTCTTGGTGGGCGAACACACCCTATGGATTTTTTCGGTTAGTACATATGCAAGATGTGTCCCTTATGAAATTTTGATATCGCACCCCATGAAATATTAACTCCGCACCCCATGAGCGAAGAAGAAAGAACAGAACAAAGGAGAAAAACTTTCCGGTGGACGGAAAAGTTGCAGAGGTAATGGAGGAGCTCGAAAGATTGAAGAAGAAAAAGAATTTAAAGTGAGAAAAGAAGGAAGATGATTCTTGTATTCAATTCAATTCAAATCGAAAAGTGGAATTGCAGTACATTGAGAAAAAAAATATATTCAATTTAAATAATCTAAAAGAATGAGAAAATCACTATTATTAATTTACTTTTTATATTATTTAATCATTAACTTTTACTTGGGTAATATTTTTATCTTGTATTTTACCTTTTTTTTACTTTTGTTTTTTACTAAGTTGTTTATAATTTATAATTTACAATATTATTCATATCTTCTTTAGAATTAAATATACATAGTTATACTATACATGAAAACTAACGATTTTGTAATAATATTTAAATAGAGATATTACAATGGCTACATTTCAAAAAATGTAAATATGTAAGAATATATTGTATTTTCTATTATGCATTTGAACAATGATTAATGTGCTTTTATTATGTATTTGAAATTTAGTTTGATTTATCTTATTTATTATGTGGCCTGACCCAAAGTGGACCGAAAAAACCTTCATATTAAGCGATAGATAACCGACCCCTAATATTTTCGGCACCCCATAAAAAACTTTCTGGATCCACAACTGGTTTGATTATCTTTTTTAACATAACCTGACCTACCCGACCCGCTAAGATCCTTAAGAAAAATTCTCACCCCTTGAAAAAAATTTCTAGCTCCGTCACTGAAGCCTTGGTAAATGGTATTTATCTAAAAGGTTCCAGACAATACAAAAACTTTAAAATTTCATAAGGTCATGCGTAATAAGGCATTATAGAGGTGTGAAGAGGCTTGATAACGCCCATAACATCAACCTGTTGGGTATTGTAAGGGCATGAAGATGAAGAGACATTTCTATCATAACGCCGAATGAAGAGAAAACAAAATCGAAAAGAATGATTGAAAGAGCATTAAGAGGCGGTAACCATCACATATTTTTTAAGGAGCGTTATGATGATGTGACGGAAAATATCCCTTAAGGGCATTAACCATTACGGATGATCTAGGGCAAAACTAGAATTTTTGATAACTAACTCGGCCTATAAACCATTGTAACTCATAAATAGATTTGATGATTCTTAAATACATCTCCATTTAGAGGTTTTCAAATCTTAGGATTTTGATTTTACTCCGTAAATAAATCATCGTTAAAAAAACTATCAAAACAATTATGGGTCTTTGTTTTAGCAATTTATGCCCATGACCTTGTGGTCTAAATAGCATAATTGATTGCCCATAAAAATTTGGTATGTGTTTAGTTTTCTATAAATACATGTTGATTTGGTGAATAAAAGAAAATAAGAAAAGCAATTCCTTTAATTTAATTTTAAGACTGTTTGGAATGAATCTCCAGATCTGTACAAAGAAAGTATAGGTAACTAAAAAATTGCATTATTTTCTTTTTTTATTACTTGATGACTAATAATATAGAAACGTTCTTGCCAATGGTTCATCTATATAACTATAATCTGACACGTACAATTGAGTTATATTAAAACAATTTTCTACAACTTTTATGGTCCTATATAATCAGACTACAATTATTACAATGAAAACGCGTCCAATGTTTTCTAAACATCCCATACTACTTTTATCATTAGTAGATGATTTAACTTCATTGATTTAGTGACCCGACATCTAGTCTTTTCAATTTGTTTTTATCAATAATAATTGAAGTTGATTTTGCATTTTGCTAGTACTAGCAACACCAACCTAAGTACGATACACGATTTAATTTCTACAGGCACACATCTATGTTACAATTAAATATGATGAGGGGAGAAATTATGAACAGCCATATATACCACCTGTCCAAGGCACATGAGTTGTAAGTTGGATCTATCAAACTTTTGAGACTCCAATGCTGGATCAATTAAAATTCCATCAAGTACACACATTTGATGATGTTTGCACTTTTTATTTTCTGAATACAATAATAATTTTGCTTATCAAGTTATAATCTTAGTGCAAACACAATAACAAACTATTAGCTTTCACTACAAGTCAGAGGACTATCAACGACGGAAAGATTCATCGACAAACCCTCGGTGAAGGTAAGGCCTATTGGTAATCCATCGGTGAAGTTTTAGGGAAACCGAGCATGGGTAACGACACACCAAGAAATAAGACTACTTTTTCACGAAGGGATATTACGGGAAAATCACCTGCCTATATCATTAGTGATTTATCTATGGATACTCGCCGACAAATCAACGAAATAATGGATGAACTCGATCAGAATTGTCATCGTTGAATCGCCGACGGTTCTTTAAGTAGTTTTAGTTAATTTTTATATTAATGAAAAAGAGAAAATGTTGTAGATTTCTCTTAAATGACAATAAAATGTTTCTCATCATATAATTATTGTAAACCAAATATATTTCATTACTATCAAAATTTATAATATACGAAATATGTTTAGAGCATTCACATCCCTTCCACTATTTCTATCTTATAACTACACTAAAAAAAACTACATTTTCTCTCTCATTTCAATTAAATAATGTCTTTTACCTTTATTATTACATTTTCTCATTAATTCACTCACAACCACTTTTAAAATATATTAAAAAATTATAGAGAACAAAGTCCTCTCAAATATACAATAACACTAACATTTTCCTTCATAACCACTTGCAACGACTTTTGATAACTTCAATATGCATGAGTATGATTAATTTAGAGATAATTATAGGAGCATGCATTGCTTTGATAACTTCAATATTCATGAGTGTTCATAATCACTTATAAATTCACCGAATATTTGTCGAATTTGAAGGTTGTTGGATGCACGAAATAATAATGTTGTTATTACATAAAAACACATATTCTAGTCACTTTCCCCGTCAAATTTTGGTGAATATTTTTACTCAAGATAGTCATGTGCATATATACCTTATTGATGGAATTGATATTCCAACATTCTCCTTCTGTTCATCATTCATTTTCCTGTGTTTTCTTAAGATCAACTCAAAGGCACCATTGTCTTTTTATACACCATTAGGCTTCTTTCTGTATTTATGTTTTTCCTATATCATATTAATTAGGGCACACTTTCAATTCATAGTTTGGTCATTATTTAAATTGTTAATAAATATTTTGTTTGGTTTCAACCTAAAAATTAAATTATCTTTTAATTTGTTTAGAGATTATTATTATTATTATTATTATTATTATTATTATTATTATTATTATTATTATTATTATTATTATATTATTATTATTATTGTTGTTATAATTATTGTTATTATTATTATTAATATTATTATGATTATTATTGTTATTGTTATTGTTATTGTTATTGTTATTGTTATTGTTATTGTTATTGTTATTGTTATTGTTATTGTTATTGTTATTGTTATTGTTATTGTTATTGTTATTGTTATTGTTATTGTTATTATTATTATTATTATATGAGTGTACGTATTAATTAAATACTATTTTCATAGCCAACCTCATACTACAGACACACTTCATAAGCCATCCGGGCCTCCATTGAAACAGTTAGATCGGTTGAACCAGTGAGCCGAATAGGGTGGTTAGATCGGATTGCAGATCTTCTTGTTTTTTTCCTACCGAAATCTGATTTACCAATTAATTTACAAATTCAAACTCCATATTTTCTTTATTTCAAATTTCATATTATATTAACATTGCAATTACACAAAGAAAGGTAACATAGATTCATATTTTGTTTTACATAAGTTCCACATATATGTTTCGTAATTTTATATTGTTTATGGATCATCCGTTTTTTTAAACAAGTCTGACTAGATCAGTTCAACGGTCGGTCCAGTTATAAAAACATTGGTTTAAAATGTCAAGATAGCTTAGGATTTCTTGGTTTTGTTTTATATGTAGTGTAAAAAGAAGTTTAAATAAAGTGGCATGTACCACATATATGCAATGAATGTGACAACAAAATTGAATAAATGAGTTTATACCAGTTTGATGTTTAGTGGTTGATGGAAGTCAGATTAACAGATGTTGGAGCTGCAAGTATGAAAGCTTTTGTCTGCTTATGTTGTTAGAAAATTGACAAGATAGACAACACTTTTAGGATTCAGTTAAGGCAGCCATGGTTACAAGTCTACATGGTGTATAGCTACTTCTGTATAAATGCCTATGCCGCCTTCTAGCTAGCTCATATTCATGTATATATTTATAAAATAATGAATCAATTTGAAAAATACAATATACCAAAAAGTATTTTAAAAATTCATGTATATCAACGATATTCATGTATGTTTTTATTCAAACAATGCATATTCGCATGTAACTTAAAACGTATTTTTAAAATTCTTATAGTAGTGTTGAATTCTTTTGTGCTTATTATTTGACACAGCTCTAATTTATCTCTCCAGTTAATTTTGTCTCATATATAAGTATATATCAACTAAATTATCTTGTTTTTTTTGTGCATTAAATTACTTTGTTCCTGTCAATGTGCTTGTTTACATTTATGACTTACAAGTGTGTAAATCGGTGTACAGTATAAACGTTATAGATATGGATGGTGGTGGCCGGATCATAGTACGATTGTTGGTAGACAAAGGTGGTGATGTCGACGCTAGTTGAGATAGATGATGGTGATAGAAAATGAGATTGTTTATGTGCGACGAGTTTATACAAATTTCTACTTAAATTAACTATGACATCATTCGGCTTTCAAGTCCCACTGGTCCGACCAATGAACCATCAACCACTAGGGTGGCCGCAAGGAATTAGTTTTCTACATCGTCGTCATAAACCGGTTCACTGTTCAATAACGGAATATGGATTAAATTGCACATGATGTTTTTTGGTGTGGATGGTGACCAAAGCTTTTGTACTTAAAGTGGGCACTGGGCAGAGATGGTCATTGATAAGAGAAGTAGTACATATATTATTGCATAAAGTAAAAGATGGTGAAAAAAATATCACCATGGAAGGTAGGATATCTTTTCTTACCAAAGGGTTGAAATTGATGTAAAACATGTTATTTCAAAAATCAAATAATTATTTTGGTAAATATAAATGTTTATAACTTGTAAACGCCGCAATCGCAGCATATAGAATTAGAATAGCCCATGATTCTTCCATCGAATCAAATGATCATGGCATTTAGATTACGCTTGAACGAGAAACTAAAGCCATAATTGAGGATCGTCTTCATTTATAAGTAGGAATTGTTGTAGGAGATTTGTAGCAGGTTGCGACGCGGTAGTTTTGCAGGAAATGTGTAGGATGTCGCGACGGAAATGCCTTGGAAACGGGTATCCTACGAGTCATTTTGCTACATCACGTATTTGTCACAAATGCGTCGGAAAGCCCATTTTATGACACATTTCCTACGAAGACTAGTGTAAGAAATTTCAGCTTTTCTAGTAGTGGTTAGTTCTCTATCACTTGAAATGTATAAAATCAGACTTTTTACCGGTTTTGTTAGCTCAAACCGTACCATAACGAAGCATGCCTACTACAATTTATCAAGTCCTACCATCCATTCGCGCTTGTGAACCTAGTTTGTCAATATTTACATAAATGGAAATGTATAATTTGGGCGTGTTTGTAAACGCTTAACATCATTTACTACAACTATCAAATCTCGACCACGTGGTTTTAACAATCAAGCATTAAAAAGAAGCACATGATGTTTGGTAAGTTGTACGTTGATAAGATGATAAGAGTTTAGGCTAGAGAAATGTACTATTTAATATGAAAAAGACCAGAAAGGATTTGTAGGATAAACTCCAAAGAAAATGTTAGCTTTTTGTAATAATCATGATCTTCTTTTGTACTGCCTTGAAGTTATAATGATTGACCTAATGTGGATTTTCAAAACATAGAAATACTCTATAAAATTGGCAAGTAAAAATGACAATACATTTGATAATTGGTTACACATACAAAAGGAAACTTTTGGAACCAGAATTTGAAGAAGTTACCATTTGTTCTAGATTGTCCATCAGTAGTAGTGATTTAATAAATAAAGGTTTGCAAATTAACAAACAAGTAACCTAAAAATAGTCACGTGAACTTGAGAAGTCCACATAAAAAAGGTTGCCATTTGAATCTGTAAAGGGGCATACAATAGTTGATCGGTAGATAGGGAGACGGAGGAGATATGTGTTTATGACGAGATAGAACGATCAGGAATGAGTGCTGATGTTAGACTAAGTGGAAGTTGACCCTTTGCAGTTGGTGGGTCAAGTGTCTCTTAAGAGCTGATTAGTATAGAGATATATACGGAGAAGCGGAAAATTTGATTCAGATCATCAGAGAAATTGGGCTTCCTATTGATGCGGGCCCAAGTGTGGAGGAGCGGGACATCTTATATTTGGAGGTCCAAGATCATGTGACAAAATGAGCTTCACTAAAATGGCTCTAACTTGGGCTACGGGGGTCCGTTTTGGACGTGCGACCAGGCGAAACGATCTTGAGAAGGAGGCCCATCTGTGAGTTATTTATCTTTTTATGTTTTTTATTGCTTTTGATGGACTTTTATTTCGTTCTAGCTTTGGGCCCAAGTGTGTTCTGAGGCCTGTTTTCAATTTACGTTGTTATTTATATGGATGTAATGGGAGGAAACAAATCAATTTTGAAATATATGAATAGTCATTTTTCTCTCCCAATTCACTAGTGTGTGTTTTGAGTGTGAAAACCCCAATTTTCGGTATTCTTCGTGAATCAACGAATTTTGGAAGAATCGTTCCTGGTATTCTGTGAGAATCGACAGGTCCGATTTCCTATCCCGTTTTCTAGTCTACATCACCTATGTATGGAAGACATCAAACGCGGGGAGTTACGTATGAAAGAAAGGTTAGTGCAGCAGGATGTAGATTGCATATTTGCCAATGTCTATGTGCTTCAAGAATAATCATCTAAGAATACACCCAACGTATTGCAGATGCACTAGCAAAAAGTGGAATAGAAAAGGTCCAACCTATTCTTATGGTTACGGGTTTGAAGAAATGAAAAGAGGTAGAAACATGGCGTTTAAGAAAACTGTAATGGTGGTGTATGAATGGTTTGTGAGAGTGTTGCTTGTATAACCTCGACAAAGTAAAGGTTTTTATTGTAAAAATCATCAGATTTTATAACAACCCTCCTAAAATATTTCCGACACTCCTAAAATATTTAGAACACCCCTATACGTCCCAAAATACACCCCGTACACGTATAATGGCCCTAAATACCTTTAATTTCATAAAAATTAAATAAAACAAATTCTAAGGGCCGCTCGTGGGCCGCGAAGCCCTCTTCTGTTTCCTTCGCGGGGCGCGACAGCTAGGCCA
This sequence comes from Helianthus tuberosus, assembly GCA_030545235.1. NCBI lineage: Eukaryota > Viridiplantae > Streptophyta > Magnoliopsida > Asterales > Asteraceae > Helianthus > Helianthus tuberosus. Next base: position 18,736,438 of record CM060427.1, read on the forward strand.
CCAGGAGTAGCCCGGTGCCGCCACGTGTCGTAAACCTGTTGGGTCTAGTGGTTGAGTCAGCCAAGCTAGGGCCTACCCTAGCTGGCCTCGCGGGCCGCGAAGGTCGTTGTTGATCCTTTCGCGGGGCGCGAGAGAGTGTCGATCACACCCTATAAATAGAAGGCATCGACCTTTAGTCCAAACTTGCTTACACTCGAATTCTCTCTCTAATTTCTGAATAGTAGACATTATATTCGGGCACAATACCCCCCCCCCCCCTAATTAGCGAAGCTCTGCCTCGTTGTAAGTATTTTAACCCCCGGTTATGTATTAGATACGCTGCCCGATTGATCTAGTGCTCCGTAACGGCTGTCGAGACTCTGCTCGACGTAGTCGTTGGAGTTCTGTCTCGGGGAGGGTATAACTAATGTAAATTGGGTTATTATACTAACGCGTGTGCATTGTTTAATTAATAGATTATAACAAGGAAATCACAAAGGAAAAACCTAAAGTAGCAATGTGAGTAATCTCCTTTTTGTGTAAACCTTTTTGCAAACTGTTTTTACAAAACCTTAAATATTTTAAAATATAATTAGCAGTGATTGAGTCTTTGTAATTCTTCAATTACTGCCGGTATGTTGGGGTTTTGTATACAAAATGTGTAACACGTTATCATTGGACAATGAGATAGCCAATGAGTAATATGACCCACCAGTCAGGATTGACAGTACTGAATGAGTAATTGTGTAGATATAAACATTATAATCACTCTCAATACTGTGAAATGATAAAACATTTTTTGATTAAATTGGGATTCACTCACCAGTATTTCCCACTGACAAATGTTTTTAAAACGCGTTTCTGGTAACAAAATGTGAAAGCCAAATAGAAGCCAGCTGGACAACACTGAATGGTTAGAAAATGTGGCTATAAAAGTTACCTAAATAAAGAAGATGTTTTATTTAAATAAAATAGGGTTTATCCCTATAAACATGTTTGTAATGGAAACTTGGGTTTTACCCATGTGTTTATTATTATTATAAAAATGTGGTATTTTACTCTAATAAAATATTTTCTAACTACAGTCCTGATGTAAATTTCGTTGCCAAAATGATAAACACTAATACCACTGAATCTGAGCTCACGTCCGCCCGTTCCCAGGAGAAAGGGGCCGAGGGTTGCCACAGAGAGTGGTATCAGAGCCTTAGCCACTGATTTGAGCCACAGAAGTGTTCTGCTGACAATGAAATTGTCAATTCTGTTAGGAAATAATCTATGTGACTATGTGCATACGTGTGTATTATTGGTTTGTTATTTGACAATCTGTTAGTTTACAGTATGAGTGATCAAGGACCATCGGACGCCTATCGTCAATTGTCTAGTTCTCCTATAGATGAAGGAACTTCTTCTCAGCCTACCCCCTCGGGGTATTCAGCTGACACAGAGGAATGGATCTTTATATTCAAAGCGCAATCCGAGAAGCCATTCCCAACCAAAAAGAGAGGATGGTTCAGTCGGGGAGCTCACGAGCGTAGGAAAATAATGAGAAAGTTACAGCAACTGTGAGATTTAGCAGCTACGAATAGGGAGATGAACACCCAAACTCAAGACATACTCAATAGGAGACTAGCTAACTTTCATATCTTAGCTACCACTGCTGCAGACCCGAATTTAGAACAAATCATAGCACCACAACCACTACCGTTGTTCCCCACAGAACCCATGGAAATAGAACCTAACCCAAAAGACCAGATTCCATTACCTGCTTTTGACCCAAACGAAATCCCTAGAATCTCAGCACCCCATCCTCCAGTTTATGACCCATGGTTTGACGACCACTGGAATTACCCAGAATTTCATCCACAAGAGGAACCCATACCAAACCCAGTAGCACCTTATCCAAACCTTGACCCTCTAGATCCTTACTGGGATAATGATTAGTATATTAGGGAAATCCTAGAGACTCGTACCCATACGAAGAACCAATGCCACAGTACCCTGACCCGATACCAGCACCCGCACCACCCATGAGCACTAAGAATGTGCAAGAACTTCGCACCTTTGGTGAGGAGTTATTAGATGAAAGTGAAAAAATAAAGCAAATAGGGGAGAGGCTCGTTTGGAAATACGACGAGCGTAATATGCAGTATTGGATGGACCCTCACTAATAATAATTGTAGGTCCATTTTTCTCGGAGGATCCAATAAGTAACCTATCCTTGTTTATCACAAACACTATCACGGGTGCGGAATCCCCGTAAAGGTGCAAACCAAACAAATGTAAAGAGGATAACACAAACAGATAATCAAAGATTCACTTGGATTAAAAGGATGAGAACAAACTGCAAACACATACACACAATGCTTGACGATAAACTCTCAGTTTCTCTCTATGCTCTCATGGAGTCTCACAATACTCTCATGGTCTCAACTGTGAACATACTGAGTATATATACTGACCATAGACGAACTCCCATATGACGAAATCCATGTGTGACGAAATCAGGGAGTTCGCCACACACTCATAATGACGAAATCAGGGAGTTCGTCATGCTTGAATTATGACGAACTTTGGGAGTTCTTCACCCATCAATCTTCGGCAGTTGCACGTAATAGGCCCAATAATCATGCAATCCATTGTGGAAATATGCCCAATAAACATTCAATTCACGTTGTCATGCATGGCTGTGTTGGGATTGAACCCTACCAGAGGAACAGATGATGTAAAGCCAAAACCGGATCAGGGCAGTGGATCCATAATAAGCAGCTGTTTACATTAGACTTTTCCTTTGGAAGTGATTTGAAGAACATCTGATGGCCAAACCACTGTCCTGTACAACTGCCGCCTTGCAACTGCTGACCACACTAAAGTACTGATGAAGATTAAAGGCTGAAGCTCAATCTACTGACGGAATTCAAGCACTGCTGAAGAGTTAAAGCACTGCCCATTCAAGGTCTGATCACCCTTTGAAGAAAGCACTGATGCTTAGACATCAGTGGTTGACTACATCAGTGTAATGAAGAATCAGTGTTTAAACATCAGTAGTTAGTATGTAATCAGTGTCTGAATGATCAGTAGTTATAGATCAGTGCTTATAGGTTGTTAGGTTGTTAGATGTCACCTTCATGGTGACGTCAGCTGAGATACCTCAGTGGTTTGGTTTGCCTATAAATATGACAGTACTCTGTACTGTTATATTTGATTCGTTTTGGGTGAGTTCTTCTCCTCAATTCAATCCTTTCATCTTGTGCAACCAACCTTGAGGCATCAGGCTGAGGGGGAGTTTAGTTTGTAAGCATATCTGTAATCTTTTGCTTTGATTTGTAATCTTTTGACTCTATGAGAAACAAATGTTTATCAAACTATTTTCTCCATTTGATTGTGTTTACAAAGTTTGTTTTCATTTCCGCTGCACTTAAAACTGTTCATATCTATTTGATTTGTTCAAATCTCACAAACAAACACAATCATGAGAGCCTCCGATCCTAACAGGCTGTATAAACATTTCTTCATTATTATTCATTCATGCATTGATAAGACATCATCATGGTGATGTGTCGACGTGAAATGGTTCGCGGCTATTCGTGCTTCGCATGTCGAACTCTGGGGCGCACGATGGAGGTATGTCGCTACGTCGGGCTTGAGCCGAACCTAACCAACTCGAACCGAACCGAGTTGAGTCGCGTCCACATAAAGTATACCAACAAACTCCCCCTTGGACGCTACTCGTGATGGTTCATTCTTCACATTGTCTTTCATGTCGGAGGATCTTCAAAGTCTTCACGCGTCACAGTCAGGGAGTGTATCAACAAACTCCCCCTTGAATGATGCTCGTGAATCTTTTGAACTTCAAAACTTTAGATCCTTGTGGTGTTGAAAAGTGGTCAATTGCAACCCTATCATCTTGATCTTCTGATTGCATCAACGTCGTGTCTTCACTTTACGGCTTGTCATCTGACACGTTCTCTTCGCCTTTAGCTGATTCTGATGTCGCATCTGCACATACAAGAAATCTAAACACGTAATGAGAACAACCGCTTGGAATATAGTAAACATAAACAAACGACTCATATGAGAGACCAACTCTCAATCAAACACCGACCGACAATAGTTTGAAAGTTTAAAAATTGATCAATCCTAATCTTTTGACTTTCAAAAGTTGTTAACTTCGACCTTTATGAAGGTGCAATTGTTTTATGGCTTACAATCAGGATTTTTGGGTAGGATAGACTCGAGTTCCAACATCGGTCAATCAAAAATAAACTATAAGCAAAATATTTTTGGCTTTTATAAAGTTTATATTAAAACACACCTAAAATCTTTTTGGTATTTTTCATTTTTCAAATGTAAAGACGGAAAGCAATAAATAAATATATACAAAGATGCAGAAACGAAGAAAAGTAAATAAATATTTACAGACGTTCTTTTTGCGAGTCTCGAGGGTAAGAGAATCATATCAGTGTACGGTCACGCCAAAATGCTATTTTTGTTCAATTAGTTAACATTTAGATAAGCATCCTATAACAATTATCGGTATTGTGGTCCACATAAGCTCAACTTATCAGATGTAATCATGGCGAGGGGATACAATTAGTGTATGATTTATACTTACCGACCGGTGTTCAACCACACACGACACATTCCCGTATCAAGGTATGCGCGAGAGTTCATCTTACCGGTGAGTATACCGTTTATCATCTGTTTGACCGTATAAAAGAATGTGAGATACTCACTTATTTTGATTGAAAACAAGCCCTATGTGATAGAATCACTTATTGATGAGGAACTTGATTTTCATATGCATGAGGGCACAGGAGCAGGTCCGTGAACAGGTCAGTACATCGTACAACAAAGAGACGAACTTGACTCCCGAATAAATGTGATATTTTATCACTTATTTGATTGGACATGTGATTGTTGATCACTTATTGAGGTCGTATGCAGTATGTACACGTATGTATAGTATCATGGAAGATCTAGACTTCGTCTCCGTTATTTTTCGGTAAAAGATACAACCATGATACCCAGATGATAAACAGCATAAAGACCACATATCTCAGAACCTCGGCAATCTCTCAAACAAAATTTTGGTACTAAGACGATATGCCAATGTGCGGTTCCCACACAGTCTTCAGTCGATTTAGGTTTATATCACCGTGCACACTTTAAAATGATTGTGAGCCTACCGATACATCTTATATAGAGCTGCTTAACATTTTTCATTTTAAGTTCATTTCAAAGAGGTTTAGACAGACCACTGATGTACTATCATTTTCTCTTTTTCTCGCCAGGAAACTCATTTTTGTTTTTCTATTGTTTTTGAGTTTTGAAATTTTTCGATGTTTTTGAATTTTCAAATTTTGGATTTACTCCCCCTAAAATCAACAAACTAAGATAAATTTAAAAGACACAAAGATATTTACAAAAAGGATTTCCCGATGTCGATTAACTCATGTTTTACCTTAATGTCGTTTACCAAAATTAATTTTAATCAGAATTGATTTATCGAATTTTGGAGAAAATGAGTTGGCACGTCGGTAAGCGGTGTGGACCATGACAACATTGACGAGTTTCATAGTGAAACAATCACGTGTGAGGTGATATTCGAGTTCAACATGTCAGGTCAAAGAGTGCTGTACGAGATGATATAATTCATAAAGCAGCTTAAATATCGACAAGTATAGGAGAGATTAGAAATTCAAAACTGTATCCTGCAACTGCTTCGTGCATTGCAAGGAATCTGAATGCTCTCCTAATCTGGATATAGACCAGGTGTGGATTTCAAAGTTGATTTTGTAGCTACTGAGAAATCTCTTCACAGCAACAAGATCATAGACCTCTGGGTCCGGCTGGTCTTCCACATTGCACCAGCGAAGGTCTTTATCTTTCTCCTTCAGAAGTAGTGTGCGGTTGTTCAATCCATGCCAAGGCATCCGCACACCCGGTTGGTTTGTTCAACAAACACATTTTCTTCAATCACACCCATGGAGAAATTGTACAATGCACGTTTATCTAGTTGATTTTGAACTTCAGAGGTCCATTTTTCTCGGAGGATCCGATAAGTAACATATCCTTGTTTATCACAAACACTATCACGGGTGCGGAATCCCCGTAAAGGTGCAAACCAAACAAATGTAAAGAGGATAACACAAACAGATAATCAAAGATTCACTTTGATTAAAAGGATGAGAACAAACTGCAAACACATACACACAATGCTTGATGATAAACTCTCAGTTTCTCTCAATGCTCTCATGGAGTCTCACAATACTCTCATGGTCTCAACTGTGAACATACTGAGTATATATACTGACCATAGACGAACTCCCATATGACGAAATCCATGTGTGACGAAATCAGGGAGTTCGCCACACACTCATAATGACGAAATTAGGGAGTTCGCCATGCTTGAATTATGACGAACTTTGGGAGTTCGTCACCCATCAATCTTCGGCTGTTGCATGTAATAGGCCCAATAAACATTCAATTCTCGTTGTCATGCATGGCTGTATAAACATTTCTTCATTATTATTCATTCATGCATTGATAAGACATCATCATGGTGATGTCATGGTGATGTGTCGACGTGAAACGGTTCGCGGCTATTCGTGCTTCGCGTGTCGAACTCTGGGGCGCACGACGGAGGAATGTCGCTACGTCGGGCTTGAGCCGAACCTAACCGACTCGAATCGAACCGAATCGAACTGAGTTGAGTCGCGTCCACATAAAGTGTACCTACAATAATAATAATAATAATAATAATAATAATAATAATAATAATAATGAAATATATATATATGTGTGTGTGTGTGTGTGTGTGTGTGTATCTTGAGAAAAAAATAATCAAATCAACTAAACTAGATAATCCTATAGCTACTGATGCATACTAGTATTGTATTTTAAATTTCAATTGTGGTTTGTATTAGATGCATAATATATAAAATAAAGTAAATGTCGCAATGCACGACGATTTTGATCAATATGTTGATTGTGTGAGTATTTGTCCCAACCCCCGATCCCACTTCCCCGGGAACGGGCGGTCGCGAGCCAGTTTCGGTGGTATCTCGTATTGTCTAATTTGGCAGCGGAATTTTTCATCAAGACCGTAGTTAGGAAATATTTGATCAGAGTAAAATACCACATTTTCATAGTATTAAACAAATAGGTTAAAACCCAAGTTCATAGTACACACGTTTTCATAGGAATAAATCCTATTTGTGTAATAAAAACATCTATTTTATTTTTAGGTAACTTTATTGCCACTTTTCCAAGCCTTCAGTGCTTTCCAGCTGGCTTCTATTTGGCTTTCACATTTTGTTACCTGAAACGCGTTTTAAAAACATTTGTCAGTGGGAAATACTGGTGAGTGAATCCCAGTTTAATCAAGTTTAAGTAAAAATCCCAGTGTACAGTATTGAGGGCGATCTCGCAATTATATTTGTTTCCAAGACATATCAATTAACATCCATGGTACTGTTGATGTACTGAAAAGTACATATGTATATAGTGTATATTTTGGTCAGTTTTTAGTCGTTTCGAGTCTGTTTTAGGTTAGAATTATGATACTGCTGACGTTAAGCTTTGATTTCAGGTCCCGTAGCTTAAAGTGTTGAAAAACGAGTAAAAACGAGCAGTTCGGAAGAAAAACGGGATCCGTACGCGCGTCGGAGAAGCTGGAAATCGGAAAAATAATAAAAAAATAAGAAAATCACTTTTGGGAAGCGACGCGTGACGCCACACACCCCCTAGCGTCACGCGAGGACCTTGATTTTGACCGGATTGACTTTCAGCTAGGGTTTTGACTTTAATTTTCCAAGAAACATTATAGAAACCCTAATTACGAAATTAAGCATTCTTGGAGCATTCTTGGAGCATTCTTGGAGCATTCTTGGAGCATTCTTTGAAGGCAATCGGAGATTTGAAGGCACGGGAATCATTGGTACGAGTCGGAGTCGAAGAATCGAAGAATCAATCGGGTTTTCTAATCCCTTGTTTTATCGATTACTTTCTTTGAACTTTGTTACAATGAATTCTGTTTTAGACATCTTTGTTTTGTGTTTAATTACTGAGATGCTTGGCTAAATATTTAAACCACCTAGACTATGATGAATGGATTAATATAAAGATTTTACCTTTTTCGTTATTTGCACGATGTTTATGGATTGATTGTGTTTAGTAAAAGGTTTGATTTAATGATTTGATGTGTATGCGTGCTTTGATTTGGTTTGTTATTGTTATTTGCTTCATATGATTCTTAGTGACGGTCTATATCACAACGTAGAGTCATATTAGGGTTTAGGGTTTCGGTGAGTGTCTATATCACATAAGAAAACCTTCACTCTTTAGGGAGAATCGCGCGATAACCTCTAGAAGTAATTGATAATAATTTGCTAGGTCTTAGTGTTCTACTAGTCCTAATAACTGGGAAGTGAGGGGCTATTGGTAGGTCTTACCCGGCGAATTGCTTTAGATCGGCCTTGGGAAAGGTTATGTCTTGGTTTACCTGTCGGTCTTATTAGTCTATCAAGTCAAATCTATTACTTCAGATTACCCTAGACCTAGGATTGGGAAAGAATAGGTCAACATTAGGGTACTTACACAATAATTAGACGACTGGGAAGAAATCTAATAACCGGTAGAATTAACGGCCTAGGTAGTGCCACAGGTTTCTCCTTGAGAAGGGTCGAGGGGCCTCGATGGTTCTTAATAGGTTTAGTATTTTAAGATCCCGGTTCCATAACTCGTGCATTTAACTTAATTGGTAATCTCTTAAAAACAATCCAGGATTCTTGTCTAGGTGGTCTAGTTCTCACATAAGAAAAGTTCACAGTCATCATTCGTTTTTAGTCTAGTCTTAGTTAATTTAGTAGTCTAATATAGATTTCCTTAGTTTTCAGTAACCCCCCCCCCCCCTAAAACAAATAAACAGTTTGAGTCGTGTCTGTCAGTGTCTTGTCAGAGTCTAGTTTACGTGATAAATAGAGTCTCGTGGTTCGATATCCGGACTTCCTAGGTTATACTACATTGATCGGTACACTTGCCGATTGTGTGGTTTAGGTCGAGTCTAGAATTAAAGCTTTTTAGTGTCTAGTTTAGAGAGTCTTATTTAGTTAATTTTTGTAGTCTGTTTAGCACACATCAAGTTTTTGGCGCCGTTGCCAGGGACTCTTGGTAATTGCGTTCATTAGCTTTGATAGATTTACTTGACAAATACGTGCTACGTGTTTACTTTGTTTTGTGTCTTTTCTTTTTATCTTGAGTCGTAGTAACTATTGTTTGCTTTTCTTGTTTTTAGGTTTTTGCTCGTAGTGGATGCCACATCTGCGATCGCACGGACCACCACCACCAGTCAAGCAGTCATCATCTCAACTGGGCGAAGGCCCACAGGTTACTTCTACATCTTCATCTCGTTTACCCGAGTTCGATTCCACCCCGTTACCCGCCCCACCTCCTACACCACCACCTTCGCCAAACCATTCACCTAAAACCTCACCTAAGGTTTCCCCACCCGATAGCCCTACTTCTAGTACCTCTAGTAACCTAGAAAACTTAGAACACATGGCCAACCCTAGGCAAACCGTCCATCAGCAGGCCACTCAGAATTTCACCGGCCTTGCTTCACCCATCACCGTTCCACCCATAGTTAATGACAATTCATGGCAGATTCCATCATATGCCATGCAGGCTATCACCAATACCATCCAATTCCATGGCCGAGACGATGAGGACGCCCCGGCCCACATAAACCGTTTCTCTCGTATGCTAGCTACCTTTAACCTTCACGGTGCACCCAACGATGCCACCCACCTACAGCTTTTCCCATTCTCCTTAGCCGGCCGTGCGGCTACTTGGTTGGACTCTCAACCAACCGGTACCTTTACTACTTGGGCGGGGCTTCGTCAAGCCTTTCTGAATAAATATTTCCCGCCCGCTAAAGCCTCACGTCTTAGAGACAAAATCCATTCCTTCCGCATGGGGCCCGACGAGCCCTACTACCTTGCTTGGGAGCGTTTCCAAAACCTTTGTGCTCGTTGCTCCCAGCACGGTCTATCTGATTGGGCCTTATGTGAGAAATTCTACAACGGTCTCACGCAAGAGACTCGTGATAGGTTTGATACTAACGCGGGGGGGCATATGATGGGTATTCTTACAGTAGCTGAGTGTTTAGAGAGGTTTGAGGCATTTGCTCAGTCTCAATCCCAATCGCGTTCCGATCAGAGGTATCAAAGTGGTAATTCTAATACCACTACTAGTGCACCCGCCCGAGGGGTGAACCATATCACCATGGATCCTAGTTTGGCCGTTGTTTTGGAAAACATGTCTAATCAACTTAACGAAATTAAGGCTAAGGTAGACAAATGTGAGTATTGCCGAGGGGGTCACGATATGAATGCGTGCCCATTGCTTGTAGGAGAGGAGCAGGTAGACTACTTAGGAGGAGGTTTTGGTAGAGGTCAGTCGAGTGGTTTTGGGGGTAATAACAATTTCGGGTCGGGTTGGCGTAATAATAATAATAACATGAATAATAACACTTTTCGCCCAAATGGACCCCTTGGCTTTCAAATGGCTCAAAACCCGAATAGGGGCCAAAATTCACTCTTTGGTGGGGGTTCAGGTGGGCAGTTTAACAAAGGGTTCAATGGGCAGGTCAAGGATGGGGGGTCAAATAATCAGGTTCAACCAGGTCAAGGGTCAAGCTATGACTTAGGGGGTAGTCTAGAACGAATGGAGTCCATGATGAGTCAACTAATTGTTAGAGACCAAACTACCCAAAAGACCATAAGTGAACATGACCTCTTGCTTAAAAACCATCAAGCTTCGTTTCAGGACCTTCAACGAGTTGTAGGGGATATGTCTAGGAAGCTAGAAGAGAGATTACCTGGTCAGTTCGCAGGTAACACAAAACCCAATCCTAATGCCCATGCTAAAGCCATTACTACTCGTAGTGGCAAGACCGTAGGAAACCCTAGAGTTGTTGAAGAGAGAGAAGTAGATGAAGATGGAGATGTGATAGATGAAGTGATAGAGATGGAGGCTCCCGGCAAAGTGCAAAACAGGCTAAGCCCAGCAAGTACCGCACAGTCCGGTGAGTCTCAAGGTGAGAAGAAAGTCGAAAAAACACCAATAGATGTTAGACCTTCACCTTTAGTGAACCATGCGTATGTCCCGTTTCCCTCTCGCCTTAAGAACCAAAAATACTCTAGGGAATACGGGCAGTTTTTGGACATCTTCAAGCAATTGAAGATTAACCTTCCATTCATAGAGGCACTCCAATCAATGCCCAAATACGCTAAGTTCTTGAAAGATCTCCTTAGGAACAAAGAAAAATTAGGAGAGTTGTCTAACATCCCGTTGAATGGGGGATGTTCCACCGTGGTTCTAAATAAGCTTCCCGAAAAGCTTACCGATCCGGGTATTTTCACCATTCCTTGTCTATTCGGTAGTAATACCAACACTCGAGCCTTAGCCGACTTAGGAGCTAGTATCAACTTGATGCCCTTTTCTCTTTATGAGAAACTAGACCTAGGAGAGCTTGCACCTACCCGAATGCATTGTCTTTAGCCGATCGGTCCGTTAAATACCCTAGGGGTATAGTTGAGAACTTGCTAGTTAAGGTAGACAAATTCGTGTTTCCCGCCGACTTCGTAATTCTAGATATGGAAGCGGATGAGAGAGTTCCCATCATCTTAGGTCGTCCTTTCTTACGTACCGCCAAAGCACTCATAGACGTCTACGATGGTAATATCACCCTTAGGGTCGGTGAGGAGAGAGTGACTTTTGAGATAGACCGTTCCATGAACCACCCGAGTGGTTCGGATGACTATAGTGGTCCGTGCCATTCCGTCTACTTTTTGAACTCGTTTATCTCGTGTGTCGACCATTGCTTAGAGTACATTAGTGGAGCGGACCTAGTGGTAGGAGAGAAGGTAGAAGAGGAGTTAGAAAGTGTAGGTGAAGTTGAAGAGGAGGGGATTCCTTTAATCCCCGATGTGTTAGCGGTTAGTGATGACACCACCCAACCCCCACCCTTAGAGCTTAAGGTACTTCCATCACACCTAGAGTATGCTTTCTTAGGGGAGGGTTCCGAACTACCCGTTATTATTTCATCCGACTTAAAGGAGAGTGAGAAAGTGAGGTTGTTAGAGGTGTTGAAGGCCAACAAAGAGGCCATTGCATGGAGATTGTCTGACATTAAGGGCATAAGTCCTTCCTATTGCACCCACAGGATACTCATGGAGGATGATTATAAACCGGTGGTGCAACCCCAAAGGAGGCTTAATCCCAACATGCAAGATGTAGTGAAAAAGGAGGTTCTTAAACTCCTTGATGCGGGGATGATATATCCCATTTCGGATTCACCTTGGGTTAGTCCCACACAGGTTGTCCCCAAGAAGGGGGGATGACCGTTGTCATGAACGAAAAGAACGAGCTTATCCCTTCACGCACGGTCACGGGTTGGCGCGTGTGCATCGACTACCGAAAGTTGAATGATGCCACCCGTAAAGACCACTTCCCATTGCCTTTCATAGATCAAATGTTGGAGCGTCTCGCCGGTCAACAATTCTATTGTTTCTTAGACGGCTTTTCCGGTTACTTCCAGATCCCCATTGCACCGGAGGATCAGGATAAAACCACCTTCACATGCCCTTACGGCACCTATGCGTACCGACGCATGCCATTCGGGTTATGTAACGCTCCGGCTACCTTTCAGCGTTGTATGGTCGCCATATTTCAGGATATGATAGAGACTTCCATGGAGGTTTTCATGGATGATTTTTCAGTTTATGGTGATTCTTTTGAGGTGTGTTTGAAGAATTTGGAGAGAATGTTGAAGCGGTGTGTAGAGACGAAGCTTATGCTAAACTGGGAGAAGTGTCACTTCATGGTGACAGAAGGTATAGTGTTAGGGCATAAGATTTCTAGAGAGGGTATAGAGGTAGATCGTGCGAAAATAGATACCATTAGTAGGTTGCCTCCACCCACGAGTGTTAAGTCCATTAGGAGTTTTCTAGGGCATGCAGGCTTTTATAGACGCTTTATTAGGGATTTCTCAAAAATCACTCGCCCCATGACCCGCTTTCTAGAGAAAGATGTTCCATTCGTCTTTGACGAGGAGTGTCTTAAGGCCTTCAACTTTTTGAAGGAACAGTTGGTTAGTGCACCTATTCTTATCTCGCCCGACTGGAGCTTGCCCTTTGAGCTCATGTGTGATGCGAGTGACTATGCCGTTGGAGCGGTACTAGGACAAAGAAAGGATAAGCACTTCCACCCCATCTACTATGCAAGCAAAACACTCAATGATGCTCAAGAAAACTACACTACCACGGAGAAAGAGCTTTTAGCCGTAGTTTTCGCTTTTGATAAATTCCGCTCGTACCTCGTTTTGTCCAAGACCATAGTTTTCACCGATCATTCCGCGTTGCATTTTCTCTTTCAAAAGAAAGACGCTAAACCCCGACTCGTTCGGTGGATTCTGTTGCTTAGTGAGTTCGATATTGAGATTAGGGACAAGAGAGGGGCCGAAAATGTGGCGGCCGATCACCTATCGAGGTTAGAGGATCCCAAGAGGGAAGAGATTCGTGAGGAGGAGATTGGAGACACGTTTCCTCACGAGTCTATAGAATTTGTTGAGGCCGAGAAGGAGGGATTGCCATGGTTTTGCGATTTAGCAAATTATCTCTCTAGTGGCAATGTTGAGAAAGGGATGTCTAATCAACAAAGGAAAAGATTGTTTAGTGAGGCGAAAAAGTATGTTTGGGATGATCCTTTTCTCTTTAGGATAGGAGGAGATAGAGTCCTTAGACGTTGTGTGTCGAGGGAGGAAGGTTGGAACATTATAAAGCATGTGCATGAGGGCCTTACGGGAGGACATCATGGTGCACACGCCACCGCCCAAAAGGTATTTGATTGTGGTTTCTATTGGCCTACCGTTCTTAGAGATGCCGAGGAGTTCGTGAAGATGTGTGATGCATGTCAACGAACCGGCAATATTTCCGCCAAAGATGAGATGCCTCAAAATCCGATACAAGTAGTAGAGGTTTTTGATGTTTGGGGCATCGATTTCATGGGACCCTTCCCAAATTCCAAAGGAAACCGTTACATACTTGTGGCAATCGATTACGTTTCTAAATGGGTTGAGGCTCAAGCTCTTCCCACAAACGAAGCCCGAGTAGTGTTGACGTTCCTTAAAAAGCTCTTTTCACGTTTCGGTACTCCTAAAGCCCTAATTAGTGACCGTGGTACTCACTTTTGCAATGCATTGATGGAGAAGTTGCTTGCACGCTACGGTGTCACTCATCGTTTATCTACCGCATATCATCCACAAACGAGTGGACAAGTGGAGAATGTGAATTGCGGTATTAAACGAATCCTAGAGAAGACCGTTGGTAAGAATAGGAAAGATTGGACCGACAAGCTAGACGATGCATTGTGGGCGTTTAGAACCGCCTACAAGACCCCTTTAGGAACTACACCTTTCATGATCGTCTACGGAAAAGCTTGTCATCTCCCCGTCGAGTTAGAGCATAGGGCGCTTTGGGCCTTGAAAACTGTTAATTTAGATATGACCGAAGCCGCTAGGAAGCGGTTCTTTCAAATTCATGAGCTTGAGGAGCTTAGAGATACGGCATATGCTCGATCGTTGGGAATGAAGGAGAAAACGAAGTTGTTGCATGATAGGAGGTTAAGGAAAGTGAAAGAGTTCAGCAAAGGCGATAAAGTGCTTCTCTACAACTCGAGATTGAAGCTCTTTGCGGGAAAATTGAAATCGAAGTGGTCGGGACCTTTTATGGTTCATTACGTGTTTTCGTATGGAGCGGTGGAGATCATGGATGAGAAGGATTGCCGTAGTTGGAAGGTGAATGGCCATCGTTTGAAGCACTACCTTGGAGGAGCGATAAACAAGGATGAGAGGGAGGTAACTCCTCTCGAAATCCCACCTAAAGCCGCCAATTAGTGTTTTGGGTGAAAGCCCAAGTGTACATTTTGTATTGTTTGTATAAGAGTCTTCGTTTGAGTTTTTATGTGTTTTAACGCATTTTTCCGTAGTTTTTCGGTTTGTGTTTTGCGTCTTTGAGAATTTTGCAGGATTCGTTACCGGATTGGAACGGGAAAAAGCATGAGAAAGGAGGTCCCAGGTATGTGTTTTTGACACTTAGAAAAAAATTTGAGGTTTTGGGATGGTTTGTTAAAAGGTTGAAAATTTTTCTAAGTCCCACACAACAATTTTCCTCGAAACCTTCTGTGAAAAACGACCCCTGGCGTGACGCCAAGGGCCGTCGCGTCACGCTAGGGGAAAAGGTTCAAATTTAAATAAAATGGTAGCGACGCGCGACGCGAGGCCCCCCCGACCCTCAACGCGTCACGCGAGGCCCCCAAGACCCGGTTTAAAATCTTTTGTCGTGAACCTGTTACTGAATTAAATCCTTTTTCACAACTACAAACCCTAATCGCGAATCACACTAAATTCATCATAACTCACTCGTTTCTTCATCAAATTCCTCCATTCTTCTTCCTAAATCACCACAATCACATTCCCCACAATCCTAGCCACCAATTTCACCCGATTTCGCGCTATTTTGTCGGGTTTTTGGCCGATTTCGTGCACCACAACTTCAAGACTTAATTTTTCTTGCCAAATCCGAATCCAAGGTATGATTTTTGTGATTTCTCACTAGTAGGTAACCTTTTTGTTCGTTTGTAGTGTCGGGTCAGTCATGTTTTAGGTCTAGGGTTTGTTTAGGTTGCTAAAGTTAGGATTTTTGACCCGTTTGAGATGTTAGTGGTATGCGGGAGGCTATGTTTGGGATGTTTGCATATATTGGGGCTTGCGGATGGTTCGGGTTGGTTTGATTGGGGTTGTTTGAGACGTGTGAGGTATGTTTGGACAACTAGACAACATGTTTGAGCTTTACGGGATTGTTTGGCTAAACGAAAGATTTTTTGCTAAAAAAAATATATGTTTTTGAACTGATTTTTGCAAATGTCATTGGTTTTCTAAACGAATTTTGTTACCACAAACGTTGAGTTAAGGTTTAAAAGTTCAAACTCTCATGTGTTTCGCCTCAAGTGTGGGGATATTTCGGCACTTAGGCTTAATTGAGGACAATTAAAGTGCCGGGAGGAGATAGTGTACATTGAGTCTTAGGTCGTGCGAGTAGTGAGTCTAGTATTAGTCTTAGAGTTATGTTTTGCGTCGTAGTGTCGTTTTTTAGTGTCGTTAGTGTCGTTTTAGTCGTAATAGGGTCGTGTTTAGTGTCATTGCACGTACTATTGCATCGCTTGACTTTAAGCCACTTCGCTCGTACTCAATCTCCATTCGGGCGAGGTTTGGTTTATTTTTGAGATGATTATGCAATATGCAATTATTTCACACAACGGCCGCGAATGAAATGCTATACGGCCGTCGTGTGACTGTATATTATTATATTATTATAATTTTCGTAAAAAAAAAATTAAAAACACCAAAAAAATAGTTTGTGATTGCTAATTTTCTGCATTGTTTTCTTGTCAAATCTTGTTTGTTTTGCAGAAATATGTCGGGTGAAGGTTCCTCGTCAAACCCAAGAAAGAGAAAGATCAAGTATCGGGGGAATGAGAGGAAGGTGTATTCCCGGATTGAGCGGATTATTGATCATCCGGTTTTAGATTTTGAGGAAGGCAGTGAGGAGAGAAAGAAGCTGAAGAAGTATGCGGACACTATTATGTTGGAGCACCGCACGATAAACTGGGATTGGTTGCAAACTATGGGAGCAAGTGAGAGGGTGGCAGAGTTGTTAGGGCCACGATTGAGAGCGGCAGTGGATTGCCGTTGGCCGCAATATAATGAAATTACCCTTGAGTTCCACTGTACTTTCCGTCATAAAGAGGGTACCTTCGCGGAACATAATGCGGTGTCGTTTTCTTTGGGTCGAAATCTGTATGAGATGAGTATCCCGCAGTTTGGAGTAGCCTTGGGTTTCTATAATGAGGAGGAGGTGAAGTCTGATGAGTTTGTGAGTGGGTTAAGGGGTGTGTATAATCACCCTAGGCCGATGTGTTTGGATTCGGCAGATTTGGAGAGATTTTGGGATGGTATTGCGACCCAACCGTTCGCCCAAACGAACATTATCACAGCTGTTCGTGACCCCATATATAGGTACATTTTGAAAATATTGGCGACGACGATTGTGGCGAGAAAATCAGGTGAGAATAAAGCAAACTGGCTGGATCTTTTTGCTTTAATGTGTATGGTGGAGAAAAGAAACTAGAATCTGGCGAGTTTCTTTGCATGGTCGTGCAGTAGGCCGCGTCGGGGAGGAAAAAGGGCTGCTATGGATCTTGGGCCGTACATAGCCAGGTTGGCAGGAAATATTCGGGGTTTTAAAAAATATCATGCGGAGGAGATGCATTTGAGTTTCCCAACGGCGTATTGGGGTATTGCCGAGTTGCAGTTAGCGGGGGTTTTGACACATAAGGACCCGCCACAATGGAACTATGAAGTGGGTGCTCCTCCAGCACGACAGCCGGCACCTCGACGTAGGCGTGAGCCTCCTCCACAGCAACCAGCTAGACAGCAGAGACCCGACCCGTTCACGCCCGAGGCTGCTTTTGACTGTACACAGCAGAGGTTTACTCAGATGGAAGATATGATGCGGGTTAATCAGCAGTGGACGATGCAGAGCCACC
The DNA here is from genome assembly GCA_030545235.1 of Helianthus tuberosus. Lineage (NCBI taxonomy): Eukaryota > Viridiplantae > Streptophyta > Magnoliopsida > Asterales > Asteraceae > Helianthus > Helianthus tuberosus. The sequence goes on from CM060427.1 coordinate 18,754,084, forward strand.
ACCGACAGGATGACATGCTCAGGTACATGATGTCGGGTATGTCACTTAATGCTCCGATACCACCGCCTTTTGCTGGGTTGTTACCTCCACCAGTTTATGGAGGCGAGCAGCAGACCCCGTATGTTTATGGTCAGTACCCGGGGTATGACCAGTGGGGAGGGCGGAGTGGTTATGATTACAGTGGTCAGTTCGGGTGGCAGCAGGCGGGAGGCTCAGGTACACAGCAGATGGATGAGGATTCTGAGGATGAGGAGTGATGGAGCGGACTGAAGCATCATATATCCTTTGATGTTTTATTTTATTTATGCTGTTTTGGTAGATTCGATATGGTTGTATTAGCAGACATATTTTTATTTTTCGTTTGAACTTGGATTTGTGGAACGATGAACGCTTGGTAGTAGTTGGTTTGGTATGTTATGTTTGTTCTAGGTTGATGATTTGGAGCCGCTTTCCGTTCGTGTGTGAGGGAGTTTGGTATTGTTTGCTGAGCACGTTCGGTATTGGAGGGCTATGTGGAAACGACTGGCACTTTGACAGTCTCACATATACAGCTAAGTCGTTTCCCTTTTTGTTGTTGTTGTATATTTTTATCTTTTTCGTTTGCAGTCTTTATTTCTTAGGTAGTTGTTGAGTCGTATTTATGTTCTTGCACTAGGGACAATGCAATCTCTAAGTGTGGGGATGGGATACTTGTAAATATTTGAGTCATAAAAAGTTGAAAAACACAAAAAAAAAAAAAATTAAAAATTTTGAAAAATACAAAAAAAAATTAAAAAATAGAAAATGTCTTTCGAATAAAAAAAGAAGTTTGCAATTAAAGCGGAAAATGATAGAAAAAGTGAATTTTTGCTCGGGTTCGAATAATAATAATATGAGATTATAATAAACCGAGTTTGCGTCTAGTTTGGGATATGTGGATAGGCCCGGGTTTGGTTTTAAGTCCCTTTGAGCTAATATACCTTAATTGTCGGTCTGCTAGTGGGTTCTCGCCTGGGAAATATGGGAAACTAAAACTGCCAATAAGAGTATAAGGGGCACCGTTATAAGTTAAAACCGTTAGAGTTTGTGATCATGCTAGAAAAAAATAGAATAAAAGTGAGCTAGAAACTAAATGAAAGTAGCACATTCCTATGTAATCTGTGATTGGGGATAGCGACTCTACAGTCGGAATACTGCTTGGTTAGGGAAAGCATCGTCTAGACTCACTTGAAAAAAAAAAGCAATAGAAAAAAAAAGGTTGATTGTAAACTCTCTTGGTTTTGATATAAGACGGTTAGGAATTGGTCAAATGATCGTTCTTTTAGTCCTATAAGCTTGAGGTGGGAGTAGGTGGACCGTAGATTCTAGTGTGAGACCCTAGGTAGACTGACCGCACTTAAACTAAATTTACATGACAAGGGTTTAGGATTGAATTCGGGTTTAAAGTGGATAAGTATATTCGCAATCGCAGCTAACGCGAATCTTGGTTTTAATTAATTATACCTATACTTTTGGCCTGAGTAATTATTTTTTTCTGATTCCGTTGCATAATTCTTTTTCGAGGACGAAAAAAGAGTAAGTGTGGGGATGTTTGATGTACTGAAAAGTACATATGTATATAGTGTATATTTTGGTCAGTTTTTAGTCGTTTCGAGTCTGTTTTAGGTTAGAATTATGATACTGCTGACGTTAAGCTTTGATTTCAGGTCCCGTAGCTTAAAGTGTTGAAAAACGAGTAAAAACGAGCAGTTCGGAAGAAAAACGGGATCCGTACGCGCGTCGGAGAAGCTGGAAATCGGAAAAATAATAAAAAAAAATAAGAAAATCACTTTTGGGAAGCAACGCGTGACGCCACACACCCCCTAGCGTCACGCGAGGACCTTGATTTTGACCGGATTGACTTTCAGCTAGGGTTTTGACTTTAATTTTCCAAGAAACATTATAGAAACCCTAATTACGAAATTAAGCAATCTTGGAGCATTCTTTGAAGGCAATCGGAGATTTGAAGGCACGGGAATCATTGGTACGAGTCGGAGTCGAAGAATCGAAGAATCAATCGGGTTTTCTAATCCCTTGTTTTATCGATTACTTTCTTTGAACTTTGTTACAATGAATTCTGTTTTAGACATCTTTGTTTTGTGTTTAATTACTGAGATGCTTGGCTAAATATTTAAACCACCTAGACTATGATGAATGGATTAATATAAAGATTTTACCTTTTTCGTTATTTGCACGATGTTTATGGATTGATTGTGTTTAGTAAAAGGTTTGATTTAATGATTTGATGTGTATGCGTGCTTTGATTTGGTTTGTTATTGTTATTTGCTTCATATGATTCTTAGTGACGGTCTATATCACAACGTAGAGTCATATTAGGGTTTAGGGTTTCGGTGAGTGTCTATATCACATAAGAAAACCTTCACTCTTTAGGGAGAATCGCGCGATAACCTCTAGAAGTAATTGATAATAATTTGCTAGGTCTTAGTGTTCTACTAGTCCTAATAACTGGGAAGTGAGGGGCTATTGGTAGGTCTTACCCGGCGAATTGCTTTAGATAGGCCTTGGGAAAGGTTATGTCTTGGTTTACCTGTCGGTCTTATTAGTCTATCAAGTCAAATCTATTACTTCAGATTACCCTAGACCTAGAATTGGGAAAGAATAGGTCAACATTAGGGTACTTACACAATAATTAGACGACTGGGAAGAAATCTAATAACCGGTAGAATTAACGGCCTAGGTAGTGCCACAGGTTTCTCCTTGAGAAGGGTCGAGGGGCCTCGATGGTTCTTAATAGGTTTAGTATTTTAAGATCCCGGTTCCATAACTCGTGCATTTAACTTAATTGGTAATCTCTTAAAAACAATCCAGGATTCTTGTCTAGGTGGTCTAGTTCTCACATAAGAAAAGTTCACAGTCATCATTCGTTTTTAGTCTAGTCTTAGTTAATTTAGTAGTCTAATATAGATTTCCTTAGTTTTCAGTAACCCCCCCTAAAACAAATAAACAGTTTGAGTCGTGTCTGTCAGTGTCTTGTCAGAGTCTAGTTTACGTGATAAATAGAGTCTCGTGGTTCGATATCCGGACTTCCTAGGTTATACTACATTGATCGGTACACTTGCCGATTGTGTGGTTTAGGTCGAGTCTAGAATTAAAGCTTTTTAGTGTCTAGTTTAGAGAGTCTTATTTAGTTAATTTTTGTAGTCTGTTTAGCACACATCAACTGTCGAACCCGACTTGTGGAAATGTTACTCCTTGACCAGGTGGTAACAAATTTTGTATACAAAACCCCAACATACTCATCATAATTGTATTCTTACAAATACTCAATAACTGTTATTCGCATGGAAAAGTATTGAAGGTTTTGTAAAACAGTTAACAAAAGGTTTACAAAAATGGATCAACTTACATTGTTGTTTTAGATTTTCCGTAAGGATTTCCTGGTGATAATCTAAAATTTACACAAATGCACACGCGTTAGTATAATAACCCTTTTTAACATTAGTAATACCCTCCCCGATACGGCATTCCAACGACTACGTCGGGCAGAACCTCGACAGCCATTACGGAACCCTAGATCAATCGGGCAGCGTATCTAATACGTATCCAGGGGTTATAATACTTACAACGGAGCAGAACTTTGCTAATTAGGGGGGTATAATACCCGCGTATTATGCCTAATATTTAGAAATAGAGATTGAGAAAAGAAAGATGGACGAACTGACTGAAGATCCGAGGCCTCCTTTATATAGTTACTGATCTTGATCTTGTCACGGCCCGCGTAACACAAGCACAGGGCCTACGCGGCCCGCGTTGACTCCAGGTCAACGTGTAGCTTCTCCGGGTCACTATCTAGCCTCGACATGTGTTGGGCCATGTGGCGGCCCAGGGCCGTGCCACCTTTTAAGCTTACGCGGCCCGCTTAAGGGTTGGTGTGAGGTTACGCGGCCCGCCTCAACTTAAATTTTCAGTTTTTAATTATTTTTAATACTATTTTATGTATTTGATCCCCGTTTTCGCGTTGGAGTGTATTTTGGGGCATAATGGGATATTTTAAAATATACTAGGGTGTCAGTTTTATTGAGGATTGTTACATCCTCCCCACCTTGTTTTAGAGCTCGTCCTCGAGATCTTCTGGAACAAGTGTGGATATTTCCTTTGTATTTCAGATTCAAGCTCCCATGTATACTCAGGTCCTCTTTTGGAGTCCCACTTCACTTTGACCAGAACTAATCTCTTATGTTTGAGGTTCTTGACTTTCCTATCTTCAATCTGTAGAGGCCTTTTTACAAACTTGAGTTGTTCATTTACCTCTATATCCTTAAGAGGTACCATTAGTGATTTATCAGCTAAACACTTTCTAAGATTAGATACATGAAATACATCATGTATTCCTGCCATTTCCTCTGGCAGTTGCAGCTGATAGGCTACAAGTCCTATTCTTCTAATAATCTCAAAAGGTCCAATATACCTGGGATTTAGCTTTCCCCGTTTGATGAATCTTACCACTCCTTTCCAAGGAGAGACCTTCAACAATACTTTGTCTCCTACTTGAAATTCCAATGGCTTACGTCTGTTAGCAGCATAGCTCTTTTGTCGACCACGTGCTGCTTTCAGTCGTTCTTTGACTTAAATAATCTTGTCAGTTGTCTCTTGTACTATCTCAGGTCCAGATAGTTGCTTTTCCCCAATTTCTGCCCAACAGACTGGGGTTCGGCAATTTCGTCCATAAAGTGCTTCGAATGGTGCAGCATTGATACTTGTGCGATAACTATTATTATAAGAAAATTCTATTAAAGGTAAGTGATCGTCCCAATTACCTCCGAAATCAATTACATAAGCTCTAAGCATGTCCTCTGTTGTCTGAATTGTTCTTTCGCTTTGTCCGTCTGTTTGAGGATGATAAGCGGTGCTCAGATTTAACTTGGTTGCCATTGCCTTTTGGAAACTTGACAAAAAATGAGAGGTAAATCGGCTATCCCTATCAGAAACGATTGATAAGGGAATTCCATGTAAAGAAACTATTTCATTTACATATAATTTAGCTAGCTGTTCCATATTGAAAGTTTCCTTCATTGGTAGGAAATGAGCTGACTTGGTTAGCCTGTCTACAATCACCCAGATTGTATCATTACCTTTCTTTGTTTTGGGTAATTTAGTAACAAAATCCATTGTTATCAATTCCCATTTCCATACTAGCATTTCTAGTTGCTGTAACAAACCTGAGGGTTTCTGGTGTTCAGCTTTAACTTGTGAACAAGCTAAACATTTAGAAACATAGGCTGCTATGTCCTTTTTCATTCCTATCCACCAGGAATTTTTCCTTAAATCCTGGTACATTTTATCACTTCCTGGATGCATTGTATACTTAGACTTATGGGCTTCTTCTAATATACGATGACGTAGGTTTCCTAATTTAGGTATCCACATTCTCTTTTTATGGAATCTCCATATTCCATTTGTTCCTTGTTCTAATTCTTTTAGCATACCTCTTAATTTTTCAGTATCATCCTTGATTACTGATTCTTGTGCTTTTCTGATTTGTTCATTTAAATCTACTTGTAGATTTAATTTAAGAGAACGTACCCTTTTTGGCTTTTCATGATACTTTCGGCTTAAAGCATCTGCCACTATATTTGCTTTTCCTTCATGATACTGGATATCACAATCATAGTCGCTAAGCATCTCCATCCAGCGTCTTTGTCTCATATTCAACTCCTTTTGCCCAAAAACATACCTTAAACTCTTATGATCAGTGAATATGGTAAACTTACTACCATAAAGCTAATGTCTCCAAATCTTAAGGGCAAAAATTATAGTTCCTAATTCCAAATCATGGGTTGAATAATTCCTTTCATGATTCTTAAGTTGCGTAGATGCATAAGCTATAACCTTTTGGCGTTGCATTAATACACATCCATAACCAAATTTAGAAGCGTCACAATAGACTACAAAGTCTTCAGTTCCTTCTGGTAACGCTAATATGGGTGTATGGGTTAATTTATGCTTAAGAATTCTAAATGTTTCTTCTTGTTTTGGTCCCCATTCAAACTTAATGGATTTACAGGTTACTTAGTTTAAGGAATGGCTATTCTAGAAAAATCTTGAATAAATCTTCTATAATAACCGGCCAATCCTAAGAAACTTCTAACCTCAGTTGGTGACTCAGGGGTTTTCCATTTAATAATCGCCTCGGTCTTTGTTGGATCCACATGAATTCCTTCATGGTTCACTAAGTGTCCAAGAAATTGTACCTGTTCTAGCCAAAACTCGCACTTTGAAAATTTAGCATAAAGCTTTTCCTTTCTTAATAGACTTAAAAGTGCGTGCAAATGCTTTGCATGAATCTTCCCTATTTTTAGAATAAATGAGAATATCATCTATGAAGACGATTATGAATTTATCCAAATATGGCTTACATATTCGGTTCATCATGTCCATAAATGCGGCTAGGGCATTGGTTAAACCAAATGGCATGACAGTAAATTCATAACGACCATACCTTGTTCTGAAGGCGGTCTTAGGAATGTCCTCTTCCTGTACCTTTAATTGATGATATCCTGGCCTTAAATCGATTTTAGAGAAAAATCGAGCTCCTTGCAGTTGATCAAACAGATCATCGATTCTCGGTAATGGGTACCGATTCTTAATCGTGACTTTGTTCAATTCACGGTAGTCAATGCACATACGCATTGATCCGTCCTTCTTTTTAACGAACAGTATCGGCGCTCCCCATGGCGATGAACTTGGCTGTATAAATCCTTTCTCCAATAACTCATCTAACTGTTTCTTTAGTTCTTGCATTTTTGCGGGTGCCAAACGGTAGGGTGCTTTGGCAATTGGTGCTGTTCCTGGTAGCAGATGGATTCTGAATTCAACTTCTCTGTCTGGTGGTAGTCCTGGTAATTCTTCTAGAAATACATCTGAAAACTGAGACACTACTGGAATGTCTTTTAGTTCTTTTCCTTTAGTGTTAGTGATTATAGAAATCAAATACACTATAGAGCCTTTTCTTATATAGCTTGCAGTTTTCATCACAGAGATGAATTTAGTAGACCTAGAGGGTTTATCTCCTTTTAATGTGATATTTTTACCTTTCGGTGAATTTACTTGAATTGACTTTTGATCACATAAAATACTAGCTTTATTGACTATTAACCAATCCATTCCTAAAACAATATCAAATCCTGCCAGATTCATAGGATAAAGGTTTGCCCTAAACTTCTGATTTAAAATTTCTACTCTTGCTCCCTGCAAGAATTCAGAAATTCTAACTGTTTCTCCATTAGCTGTCTCCACTAGACATTCTTGTGGTAGTTTAGTTAATGACTGATTTAGAAGTTTGCAAAACAAAGTATTAATGAAACTTTGGTTTGCACCAGAGTCAAATAATACCTTAGCAAAAACATCATTAACTAAAAACGTACCAGCTATCACGTCTGGAATCATCTTGGCTTCATCTGCAGTCAGAACGAATGCTCTAGCATTTTTAGTGTTCCTGTTGTTCACAGCTGGAGCCAATTTTGGACAATTCAGCTTGATGTGACCTTTTTCTCCACAGTTGTAGCATAGTCCGTTACTGGATTTTCTCCTGCAATCTTCTTCCTTATGTCCTGGCATCTTGCAGAAATTGCAAAGAGTAGAGCATTTTCCCGAATGCTTTTTCTTGCAGACCTTACAGAATGGTGCAGAGGTAGAACCTATATTCCTACGGTTGTAATTCCCAGAACGGAATTCTTGAGTAAGGCTTTGGGTTAGGTTTCTTCTCTGATCTTCTTCCCTAGTACGGATTAACTCATCTGTCAAGGTATTGGCTAGTTCTACAGCTTCTTCTATAGTTTGAGGTCTAGCTGCCTTGACTAGATGTCTAATCTCTCCAATTAATCCCCATATATAACGGGAGATTAATACCGGTTCAGGTGATGCAAGGGTTGGTACTATTCTAGCATATTCAAAGAATGTGGTAGTATAACCCTTACTATCTATTCCGGTCATTCTTAAGTTTAAGAACTTATTAGCTATATGTTCCTTTTCATTAGGAGGGCAAAATTTCCTTTCTACCGTATTTTTAAATTCCTCTCATTCCATGTTGTATACCCTATCACTTCCTCTTGACTGGAGGATAGTGTTCCACCACTCTAAGGCTGAGTTCTTAAACAGATTAGAAGCAAACATTATTTTATCTTCTTCAGCACATTTGCTTATTTTTAAAACAGCCTCAGTTTTCTCTATCCAGCGTAGGGCTGCAATGGGTCCTTCATTGCCCGAGAATTCTATTGGTTTACAGGACCAGAATTCTTTGTAAGAACAACCATAAGGCATGGTTCTTCTTCTTTTGGGAATGGGTACTTGAAGTACGGGTCCATTGTTCACGCTGTTTTCTGGTTCGATTGGTAGCTTACTGCTATGCTTACTTTTATTATTCGCTTCTTGAATCCTTTGAATAATAAATGACATTGCATCTATGATTCCTTGTGCCACTATATGTTGAACGGCACTATTATCCATTTGGTTTCCATTGTTATTGATGCTCGGATTCTCATTAACCACGTTAATGTTACTCTGGTTATCATTATTCAGATTTCCTTGATTTCCTTCGTCGGCCATCTGAATTTTAAACATTTACCCCGTATTAATATCACAAAATAATATTTTAATATAGTCAATCACATGACACGCATTTTGGGCAAAAGCGTCGATCATTGCGACTTTACTCTATTCATCTACTATATATCTATTACACACCAGTACTAAAATAAAATTACAATACCAACTGAAATAAATAATAGTAGGCATCCGTACACACATATTTTATTATTATTATTATTATTACTATTACCGTCTCCATTCTCACATTTACGGATATGGATTCATCCAAAAATCCATATTGCGCTCGTCGTACTTCCAGACGAGTCGCTCTCCCAACTGTCTCATTCTCTCACTGCTTTCTAAAATTTCCTCACCAAATGTCCTAAGTTCTTGTACGTTTTCTGCACTCATTGGGGGTGCAGGTTCTAGGACTGGGTTTGGAATCTGGGGTGCGGGTTCCTGATATGGGGGTGTAGGTGCCTGAAATCGGTAAGGATCTTCTAAAATCTCCCTAACGTATTCATCTTGGTAATAGGGATCTAAAGGGTCCATACCTGGGTAGGCTCCTAAGTTCTGCATGGGTGTGTCTTCATGTATCGGGTAGCGTTGCACATAGTCCCTAACTTCATCCCACCAGGGATCGTAATTTGGGTCTAGGGGGTTTGGTGCAGGTACCCTAGGGATTTCTTTCGGATTGAAGTCATGCATCCCTACTTGGTTTTCAGGGTTTTCTATCTCCATCGGTTGGTCAGGGATTGGTGGCTGTGGTTGGGGTGCTATTATTTGCCCCAAATTAGGGTCAGCTGCAGTGGTTGCTAGGATGTGAATATTGGCTATACCCCTATTGATCATATCCTGGGCATAGGCGTCTGTCACTCTCTTGGCTGCGGCTAGTACCCTCTGTTCTTGTAACTTTTTCATACGTTTTCTACGCTCGTGTGCCCCTCGACTAAACCATCCCCTCTTTTTCTGAGGAAATGGCTCTTCTGACTGAGCCTTAAACACAAAGATTCCTTCTTCCGTATCAGCAGAATACCCTGAGAGGGCAGGCTGAGAAGAGGAGGTGCCTTCGCTTCTAGGCGAACCAGACAATTGACGGTACGCGTCAGATGGTCCTTGGTCGCTCATACTGTAAACTAACAAATAGTCAAATAACACATAGCAATAAAATACAGTTATGCACGTATTTCCGTAATTTATTTCCTAACACTTTACATTTTTGATGTCAGCAGAACACCTCTGTGGCTGAATCAGTGGCTTAGCTCTGATACCACCTCCTGTCGCAACCCCCGATCCCACTTCCCCGGGGCTTAGATCGAACTGAGTTGAGTCGCGTCCACATAAAGTGTACCAACAACAACAACAACAACAATAATAATAATAATAATGAAATATATATATATACATATATGTATATATATATATGTGTGTGTGTGTGTGTGTGTGTAACTTGAGAAAAAAATAATCAAATCAACTAAACTAGATAATCCTATAGCTACTGATGCATACTAGTATTGTATTTTAAATTTCAGTTGTGGTTTGTATTAGATGCATAATATATAAAATAGACTAAATGTCGCAATGCACGACGATTTTGATCAATATGTTGATTGTGTGAGTATTTGTCGCAACCCCCGATACCACTTCCCCGGGAATGGGCGGTCGCGAGCCAGTTTCGGTGGTATCTCGTATTGTCTAATTTGGCAGCGGAATTTTTCATCAGAACCGTAGTTAGGAAATATTTGATCAGAGTAAAATACCACATTTTCATAGTATTAAACAAATGGGTTAAAACCCAAGTTCATAAGACACACGTTTTCATAGGAATAAATCCTATTTGTTTAATAAAAACATCTATTTTATTTTTAGGTAACTTTATTGCCACTTTTCCAAGCCTTCAGTGCTGTCCAGCTGGCTTCTATTTGGCTTTCACATTTTGTTACCTGAAACGCGTTTTAAAAACATTTGTCAGTGGGAAATATTGGTGAGTGAATCCCAGTTTAATCAAGTTTAAGTAAAAATCCTAGTGTATAGTATTGAGGGCGATCTCGCAATTATATTTGTTTCCAAGACATATCAATTAACATCCATGGTACTGTCAAACCCGACTTGTGGAAATGTTACTCCTTGACCAGGTGGTAACAAATTTTGTATACAAAACCCCAACATACTCATCATAATTGTATTCTTACAAATACTCAATAACTGTTATTCGCATGGAAAAGTATTGAAGGTTTTGTAAAACAGTTAACAAAACGTTTACAAAAAGTGGATCAACTCACATTGCTGTTTTAGATTTTCCGTAAGGATTTCCTGGTGATAATCTAAAATTTACATAAATGCACATGCGTTAGTATAATAACCCATTTTAACATTAGTAATACCCTCCCCGAGATGGCATTCCAACGACTACGTCGGGCGGAACCTCGACATCCGTTACGGAACCCTAGATCAATCGGGCAGCGTATCTAATACGTATTCAGGGGTTATAATACTTACAACGGAGCAGAACTTCGCTAATTAGGGGGTATAATACACGCGTATTATGCCTAATATTTAGAAATTGAGATTGAGAAAAGAAAGATGGACGAACTGACTGAAGATCTGAGGCCTCCTTTATATAGTTGCTGATCTTGATCTTGTCGCGGCCCGCGTAACACAAGCACAGGGCCTACGCGGCCCGCGTTGACTCCAGGTCAACGTGTAGCTTGTCCGGGTCACTATCTAGCCTCTACATGTGTTGGGCCACCTGGCGGCCCAGGGCCGTGCCACCTTTTAAGCTTACGCGACCCGCGTAAGGGTTGGGGTGGGGTTACGCGGCCCGCCTCAACTTAAATTTTCAGTTTTTTATTATTTTTAATACTATTTAATGTATTTGAGGCCCGTTTTCGCGTATGGAGTGTATTTTGGGACATAATGGGATATTTTAAAATATACTAGGGTGTCGGAAATATTATGAGGGTGTCGGTTTTATTGAGGATTGTTACAGTATTCGCATTAAACATTACTCTGTGATATTAATCCTTGGTAATTGTTTACAATCCAGATGGCCAACCAAGCAAATTAGGAAAACCAGAATCATGGTAATCAGATAAATAATAGTGCCATTCGACACATAGTAACCCAAGGAATTAGAGATGCTATGTCATATTTCATCCAAAACGTTAGAGAAGTGGAAAATAATAAAAGTAATAGTGGAAGTAAGTGATCACATACTGAACCCAGTCACAGCATGAACAATGGATCGTTACTTGAATTGCCAATTCCAAAAAGAAGAAGAACCATATCTTATGGTTGTTCTTACAAAGAATTCTGGTCCTGTAAACCTATAGAATTCTCGGGCAATGAAGGAGCCATTGTAGCTCTACGCTGGATAGAAAAGACTGAAGCAGCCTTAAAAATAAGCAAGTGTGTAGAGGAAGACAAAATCATCTTTGCTTCCAATCTGTTTAAGAATGCTAGAACACTATTCTCCAGTCTAGGGGAAGTGACAAAGTCTATAATATGGAATGGACTGAGTTTAAGAATATGGTTGAAAGGAAGTTCTGTCCACCCAATGAAAAAGAACAGATAGCCAATAAGTTCTTAAACCTTAGAATGAATGGAGTAGACTGTAAGGGTTACACTACTATATTCTTCGAATACGCTAGAATAGTGCCAACCCTAGCATCACCAGAACCGGTATTAATCTCCCGTTACATCTGGGAATTAATCAGTGAGATTAGACATGTAGTAAAGGCAGCTAGACCACAAACCATGGAAGAAGCTGTAGAACTAGAAAATACCTTGACAAATGAACTAGTACTTACACAAGAAGAGAACCAGAGAAAGAACCTAGCTCAGAAACTTACCCAGGAATTCCGCTATGGAAATTCCAACCGTGGGAAGAATGTAGGTTCCACTTCCACTCCTTACTGCAAGTATTGCAAAAGAAAGCATTCTGGAAGATGTTCCATATATTGTAATTTCTGCAAAATATCTGGGCATAAGGAAGAAGACTGCAGGAAGAAACCTAACAATAAGATATGCTATAATTGTGGAGATAATGGACATATTAAGCCGAACTATCCGAAACTAGCTCTAGCCATGAACAACAAGACTGCTAAGAATGCTAGGGCATTTTTTCTGATAGCCGAAGAGGCAAAGATGATTCCGGATGTGATTGCTGGTACGTTTTTAGTTAATGATATTTTTGCTAAAGTATTATTTGATTCTAGTGTGAACCAAAGTTTTATTAATACTTCATTTTGCAAAATTCTCAACCAACCATTAACTAAACTCCAACAAGAGTGTCTAGTAGAGACAACAAATGGAGAATACATTAAGATTTCTGAAATCTTGCAGGGAGCAAGAATAGAAATTTTAAACCAAAATTTTATTGCTAATCTTTACCCAATGAATCTGGCTGGATTTAATATCGTGTTAGGAATGGATTGGTTAGTAGCCAATAAAGACAGTATTCTATGTGATCAAAAGTCAATTCAAATAAGTTCACCAAAGGGTGAAAAGATCACAATTAAAGGAAATAAGCCATCCAGATCCGCGAAATTCAACTTTGTGATGAATACTGCAAGTTGTGCAAGGAAAGGATCACTAGTGTATATGATTTCCATAATCATAAACACTAAAGGAAAAAAATTGAAAGATATTCCCGTAGTATCTCAATTCTCAGATGTGTTTCCAGAAGAATTACCAGGACTACCGCCGAACAGGGAAGTTAAATTTAGAATTCACCTGCTACCAAAAACAGCACCAATTGCCAAGGCACCTTACCGTTTGGAGCCAACAGAGATGCAAGAACTGAAGAAACTGTTGGACGAACTTTTGGAGAAATGATTCATACAGCCAAGTTCATCACCTTGGGGAGCACCGATCTTGTTTGTCAAGAAGAAGACGGGTCAATGCATATGTGCATTGATTACCGAGAATTGAACAAAGTCAATTAAAAATCGGTACCCATTACCGAGAATCGATTATCTGTTCGATCAACTAAAAGGAGCTTGTCTCTTTTCAAAGATCGATTTACGCTCAGTATATCATCAATTAAAGGTACAGGAAGAGGACATTCCTAAGACCGCCTTCAGAACAAGGTATGGCCATTATGAATTTACTGTCATGCCATTTGGTCTAACCAATGCCCAGCTGCATTTATGGACATGATGAACCGAATATGTAAGCCATATTTGGATAAATTCATAATTGTCTTTATAGATGATATTCTCATTTACTCTAAGAGTAAAGAGGAACATGCAACGCATCTGCATGCACTCCTAAATTTGCTGAGAAAAGAAAAGCTTTATGCTAAATTTTCGAAATGCGAATTTTGGTTAGAAGAAGTGAAATTTCTTGGACATTTAGTAAATGATGAAGGGGTTCATGTGGATTCCACAAAGATTGAGGCGATTACTAAATGGAAAGTCCCTAAATCACCAACGGAGGTTAGAAGTTTTCTAGGACTAGCCGGTTATTATAGACGGTTTATCCAAGATTTTTCTAGAATAACCATTCCCTTAACCAAGTTAACCTGTAAATCTGTTAAGTTTGAATGGGGACCAAATAGGAAGAAGCCTTTAGAATTCTTAAGCAAAGATTAACCAACGCACCCATACTAGCGTTACCAGAAGGAACTGAAGACTTTGAAGTCTATTGTGACGCTTCTAAGTTAGGTTATGGATGTGTGTTGATGCAACGTCAAAAGGTGATAGCCTATGCCTCTAGAAAACTTAAGAATCATGAAGAAAATTACTCAACCCATGATTTAGAATTAGGAGACATAATTTTTGCCCTTAAGATTTGGAGACACTATTTATATGGAAATAAATTTGTTATCTTCACCGATCATAAGAGTTTAAGGTATATTTTTTGGGAAAAATAGTTAAATATGAGACAGAGACGCTGGATGGAATTTCTTAGTGATTACGATTGTAATATCCATTACCATGCAGGAAAGGCTAATGCAGTAGCTGATGCTTTAAGTCGAAAATATCATGAGAAACGAACAAAAGTACGTTCTCTTAAATTAAATCTACAGGTAGATTTAAATGAGCAAATTAGATCCATACAAGAATCAGTAATCAAGGACGATACTGGAAAATTGAAAGGAATGATTAAGTAAATAGAACAAGGAATAGATGGAATTTGGAGATTCCATAAGAAAAGGATGTGGATACCTAAACTAGGAAACCTACGCCACCAAATATTAGAAGAAGCCCATAAGTCTAAGTATACGATACATCCTGGAAGTGATAATATGTATCAAGACTTAAGAAAGAATTTCTGGTGGATAGGAATGAAAAAGGATATATCAGCTTATGTTGCCAAGTGTCTAACATGTTCACAAGTTAAAGCTGAACATCATAAACCCTCAGGTTTATTGCAGCCATTGGAAATGCCTGTATGGAAATGGGAATTGATAACAATGGACTTTGTTACCAAATTACTCAAGACACGAAAAGGTAATGATACAATCTGGGGGATTGTAGATAGATTAACCAAGTCTGCTCATTTCTTACCAATGAAGGAAACTTTCAGTATGGAACAACTAGCCAAGTTATATGTTAATGAAATAGTTTCATTACATGGTATTCCTATATCTATTGTTTCTAATAGAGATAACCGTTTTACTTCTCATTTTTTGACAAGTTTCCAAAAAGCAATGGGAACCAAGCTAAATTTAAGCACCGCTTATCATCCTCAAATGGATGGACCAAGAGAAAGAACGATTCAGACAATGGAAGATATGCATAGAGCTTGTGTAATTGATTTCGGGGGAAATTGGGATGATCATTTTCCATTAATAGAATTTTCTTACAATAACAACTATCATACCAGTATCAATGCTGCACCTTTCGAAGCACTTTATGGACGAAAGTGTTGAACCCCAGTCTGTTGGGCAAAAATTGGAGAAAAACAATTGTCTGGACCAGAGATAGTGCAGGAAACCACGGACAAGATTATTCAAGTCAAGGAGCGACTAAAAACAGCATGAGATCGACAAAAGAGTTATGCCGATAACAGGTGAAAGCCATTGGAATTTCAAGTAGGAGATAAGGTATTATTAAAGGTTTCTCCTTGGAAAGGAGTATTAAGATTCATCAAAAGAGGAAAGTTAAGCCCCGGGTACGTTGGACCTTTTGAGATTATTAGAAGGATAGGACCAGTAGCTTACCATCTACAACTGCCAGAGGAAATGGCAGGAATACATGACGTATTTCATGTATGTAATCTCAAAAAGTGCTTAGCTAATGAATCATTAGTAGTACCTCTTAAGGACATAGAGGTAAATGAGAAACTTAAGTTCGTAGAGAAGCCACTACAGATTGAAGACAGGAAAGTCAAGAATCTCAAACACAAGAGAATAGTTCTGGTCAAAGTGAAATGGGATTCCAAGAGAGGACCAGAATACACATGGGATCTTGAATCAGAGATGCAAATGAAATATCCACACCTGTTCCAGTAGACCTCGAGGACGAGTTCTAAAACAAGGTGGGGAGGATATAACAACCCTCCTAAAATATTTCCGACTCTCCTAAAATATTTAGAACACCCCTATACGTCCCAAAATACACCCCGTACACGTATAATGGCCCTAAATACCTTTAATTTCATAAAAATTAAATAAAAACAAATTCTGAGGGGTGCTCGCGGGCCGCGAAGCCCACTTCTGTTTCCTTCGCGGGGCGCGACAGCTAGGCCACCAGGAGTAGCCCGGTGCCGCCACGTGTCGTAAATGTGTTGGGTCTAGTGGTTGAGTCAGCCAAGCTAGGGTCTACCCTAGCTGGCCTCGCAGGCCACGAAGGCCTTTGTTGATTCTTTCGTGGGGCGCGAGAGAATGTCGATCAGACCCTATAAATAGAAGGCATCGACCTTCAGTCTAAACTCGCTCACACTCGAATTCTCTCTCTAATTTCTGAATAGTAGACATAATATTCGGGCACAATACCCCCCTAATTAACGAAGCTCTGCCTCGTTGTAAGTATTTTAACCCCCGGTTATATATTAGATACGCTGCCCGATTGATCTAGTGCTCCGTAACGGCTGTCGAGACTCTGCCCGACGTAGTCGTTGGAGTTCGTCACGGGGAGGGTATAACTAATGTAAATTGGATTATTATACTAACGTGTGTGCATTCTTTAATTAATAGATTATAACCAGGAAATCACAAAGGAAAAACCTAAAGTAGCAATGTGAGTAATCTCCTTATTGTGTATACCTTTTTGCAAACTGTTTTTTCAAAACCTTAAATATTTTAAAATATAATTAGCAATGATTTAGTCTTTGTAATTCTTCAATTACTGCCGGTATGTTGGGGTTTTGTATACAAAATGTGGAACACGTTATCATTGGACAATGAGATAGTCAATGAGTAATATGACCCACCAGTCAGGATTGACAGTACTGAATGAGTAATTGTGTAGATAAAACATTGTAATTGTTCTCAATACTTTGAAATGATAAAACTTGTTTTGATTAAATTGGGATTCACTCACCAGTATTTCTCACTGACAAATGTTTTTAAAATGCGTTTAAGGTAACAAAATGTGAAAGCCAAATAGAAGACATCTGGACCTCACTGAAGGCTTGGAAAATGTGGCTATAAAAGTTACCTAAATAAAAAAAATGTTTTATTTAAATAAAATAGGGTTTATCCCTATAAACATGTTTGTAATGGAAACTTGGGTTTTACCCATATGTTTATTATTATAAAAATATGGTATTTTACTCTGATAAAATACTTCCTAACTACGGTCCTGATGTAAATCCGCTGCCAAACTGATAAACACCGATACCACTGAATCTGAGCTCGCGTCCGCCCGTTCCCAGGGGATAGGGGTCGGGGGTTGTGACAGATTTTCTCCAACTTGAGAACATGGATGATAATTAAAAGACACACACTTGATGTTATCATCTCATGCCATACAAAAATATGTTATCATCTCATATTCATGAAAATATGAAACAATTTGGTCTTACATGTGATATGTTACTAAGGATATCAGTTGTCCAGTGTATCTGCATTTCTTCAGATTATACCTTTATTCCGTAACAATTTCGGCTACGATGATAACTTTATAATTTAACTCACTAATATCTTATCTAACAAAGACGAAAACTCGGGTTTATTATGTTTGCAAATGGAACCTTACTCAACTGTTTCTACTTAAGAAGCAAGAATAAAAGTGTTTGCAAGAATAATGTTTGCATTCAGTTTTAAATAAATGGTAAGATTAGGAATAATCATCAATCATGTACCTAGTAGTATCCAGATGTAATTAGCTAGCAAATAAGTTAGCATCGAAATAATCACAAACTAATCGATCAATAAATCTACGGTTTTGAAGTTTACAATGTGATGTGATTAGTGACTATGAATATGAAAGACCTCAATTAACAAGCGCATACAATATAATTAAAATACAGAGCTTATATACGAACCTCCTTGTGGCTATCCTTACACAGAATCAGCTTCATTGATCATTAGTTTCATTAGTTCCAACAGGGTATTAACTAGTAATTGTATCGAAAATCCCACAAAATAGGTACCAGTACCGAAAATACTCGATACGGTACAGTTCGGTACCTGTACCGGTTTAGGGTTTAGGGTTCCGGTACAGACAGGTATTTGAAGATAAAATTCGGTAAATACCGGTACCGGACCGGACCGAACCGGTAACCAAATTCGCTAATTGTCGGTACCGAAAATCAACTCGGTTCAGAAAATTGGTACAAGTTCCCAACCGGTACCCGGTAACATTTGCTCATCTCTACGTTCCACCGAACAATCTTAATCTTTCTCAGATTTTGCTTCCAGTTTGCTGCCTCAAAATCTTTGTTGCTTGTGTAAAAACTCTTCCAATGTAATTTTTTTTATTTAAGTGTCATTTAAGTGCCTCTTTTATCTACTTTTACCATTTTGATACCAACTTTCAAAATTGTACCATTTTTTTCTCGAAATGTGCCATTTAACTCCAAAAACAAACACTGGTTAAATCCTATAGTAATGAAGGGAAAATTTGTCACATCACATTTTCTTTTAATTTAATTGATTTTTATTCTTTCTTAGATTTCTTTTTCCCTCCCTAAATTCCCATGTTAATCTCTATCTGGTGTGGTGTTGGTGTTGGGTGGTAACATGTAGAAAAAGAGGGGTCGGGTTAGGGTTTGGTGTTGTGGTGGTTGGTGATGGTGGGGCAGGGTGGTTGTGGTGGTGAATGGTGGTTGGTGAAGGGCATAAATGGGTGATTGTGGTGGTGAATAATGCTGGCAGCGGTGTGGTGGTTGTGTTTCAGATAGGGGCAGAGATGGGTGGTAGTTGTCGCAACCCCCGACCCCATCCCGGGAGCGGGAGCCGCGAACACGAGCCGGTGGTATTGGTGTTTATTAATTTCGTAGCGGAAATGAGACATCAGATACCGTAGTCAGGAAATAAATTTCAGAGTTTCAAAACATCAAACTTTGATATTAAACAAATGGGATAAAACTCATATTTCATTTATAATATCTTTATAGGGATAAACCCTAGTTATTGAAAACATAAACTTTTTATTTTGGTAACTTTATAGCCACTTTCTTTAAGCCTTCTGTGCTCCCTTACCTGAAATGCGTTTTAAAAATTTTTTATCAGCAAGAAATATTGGCAAGTACATTCTATTTTATAAAAATATAATTTGTTATAACTTCACAGTATTAAGAACGATTACAATGTTTATATCTAACAAAAAACTCCAAGTACTTGTCACTAGACGGATCTGTGACTATGGTCATATCACACATTGGCTACCCGTGTCCAATTGTGAAGATTATCAAGTAGTGTATACAAAACCCCATAATACCGGCAGTATTGCGTAGAATACAAACACTTAAACACTGTAAGTATAACAGAAAACATTTGAGGTTTTGTAAAGCAATTTGGTAGAAAAAGATAATGACTCAGATTGTAAATTTATGTTTTTCTACGGGCTTCCTGAAAATATTTTCTATAACTTTTCTTGAGTGCCTATTAAAAACATACAATGCATGTGCGTTAGTATAATAACTCAAATCACTTTAGCCATAGATCACGAGACAGAACCCCAACGTACTTAGTCAGGCAGAGCCTTGACATGCGTTGCTGGATTCTAGATCAATCGGGTAGGGTAACAAATTAGTGATCGGGGGTTAAAATAATTATAACGAGGCAAAGCTTCGTGATTTAGGGAGTATTTTGGCTATTAATTTCGTGTGATATTATAGAGAGAAAGAAAGATTGCTGAACGAATTAAATTGTCGAATGTATGCTCAATTTAAAGCTGATTACGGCTAGGGTTTCTTGGTCACCACTACAGGTGTGCCACGTGTGTGACACGTGGCGCTAAACGTCTCCGGCAAGAAATGGGGTGTTGCGCCCCGTGACCGACCCACCCCAAGCCTGTCGCAGCTCGCGATAGGTAATAAAATTTTGATTTTTAAAATTTTAATTAAATTTAACGTTATACGGGTTTGGTTTTTCGCTTACGGAGCGTTTTAGGGTATTTTCCAGGGTTGTTTAGTAGTTGTGTGGTGGATGTGTTTCATAGGGGTGGAGATAGGTGGTGGTTGTGGTAGATGTCTTTTAGAGGGGTGGAAATGGGTGGTTGTGGTGGTTTATTAAAGCTGGAGATGGGTGGTTATTATGGTGGTTGTGTTTAAGAGGGGAGGAGATGTGTGGTTGTGGTGGTTTATTAATGTGTGCGTTTATTATATTTATAGAATATATATTAAAGTTAAGTGTCATTTACGTCCCTGATAGTTACTCGGATGGGCCAAGTAGTTAGTCAGCTTTAGTGGATGTTGGACGCGATTGCGACACATCTGACTGTTGTCGGCGTGCTTGTCTCCGTATGACCAGGTGTTGCACATCCACACCACCATGTTCATTGTTGCAGTAGTGGCGAGTATTGTATTTTCCTTATGCTGTATCTTTATCATATTTTGTTTTGATGATTACTCATATCTTCCTATATTAACATAATGTTTATATTATTCATTTGGTTATTTAGTTGTATCCTGATTGTTCAACGTGGATCGTAATAAATTTGGCTTATTAAAAACTTGTATCTTAATATTTTTCATTTAACGCAATTAACTCGGCTAAACTCAGTAATAAAGACTTGTTATGCGTTTTTATTAAAGTAAATTCGTTAATAAACTTGTATCTTAATAAAAACTCCTTAATAAACTTGTATCTGAATAAAACCTCGTTATACGTTTTCGTTTAAAATTTATTAAAGTAGTAAAAAACAATTATATAAATCTATGCGGGTTGTATAGATATATGCGGCCTGTATATTGGCTCAAAAACTCAATTTTTCATAAAAAAACTCAACCAAAAATATAATTTAGCCCATATAAGATTATATTGGTTTATAACACATGACAAAAAAACATTTTTTGACTTTCTAGTTGTCTTTTATTCACGTACACGATTTGTATTTGATTATATGGGCCATATAGATGTCAGAGTGTGTAAATAAAGATTTAAGGGTGCATGAACAGTGAAGGCCGTATAAATATTAAAATTATTATTGATATAACCTAAAACCAAATATTTATTTATAAGTAATTATTTAACTATTATTTAGGAAATACTTTACCTGGTTGTTTTTTTAAATGGTTAAACTTAAACACTACAGGGATTGAACTCATGACCTCCTACTACTTTAAACTCTATTTAACTATTATTTAGGAAAACAAAAATAAAGTATAACATATAAGCAATTGAACTCTATCAAAGACCGGAAGTAAATGGCACATTGGTCACCGGCAACCAATAACCTCCAACAATAAACTTCCCAACGGTAAACTTTGTCGCCTCAGTGCTACTTGTGATCACATGATAACCTTTCCAGTCAACCCGTTTCGATGTCGAGGAACCAGGCCCGGTGTTCTTATACTCGCCATAATACAATGTCTTAAGCGCGTTATCATCGCCCCATGACATCCACCCCGCGGGGTCTATTAAGTTATCTAGGTTCGATTTCATAACAACCGTCCTAGAGTATTGCCTCCATGGTCGCCCAAGGTATGTTTTAACTGCCGGTACACTGTTTGGGTCGTTAGGGGCCGCGGTGATACGACAGTTGTGGATTGAAATTCCCGTGTTTTGGTTTTTATCTGATCGGCCTTGTGCGGTCAACGTGTTGGTCTTGGTAGGTCCTTTTCGAGAGTAAATGTTGCAATTTTGTAACACGCTTGCCGCGTTACCAAAAATGAAATCAATGGTGCCATAGATGTCGCATTGGCGATAAAACTGTCGGTTTGAGTGGACGTATAATGTGTCTTGGTACCCCTCGAAGCTACATTGGTAGAAAACCGAAAGGTCGGAATTGTTGCGGACTGCCACGGCCTGGCTTTTTGAGCCCGCGGTGTTTTTGATGGTGATTCCTCGACAAATGAATCCGTCTCCCATCACAGCTGAAATTCATGAAGAAAAAGACAATATTATTTCAATTTTTTTCTTTACAATTCAGCATTGAGAGCTACAACTTTTTAGTCAGGGTCATCATCATACGATTAATATATTTATCCGTTACAATTAAAGAGTTCAACTTACATTTTTCTTTAATAAAACCTTATATATTTTATGAACATGGTCAACGGACCTCTTGACCCTTATTTCCGCCCCTAGAATTTTTACACTTTGAAAATAAAATTGATTTATGTTTGGCTTACCAAGAGTGGCTGATTTATAGGTGGTGCTGCCTCCTCTAACACTTCTACTACCGGTTATTATAGTTTTTCCAATACCATCTCCTACAAGCATTATATTCTTTACTTTTGAACCAATATCAACATATTCCTTATAAACACCAGCCTTCACATGAATAACATATCTCTTGCTCCCGGACCGCTTACCAGCAGCCGCTATAGCGGCCCCAATCGTCTTATAGTCACCAGAACCGTCTTTATCCACCACAACATCCGCCTTGATCGTTTTAGATTGCAACAACTTCCTATCACCCGGCTTCACCCAAGACGGAAACCCTAAAATTTGAGGACTCGGTGCACCATTGTTAAACGACTCGCCACCTTCGTTCATTGCTAACGTATTACTAATCATAGACGACACATTGTTGCCCATCAACGCCCACACGTTGTCGCTGACACCAAGCTCTTCGAACCCAGCCTTGCATGTGTCCATGTTTGTGAGCGCGGTGCTGAGCCACGTCTGCGTGGCAACCTGGCTACACTTATGGTTAGGATCAACAGTCTTGTTGAGGTTCATGATGGTGTCTTCATAAAGCTCTAAGCAGTCGGCCAATGCGGCTTTTTCATAATCGTTACGGCATTTTGAGCCGAGCGTTTGAGTGTGTGATCTTGCATGTTGTGCATGATCTAATGTGACCCTTAATAAGGCTTTTACAAAGTCTAGCTTTTGGTTAATGGGACCATGGTTCGAGTTAGTGGTCAAGAAGTGTTGGCATGGTTGTGGGTGAGGTGTTTGGTTACACCATGATGTTATTTCGGACTTTGTGTCACCATACACACCGGAATGAAAAAGGCCCACAAGAAAAGTTGCTAAAAATAATAATGTTTTCATTGTAGAAGGTGAAGAATGAAGAGGGTGAGGTTATTGTGGCAAGTAAGTAGGTTGTGTGGTTTTGTGGCATTCATTGGGTTGCCTTTAATTTATAGGAAGTAAAGGGAAGCACCAACACATCACTTTCTATTTTTAAACAAAGTTGTGTATTTCTATGTAGTTTCTCCAGCCATTATTCTTTTTCTAAATTTAAATAATAACTTGTGATTGTAAATTGAACATTGTGCTTACTAATATTTCAGTATTTCAGTTTAACTTGCATTTGTTTGTATAACTAGATGTTGGAAATTTTACAAATAATATTATATTATGAGTTAATATAATAATTATTTAATAATTAAGCCAAGATGAATGATAAAACTTGAGCATTAAGATTGTGTGTTAGAACCATAAATATGTAGGAAATTAAGCTTGTCCAACATAGGTAGAGAGATAAATCCTTTGTGGATTTATAATTAGACCGTCCGTAGTGGGTGGTATTTTTTCAAAATTTGCCACAAAACACGCCCCAACACGTCGGACCCCCAACCCCTGGGCATTTTTGGGCGTGATTTTCGAAAAAACCTCTCCAACGTGATTTAAAACACGCCAAAATTGCACACTTTTCCATATTTGACCGTTTTCAAACGGTAAAAACATTTAATAAATTTTTTTTATTTTTTTTAATTCCCATTTAAATCTATAAATACCGAAATTTTCATCCAAATTTTTATAAAAAAATCTCACTTCCTATCAAGCTTTCTCTCTACTTCTTCCAACTTTTATAAACTTTTTTTTACCATGCATCCATTCCGACCCCCGTTTGGTGTTCCGTCAACACCCAGGAACCCAAATACCACCCAACCGCAACAAAACTTTAACCTTCAAGACATGGACCCGAATATGTTTTCGTACGCTGCTTACTTGAGAGGCTCTACTCCTTTCATGCCACCCACTTATGGCTTTGCCCAATCGGGCGCTTCGCAACCATCCCAAGAACAAGCCGAACCCGATGAGGATACCGTGCCGGAGACACAACCCGAACCCGATCGCGAGACACCTAAACGCGGTTGAAGGTCATATAAAAAAGGACGCGAACCAACCTCGTCGTAAGCATACTTACGTTATTTGGACGAAGGACGAGGAATACACGTTGGTTTGGGCGTGGGTCAATGTTTCGGAGGACCCCGATGTGGGTAAGTGTTATTTTTTTACTTATTTTTTTTTACACGTCGAAATTATTTTTTTTTAACGTATCACTTACTTTTTTTACTTTTTTAGCAAACTTTCAAACCGGTACAGAATTTTGGAACAGGATTCGCGAGCTTTTTTATAGTACGTGGGGAAAAGGTGAACATCGTGACAAAGATTTCATCTCTAGCAAATGGACCGATATCAACAACAAGTGTCACGCCTTCCAAGACGTTTATCAACGAAACTACGATAATCGGCCGAGCAGAGAAGGTGACGTCGGTGTTTTAACGAGGGCTATGGATGAGTACGAGAAAACTAGAGACGTTTTCACGTACTATAGATGTTGGGAGCTTCTAAGAAAAAGTCCAAAGTGGGCTAGCGTACCGACCATGACGTCTACTAGTAGATGTAAAGCTAAACGGTCGAAAACGTCATCCTCGGTTGACCCGGAAACACCAAGTTCCGATGCCCGCACCGTTGATTTAAATGTTGTTGTTGACGATGACGAGGAAGTTGAAGAGTTGGCCCGACCGCCCGGGAGAAGAAAAGATAAGCGAACCGGGAAAAAACTGGTGGAGTCGTCTTCCGATAATCTCGTGTTGAAGGAAGATTTCGAGGAGATGAACCGTCATCTCCAATACATTCGAGACCTCGGTCACAAGCGTTGGGAGACTATGAAAGAACGAGTCGCCGAAAAGAAAAAGTTTAACGATATGCAAGCAGCAAGGCAAACGAAAAAGGACATAGAGTTTTTGACCAAACCGATCGATCACCTCCAAAGCGACGCATTGATCGTTGCGCAAATGCACCGCCAAAAACTTCGGGAAAAATACGGCCTTTAGATCATCATCTTTTTTTTTTAAATTTAGTGGTTTTTTTATTTCCGGTTTTTTTTTAAGTTTAGTCGGGTTTTTTTTATATTTTTAGTATTGTAATTTTTTTGTATTTATTGAAGTATTTTTACTTTTTAATTAATAAAAATTTAATAATTGTGTAATGATTGGATGGGGCGTTATTGGGGATTATTCCACTACGCCCCTTTTGTAAAAACGTCCAATAATGTCCCTTGCTGACTGGACTGCCACGTTACAGAAAACGCCCAATGGTGGTGGCATTATTCATAAAACCACTACACATGGTCTTAGAATTCTCTGCATAAATGTATTCTTGTGTGACAACTCACACCTATTGGTAGCCAGGAAGGTGCGGAGAGCTCGACACGCGCACGCGCCCGGGCCCGAGACGAGGGCGCACTTTGCACTTCGCACGCTCGCATCGCCGCGGGCCAATTGGAGCCGCCTTTACTATTTTTTAAGTGCGTGTGTCGGGTCAGTGGCTTTGTAATGTGGGGTAAAATACACATATTTGTCCCGTGTAAAGTGTATAAATTTTATATAGATATTATTATTATTTTTTTAGTTTTTAGTGTTATATTATATTATTTTGTGTTGGGCCAAGTCCTGGTGCAAATAGAGGAAAAACGAGTAATAATGAAATAATCAGCCAGTTGAGTAGAGTAAACCGCCAGTAACCGAATAAAATTGCAGCCATTTTTCTCGAGTGGGCCGAGCCCGCTATCTCTATAAAATAAAATGTTGCTACCATATATTAGACCAAGCGGTGTGGAGGTCGGCTCCCCCCCCCCCCCCCCCCCCCCGGGGTCTCAGGTCGTCCCCTCCGTCGCACACCGCCACCTTGGGGCTCGGCGCGTCCCAAACGTCGGCAGGGAGACGTTGGCAACGAGTGAAGATTTTGAAAAAAGTCCCCCCCCCCCCCAAAAAAAAAAGGTAACTTGCCATTTTTTTAAAAGAAAAAAAAAATCTCCCTCAACCCACTATATATTTAACCTTTTAACCACAATTTTTTTCACACAACCTCTACTTTCTCTCCATTTTTATAAAAAAAATCTCTCCCAACCTTAAAAAAATATGGATCCCTACAACCCAAATAATCCCAACTCAAGTTCACTCCCGTTCTTGTCACCCGGCTACACACCTGTCATGAAAAACTCTTTTTCGGGTTACCAACAAATGCCCAACGCTTTCAACCAACGAAACCAATACCATATGCAACAACCGAACATTCCCTTCAACCAAATGCAAATGCAACCAAACCCACAAACATTCAACATGTCATATCAACAAATGCAAATGCAGCAGCTAATGCAAAACTCGCTTAATATGCCATATCAACCACCGCCACAAGCACGTCCAACACAAATCGAGGAAGAAGATGGTGACGTAGAGGCTGTGCAAGAAACGCAACCTCAAACTTCAAAAAGGAAAAATACAAAGGGAAAGGGTAAAAAAGAAGATGCAGCCGGCAAACAACGGCCATGGTCAAAAATTGAGGAAGAGGCGTTGGCGAATGCGTGGGTTGCGTCGTCAAGGAATCCTATACTCGGAAAAAATTATTTTTTTCATTATATTATTATTGTTACTAACTTTTATTTGTACATTATATTTTTCTTAGAAAATATTATTATTGTTGCTAACATTTATTTGTACACTATATTTTTCTTACAAAATATTATTATTGTTACTAACTTGTAGGTAACAATCAATCAAACGATGGGTTTTGGCAAGAAATCCTTGATCTATTCCACACGTTTATGGAACAAGGCGAGTACAGAAATATTGATTCTATCGGCTCCAAGTGGCGCAAGATGAGAAATATAGGGTATGGTTTTGTTAGTAGCCAAAGGCTCCTGAGCATTCACTATATTTCTAAAAAAGAAAGGCTGCATAATATAATAATTAGGGGATGAATTTTATATTAAAAAAAAAAGATGGTGGCTAGTTAAGATTCTTGAAAGTGCCAATGTTCATTATAGGATAACTGGCGGCCATATTATCACTGTGGTCAATTGTTGGTAGCTAATAAAACAGAAGCCATTCAAAAAAAAGCTAAACAGAAGGAAGGACTTTGACCTGTTGACCGAATAAAGGACACATTGGCCATGGAAAACTGTATAAGCCCAGCAAATCAGTTTTATGGATTTGGGCCTTGAAATAAAAATAGATATTATGTATCGAGTGTTAAATTATTATTCTATAAAGGCTCCTGAGCATTCACAATAAGCAATAAGCAATATTTAAAAGATGTTTTTAAGATGCCACATGACACCTGCCCATAAAATTTCTCTCTCTTGGCCTCTCACAAACAAAATACCCATCAAATATTTATCTTCTCTCTCCTCTCTTCTCTCTCCTACATTACACTTACATACATTTCTTCTTTCCATTTTTTCTCAATTTTTCTCACATACACCACTACACAATCTCTCCTCCACCTCACACCCTCTCTCCTCCACATCACACTCTCTCTTCTTAAAAACACCAAAAAATGCCTCTGTTGTAGATGCTCTAATTGTAAGAAATTGTTGTTCCCAGTGCGGAAATAGAAATCAGACATTCAAGAAACAAAACCTACAGAATTTTCAAGTTTATATCACTTTGAAACAAAATGGTTTACAAGGTGATTGTGATATTATTATCTATTACAAAACGAATACTTGTGAATTCTGAGGTGAAAGGACAATGGAGTTTGTAGTATGTATTGAATGCTAGGCTTAACTCATTGTTCTTTGCTTGATGAGCCTTCTATTTATAGACGGCTTGAATACATGAATAAACATTTGTTTATTCATGTTTATGTTCTGCAAAAAGTAGCTTCTTGACATATTCATTAAATCCAATAATCAAGTTGTCTTTGTCATCATGATATCCAATAATGTCAAATTGTTTCGGTTATTGTAGCAGGATAGAACTGATTTTTAGACAAGTGAGGTTCATCAGAATTTCTGATAACCACTTCATCAGAATTCTGATGAACAAATCATCAGAAAGTTTGATGATCAGAATCGCCAGAAACTGATGATATTTCATCAGAAATATCATCAGATCCATCAGAAAAGCCTTCACTGATAATCGTCTTCAGTTCTTGATCAACTTTTGATTCTTTGAAGTAGATGTTGTTATTTTCAGTTGCCCTATCCGGTCTTCCTTTTGTTGTTTTGATCTTTAGGACTTTTATCTTCTTCATAGATCAAGCTGAACTTGATTTTCTTCAATACTTACAAAAAAAAGTTTCCTAACAGTTTCCCCTAAGTATTGTAAGAAAATGAACTATCTATATCAAACATAAACAAACTTCAACCAATCCTTAAAAGGAATTCAAACAACTAAATGCAGAAAGATGAAACAAAACAAATCAACC
Source organism: Helianthus tuberosus (assembly GCA_030545235.1). Taxonomy (NCBI): domain Eukaryota; kingdom Viridiplantae; phylum Streptophyta; class Magnoliopsida; order Asterales; family Asteraceae; genus Helianthus; species Helianthus tuberosus. The sequence goes on from CM060427.1 coordinate 18,782,597, forward strand.
ATTATCCAAAACAAACATAAATAAAATATTGTTTCTCAAAAACGAAAATTTTAAACTCATGAATTCATCAATTGATCTTCACTCCACCTCTGAACTTGTCTCATGGTTTCAACCTTTTCTTGTAATCAATTGCCTTTTGAGTTGTTTTGTATACCTCTTTGTACCATCCTCTAGCTTTCATCCAACTTTCAATGCTATTTTCAATTTCCTTCCTCAGCTGTTCATTGTTCTTCCCTTTCTTCTTGAGCTGCTCTTGTTTCTCATTCATGCAATTCTTTATGTATTTCAGAGTTTGATAGGAATACCTGCATATTTCACTGACTCTGAACAGAGCTTTCTCATCATATGCATCTTTGAAAACCACACACATTTCTGGTTTGTCAAAGATAGCTTGTAACAACCCAAAAATACAAATTCTTATATTACAATGACATTTTGAATAAATAAGAATTTATAAACTAACTAGGAATAATGTTAACCTAGTTAGAGAATGAGTTGTGAGTAGTTTAGGAGTGAAAATAAATAAAGGATGAAAGTTGAGGGACTAAAACTGTTTAAAATTGAAAGTTATGATGTTAAAACATAATAAAACATAAAACTCACACATTTATGTGAGTACTGGTCGATCAAAACACAGAGGGGGCGACCTGGGCTCTTTCAAAACCCTAGTTCATGCTAAATCCTACAATTTGAAGATCAAATTCATTCCCAAATCGAAATCCGAGTTAAGATTAGTAATCCCCATTACAAGGGGGTTGTAAGGTATGTAAAATTTGATGTTAATCCTCTGCTTGAAATTCACATGAATTTGGGAAATCTGAAATTGGATGATGCATGTTTGTTATTTGGGTAGAATAGGAATCATATAGTGTTTAGGAGTAAAAACCTAGACAACGATATGTGAAATCATGCCTAAATTCTGAAAATTTCATGAACACATTGAAGGTGATTCATGGGTTTTGTTAGAGAATGTTGAACACTAGAGTTTAGAAGCTATCTTAGTGTAAATTGATTCTTAGAAGCTGATTTATGAGAATTTCATGCTTAATTCTATATGTAGTAGCTAAATTAATGTTAATCGAGGCCAAGAGATAAGCCATGAACTAGAATATAAATGATATAAAATTCTGCCTTATAAGTGTTTGTAGAAATGCCTCAAAGAAGGCTCGAAACTGCAAATTAAGTTAAAAACGCGTATTGTGATGTTTGGGCGGATTATGTAATGTGTAATTGAAAAGGAGTTCAAAACATGCTATGGTTGAACTCTATAGGAAAGGATACCGGAGCGTCGAGCGGACAAGCCGGTGGTGACTTGCGTTTGAAAGGCGTGCATTGAAGGTATGTAACTTAACTCGTTACATTGGGTAATTTTGATAACTAGCATATGTATATTAGAATTGTAGAATAAAGATTTTATTGATTTAAAGCGATAGCGTTCGCTAAATTGAATAATAAGTTAAGAATTGGTTGGAATCACGTTGGTAGTCATCGAAATGGAGGATTCCATAGATGAGCCAAACGGGTCGAATAATCAAATAATGCGTGGCTAACGCATCATAATATGGTTACTCGGTCTTTGTTTTTGATAATAAAGGACATATTAGAATACGAGAAATCAGTGTGTTGGTTTGTTAGAAGGAGAAATCCGAGAATGGGGTTTGGGCAAAACAAACAAAAAGTCAAAACACAAATTTGCAGGGACTACCTTAAGTTACGGTATCCACCATAACTTACGGTAGAGATCAGAAGCTTACGGTGATTCACTACTGATTTACGGTAGACTAGAAATTTCAACTGGCTACCATAACTTACGGTAGATACCGTAAGTTACGGTAGAGTCCTGGAATTTTTGTAAAATTTTGCATATTATAGCTAATCGAATCCGTTTTAATCGTAGTTTCGATTATGTAATATTTCTAAGAACCTTAATACTAGTTTTTATGTAAACATTTCAGTTTCTAGGTATTGCAAGAATACGGATGGTGGTCAAGCAAGTTTTTGAAGAACCGAACACAACTTTTGAAGCTTCCGCGATTTCATAACATTTCTTTTGAATGTTAACAAATTGCTAATCAGGTCATGTATGTTTTAACTAGTCGTTGATTGTCTAGGTTTTAATTACTTGGAACCTCGTTTTGGTAACTATGTTTTAACTTAGATACCTTTTATATAAATCCTATGAAATTTTATTAAATGCAAGTAAAACAAAAAGATGGGTGTTACAAGTTGGTAATCAGAGCTTAAGGTTGTCAACAAGTGTTCGGTTCAAGCTTGATCGATCGTCCGGTAAGAATTAATCTATTATTTTAGTAGATCCTATCTTATGTAAGAAATGAGATGCGAATTGACGTGCATGGGAAGAGTGTGTTAATTCACTCAAACCCGGAAAGTGCACCAAATGTGAACGGTTAAAGCAAGTTAGGAACTTGGCTAAACCGAAACAAATGAAACAATGCCATAAATGAAATGTTTAATGTTTAATGTAAACATTTCAGTTTCAAGATGTCGAAAGGAAACAATAACGATCCGGTGCCGACAAGCACCGAACAAATGAAAGAGATAATTGCCGAAGAAGTGGGAAAGGCAATTGAAGGTAGTCTATCCGGGTTTATAGACAAAATTCAAAACACGGTGTTGTCGCTTGTCGAAGAACGAGTCAAAAGGTTGGAAGATAGTGTCAACCTTATAAAGGATAAATCGGGAGAACGTAAGGGATGCTCGTACAAAGAGTTTATGGCTTGTAAACCGCCAATCTACAACGGGGAGGTTGACCCGATAATATGCCAAAGATGGTTGAGCGACATTGAAGGAGTATTTGAAAGGACCCATTGTGATGAAAGTGACTTTGTTGCTTACAGAACAGGTCAATTGAGAGGTCAAGCCAAAGATTGGTGGGATAATAAAAAGAATGAAATAGGGGCCGAAGCGGCGAGGGCCATGACATGGGAGGAGTTTAAGATGCCGTTTCTTAAACATCATAGTCCCAAGGCGGTCATTAATAGAATCAAGGAAGAGTTCATGCAACTTAGGCACAAGGGCGAGACCATAGACAAGATTACGGCAACGTTTATAGATAAGATGAAGTTTTGTAGTGAATTGGTGACGAACGAAGAACAGAAGATATACTACTACTACTACAACATGTTGAGCGCCGAGTATAGGGAGTTTATGACTCCTTCAAAATACGAGACCCTTACCGAGATCATAAACGTTGCTCGGGAACGGGAAATCGAGTTGAAGAAACAAGTTGAAAGGGGTGAGAGAAGGGCACATGATGTGAATCCAAGCCCTACAAAGAAAGCTCGAACCGGAGAATCGGGAAAGAAGGTGGATGCTAAAGGTGGGTTGCCAAGTTGTAAAGTGTGCGGGAAAGGACACAAGGGAGAATGTCGGTTCCAAGACAAACCATGCCCCATATGTACCAAGACGGGGCACACGGCGTCGCTATGCTCGGGTAAAGTCTCAGTTTGTTTCAAATGTTATCAACCCGGCCACAAAAAGTCCGAATACCCGGACTTAGTTGGAAAGAGATACATTAAAGAATCTCCAGCAGAAGCTCCTAAGGCGAAGGCTAGATCCTTCCAACTTACCGCGGCTTAAGCAAAAACAGAACCCGATGTGGTCTTAGGTATATTCACAATTAACTCAATTCCAGCACGTGTATTGTTTGATACGGGTGCGAATAAATCCTTCATTTCGCATGGATTTATTCGACATCCTTCATTTGTATTGACGAAATTATCTGTGCCCTTAGAAGTTAAAATAGGGGACAATAAAAGTTTTATAGTTTGTGATATTTGTCGAGGCTGCAAATTAAGCATCGATGATGAAGAATACCTGATAGACCTAATCCCGATGTCAATGGGGGAATTTCAAGTAGTCGTTGGGATGGATTGGCTATCTCAGCACCACGTGAAGGTCGTGTGTTTTCGAAAGGAGATAAAGCTAACATCTCCGAGTGGGAAACACGTTACCATCTATGGCGAAAAAGGAGGTAACCCCAGAGTATGCTCAATGTTGAAAGCTCACAAGCTTATAAAGCAAGGATGCAAGGCATTTATGATATACGCAAATGAGCCCGAGAAAGAATCACTGAGGATTGAAGATGTACCGGTAGTACGGGATTACGAAGATGTGTTTCCGGAAGATTTACCGGGAATACCACCAGAACGGGAAGTAGAGTTCGGGATCGAATTGATTCCGGGCGCAAAACCCGTAGCTAGAGCACCGTACCGACTCGCGCCGTCGGAATTACAAGAGTTGATGTCCCAGATTCAAGACATGCTTGACAAAGGATTCATAAGGCCGAGTGTGTCTCCTTGGGGCACACCGGTACTATTCATGAAAAAGAAAGACGGAAGCATGCGCATGTGTATCGATTACCGGGAGTTAAACAAACTCACGGTAAAGAATCGATACCCGCTTCCGAGAACAGATGATCTATTCGACCAATTACAAGGTGCGAACTGGTTCTCAAAAATTGACCTTAGATCGGGGTATCACCAACTAAAGGTCAAGGAGGAAGATGTGCCAAAGACGGCTTTCCGCACGCGATACGGACATTATGAATTCCTCGTGATGTCATTTGGGCTGACAAATGCACCCTCGGCTTTCATGGATCTTATGAACCGGGTTTGCAAGCCAATGCTGGATAAATCAGTCATCGTGTTTATCGACGATATTTTGGTGTGTTCGAAAAGTGAAGCTGAGCATGCACACCACTTACAAGAGGTGTTAGAGACACTTAGACGAGAAAGGTTATATGCGAAATTCTCAAAGTGCGCCTTTTGGTTACAGGAGGTGCAATTCCTCGGCCACATCGTAAGTGCCGATGGAATATTGGTGGATCCGTCAAAAGTTGAGGCCGTGTTGAAATGGAATCCCCCGAAGAACCCTTCGGAAATTATAAGCTTCTTAGGGCTTGCGGGATACTATAGGAGATTCATTCAAGATTTCTTCAAGATTGCGTCGCCACTAACAAAGTTAACCCGGAAGGAGGAAAAGTTCATTTGGGGCGTTGAACAAGAAAGGGCGTTTCAGACACTAAAAGAGAAATTAACTCAAGCTCCGGTATTAACATTACCGGACGGAGTCGAAGACTTAGTGGTTTACTCGGATGCCTCATTATCAGGGCTCGGATGCGTTTTGATGCAACGGGGCAAGGTTATAGCTCATGCCTCGAGGCAATTGAAGATACATGAAAAGAAGTATCCCACGCACCATCTCGAATTGGCTGCGGTGGTATTTGCGTTAAAAATATGGAGACACTATTTATATGGGGTAAAGTGCACCATATTCACCGACCACAAAAGCCTAAAATACTTCTTCGATCAGAAGGAGTTAAATATGCGCCAGAGACGATGGTTAGAAACGGTCAAGGATTTCGATTGTGAAATACACTACCACCCCGGGAAGGCCAATGTAGTGGCCGATGCGTTGAGCCGAAAGGCAGATTATGCCCCGATACGAGTACAATCATTGCAGCTCATTGTGACCTCGGGCTTACTTGAACGAATCCGAGGAGCACAAGATGAAGCAGTAAAGACGGAAAACTGGAGAAAGGAAAGGATTGTTGGCCAAGTTAAAGATCTCGAAGTAGGCAACCATGGTTTGAAAACACGCTTCAATAGAATTTGGGTTCCTAACACATGTGGAATTAAAAAGCTTCTACTCGATGAAGCTCATAAGTCTCGTTATTCCATCCATCCGGGAGCGACCAAAATGTATAACGACTTAAAACAAAACTATTGGTGGCCCGGAATGTAAAGAGATGTTGTGAAATACGTGGAAAAATGCTTGACATGTCTACAAGTCAAGGCGGAGCACCAAAAACCATACGGTAAACCTCAACCGTTAGAAATTCCGGTTTGGAAATGGGAACATATTACGATGGACCTATTAACCAAGCTACCAAAGACGAATCGCGGCTTCAATGCTATATGGGTAGTGGTGGATAGATTGACGAAAAGTGCTCACTTCATTCCGATTCATGAGACTTATACATCAGAAAAGATGTTAGAAGTTTACACTAATGAGATTATAGCACGCCATGGAGTACCGGTATCCATCGTGTCCGATAGGGATACCCGGTTCACTTCAAATTTCTGGCGAGATTTCCAAGAGCAAATGGGAACCAAATTGTTCATCAGCACTACGTACCATCCTCAGACGGATGGACAGAGTGAAAGAACAATACAAACGTTGGAGGACATGCTACGGGCATGTATAATCGACTTTGGAGGAAGTTGGGATGTTTATCTAGCATTGGTCGAGTTTTCGTATAATAACAGCTACCATGCTAGTATTGGGATGGCACCGTACGAAATGCTCTATGGTAGGAAATGCCGAACCCCGGTATGTTGGGGTGAAGTGGGCCCACGTGAACTCGCCCACCAAGATATAGTATGAGCTACTAATGAAAAGATTGATGTAGTTCGGGCACACCTGAAGGCGGCTCAAGATAGATAAAAGGCATATGCTGACAAAAGGAGGAGACCGATTGAGTTCCAGGTTGGCGACAAAGTCATGCTCAAAGTATCCCCATGGAAGGGGGTTATCCGGTTTAGAAAAAGAGGAAAATTGAGCCTGAGGTTTATCGGGCCGTTTGCGATCATAGAACGGGTAGGAAAGGTAGCTTACCGCCTTGAACTACCGGAGGAACTAAGCGGAATTCATAGCACATTTCATGTGTCACATCTTCGGAAATGTCTAGCGGACGAGACAACTTATATTCACTACGACGATATCGAAGTGGATGATTGCTTGAATTATATTGTAAGGCCCATAGAAATTTTGGATCGAAAGGTTAAAAACTTGCGAAATAAGAAAATCGATCAAGTCAAGATCAAATGGGAACATGGGAAGGGTTCGGACACTACATGGGAGTCTGAAGAGGAGATGCGACGTCTCTACCCTACACTATTCGGTACGTACTTGATTTCGGGGACGAAACCCTTTTTAAGGGGGGTGGAGTTGTAACAACCCGAAAATACAAATTCTTATATTACAATGACATTTTGAATAAATAAGAATTTATAAACTAACTAGGAATAATGTTAACCTAGTTAGAGAATGAGTTGTGAGTAGTTTAGGAGTGAAAATAAATAAAGGATGAAAGTTGAGGGACTAAAACTATTTAAAATTGAAAGTTATGATGTTAAAATATAATAAAACATAAAACTCACACATTTGTGTGAGTACTGGTCGATCAAAACACAGAGGGGGCGACCTGGGCTCTTTCAAAACCCTAGTTCATGCTAAATCCTACAATTTGAAGATCAAATTCGTTCCCAAATCGAAATCCGAGTTAAGATTAGTAATCCCCATTACAAGGGGGTTGTAAGGTATGTAAAATTTGATGTTAATTCTCTGCTTGAAATTCTCAAGAATTTGGGAAATCTAAAATTGGATGATGCATGTTTGTTATTTGGGTAGAATAGGAATCATATAGTGTTTAGGAGTAAAAACCTAGACAACAATATGTGAAATCATGCCTAAATTCTGAAAATTTCATGAACACATTGAAGGTGATTCATGGGTTTTGTGAGAGAATGTTGAACACTAGAGTTTAGAGGCTATCTTAGTGTAAATTGATTCTTAGAAGCTGATTTATGAGAATTTCATGCTTAATTCTATATGTGGTAGCTAAATTAATGTTAATCGAGGCCAAGAGATAAGCCATGAACTAGAATATAAATGATATAAAATTATGCCTTATAAGTGTTTGTAGAAATGCCTCAAAGAAGGCTCGAAACTGCAAATTAAGTTAAAAACGCGTATTGTGATGTTTGGGAGGATTATTTAATGTGTAATTGAAAAGGAGTTCTAAACATGCTATGGTTGAAATCTATAGGAAAGGATACCAGAGCGTCGAGCGGACAAGCCGGTGGTGACTTGCGTTTGAAAGGCGTGCATTGAAGGTATGTCACTTAACTCGTTACATTGGGTAATTTTGATAACTAGCATATGTATATTAGAATTGTAGAATAAAGATTTTATTGATTTAAAGCGACAGCGTTCGCTAAATTGAATAATAAGTTAAGAATTGGTTGGAATCACGTTGGTAGTCATCGAAATGGAGTATTCCATAGATGAGCCAAACGGGTCGAATAATCAAATAATGTGTGGCTAACACATCATAATATGGTTACTCGGTCTTTGTTTTGGATAATAAAGGACATATTAGAATACGAAAAATCAGTGTGTTGGTTTGTTAGAAGGAGAAATCCGAGAATGGGGTTTGGGCAAAACAAACAAAAAGTCAAAACACAAATTTGCAAGGACTACCATAAGTTACAGTATCGGCCGTAACTTACGGTAGAGATCAGAAGCTTACGGTGATTCACTACTGATTTACAGTAGACCAGAAATTTCAACTGACTACTGTAACTTACGGTAGATACCGTAAGTTACGGTAGAGTCCTGGAATTTTTGTAAAATTTTGCATATTATAGCTAATCGAATCCGTTTTAATCGTAGTTTCGATTATGTAATATTTCTAAGAACCTTAATACTAGTTTTTATGTAAACATTTCAGTTTCTAGGTATTGCAAGAATATGGATGGTGGTCAAGCAAGTTTTTGAAGAACCGAACACAACTTTTGAAGCTTCCGCGATTTCATAACTTTGTTAAACAATCTTCTATTTCTTTTGAATGTAAACAAATTGCTAATCAGGTCATGTATGTTTTAACTAGTCATTGATTGTCTAGTTTTTAATTACTTGGAACCTCGTTTTGGTAACTATGTTTTAACTTAGATACCTTTTATATGAATCCTATGAAATTTTATTAAATGCAAGTAAAACAAAAAGATGGGTGTTACATAGCTTCAGTTCTTACTTTGTTGAGAGGAATTTCAGCTGGAATGGTGTTGTTAGGAGGAGGTGTTAGCATCTTTTTGCTATACTCAAAGTTGATACATAGGCCAAAGTCTGTCAGTGCAGCCCTTTGATATAACTTTTCTCCTGCTTTCTTGATGCTGTTAAGAGATCTTCTGATTACAACTGCGGAGCTTTTGTCTTTATCAATGAGCTGCTTCAACTTTACTAAACTCAATGGGTGAAGATCATCAGCCAGGTCTCCATCAGTAACAGTTATATCACTATTATCTTTTCTGATCAGGGTGTATTTGTTCAGTCCACCAGTACCTAAGACACCTCCTGAAGCATTAATAGTGATAATTCTTTCAATGGAAACTATTGGATTTGTAATTGGTTTGTGCAACATTTCCAATTTTCCTGCATCTCTGAGTTCAACAATATTTCTGCTTAATGGAGAGAGTGGCCTTTCAAGTTTATCTTCTTGTTTGTTCCAGTAGTAGTGCTTCAAGTGTTCTTCAGGGTACATAATTGTATGTAGATCACCTTTCACCACTTTGAATTCTTTGAGTTTTCCTTCTGAATCTTCTCCAATCACTTTTCTTTGCCTTTTTGAGAATGTTACTTAATGTTCCATTCTTCTCTTCTCTTTTGTGTTCAATTGTTTGCTGAAATCTGTTTCACCTGTGAGAGCTATGGAAGATGATTGAACAGGAACAGCTCCTTGCATAGGCACATTTGATGTGTCTAGCTTTGGAATATTTGTTGGAGGACCCATGAGTAACTTTGGCATACTAGAAGGAGGACCCATGGGTTGCTTCTGTTTCTGTGTTGATTTCTGTTGAGTGACTTCTGGTTGTTTGAATTGTTGTTTAGGAGTTTCTGACTCTCCTGCTGGTCTTTCTTGTGGAATTGGAGCTTTCAGTTCATGATAGTCAACTTTTACCAGTCTGGTAACATTGTACTGCAACCTCTTTACTAACAGATGAACATCATCAAGAGTTTAAGCATTTGTTTCTTCTTGTTTCTTCATTCTTTGAAACTTCAGTTTATCTTGATTTTTCTGTGTAGATAATTCCACCATCAGTTTCTCAAAGGCCTCAGCCATGCTGCTGTTGTTGGCTTTGAGGAATTGAATTTCTTCAAGGACTCTTCCAGAACTTGAGCTTTCCCCTGCTCTTGCAACTTCTGCCATCTTTGTCTTGATTTCTTGCAACTCTTTGAGAGCTTTCTTGAATTCTGATGAATTATCTCTGTTTTCTAATGATTCTTGTAGTTTGTTGAGGGCTGCAGAGTTATCTTCTGTTTGTTTTTGTACAGTTTTGACAGTTTCTGATAATATTTTGATATTTGACTATTGATTTCTGATCTCTTCCAGTATCAGATCAAGCTTTTCTTCTGTGGCTGTCTTGCAGTACAAACAACAGTTATGTCATCAAGTTCCTTGTGTAGTTGCTCTGTTGACATAGATTAGTGTTCTTGAGTAACAGGAGGAACAACAGATGTTCCACCTATAACACCAGCAGAAAACACATTCTCTGTTATTTTAAGGTTAAGAGGATTGAAATATTCCATATTCTCTATACCCTTACCAGAAAATTGAAATCATTCAAATTCTGGTTTTCCTCATATCCTTGAATCTTTTCAGATTCTCCATGAGTTGTTGAGAAACTCTTATTTTTCTCATCCAGGTTTCCTTGATCAGTAGACAGATCTCCACCTGTTGCCACCACATTTTCCTCCTCAGAATCTGATTCAGAAAATGGGTCACTGGTTTTACTCACAACTTGTTTTTCAGAAACAGTGCCTCTATGTGAGATTTCATAATTTCCTTGAATTGAATCATCAAAATCACTCTCATAATTATGAACAATATTGAGTTTAGAGTGTTGTGCACCTGTTTCTCCCATGTGTAAGACTTTTGCATGATGTTCTTCTGCAACAGGACTCATGTGCACATCTTCACCAGCTTGATGAGGTTCTGATTAACTTTGCTGCTCTATTCTTGGTGCACTTGACTCTTGTGCATCATGCTCCATAGGGGACACACTATCAAAAACTTCTTTATTCTCTGGCTTCTTGCTTAACATCTTTAGATACTCTGCTCTGTAAGGTGAATCCTCTGGTATCAAATTCACCATCCTTTCTGACAGAACAGGTACATCATAATCTGACTTCCAAGACCCCATAGCAATCCAAGGTCTCATTATTTCTGTACACCACATATTTCTGATGCTGGAATTTCCATGTTCCTTTCAGAAAATGCATCAGAAATTATGACTGACAGAAATCTGGGAAAAGTTAGATGTGAATCTATCCTTCTAGTGTTGGTCAGAATTGATCTTTTGATCAGATTAAATATCTCTGTTCTAAAAACAATGTTTAACCCACTAATGAGGCTGAACATGATTGTAAGAATATTTTTATTTATCTGATCTGTACCCCCAATCTTTGATGATAAACACTTGTTCAGAATTTCCATTAACACTTGCCAGAAGGCAGGCAGCTGATTTCTCTTGAACTCACTAATATTTGAAATCTTTGTCTTGTAACCATTACAGCATCAAGTAGTTCAAACAAATCTTCCTTTTCTGGTGCTTCTTCATAATTTTGGCTTAAGGGTAGTTCCAAACATTCCCTTATTTTCTCTGGTGTGATTGTAATGAAGATATCTCCCCATACATATGTTGTAAGCTTGTTTGGATTTGAGAGATTGAGTATCTTTACAACTTATTGTATAAGTCTTTCTAGTATCTCTCTGGTCTTTGTGAGAGCTTGAGCTATAGGACATCTTGTCAGAAATTCGATCAAAATTTGGCACTTTGTATCATATTCTTCAATGTTGTTATTCATGGCTTCATTGTTGCTCTTTAATGGTAGGAATTCAGCTTTAGTAATGAGTGGAACAGAGTGTTCAACTGGTGGTATATTGATGTTGATAGCAGCCATGGAGAGTTGAGGTTTTTGTTTCGATGAAGGGTTTTTAGGGTTTTGCTTTTGAAGAGGAAGGCTGAAGATGGAAGTCTCTGTTTTTGAAGAAGGTATTTATAGTGTTTTGAGACAGAGATCTTTTGAGTGTTTTTCGTGGGTTGTTTGTATTTAAGATGGTTTATGACACCTTAAAGATGTTTTAACAAACAATCTGTTAAAAAAACTTTTGGTTTATCTCTAGTTTAATATACATCTGTTATGGAGATTCCAAATCTTTAGTAGATAAACACTAATGTCCAACTTGCACCTTTTCTCTATGTGGGACCCCTTTTTTGTTGTAGAAATGTCCAATAAAAACCTTTTTTGAAACTGTGTATGTTCCCAAGTATTCCTTTTGATGATATATATCAGAAAATCTTTGAATAATCTTTTGAGATTTGGATTTTCTTTATATTTCATTAGAATACATTTGATTCATATACAGAAATTGAATCATCCTTTTTTTTAAGATGAGAGGGAATAAGTAGAGTTTTTGAAGATTTAACTTACATTGCATTTCTTAACTCCACATCATTGTTCTGATCTTCAGGAAGTGTTGTTGTGGAAGAGAAAATAATTTTTTTTAAATACAGCTTGTTCCAATCCTCAGAAGAAAAATTAATTTTGATAGAAACCTATTCATAAAAAAATTATGTTGTTACAAGTTTCTTTGAATCAGTTTTAAAGCAATGTTTCTTGATATTTCTTCTTATATTTTGTTGATTTATCAGACTTCCTGGTTGTCAAGAGATTTTTCTAATGATTCATTGAGTTTTCTGATATATCAACAGATTTTCTAGTGAGTCATAAGATTTTTTGATGTTTTATCAGAATTTCTAATGTTTCACTAGTCATATCAGATTTCTTTTGAACTTCACCAGATTTTTCTTGTTTTTATCAGATATGCTATTATAGTTCCCCCAGATCTATTGTGATGTTTTTTTTAAGAGAGAAAAAAAATAAAGTAAACTTATATATATATATAGAAAAAAACACCAAACAAACAAACAAAAACTACTAATCATAGAGCACATTGTACATCCCCTTCACATATAACCAAAGGCAGGTTATATAACCACTGTGATTCACCGATGGAACAAGGGTTGGATCACTTATGTTCTCTTGTAGTGCCAACTGGGCCCTTGGATACCAGCTTCTTAATCCTCCGAAGTCCAGCTGACTGGTTATCACCTTGGTCACAAAGCGAGGGTAGATCTAGAAAAGGTTGTCGGTTGTGCAAGTTTGCTTCCAAGTCTCTCATGAGAAACTTAGAGAAGTTGTACGGTTTCTCTTGTACAACAGCATGAACCACTTCCATCATCCTATAAGACAGCTCATTGAAGTGTCCAATCTTCTTAGAGAAGCAAACACTGAGCTGTGTTACCAGGTACTGGAATGGTGGTATGAAACCAGACTTGCTGATCTGCCTTGACACGTTGTGTTTTTTATAGCCCATGTCCCTCAGAGTTTGTTCCGCCATTTCTTTGTTGAGGAAGGTGTTTTCTTGATCATCACCCAGCTGGAGGACATCCCTGAGTGTCTCCTCCTTTAGGGTGATTTTGAACCCCATTACCTTACTTTCTATCCACATGGTGGTGCCACTGAAGATGATTTCAGCATTCCACCAGAATTCTTGAAGAAGTTCTGGGTAGATAGTGACGTGTAGATACAGCATAGCCCAAGGGACTTTGCATAATCATGTTGTACACATACCTGCAATCTTCCCATGCAGGGCTTTCCAGATTAGACCTAAGTCTAAGGTTGTGATGTCTGTAAAGAGGGAGAGGAAAGTGTACTTGTTTCATTGCTTTCGGGGAAGCCATTTTAAAAAAAAAAAATTAAGTTTCTGATAAAGTGCTTTTGAAGAGAAGATTGTTGAGATGAAGAAAGTCTTTTTCAAGTTGTTAATATCTATAGATAAAAGTGATAGTTATGCCATAAATGCTATTAACAACAAAAGATTTTCTTTTTCCTTTCAATCTCTTCATTTAAGACGATATCTGTTGCAGTGAGTATATGGCAGTCTTCGAAGCACCAAGATGTGAGTAAGCATTGAATAACTAGGCGGCTACTCTCATAGCCCCTAATCATTTTTATGCCCCCGTGTCTTTCTAATTTCTTATGAAAGATGACGTTGCATGCATTGGAAGTGTAAGAAAAAAATCAATTTTCTGCAAAAAATTTCCTGTGACGGTTGATTTTCTCTGTTGTAACATTGAATTTATCTTAATGCATGATAATTTCCCCTTTTTGATTTTTTAAAAATTAAACAAAAGAGAAAAAAATTCAAAAGCAGGCTATCTATAGTAATAAGTATATACAAATATAAGATATAAATAAAGATGGTAACTTCATAAAATTTTCTGACGATCAATGATGATTCTGATGTATTAACAAAGTTTCTGATATTTTATCAGAATTTCTGATGATTCATCAGATTTTCTGATAATTTTTCAGATTTTCTGATATTCCATCAGATTGATGGATTTCTTTATCAGACACTTGTTGAATTAATCTTTGGTTATCAGAGTTTTCATCTTGATGTCCATCAGTTTGGTTTTCAGGTTGTGACCTTTTGTTTTCTGAAATATCATCATCTTTTATGTTGACCATGCCAAGCTTGCTGATTAAAAAATTGTGTCTCTTTTCATCAAGAGGTTTTGTAAAAATGTCAGCAATTTGGTTTTCTGTTGGAACAAAGTACATTTCTATGTTACCTTTTTCAACATGATCCTTTATGAAGTGATATTTGACATCTATGTGCTTGGTTCTAGAGTGATGAGCTGGATTCTCTGTAATTACAATTGCACTCTTTGAATCATATAGAATGGATATCTTTGTCAGATTTACTCCATAATCTTTCAGCTGAGTTTGCATCCACAGCACTTGTGAACAGCAACTTGCTGCTGCTACATATTTGATTCAGTTGTTGATGTTGCAACACAGTTTTGTTTCTTACTTGCCCAACATACAAATTTCTCTCCTAAGATTTGACATGCACCAGATGTGCTTTTTCTGTCAATCATGCACCCTGCATAATCTGCATCTGTGTATGCAATTAGTTCAAGATTTGTATCTTTAGGATACCAGAGACTAAGTTCTGATGTGACTTTTAGATATTTAAAAACCCTTTTTACTGCTTTTAGGTGAGATTCTTTATGATTGCATTGATATCTTGCCAGAAAACATGTAGCAAACATAATATCTTGTATGCTTGCAGTTAAGTATAACAATGATCCTATCATCCCCCTATAGGTTTTAATATCTACACTTGTTCCTTCTTTATCAGAATCAAGTTTGTTCCCTGTTGCCATGGGAGTTTTTGAAATTGAGCAATTTTCAAGTGAGTATTTTTGCAAAATTGTTTTCACACACTTAGATTGACTTAGAAATATTCCATCAGTTCTTTGTTTGACTTGTAAACCTAAGAAAAAGGTCAACTCACCCATCATGCTCATTTCAAAATGGCTGGTCATTAACTTTTGAAACTTTTTACAAAACTTTTTATTTGTTTATCCAAATATTATGTCATCAACATATATTTGGACTAGCAAAGTGTGACCCTTGTGTGTTTTAAGAAAAAGTGTTGTATCAATAGTACCTTTTGTGAAGCCATAATTGAGTAAAAAGTTTGATAGTGTTTCATACCATGCTCTTGGAGCTTGCTTCAAACCATACAGGGCTTTGTTTAATTTGTAAACATGGTTTTGAAATTTTGGATAAACAAAGCCTTCAGGTTGACGCACATAAACTTCTTCCTCAATCTTACCATTCAGGAATGCAGATTTCACATCCATTTGATATACTTTGAAGTCTTTGGATGCAGCATAAGCAAGAAAGATTCTCACAGCTTCTAATCTGGCCACTGGTGCAAAAGTTTCATCATAGTCAATACCTTCTTATTGACAATAACATTTGACCACTAACCTTACCTTATTCCTGGTTATTATGCCATTTTCATCTGATTTGTTTCTAAATACCCATTTTGAGCCTATAACTGATTTGTCATTTGGCTTAGGCACCAGATTACCTTACTCTTTTCAGACTGATCAAGCTCTTCTTGCATAACCTGAATCCAGTCTGAGTCACTAAGAGCTTCTTTGACAGTCTTGGGTTCTATCTTGCTTAGAAACCCAGCAAATGCACATTCATGTGCAGTTGCAGATCTTGTTCTTACACCATCTTCTGGATTTCCAATGATGTTAGAATGAACATGTCCTTTTATCCATCTTAATTTGTTGTGAAAGGTTGTTGGCTCTGATGGATTTGAAGTTTCCGCCTGAACAGTTGCCCAGTTGTATTGTTTGTATCAGAATTTTGATTGTCAAAAATATTTTCATTGTTCTGATTGAAGATTTCTGATGTATTTTCCATTTGTTCTGCAGGGTTAGCACATGAATAATCTATTGATTTGTTTATGAGAGATTTATCATGTTCTAAGAATTCTTCTGTTATCATTTCAAAAAGATGTTCATATTTTTCTTGTTTATCAGAAATGTTTATTTCCTTTATGTATTCATCAGAAACTTCTGTTTCTGATGAGTCATCAAAAGATACATATAAACTTTCTCTGATTGTCCTTTTGTTTAGAATAAAAATTCTATAAGCTTTTGAGGACAAAGAATAACCAAGAAAAATACCTTTTTCTGCTTTTCTGTCAAATTTCTCAAGGCTTTCAAAATCATTGAAAACAAAACATCTACAATCAAATGTGTGTAAAAAATTTACACTTGGAATTCTTCCATTTATAATGTTGTAGGGTGTTTTATTTTGCCTTTTGTTGATTATGGATCTGTTTTGGGTAAAACAAGCATTTGCTATTGCCTCTGCCCAAAAATGAGTGGGCAGCTTTGCATAAGCAAGCATTGTTCTGGTTGATTCCACTAAAGTTCTATTTCTCCTTTCTACCACTCCATTCTGTTGGGGTGTTCTGGGAGCAGAAAAGTCATGAGAGATTCCTTTGCTCACAAGAAAGCTCTCATTTTTTGAATTTTTGAATTCTGTTCCATTGTCTGATCTAATCCTTTTGAGTGTTAATTTTAACAGATTTTCAATTTTCCTGATAAAATTAATGATCAGATCAGGAGTTTCACTTTACTTTCTTAAAAATTCCACCCATGTGTACCTGGAAAAATCATCTACAGTTACAAGTATGAATTTCTTTCCAGAAAAGCTTTCTGTACTTATGGGTCCACAAAGATCCATATGTAAAAGTTCCATATTTTGTGTTATAGAAGATTCAGAAATTGCTTTGTGTGAGCTTCTTTTGGATTTACCCATTTCACAAGCTTTACAAATTTTATCCTTCTTTGAGGATATGAAAGGTAATCCTTTTACCAGCCCTTTGCTTGCTAATTTGCTTAAATTTTTAAAGTTTAAGTGGGCTAATCTCTTGTGCCACAACCAACTACTACCCTTGTTAATTTTTGAAAATAAACATAATTTTGGATGTTCATTTTCTTCTTTGAAATCAAAGTAGTAGATTGACTGTCTTATCCTTTTTCCACTTAAATAAATTTTGTTATCATCCATACCAATCAACAAGCATTTTTCTGGTAAAAAGGTTACCTGAAAACCTTTATCACAGAATTGACCACAACTCAGCAGATTGTACTTTAAGCCTTCTACATAGGCTACTTTTTCTATGGTCAAACATCCATACCCCAAAATCCTCCCTTTTACTCCATTCCCAAAATTTACCAATTTACCCAGTTTTGAAACAAAGTTACTGAGTAAGCTCCTATCCCCCAGTCATGTGCTTGGAGCTTCCAAAATCGCAATACCTGATCTGCTTCACATGATGGTCCTGAAATGGAAAAATTAGAGGGTTTTTGGTACCCAGACTTGCTTGGGTACTTTTTCTGATGAGATTTTAATCAGATTGTTTTCTTTTGATGGTCTTTCATCAGAATATATGTTACATGCTGAGCCATGAACATATTTTTCACTTTTCTTTTGGAGATGGTGTTGAACAAGCTTTAGTATTTCAACACACATACAAGATTCTTTATCAAAATTTTCTGATTTCTTTTCTTATGATGGAATGAGTGGATAATTTTGAAACATTGAGTGAACTGCTTCTGGAGTATTTAAAGATGTTTGTTTGGATTCACTCCTTGTTGCTTTCAAGTTGGGTTTAGATATTTCAAAAGAGTTCTCAGAACTGGTTGATTTGCAAGATTCAGAATCAGATTCTGATGTAGATTTATCAGAAATCTGATGTGTTGCTTTCACAAAGATTGTGGGTTTGATTTCACTTGTTTTTACATACCCTAAACCCTCTCCTTTGTTCTTTGGTGTAGATTCAATAAAGTTAATGAATTCCTTAGCTTGTTGAAAACCTTTTACATTTATTTCCTTATCAAGAATTTTCTTGTAAAGATCTTTTCTTTCTTTTTCATAAAATTCAATTTTAGCTCTATGGTCTAAGCTCTCTTCTATTAGTAATTGGTTTTCAAGTATAACTTTATTCATGGTCTTTTGCAACTCATCAGATTTTTTACTATCTGATTTCTGTTTATCTTGCAGATTTAGAAAATCTGACATGAGCTTGTTTAACTTGTGTTCAAGATCAAGATTATCTAAATTTACCTTTTGTTCTGAAGTTTCTGGTAGTTCATCAGAAAGTGCCATAAGGCAGAAATTAGCCATCTCTTCTTCTTCTTCTTCATCAGAAGAATCATCAGACAGCCATGTATCTGTCCCTGCAATCAAACTGACTTATTGTTACTTCTTTGCTTCTTCTAGCTTCTTCTCTTAATATGCAACATCTTTCAGTTTCTTGGTTTTGCATTCTGATGCATAGTGACCCTTTTGTTTGCATTTATAACACACAACTTTAGCCTTTCCCTTATCCTTTGATCTACCTTCATCCCTAGATCTTCCTTCCATCATCCTTCTATCACTTTTCTAGTATCTTTGGCCTCCTCCCCTAAACCTCTGCTCAAAGGTTTTAGTGAGCAGTGCAATTGCTTCAGCAAAAGCTGAAAAATTTGATGATGTATCAGAAATTTCAAGATTTTGACTGTTTGAAGGTTGTGTATCATTGGTAGGTGATCTTTCTGAGTTTGAGATTAAAGCTAATGATCCCCCTCTTTGAACTGATTCTTCAAATATTTCTTCTTCTCTGGGGACCAGAATGCTATATAAGTCATGAAGACTCATATTACCTAGTTCTAAGGTTGAGGACAAAGTCATGGTTAGACTTTTCCATTCTCTAGGTAAAGCATCCAGAAATTTTATGTTTCTTTCATCATTTGATTTTATTATTCCAAATTTCTTTAGATCATTCAAAAGTTTTGTAAATCTTTGATATGTATCATTTAGTTTTTCATTTGGTAAGCTTTTGAATCTCTCATATGAGGAAACATGGTTTGTTCTTTTTTTTATTTTCATCATTTCTCCTCCTTCACAAAGATTTTCCAACTGATCTCATATTTCCTTGGCTGATGCACATGCATCAACTTGAGAAAATATGTCATTAGGGAGAGCCATTATTAAAAGTGACTTTGCCCTTTCATCTGCAGCCACCAGATCCTTGTCTTCTTGGCTCCAAAGTGTTTCACTTTTGGGAGCCCTAGAAGCATTGATTCCTGGTGATTGATCAGTTGCTGGAATAGCTGGTATTTCAGTTATTGGTAATTGTGGACCCCTTTCAATGGATTGAAACAGAGCTCGGTCATGTTCATTTAGGAAATTGACCATCCTGATTTTCCATTGTGGGTATTCCTCTCTGACCAAGGTCGGAGGTTTAGACATTGAACCAGTATTGAAAGCATTATTCCATGTTTGAAAGTTTACCATGTTTAGAGAAAAGAAGATGAGCAATTGATTGTTTGAAAATGAGTTATTCAATCTGCTCTGATACCAATTGTTGGTCCCAGTTTGGACTTAAAGAGTTCTTTTCACTTAATATGGCAAGTGATTTCAACAAGTGTGATAATAGTGTGCGGAAATAGAAATCAGACTTTCTAGAAACAAGACCTACAGAATTTTCAAGTTTATATCACTTTGAAACAAAATGTTTTACAAGGTGATTGTGAGATTATTATCTATTACAAAACGAATACTTGTGAATTCTGATGTGAAAGGACAATGGAGTTTGTAGTATGTATTGAATGCTAGGCTTAACTCATTGTTCTTTGCTTGATTAGCCTTATATTTATAGACGACTTGAATACATGAATAAACATTTGTTTATTCATGTTTATGTCCTGCAAAAAGTAGCTTCTTGACATATTCATTGAATCCAATAATCAAGTTGCCTTTGTCATCATGATATCTAATAATGTCAATTTGCTTCGGTTATTGGGGCAGTATAGAACTGATTTTTAGACAAGTGGGGTTCATCAGAATTTCTAATAAGCACTTCATGAGAATTTTGATGAACAAATCATCAAAAAGTTTGATGATCAGAATCGCCAGAAACAGATGATATTTCATCAGAAATATCATCAGATCCATCAGAAAAGCCTTCTCTGATAATCTTCTTCAGTTCTTGATCAACTTTTGATTCTTTGAAGTAGATGTTGTTATTTTTAGTTGCCATATCCGGTCTTCCTTTTGTTGTTTTGATCTTCAGGACTTTTATTTTCTTCAGAGATCAAGTTGAACTTGATTTTCTTCAATACTTACAAATAAAGTTTCCTAAAAGAAGGCTTTATAGAGTGACAAGTATCCAAAAACCTAAAACCCAAACCCACTACACCACCACCCAAAACCTAAACACCCACCCCACCCAAAAACCCAAACACCCCCCCCCCCCCGCAAAAAAATATACTTGACAAACCCCCCCCCCTAAAAAAAACCTAACCTATCCCCCCACCCTCCATCCTCCAAAATCCTAAACCCCCTCCCCCTCCCCCCCCCCCCCCAACCCAAAAACCTAAACCACCCCCCACCCCCCAGGCAAAAAAAAAAAAAAAAACTATACCTCACCAAAAACTACCCCAAAAAACCTAACCGCCACCCCCCAAAAACCTAAAAAAACTACCCCCCCCCACCCAAAAAAAAACCTAAATACCCACCCCCACCACCACCCAAAAACCTAAACCCCCACCCCATCTCGTCAGAAAAAAAATTGGTGGGTGATAGGCGGTGGGGGTGGGGGGTTTAGGTATTTGGGTGGTGGTGGGTGTTTAGGTTTTCATTGTGTAGTGGGTTTATTTTTAGGAGCCTTTGTACATTTCTTATTTTTAGGAGCCTTTGTATTTGATCATAATCCTATGTAATGATATCCTAATTGACTTGGACGAAAAGAAACAAAAGAAGATACATATATACGGCTGTGGACATCAGACGCGATATATCACCATCTTGGAGACGCACGAGGATACATCTGGGGGTGTAGACGATCAGGGATGAATTTTAGAGATTTATTTCCATAAGATCAAGGCTCAAGAATCATTGCGTTGAAGCAAGAGGCTTGGGGTCAAGGAAATAGCGGGTTTTTCTTACCAATTCTCTTGTTTTCTTAGTTCTTTATTTTACTTTAATGAATTCTGTTATTAAACCTTGTTTATTATTTTTGTTCTTGACTATGATTCTTGACTAAATCTTTAACTACTTAGATTGGATGATTGGTTTGTAAAGTCTTGATTTTTATTATGGATTTTTAGTTATTTATGGATTATTTATGAAAGTAGTCGACTCGGTTATTGTTTTGATGTATATGCATGTAACACCTTGCAAAATCATGTCCAATATGGTAACGACACGCGTCATAAGCTTTAAACGTGTAAAGAATTGATTTCGAGGGACTAAAGTTGACAAACGGAGAAAGTATATATGTGAAAGGATCCAAAGTGTCAACATTTGAAAAGTTTGCCTATCAACGAGCCTACACGATGTTTATACCCTTAAACAAATAAATTGTGAAACGTATGAAGCAGTTGTTAGTGCATTTGTCTATCGCCTTCGTCTATCCGAGCCGTAGCGAGAAACAGAAGAAAACAAGTCTTTATATTGTAATATCTAGACAAAAGGTAAGGTGGCAATCTTATAATAATGAGAAATCTCATTAAAGTTCCTTAGCCTATAAATAGGGATGTTATGTCATAGTTATAGGACTTTATGCTTATTTGACATTTAGAGAGCTCTAGATCTAGAGAGAGATTCTAGAGAGAGAAACTGATTCAGGTGGTGTACAATTTCATACGTTTCTAATAGAGTCACGTTTATATTACGTCTTGTGTGTTAGGTCACGTTCGTGTACGGATTTCGCACGTCACACGTTCGTTTCGCAATCGTTTCGGAGTCAAAACCGATCCTACAAGTGGTATCAGAGCAGGAGCTCGATTGCACTGATCAAACGCACAGATTCAGATCCAAATTGCATCAGATTTCATAGATTTCTTCATCTTTTACACTTCTTTCACGTTTTTTCTGAATTTTTCAAAATTGAACGGGTTTTTACGGTCCAAATTACATGAATTTTTGATATGTTGTGCGAAAACACCTGATCTACAACCCTATAAAGTTTCAAATCCTAATTCAAAGCCGTTTAGGAGAAACCTAACTTTTTCTGTCCGATTTCGTGTCAACAGCTTTATTTCGCATCAAATTGACACCTTATTTCGCACGAAATACCTTATTTCGTTTGAAAGTTCACCTTATTTCGCATGAAATACCTTATTTCATTTTAAAGTTCACTTATTTCGCACGAAACACCTTATTTCGTTTGAAAGTTCACCTTATTTCGCACGAAATACCTTATTTCGTTTGAAAAAATTTACCTATTTCGTACGAAATACTCTATTTCGTTTAAAGTTGCCTATTTCGTGTGAATGTGTCACCATTTTGTATCAGATCTCTATTTCATGTGAAATTGATATTTCGTGTGAAAGACTTCATTTCGTTTGAGGTTGTCAGTTTACATGTGAAACATTATATGCAATCAGTGTACATGTGTATTTCAATTCAGTAGTCAACAGTTTATCGGCCCAATCACATTTAATAATACAACAGCTTTTGTCAGACTAAAAGAATTGAATATTAGTTGTTTCAAGAAGTATCGGGCCAATTAAGTGAAAGATTGTCAGGCTCATTTAATTGTACAACTGCCTAAGAATTTGAGGTCCAATTAGATTGAATTGAAATTTGAAATTGTCGGACATAAATTCAAGGTTTGCATGTGTAATAGTTGTGGTCCAATTAAAATCCAACTAATATTCTAAAAAGGAAGTTGGGTGCAGCCCATGTGATTATCGGCCCAATAGATTAATCTTGTGAACCACAATTGTCGGCCATTAACTCAGTGTAGTGCATGTGATCTTTGCAAAGATTGTTAATCATTTGCATGTGAAAGCTTAAATGTTTGCATGTGAGAAAGTCAATTAATAGTGCTAAGATCAAAAGGCTGACCGATCAACAAGGCATATTTGTCGTATAGTACCATCAATCATTTTGAAGTCACTCTAGTTCACATTGATTTGGTCCGGGTCGTGTGGTGTTGGCAGGTCATTTGAAAAGGTCACATGAATTCGGTTCAGATCGCTTGAAACTGAACCAGTTCGTATGGATTAAATGTCTTCAGGTCGTTTGAATTTGATCCGGGTCATAGCAGTTCGTACGGTTTGACAACTTAAATCTCAGTTCGCATCAAACTCAGTTCGCATCAAACTCTGTCCGCACAAAATATTCACCAGTCCGATTGTCAGTTTTGTTCAAATTGTTTGATATTGTTTAAACTGATTGTGTTTGTTTGCTTGTTTGATTCAGGTAATTTTAGATGATCACATCATGGCTGAAGAATTTTACAACACGTTCTACAACGCGTTTACATCCAAGTCTTCCGAAACTTCAACTGTCACACCAAAAACCATTACAAAAGCGATCAATGAAAACATTGAACATGATAATTTCTATGGAACAAATTCAAAACCACCAACACTTGAAAGCGTTGAAGATTACACTTGGTGGAAAGAGCGGTTCATCAACTGGGCAAAAGCTTACGCTCATGAAAGCTGGTTTTGTTTGGAATTTGGTTATAATAGGCCGACCGATGATAAAGGAGAAGAAACCCCACTCAAAAGTTTATCAGTAAAAGACAAAAGAGAATTCTCAGCTGAACAAAGAATGATTGCTTTAATTCAATCATCAATTAGACATGACCTGTTTGCTTTACTTCAACATGATGGGTCATCAAAATCTGTCTGGGAAGCTTTACGGGTAAAAGCTGAGGGGGGTAAACAAATCAAGAAAAATAAAATTGCATTATTAAAGAAAGAATTTGATTTGTTTGATAGTTTGAAAGGTGAATCAGTTAGACAAATGATAGAGAGATTTGGTCATCTAAAAATTGAACTTGATCGTTTTGGCATTATTAAAACTCGAGAAGAAATAATTGATAAGATCATAGAAGCGTTACCACGAGCTGATTAGTGGCAAACGTTTGTATTCATATTGAAAAATGATGTTTTATATGATACAATTTCTCTTGATGTCTTGATAGAAAAGATAGAAAGTCATGAGCTTGAATTGCAAAAGCAGAACAAGATGAGCAATTCTTCGCATCAACAGAATGTCGGTCTTTATTACAAAGGTGCAATACCTTTGGTGAAAGTGAATCACCAAAAACAGCATTCAGTGGTGTGAAGACAAAAGAACCTCTGACAAGCTCATCAAGCTACAATCCGGGATATCATTCGTCTTCATCAAAAGCAAGTGTTGAAGAATCTGAAGAAGTTCTCTGCAACATTGCTCTCAAATTGAAGAATTCTCCGACTATGAGCATCAATGCAGCCAAGCAACAAATGAGTTTTCTTGCATCTGTTCTGGAATCTTATGAAGGTCTAGTAGCTGGCAAAATTGGAAATTCTGAATTGACCAAAGAAGACTATGACCAGATTGATCCGGAAGAGATGGAACTTATCGATATTCGCTGGTGTTTAGCGAGTTGCATTAGAAGAGCTCAGAGATATATGGAGATTACTGGAAAGCAGTCAATAGGTGGTCCATCAACTAAGCTAGGATTTGATAAATCCAAAGTGACTTGTTTCAAATGCAAGCAAAGAGGTCATTTCAAGAGAGAATGTCAAAATTCTTCAGTTGATGGAAATGAAAATTCTTTCAATGATGATTATTACCGAAAGGCGATTTACCACCGTAGCAAAGAAGAGCAGAAAATGATTGAAAATAATCCCAAGAAGAAAGCCTTACTTATACATCAAGATGATGAAAAAGTGGGAGAGGATCTGATTCAGGATTGGCTGCTGAGATCAAGAAAAGAAATGAAGAAGATTGTGTTGATGAAAAAGTTACAGCTCATGGAAGAAAAATATCACAAAGCAAACATTATGTTTTTGTTGCTGAGATCAAAGAGAAAACCAGAGAAGAGATTATGGAGGAGAAAACATACAGAGAGAAAAACATTGCTTGGAACAGAATTAATGAAATGCAAGAGGAGTATGCAAGTGCTGTGAGTAACAAAAGATGGGACAAGAAGCGAGAATGCTATGTCAACAGATATGGTGAACCTGTTGTTCCCAAAAAGGACATAGTTTTTGATGATGTTCTTTTAGTAATCCCTCGATCAGTCGAATACTACACAAATGTTGGAAAAGATAAAACATATGTGAAAAGGTTTGAAAAACTTCTTAGAGATGTTATGACTTCAAGTCTGAGGAAGAGGGATGAAGAGAGAATGAAGAAGAATGTTGATGAGATGGTGAACGATTTGAAGAAAGTTGCTGAAGAAGCTAAAGTAGAGGAAGAGAAGGTAGAAAAAAAAGTTATTGGAAAAGAAGCTGTTACTGAAGAACAGCAGGTTGAAGAAGCTGAGGAGAAGTTGGAAAGATCGGTTGAATTAAAGGTTGAAAGTTTAGCTGATAGTGTTGGTGATACTGGTACTGGTGAAGAAAAGAAGAGTGAAGCTGAGTTGAAGCAAACAGAAGCAAACACCGATGTGCCAATCACCTAGGTAAATTCTGACTCTGAAATCTTGAAAATTGTTGAACAGTGCAAGAAATGCATGGAAACGTGCAGTGCTTGTATTGAGAAAGACGAAAAGTTCAGAACAAGAGATATTGAATTTACCAAAATAGAAAAAGTTTTTAAAAATAAATACAAAGAAATGCTTGAAAATGAAAAAGTTTTGAAAGATAATGATGAAAAGATTTCAGAAAATTGTAAAAATTTAGAAAAAGAAAATGAAAATTTGAAAGAAAAAGTTTTAAAAATGACAGAAGAATGTTCCCAAAAACAATATGAGTGTCAAGAAATGAAAAAAGAATATGATTTAATAAAATTGGCTTATCACATTACTAAAAAGTCATATGAAGATGTGAAGAGTCAAACGAAACTTGTTCAATCGAGATTGAGATACTGTTCTGAAATAACTGATATGTTTAAGTAGGGATGAGCATATGCCACCGAATACCGATCCCATACCGATCCCGATCCCGAAATACCGATACCGTGCACTTTTCGGTATCCACTTTTTGGCATTTTCGGTATCGGTACGGTACGGTATCGGTATAATACCGATACCGACCCTCAAAATACGGTATAATACCGATACCGTACCGTACCGATACCGAACCGACATGTTTCGGTATCGGTATCGGTACCTAGTTTGGGTGAAATTCGGGATCGGTATTTGGCGGTATCGGTATCGGTTCGGTATCGGATACCGCCTTGCTCATCCCTATGTTTAAGCGACAATATGAAATAAAGCAACAAGTTGTAAATTCTTACATTGAGGATGTTGCTAAGCTTAAGCGTCAGATTGCTGATTTAGAACAGGATAATAATAAGTTAAAAAGTTATCACGCGTCATCATATGTGCTTGAACGTATTTTCAATATAAAACCGGGAGATGGTGATTCTGAGAAAAACACAAAGGGCATTGGTTCAGAATTTCATCAAGTTCCACCACCGGAAAAGTTTGCATTTTATGATGATGAAAAGGTCGAAAAAGCTTTCAACATGGTAGATCAATTGCCAGATAACATTGACGTAACCTTTTCCAAAACTGATGATTCTAGTGATTCAGAGGTGGTAGGTAAGGTCGTTGAAAGTGTGTTGAAAGAAGAGTCGGTTGAAAAAGGTAAATCTGAATCACAGGAAGAAAATGAAGGTAGTTTTCATGAAGAATATCTGAAAAACTCAAAATCCAAGAAAAATTTGAATGATGATTCAAAAGGATTGGTTTATACAATGATTGGATCGGACAAATTATTTTTAGATATTGTATTCCCGATTCAGAATGTGATTTCAGAAAAGATTGACAAAGTTTTCAAAATGGTGGAGATTGAAAAGTCTGAGATTTCAAAATTTGCTGGAAAAGGTCATAAAACTTCTTATAGTAAACCTGGTTTCAAAAAGAAAAACATGAAGGCTGGGTTGGGTTATAAGAAGAAACAAAGTCGAAATAAAAATGAAACGCCAAATTATTAGACAAAGATGAATTTTGTTCATGGAACAAGTTCAGAAGAAGAGAAAGAACTCCAATTTAGATGACAGTCTAATGAAGAGTTTATGCTCAAAAGAAAAGGCAACAACCACAGGTCAAAGATGTTTAAAAAAGAACATGTTTTAAATGTGATCAAATTGGACATCTTGCACGCAAGTGTCCGAATCTGAAACCTGTTGATGTTGAGTCGAAAAAGAAGTCTGAAAATGTTGAGAAACATAAATATGAGGATGTGAAACAAAGGTCAACCAGATTTGACTTAAAACAAACTTAGAGGTATAACACAAACAAGTTTGCTTCGAATCAAACTTGGAAATCAAACCCAAATAGGTTCGATTCAAGACAGATCTGGAATTCTCACACACCCAGATTAAGAACAACACAAAGTTGGAAAACAACTGTCGATGCAACAAAACCAAACGAGTTTTGGAAACCAAAAGTTGTTGTTCAACATCAAAATGTTCAAAAAGAGTCACATTTTTAAAAAAGAGGTACTCCAAAAGGTCAAACATGGAGTGTTAAGAAACAAGTAACTTCGGTAAATGATGAAAAAGTTGAAGTCAAAGTTGAAAAAGTCTTTGTACAAAATGACAAATATTTTCCGAAGTTGAATGATGCATATTGTGTTGAAATGCCTAAGGTCAAACATACATGGGCTAAATTGTTCAAGTGATTAAATAGTTTGAATGTGCAGGTGCTCAAGAAAATTGAAGACTAGAAGCACTGATTCCTAGTGATTCATCAGTTGCTGGAATAGCTGGTATTTCAGTTATTGGTACATGTGGACCCCTTTCAATGGATTGAAACGGAGCTCGGTCATGTCCATTAAGGAAATTGACCATCCTGATTTTCCATTGTAGGTATTCCTCTCTGACCAAGGTCGGAGGTTTAGACATTAAACCAGTATTGAAAGCATTATTCCATGTTTGAAAGTTTGCCGTGTTTAGAGAAAAGAAGATGAGCAATTGATTGTTTGAAAATGAGTTATTCAATCTGCTCTGATACCAATTGGTGGTCCCAGTTTGGACTTAAAAAGTTCTTTTCACGTAATATGGCAAGTGATTTCAACAAGTCTGATAATAGTGTGCGGAAATAGAAATAAGACTTTCTAGAAACAAGACCTACAGAATTTTCAAGTTTATATCACTTTGAAACAAAATGTTTTACAGGGTGATTGTGAGATTATTATCTATTACAAAACGAATACTTGTGAATTCTGAGGTGAAAGGACAATGGAGTTTGTAGTATGTATTGAATGCTAGGCTTAACTCATTGTTCTTTGCTTGATGAGCCTTATATTTATAGACGACTTGAATACATGAATAAACAATTGTTTATTCATGTTTATGTCCTGCAAAAAGTAGCTTCTTGACATATTCATTGAATCCAATAATCAAGTTGCCTTTATCATCATGATATCTAATAATGTCAATTTGCTTCGGTTATTGTGGCAGTATAGAACTGATTTTTAGACAAGTGGGGTTCATCAGAATTTCTGATAAGCACTTCATGAGAATTCTGATGAACAAATCATCAAAAAGTTTGATGATCAGAATTGCCAGAAACCGATGATATTTCATCAGAAATATCATCAGATCCATCAGAAAAGCCTTCTCTGATAATCTTCTTCAGTTCTTGATTAATTTTTGATTCTTTGAACTAGATGTTGTTATTTTTAGTTGCCCTATCCGGTCTTCCTTTTGTTGTTTTGATCTTCAGGACTTTTATTTTCTTCAGAGATCAAGATGAACTTGATTTTCTTCAATACTTACAAATAAAGTTTCCTAACAGAAGGCTTTATAGAGTGACAAGTATCCATAAACCTAAAACCCAAACCCACTACACCACCACCCCAAACCTAAACACCCACCCCACCCCCACCCAAACACCCCCCCCCCCTAAAAAAAACCTAACCTATCCCCCCACCCCACCCTCCATCCCCCAAAAACCTAAACCCCCCCCCCCCCCAACCCAAAAACCTAAACCACCCCCCCCCCCCCGGGCAAAAAAAAAACTATACCTCCCCAAAAACTCCCCCAAAAAACTCAACCCCCACCCCCCAAAAACCTAAAAAAACTACCCCCCTCCCAAAAAAAAACCTAAATACCCACCCCCACCACTACCCAAAAACCTAAACCCCCACCCCATCTTGGCAGAAAAAAATTGGTGGGTGATAGGCGGTGGGGGTGGGGGGTTTAGGTATTTGGGTGGTGGTGGGTGTTTAGGTTTTCATTGTGTAGTGGGTTTATTTTTAGGAGCCTTTGTACATTTCTTATTTTTAGGAGCCTTTGTATTTGATCATAATCCTATGTAATGATATCCTAATTGACTTGGACGAAAAGAAACAAAAGAAGATACATATATACGGCTGTGGACATCAGACGCGATATATCACCATCTTGGAGACGCACGAGGATACATCTGGGGGTGTAGACTATCAGGGATGAATTTTAGAGATTTATTTCCATAAGATCAAGGCTCAAGAATCATTGCGTTGAAGCAAGAGGCTTGGGGTCCAGGAAATTGCAGGTTTTTCTTACAAATTCTCTTGTTTTCATAGTTCTTTATTTTACTTTAATGAATTCTGTTATTAAACCTTGTTTATTATTTTTGTTCTTGACTATGATTCTTGACTAAATCTTTAACTACTTAGATTGGATGATTGGTTTGTAAAGTCTTGATTTTTATTATGGATTTTTAGTTATTTATGGATTATTTATGAAAGTAGTTGACTCGGTTGTTTTGATGTATATGCATGTAACACCTTGCAAAATCATGTCCAATATGGTAACGACACGTGTCATAAGCTTTAAACGTGTAAAGAATTGATTTCGAGGGACTAAAGCCGACAAACGGAGAAAGTATATATGTGAAAGGATCCAAAGTGTCAACATTTGAAAAGTTTGCCTATCAACGAGCCTACACGATGTTTATACCCTTAAACAAATAAATTGTGAAACGTATGAAGCAGTTGTTAGTGCATTTGTCTATTGCCTTCGTCAATCCGAGCCATAGCGAGAAACAAAAAAAAACAAGTCTTTATATTGTAATATCTAGTCAAAAGGTAAGTTGGCAATCTTGTAATAATGAGAAATCTCATTAAAGTTCCTTAGCCTATAAATAGGGATGTTATGTCATAGTTATAGGACTTTATGCTTATTTGACATTTAGAGAGCTCTAGATCTAGAGAGAGATTCTAGAGAGAGAAAGTGATTCAGGTGGTGTACAATTTCATACGTTTCTAATAGAGTCACGTTTATATTACGTCTTGTGTGTTAGGTCACGTTCGTGTACGGATTTCGCACGTCACACGTTCGTTTCGCAATCGTTTCGGAGTCAAAACCGATCTTACAAGTGGTATCAGAGCAGGAGCTCGATTGCACTGATCAAACGCACAGATTCAGAACCAAATTGCATCAGATTTCATCGATTTCTTCATCTTTTACACTTCTTTCACGTTTTTTTTCTGAATTTTTAAAAATTGAACGGGTTTTACGGTCCAAATTACATGATTTTTTTATATGTTGTGCGAAAACACCTGATCTACAACCCTATAAAGTTTCAGATCCTAATTCAAAGCCGTTTAGGAGAAATCTAACTTTTTCTGTCCGATTTCGTGTCAACACCTTTATTTCGCATCAAATTGACACCTTATTTCGCACGAAAGAAATACCTTATTTCGTTTGAAAGTTCACCTTATTTCGCACGAAATACCTTATTTCATTTGAAAGTTCACTTATTTCGCACGAAACACCTTATTTCGTTTGAAAGTTCACCTTATTTCGTTTGAAAAAATTCACCTATTTCATACGAAATACTCTATTTCGTTTGAAGTTGCCTATTTCGTGTGAATGTGTCACCATTTCGTATCAGATCTCTATTTCATGTGAAATTGATATTTCATGTGAAATACTTCATTTCGTTTGAGGTTATCAGTTTACATGTGAAACATTATATGCAATCAGTGTACATGTGTATTTCAATTCAGTAGTCAACAGTTTATCGGCCCAATCACATTTAATAATACAACAGCTTTTGTCAGACTAAAAGAATTGAATATTAGTTGTTTCAAGAAGTATCGGCCCAATTAAGTGAAAGATTGTCAGGCTCATTTAATTGTACAACTGCCTAAGAATTTGAGGTCCAATTAGATTGAATTGAAATTTGAAATTGTCGGACATAAATTCAAGGTTTGCATGTGTAATAGTTGTGGTCCAATTAAAATCCAACTAATATTCTAAAAAGGAAGTTGGGTGCAGCCCATGTGATTATCGGCCCAATAGATTAATCTTGTGAACCACAATTGTCGGCCATTAACTCAGTGTAGTGCATGTGATCTTTGCAAAGATTGTTAATCATTTGCATGTGAAAGCTTAAATGTTTGAATGTGAGAAAGTCAATTAATAGTGCTAAGATCAAAAGGCTGACCGATCAACCAGGCATATTTGTCGTATAGTACCATCAATCATTTTGAAGTCACTCTAGTTCACATTGATTTGGTCCGGGTCGTGTGGTGTTGGCAGGTCATTTGAAAAGGTCACTTGAATTCGGTTCAGATCGCTTAAAACTGAACCAGTTCGTATGGATTGAATGTCTTCAGGTCGTTTGAATTTGATCCGGGTCATAGCAGTTCGTACGGTTTGACAACTTAAATCTCAGTTTGCATCAAACTCTGTCCGCACAAAATATTCACCAGTCCGAGTTTCAGTTTGGTTCAAGTTGTTTGATATTGTTTAAACTGATTGTGTTTGTTTGCTTGTTTGATTCAGGTAATTTTAGATGATCACATCATGGCTGAAGAATTTTACAACACGTTCTACAACGCGTTTACATCCGAGTCTTCCGAAACTTCAATTGTCACACCAAAAACCATTACAAAAGCGATCAATGAAAACATTAAACATGATAATTTCTATGGAACAAATTCAAAACCACCAACACTTGAAAGCATTGAAGATTACACTTGGTGGAAAGAGCGGTTCATCAACTGGGCAAAAGCTTACGCTCATGAAAGCTGGTTTTGTTTGGAATTTGGTTATAGTAGGCCGACCGATGAAAAAGGAGAAGAAACCCCGCTCAAAAGTTTTCAGTAGAAGATAAAAGAGAATTCTCACCTGAACATAGAATGATTGCTTTAATTCAATCATCAATTAGACATGACCTGTTTGCTTTACTTCAACATGATGGGTCATCAAAATCTGTCTGGGAAGCTTTACGGGTAAAAGCTGAGGGGGGTAAACAAATCAAGAAAAATAAAATTGCATTATTAAAGAAAGAATTTGATTTGTTTGATAGTTTGAAAGGTGAATCAGTTAGACAAATGATAGAGAGATTTGGTCATCTAAAAATTGAACTTGATCGTTTTGGCATTATTAAAACTCGAGAAGAAATAATTGATAAGATCATAGAAGCGTTACCA
This sequence comes from Helianthus tuberosus, assembly GCA_030545235.1. NCBI lineage: Eukaryota > Viridiplantae > Streptophyta > Magnoliopsida > Asterales > Asteraceae > Helianthus > Helianthus tuberosus. The sequence goes on from CM060427.1 coordinate 18,815,215, forward strand.
CGAGCTGATCAGTGGCAAACGTTTGTATTCATATTGAAAAATGATGTTTTATATGATACAATTTCTCTTGATGTCTTGATAGAAAAGATAGAAAGTCATGAGCTTGAATTGCAAAAGCAGAACAAGATGAGCAGTTCTTCGCATCAACAGAATGTCGGTCTTTATTACAAAGGTGCAATACCTTTGGTGAAAGTTAATCACCAAAAACAGCATTCAGTGGTGTGAAGACAAAAGAACCTCCGACAAGCTCATCAAGCTACAATCCGGGATATCATTCGTCTTCATCAAAAGCAAGTGTTGAAGAATCTGAAGAAGTTCTCTGCAACATTGCTCTCAAATTGAAGAATTCTCCGACTATGAGCATCAATGCAGCCAAGCAACAAATGAGTTTTCTTGCATCTGTTCTGGAATCTTATGAAGGTCTAGTAGCTGGCAAAATTGGAAATTCTGAATTGACCAAAGAAGACTATGACCAGATTGATCCGGAAGAGATGGAACTTATCGATATTCGCTGGTGTTTAGCGAGTTGCATTAGAAGAGCTCAGAGATATATGGAGATTACTGGAATGCAGTCAATAGGTGGTCCATCAACTAAGCTAGGATTTCAAGAGAGAATGTCAAAATTCTTCAGTTGATGGAAATGAAAATCCTTTCAATGATGATTATTACCGAAAGGCAATTTACCACCGTAGCAAAGAAGAGCAGAAAATGATTGAAAATAATCCCAAGAAGAAAGCCTTACTTATGCATCAAGATGATGAAAAAGTGGCAGTGGGTTTCAGTTGAGACAAATACATTCCATCTGATTCAGGATTGGCTACTGAGATCAAGAAAAGAAATGAAGAAGATTGTGTTGATGAAAAGGTTACAGCTCATGGAAGAAAAATATCACAAGGCAAACATTATGTTTTTGTTGCTGAGATCAAAGAGAAAACCAGAGAAGAGATTCTGGAGGAGAAAACATACAGAGAGAAAAACATCGCTTGGAACAGAATTAATGAAATGCAAGAGGAGTATGAAAGTGTTGTGAGTAACAAAAGATGGGACAAGAAGCGAGAATGCTATGTCAACAGAAATGGTGAACCTGTTGTTCCCAAAAAGGACATAGTTTTTGATGATGTTCTTTTAGTAATCCCTCGATCAGTCGAATACTACACAAATGTTGGAAAAGATAAAACATATGTGAAAAGGTTTGAAAAACTTCTTAGAGATGTTATGACTTCAAGTCTGAGGAAGAGGGATGAAGAGAGAATGAAGAAGAATGTTGATGAGATGGTGAACGATTTGAAGAAAGTTGCTGAAGAAGCTAAAGTAGAGGAAGAGAAGGTAGAAGAAAAAGTTATTGGAAAAGAAGCTGTTACTGAAGAACAGCAGGTTGAAGAAGCTGAGGAGAAGTTGGAAAGATCGGTTGAATTAAAGGTTGAAAGTTCAGCTGATAGTGTTGGTGATACTGGTACTGGTGAAGAAAAGAAGAGTGAAGCTGAGTTGAAGCAAACAGAAGCAAACACCGAAGTGCCAATCACCAAGGTAAATTCTGATTCTGAAATCTTGAAAATTGTTAAACAGTGCAAGAAATGCATGGAAACGTGCAGTGCTTGTATTGAGAAAGACGAAAAGTTCAGAACAAGAGATATTGAATTTACCAAAATAGAAAAAGTTTTTAAAAATAAATACAAAGAAATGCTTGAAAATGAAAAAGTTTTGAAAGATAATGATGAAAAGATTTCAGAAAATTGTAAAAATTTAGAAACTGAAAATTTGAAAGAAAGAGTTTTGAAAATGACAGAAGAATGTTCTCAAAAAGAATATGAGTGTCAAGAAATGAAAAAAGAATATGATTCAATAAAATTGGCTTATCACATTACTAAAAAGTCATATGAAGATGTGAAGAGTCAAATGAAACTTGTTCAATCGAGATTGAGATACTGTTCTGAAACAACTGATATATTTAAGCGACAATATGAAATAAAGCAACAAGTTGTAAATTCTTACATTGAGGATGTTGCTAAGCTTAAGCGTCAGATTGCTGATTTAGAACAGGATAATAACAAGTTAAAAAGTTATCACGCGTCATCATATGTGTTTGAACGTATTTTCAATATAAAACCGGGAGATGGTGATTCTGAGAAAAACGCAAAGGGCATTGGTTCAGAATTTCATCAAGTTCCACCACCGGAAAAGTTTGCATTTTATGATGATGAAAAGGTCGAAAAATCTTTCAACATGGTAGATCAATTGCCAGATAACATTGACGTAACCTATTCCAAAACTGATGATTCTAGTGAATCAGATGTGGTAGGTTAGGTCATTGAAAGTGTGTTGAAAGAAGAGTCGGTTGAAAAAGGTAAATCTGAATCACAAGATGAAAATGAAGGTAGTTTTCATGAAGAATATTTGAAAAACTCAAAATCCAAGAAAAATTTGAATGATGATTCAAAAGGATTGGTTTATACCATGATTGGATCGGACAAATTATTTTTAGATATTGTATTCCCGATTCAGAATGTGATTTCAGAAAAGATTGACAAAGTTTTCAAAATGGTGGAGATTGAAAAGTCTGGGATTTCAAAATTTGCTGGAAAAGGTCATAAAACTTCTTATAGTAAACCTGGTTTCATAAAGAAAAACATGAAGGCTGGGTTGGGTTATAAGAAGAAACAAAGTCGAAATAAAAATGAAATGCCAAATTATTAGATAAAGATGAATTTTGTTCATGGAACAAGTTCAGAAGAAGAGAAAGAACTCCAATTTAGATGACAGTCTAATGAAGAGTTTATGCTCAAAAGAAAAAGCAACAACCACAGGTCAAAGATGTTTCAAAAAGAACATGTTTTAAATGTGATCAAATTGGACATCTTGCACGCAAGTGTCCGAATCTGAAACCTGTTGATGTTGAGCCGAAAAAGAAGTCTGAAAATGTTGAGAAACATAAATCTGAGGATGTGAAACAAATGTCAACCAGATTTGACTTAAAACAAACTTAGAGGTATAACACAAACAAGTTTGCTTCGAATCAAACTTGGAAATCAAACCCGAATAGGTTCGATTCAAGACAGATCTGGAATTCTCACACACCCAGATTAAGAACAACACAAAGTTGGAAAACAACTGTCGATGCAACAAAACCAAACGAGTTTTGGAAACCAAAAGTTGTTGTTCAACATCAAAATGTTCAAAAAGAGTCACATTTTTAAAAAAGAGGTACTCCAAAAGGTCAAACATGGAGTGTTAAGAAACAAGTAACTTCGGTAAATGATGAAAAAGTTGAAGTCAAAGTTGAAAAAGTCTTTGTACAAAATGACAAAGATTTTCCGAAGTTGAATGATGCATATTGTGTTGAAATGCCTAAGGTCAAACAGATATGGGCTAAATTGTTCAAGTGATTAAATAGTTTGAATGTGCAGGTGCTCAAGAAAATTGAAGACTGTGAGAATGGAAATCGGAGCAGCCTGGCACAATAGGAAGAGAAGGCTGCTGAACCCTGTGATAGTTAAACAGGGAGTTTATTTGATTTCTGTACATAAATAAACAATATTTCAAAAAATCCTAAAAATTGAAAATTTTAAAAACCTAAAATATGTTTTTATTTTGTCAAAAATTTTAAAAAAATAAAAAATATGTTACTTGAATATGCCGAAACCCTCACGGCGGAACAAACATGATTAATTTCACAAGATTGAAAAACGGTTTTCAAACTGTAAAAGATCAATGTGTTGTAAATCATGGGGGTATTTACTGCTTTTCATGCAATTCGGTACACATTAAGTAGAAAATGGATGGCGAGACGAAGCTATCAGTATCGGGTTGTCAAATTTTCTTTAGAATGGTTTTGCATTTTAGGGGGAGTATTATTGTCAGAAAATCCAAAAACATTAGAAAATTTGAAAAAGACAAAAACATGATAAAATTAAAAAATGAGTTTTTGTGTAAAAAGAGGAAATGATAGTACATCAGTAGACAATTACAGTACACTAAAGAAATGGAAAGTTAAAAAGCAATAAACAATCTCACTAAAGATGTGACAATAGGCTCAGCTAGACTAGTAGATTTGCAATAACGATACAAACTTAAATGAAAAAGCCTAGTTCTAGTGGGAAACGCGGTTGAAAGCATAGTACTTAGTTTTATCCTTCGTGACTGTGTACCTACTCAGTAATCGCTGAATGCTGAAAGAGCATAAAAACCGATCAGTTTGTGAACTTTCACAACTTGCTGAAAAAGTCACTGTGATTGTGCATTTCATTTTGCAAAGATTTAAACTTGTTTGATTTCTTTATTTCGTTTAAGCATTGGACATCCTCTGCGTATACGTGAGTATCGAACTGGATGTTAGTGCCTAAACGTTCTGTTTTTTTTCTTGGTGTTTCGTTTAAATCTTGGATCACCTCTGCGTATATGTGAATATCGAACTGGTGGTTAAGATCTAAACATATTCAACTTGTTTTTATTTCTTATTTTGTTTAAACATTGGACTTTCTTTGCGTATCGAAAGATCGACCTGATTGTTAATGTTTAAACATTCTGCGTTGTTTTCGCACATATCACAGTTGATGAAAGTTTAAAGGCATTACTTGAGTCAGTGTATTGCATGATGAGGGGATATGCTGAGATCGTGGGGTCCATAAGAATTTAGTGCAAATTAATTTACCTTAACATATCGGTAAGCATTTTGAAAGTTTTTAGATTGAGTTTAAGTGGACAACAATATTGTCAATCAATGTGAATTGTTTAGAACTTAAAGTGTTTAAAGCTCAACGGTGCTAGTGATTTGTCATAAACTGATATGATCCTCTGACGGGAACTCAAACAAAAATATTGTTTGTAAATATGTTTGCGAATATTTCTTTACTGCTTTATGTTTCAGAAAATTACAAAAAGATTTTTTATTCTAATTTATTTTCGACAACCGATGTCTGAGAACTGAGTTCCAAAATCTAAGTATGCTGATCGTGTTTCTGAAAATAAAACAAGTTCATTAATTTGAAACTTGAAATTTTAAAATCAAAAATAAAAAATAGTTTGTGATATCTCCAAGGTCATTAATTTGGACTTGGATGATTAACTGAGAGGGTTTTGGATTCTTAAACTGTAAAATCTCTAAAAGAGCCAGCTTTCGATTTTGGATACTTAATATTGCCAAATCTTTGAAGTCTATTGATAGGGGGGGAGTATCAAGTATTTCTGGATATATTCATATTATTATATCTTAAAGCCAGAATCTTGATTTAGAAAGTTTAAAAGAGCCAGGTCACAATTCCTGGATAATTGAATATTCAAAACATTGTTACTTATAAATGTTTGAGAAATTGCAGATGTTGTACCAGACTACGATCCCGACAGCTGAGTCTAAGGGGGAGTTTGAAGACGAGCTCAACGCAAGAGGAAGCGTGGATTCAAGGGGCCATGTAACTATCCCAGAAGAGCTTGTGTACGGAAAGCCAGGTGTCGATCCTAAAAGCACGGAAGCTTGACGAAAGGGGGAGCCTGATGAAGAAAAGAGTCTAGTGAAGGGGGGAGCTGAAGCTGAAGACAGATCCACAGGGATTCTGTTCAAGCAAGAGGGAGTCTACGTTGATGAAAACGTGTTAAAGCTTCAAGAAGACTCAAAGAGAGAGAGAGAAAGACAAGACGCTACGAGATTGACTGCGGCAATATCCAAGGGGGAGTCTGTTAGTGCATTTGTCTATCGCCTTCGTCAATCCGATCCGTAGTGAGAAACAGAAGAAAACAAGTCTTTATATTGTAATATCTAGTCAAAAGGTAAGGTGGCAATCTTGTAAAAATGAGAAATCTCATTAAAGTTCCTTAGCCTATAAATAGGGATGTTATATCATAGTTATAGGACTTTATGCTTATTTGACATTTAGAGAGCTTTAGATCTAGAGAGAGATTCTAGAGATAGAAAGTGATTCAGGTGGTGTACAATTTCATACGTTTCTAATAGAGTCACGTTTATATTACGTCTTGTGTGTTAGGTCACGTTCGTGTACGGATTCCGCATGTCACACGTTCGTTTCGCAATCGTTTCGGAGTCAAAACCGATCCTACAGCAGTTGTGAAAGAAAGTGAAAGTTTACAAGACGCGAGGGTTAAATGTGTCAACATGTTAAATTAATACCTCTGAGTGACCTTTTATCGAACCCGGAGCTTCATAACGTTTAATTATACTCCTTAGAATAAGTGACGAAAATTTCACAAGGTTTCGATATCATCTGAGATAAATACGTTAACTTTCGTAATTAGAGGGTTAAAAGCGTCAATGAGGCAAAACTTGTGTTTTCGGTTATCTTTTAACGAAACCGGACCTAACGATGTTTGGTTATATCTTATGGATCATCAAAATAAAGATTATATGGGTTAAATGTGCTTGAAATGAAAGTTATTACGTTTTAAAAGGTCCAGGGGGTGAAACTGACAAGTTTGAAACTAGTTTGGCTGGTAACCTTCATGGTGGCGTCGCGCCACACCCTCCCCACTCTGCCGTCGCGCGACACGACGGCGTGATCTGATCAGAATTCCATGCACAGGTGCAGGTTCTGCAAGTTCTTCACCCATTTCAGCTTTAACTCGATACTAGGGGTTATTTGATGGTTTTAAAAACCACTTGGGACACCTGTGATCATCGGAGAAGAGCCCTAACACCTGTAATGATCTGGTGATAACCTCTAGTAGTATAAATAGGTGAAGTTTGGGCAGCATTCTCACTTGCAAGTTCAATCTTTCATACTCTCAAACTTTCTCAAAGCTTTGGAGCTTTGAAACACCTTCTCTGGAGCATCCTAACTTGGAAGGAAGCTCTCTTAGTCTATTTTTTCGTGCTAAGGACCATTGTAAGCATTCTTAGCTCCTGTAGTTCAGGTTTTATTAGCTTAATAACCAAAAGTCAAAGTTATCGCAATGGTGCTTTGACTTTGTGATTAATCACTAACGGTCCGGCCATTATTCGAATTGAAAGTGGCTATGTGTTGGTAATTATGTAGGTGTTAAACCCTCAAACTACTTAACAAAAAGTCAAACGAGTCAGTTTTTACAAAATAATTCATAACTAACAATGCAGAAGTTATAGAACATGTTTTAACACTTAAATAACTTGGTGAATAATATAAGAACATGTTTAGGCATGTTCAACCCGACAATTCTGAGTTTAAGCTCGGTTCGCAACCGAAAGTCGCAAAAGTAGACTTTTGCTTTGACTTTCAGTTCTGAACCGATTTAACTTAGTTTAGTTATGCCTTAGGGTTCCTTTGGGACCATATTATGTGTTAGTATAACTCTCTGAAGTTATACTACATGGTTCCTTAGAAATCGTAGATTACATGCATGTTCCGTTATTTGCTTAAAATTGACCATATTGCCCTTTTGATATAAAAACGGAATTTTTGGAAATGCGAGTGGACAAAAATCCTCATTTCTGATTTATAAGTATGTCCTAAAAATTTGACATCCGATTCTGGTCTAAAATGAAAGTTATGCAAGATATCGTAAAACTAAAGCTTTTTATTAATTAAGTGGCATTTTTAGCATAAATCATATTTAAACCTAATTTTTGGCACCAAACTTGATTCCCACTGTTATGATATAATATTTAGGGATTTTTGGAAATTTTTGGCAAATTTTATACTAATCATAACATAGAGTTCTAGTGTAAATTCGTTATCGACGATAATGCCCTTTTCGATAATAAAATGAGTTTTACATATCATTTTGATACCGAACCTTTTCCTATTGATTTCATATGTTAAATAAAATATTTTAAGCTTTAGAAACTGATCAGGACTTCAAAATTTTATAAACATTTCAAATATCGTCAAATACCGACTTTTACGCTTATTAAGCGCATAGTATGGTTTAAAACCATATTTAACGCCTAAGACTTATTACCTACTGATGTTGTAAACAAATTTTTTTACTTTAACAGTAAGTATAAGTCTTGAACTCAGATTTCCAAATTTAACCTTAAAAGCATATGTGAAATGACCAAAATGCCCCTAAGGTGCATAGTTTGGCCATAAATGATAAACCACACATATGTATGATATCTTGCTGAATTAAATGAGAAAATAAATGTTTTTACTGATATTTTTAGACCAGAACCTCAGTTTATTATTTAACCTCTTTCAAAAAACATTAAAATAACCAAAATACCCTTACGGGGCTTAATTTGGTTTTCAATACGTTTTGGGCATAATGGAAGATATCCTACTGATATCACAACATATTTTAAGCATAATAACTTATGGAACTTGTACGTGACTCATTCGGTTACCCGTTATGCATATTCGCGTTCGGTACGGTTTATGTAACTAGTTTGCATAAATTAGCAGAAATGGGTCAAACCTTATCATTTTTACTTCAAAATTCAGAATGTGTTTAGTTTACCCATTATATACAAGTCTTCATACTTTTCGGGTCTAAATCACATTCTAATCCGGTCACCGCTTAATCTTGTGTTTTGTACCGTAAACTTTCCTTTAAAACTAACAGGTCAAAGCTGTAACTTAAATAAGGCCCGTTAGGAATCTAATAGGTTATTAAAACCTTCGCTCCAGATTAGGAGCCCAATAAAAGCTCCCTGTACTTGCTGATTAGAAAATATGACTGAGAATAAATTACTTTAGCTCAGGTAAATACTTTTAACTTATTTTCCCTTATACGGGCTTGGGATACGGTAAATTATTACCGCTTGGTCGGGTATTGAATATTTAATCGATTAGTGGTTAAATCATTGAGATAACTCGTTTTAATCTGTTTTGTTTGATACAAAGCCTTTGGGGGTTAATATAACCGTGTCCTGGATATCCTCGGCTCATTCATTTGAAGTGGCCACGTCTTAAGCACAGGGTGTAGGCATACACCTGACTGTTACGTATGAAAAACGGTGTCTCACTCGTAAGGAAACTTCTTGTGGGCCTATACTTGTGGTGTGTCTATTAATCTTGTCTCGTTTCTATATCGGGTCTTGAACGTACGACAAACATATAAATCTGTATACAAGATTATTTTTAATAATTGTCCCAAGTTATAAAAGATTTTATGCCTTGTGCATCCAAAAAAATTTTATAAACATTTTTCAAAAGAGTCAGTTAATTGTATTTACCAGTGTAAACTAACGTATTTTTCAAAAAGATTAAGTACAGGTACTATACGAAATGGGCTGGAAACTCCTGAGTATTATTAAAGAGTCTTGCAAGCTTTTAATACTTTAAGTCTGTTGAACAATGTTACTTTCTATTTTAGATCCGCCAGTGGATCCACTTACAACCGTTGTGTAATATTTTATGTTACCTTTCAATTCTGATTTGTAATATTATTTTAGACTTCCGCTGTGCATTAAACTGTAATTAATTGTCTATGATGATATCAACTACGTCACGATACTCCCCACCGGGCCCACCAGTAATACGTGGAAACATCGGGGTGTGACAATGCATGCTTAAAAGTGTTTGTGTTGGCCCATGCAATCAAGCCAGAAGAACAGATGATATGAAAAGCCAAAACTGATTCTCAACAGTTGATCACAATAAGCAGTGCATATCCTAGATTCTCCCCAATGATAGTGTTTTCTATCAGCTGATGATTCCTAAGTGCTGATCTTCTCAACATCTGCTAGTCAAAGAACTGCTGAGGTACAAAGACTGAAGCCCTAACAATTGTTGTCTCTCAAGTACTGATGAAGACTAAAACACTGCTGACTCAAGGTCTGATCACCCTTTAAAGAAAGCACTGATCTCCAACATCAGTGCTTAGGCAACAACAGTGGGAAGCTGCATCAGTGTTTATATAATCAGTGTTTATTGTAATCAGTGTTTTGTATGATCAGTGTTTAGATTTTATTAGTTTGTTAGATGTCACTGTCTAGGTGACATCAGCTTAGATGCTCAGTGGTTAGGTTTGTACTATAAATAGAACAGTACATGTATTGTTCTATTAGCTCTTTTGCACCAAGTCATCTTGTACGAACAAATTAGTGAGCTCGGGCTGAGGGGGAGTTTAGTGTTGCATTCATGCATAGTTGAGCTTTGTAATTGATACAATCTTTCAACTAATGAAATCATGTTTGCTGAAAACTATTATTCTATGATTGTGTTATAAAGTTTATTTCCATTTCTGCTACACATCATTCCCTGTTTCTTCTTACATTTCTGTTAAACAACACAATCTAAAGAAACTCAGATCCTAATAGTTTGAATATTGTTTGTTGCTTCGTATGATTCTTGGTGACGGTCTATATCACATAATAGATTCATACTAGGTTATAAGTTTTGGTGAGTATCTATATCACGAAATAAATTTATAATCTTTAGGGTTAAGTGATCATCAAACCTTAGAAGTAATATTCGGAAATCAAATAAATTTAAGTGTTCTACTAGTCTCAATAGCTGTGAGGTGCGAGGTTATTGTTAGGTCTAAATCATTAAATTGCTAGGTATGAGCTTCGTGAGAAGTCTGAACTAGTTTTCCTATTGACCGTTGTCTAACAAGTTAAACTGAGAACCCGAGTCTACCTTAGGTTTAGGTCCTGTGAGGGAGTAAATCAAATTAGGGTACTTTCGTAAATCCCTTAGATCTCCTATGAGGGAGTCTAGACCAACCGGTGTTCATAACAGCATTTAGAGTGTCATAAGTGTCTTCCTGAGAAGGGTCGGGGGTCTTGTTCGGTATTTCGACAGCATCAAGTCTATGGTTAGTTGGGCTTAAAAACAAGGTTGTGACATGTAAAATCAGAGGTTTAAACCTCATAAACATTCTATTTTGTTTGGGTTTTAACCCACAAGTGATGAACAAGTCTAAGGCTTTAAGATTGTGTGATTATAAGTTAGCTTGGGCTATCCTACTTGAAAATCCACACATCACTTGATGTTTCTTAGTTAGTTAGTATGTATTTCATTTCCTTATTATGTATATTCTTGACCCTCCTTGTTGTCTGTGACAACATGTGTAGTGGTGAATACCAAAGAGGTACCTAAATGGAGGATTCATCTTCCTACCTCCTACATGACTTCTATGACATCCTTGTGATAACCTTGGACTAATAAATTATAATATAAACTATATAAGATATATAATACTTATAGTAACGAAACTTTTAAGGATACCCTAATGGTTATATGTCAAGATAGTAGGTTACACCACCTAAGAACATATTACTCGTCACGATTCTAATGGGTACTTTAACCCATGAAAACATCTAAACCCCTATGGGTTTCATAGTGTCAAGAATGAGTATTTTGTCCTAGATGGTTAACTTCTCATATATCTACTTTCCATGTACTTTTAAATTCCGAATTCCGACCTTCCTTGAACTCCAAACCGTATACATTAAATCTCCTAATCTCATTACTCGTCAACACTTGGATAATCGGAAAGCACATGCAATTTTTTTAGTATAATTGAAACCCCCTTTATGTTTACCACCTTTTTGGGGTGTAACATGTTATCTATCAAACTTACACTTAAACTTCATTCATAAATGCACAAACATTCCTCATACATGCTTGCATACTTGATTACTTGATACATTAAACTTGGGGTTATACGTTTTGTGTTAGACTTATCATTAACTTCGTACGAGCCTATACATGACATATATAGCACTATTAGATTAACGCACCACCCGTATTCTTGAGGTTATGTCATGAGCTTATTGCGTTTCATCATTGGGTTGATTAGTCGAACACATGCCGATTTTATTGTTTATCTTGTATCAAAAGCTTACCATGTGGAATTACTTAAAAAAAACTTATCTTTTTAGGCTATGTATGAAAACTTGTATACTCGCCTTTGCTTTTGCATTGAACTTTATTTTAAACATGTTACAGGTTGAGGATGACGACGCTTTGAAATTGAAGTAGTGATGATGCTTAGATACACACTTAGACACCTTAAGTTTTAATATGTTGTATCAATTTTGTACTTGTTTGTTATATTGTCATTCTTGTATTTCAAGTTGTTGTATTTGATTCAAACCTTTGTAATTAACTTTTAGAAATGAAATGAAATCCATTATTTAATTATTGTCACCAATAGTGTTATGAAGTCTCTTGCAATCTCATTTTCGTCTCACTCCTATGTTTCCGCCATCGGTTGGGGTGTGACAGATTGGTATCAAAGCCATAATTGTTTGTTTGAGTCGTAGGAGTCTAATTGTTTGTTTTTTCTTTGTGTTTTTCGTGGTGAGTCTTGTGAGTCATTATGTGTGAGATTTGTGGAGGGCCCCATTTCACTATTCATTGTCCAAATTCACCGGGGTACTCAGCAGATTATTATGCTAACCCATTTGTGCAGTCGCAGCCATATTATTCACATGGATATCCTTCTTATTATTATGATGATCTGTATCAGCAGCCACAACATAATCAGGGTCAGTATTATGATCAATATTCTAATAGCAACTCTGTTGGGGGTAATGATAGTGCTTTGAGCACAATAAAGGAGTTGTTGGTTCAATTAGTTGCCAAAAAAGCCGATACCTAGAAAACCCTAGCAGAGCACGATATCATCCTGAGAAATCGACAGTCTGCTCTATTAGATCTTCAACGTACAGTAGAAGATATTGCTAGGAGATTGAAAGGAGAGGAACAAGAGTAAAAAGTCCAACCATAGCAGCCAACAACTGGCTATATATATATGATGCGGAAGGTAACTACCATGGTTACATGACTCCTAGTGAAGAATTATTCCCAACATTTCCAGGACCAGGGAAAGAGCTGCCATATGAGGATTGGTCAAATGAAGAGATCACTTCAGTCACGGAGACGAAAATGGATGCTGAAGTCCCACCTCTGGTTCCACAGGTTCCAATTATTAATTACTAGAGTGACTCTGATGATGAAATAGACGAAGAAAAGTGGCCTGCTTATCAGAGGTCGTTAATAAAGAAAGTAGTGATGGAGGAGGAAGTGGACTTAGGAGACTCCCTTGGTTTAATGTTGTAACACCCCGAAAATATAAATCTTTATATTATAAATTTAATGTCGGATATAAATGAGATAAAATAACTAGGAATAAATAACCTAGTTAATCACAAGTCTTGTAGTAATGAGGAAACTTGATTAAAACACCCTAAATAAAACTTGGGAAAAGTCAAGGGGCCAAAAGTGATAAAATTGAAAATAGGTTTTATTAAATAAAACTTAAAAACCCAAAACACACACTTTGGGTGTGTTCTGGTCGTAGAAAACACAGGGGGCGAACAAGACTTCTCCGACCTAACCCTAACTTGCTCAAATTGATCAAATTGAAAGGCCAAATCAGTCCCAAATCGAAATCCAAGCTCATTTTAGTGATCACCTAAGTGAAGGGATCGCAAGATATGTTAAATTTCATCTTTTAGTTACATCTTGGAATTTTGATGAACATAAGAAATTGAAATCTGAACTTGATTTATTGATGTTTAGATGAAATTAGTGATGAAATCATGTCTAGGAGTAAACCCTAGTCAATAACTTGTTGAATTAGTGCTCAAAGTTATGAAATTTATGATCATCCAGTTATGTGTTTAATGGGTTTTGTAGAAACATGATGAACACTAGAATCATGATTATCAAACTAGTGTTATTTGAACTCTATGAAGTTAGTTTTGATATTGAAGTGTAAATTAGACACTAAATTGGTAAAAGATGTTAAAATTGGTGAAATAACTAGTCATGAAACTTGATTTCTAATTTTATAAAAAAATCATGCTCATTAGATGTTTGATATAATGCCTAAAAGAAAGCAAAATGTTGAAATTTTGGAAAAAAAAAACCCATGTTTGATTAATATGGCGAATTATGTGTTAAGTATGATGAATAGAGTTCTAAACGGGTTGTGGTTAAACTCTATAGGCAAGGAAACCGAGTCTTTAAGCGGACAAGCTGGGGTCGATACGCGCTTAAAAGTAAAGCTTTGAAGGTACGTAACTTTGGTTACGTTACATCATGTTTGATTTTGGATTTTTAGCTAGTAAACTTGAATTAGTATAACAATTGAATTTGGTATGTTGTCAAGTGACGAATTTCATTAGACAAAGAAACGGGTCAAAACATTTGTTGGAAGAAGTTTGGTATGTTAATAAAATGGAGATTTCCATTCGACAACCAAACGGGTCAAACAATGGTTAAAATTGGTAGTATTGAAGTGACTTGAATGTCACTCGATGATTGTGGTTTATGAAAGCGTAAAACCATGGAATGGAATTGATACGCAGAAGTTCACAAGCCTGGGGAATGGGTAATTACGTCTAGAAACCAAAAATTTATGAATAAGGTAAAATGTGTCATATAACTAAACGGGTCGAATAAATAAAAAGGGGATTTTTAGGCAATCAGCTTATAACCCGGATTTTTATGCAAAATGATAATGAACGTGTTCGTATTTAAATTACGGACGCATAGGAAAAAGAATCACCTAAAACAGACTTGTAGATAAAAAGTTATGGCTATTCAAAGTTTGATTTTTTGAAAAAAATGGAGCTGGGCGAATATGCAGGTCCAGAGAGTGGACCTGCTGGAAAAACATCTCCCCAACGGCACTCGACGGCTGCGAACGAGTTAAAGGAGTCTCTCGCGTGGCGCGAGAGACCTAGTTTTGAAATTTTATTTTTGTTTTCGCTTGTTTGATATTGAAACTTGATTATACTTATGTCTATGTTGCCAAAACTAACTTTTAAGTTGGTTTTGATATTAGGTGATGATTGTAAGCTCCCATATGGCGATCAAGCAACGGACAAGAACCGAACACATATTCGAACGAAGCTTCCGCGCTAATATATGTTGTTTTTAGTTTAAATATGAAACATGTAACACTTGATGCAACATTTTGTATGTTTTAAACTAGTAGGGATATTAATCTTAAATACTTTAATCATGTATGAACATTAAACTTAACAAAGTTTTTGTTAGTCCGTATTTTTCACGAAAATGCGTATTTAGTATTAAATTCATGTTAATTTAAAATGGGTCTTACAAATGTTGGGTGCAGAGGAAGAAATTAAAGAGGTTGAAGTTAAATCGTCTGTGGAGGATGAGTTTTTAGAGTTAGAATTAGATGGTTTACCGGTCTATGAAAAGGTAGGAGTGTTGGATCTTAAGGGGGATATAGCATACTTGAAGGTGAAGCAACAGAGGTGATCGAACTTACCCTAGACGAAGAAGCTAAGTGTGGGGATCATTTTTTGAAAGTCGTGGAAGAGGAAGAACACCACAGCTGGCTCTTGGTGTTAGTAATAAGTGAAACTAAGAAATCAACAAAACCATGGGAGAAGGCAAAGAAACGAAAAAAGAAAAGATCGAAAACGGAAGAGGACCGAATGGTTATACAAGAAGAAGAAGAAGAAGAAGGAGGAGGAGCCTCTGAATTTCAAGCACGATCAGTCTTCCCGCTACATGCCATGCATCCGGTTTCTTCCTGGTAAGTTTAAATTCTGGTGGTCTGGCCCGTTTAAAATTTGAAAGTTTAAAAATGTTAAAATAGTTTGTTTTTCCGCCAAAAATTTTTTAATTGTTTTTGAGGACCGGGTGGAATTAAACGGGTTAGGTAGGATCCAGATCAAAGAAAAACCTCCTGATTAAGTTCAAGTGTGGGGAGGTTTTGTACAGTTTTGTAATTTTATATATTCGATGTATTTTCGGTTCGTATACTGTATGTGTTTATTTGTAATTTTGAGTCAGTCTTTTGTTTAGAGTCGGTACTGCTTTGGTTTTTGCTTGTTTTTGTTTATGCAGGTTTTAATATTTACCACCCGTACTCAATCTCCATTCGGGTGATTTCGAAGTTGTTCAGCAAATTTCAAGGAATTTTCCAAGTGTACTAGTCAGAGTAGCCGATCGCGACCGAAATGCTATACGATCGAGCTGGATTGGACAAGAGTTTCGGAGCTTACTCATTATAAAACCAGCTAAGTTCTTTCCAATTTGCCCTTTGTCTTTTATTCTTATTTATTTTAGTCTTTTGAGTCGGTTTCTATTCGACATTGAGGGCAATGTAGAGTTTAAGTGTGGAGATGGGAAACTATCGTTTAGTATCTAATTAGTAGAGTCTTGATTCGTAATTTGAAAAATTTTAAAATTTTAAAAAATCCAAAATAATTGAAAAAAATAGAAAATGTTTTTGAAAATATGTTTTGCAAAATAATGGAAAATTATAGAAAAATTGGGATTTCTGGTTTTCAAAATATTATATATATGAGATAAGAAAAAGATAAAGGACGTATTTTTCGGGATGTATTGGTAGGCCCAACCGGTTTAGAAGGTTCCCTAGATTATTTAAGAATATCTTAAATGTTAAATAATTAAGTCTTGTAGGTTATCATCTTAGGGGATATAGAAAAGCGGAAACCATTGAGGGTATAAAAGGAACCATTAAAAGTAAATAACCTACGAGTATTTTTAATTAAATTGGCACACCTTATCCTTTTTATGAGAATAAATCCGGATTCTGGTGGCGCATAAAAAAATCCATCATGCATCTATATGAGCTATTTTAAATATATAAAATGAAGCCTACAGTATTAATTACTGGGATAGTGACTCGGGTGGGGTATACCTGCTAGGTGAAAGTTAAAAAAAATGTGAGACTTATGGTGTTTCCCACTGACATAGCGACTTGATGATAATGTCCTCTGAGTTGATTATGAAAAAAAAAATGTTAAAGCTCATCATCATCTATCATTCCATCCAAAATTTAATCTAAAAATACATAAGAGTTATTTATATAAGACGGTAGATTTTTAATCTTTTCCTTATAAGCCTGAGATGGGAGTAGGTGGATCTGTGGATTCCGAAGTGTAAAACCTTTTAGATGAAATGATAACTTGAACCTAATAATTACATGAAAGGGGCCTAATGAGTCGGTGGTTGGGTTTAAGTGGAAAATTATACTGGTAATCGTGGTTAAACGTTTGGAGTCTTTTAAATAAGAAATTTAAAGTTTTTGACGCCAGTGATCCTAGTTCTGATTCTGTTTGCATAACTCTTTTTCAGAGACGAAAAAATGTTAAGTGTAGAGATATTTGATATGGGGTAAAATACACATATTTGTCCCGTGTAAAGTGTATAAAGTTTATATAGTTATTATTTGTTTTTTTAGGGTTATATTATATTATTTTGTGTTGGGTTAGGTCCTAGTGCAAATGGAGCAAAAACGAGTAATAAGAAAATAATCAGCCAATTGAGTAGAGTAGACTGCCAGTGACCGAATTAAATTCCAACCATTTTTCTCTAGTGGGCCGAGCCCGCTATCACTATAGAATAAAATGTTATTGCCATATATTATATTTCTAAAAAAGAAAGGCTGCATAATATAATAATTAGGGGATGCATTTTTTTTAACGGCTAATTTTCCCCTTAAATATTTACACATTTTAATGATTGAACCTTGTTATTCTCATAAGAGATAATTTCTCTCCACCACTAGGCTATAGCTAAAGTCACATAGAGGATGAATTTTTTATTAAAAAAAGATGGTGGCTATTCTTGAAAGTGCCAGTGTTCATTATTAGATAACTGGCGGCCATATTATCATTGTGGTTAGAGCTGTAAACGAACCGAACGAACACGAACAAGGCCATGTTCGTGTTCGTTCATTAAGGAAATTAACATGTTCGCGAATTGTTCACGAACGTATACCGAACATAAGTTTATGTCCGTGTTCGTTCGTTAAAGAAATTTAGTTGTTCACGAACAGTTCGTGAACACTGGTCTAGAAAACAAACGAACGCAAACAAATAAAAACAAACGCAAGCGAACATTTAACTTGAAAATAAAAAAATAAAAACATGGTTATCCTTAAACATTGAATATAAGTATAACACAACCATCAAATGATAAATCAAGACACAAGAAGTCTGCTAGACCACCAAACGATGAATCAAGTTTAACTAATTTAGACATAATTATCCCCAAAAATGTCTTAGAATGTCCAAATTTTAGCTACTTAGAAAAAATAGGGTTTCAAGTTTTCAATATGTTTGGATAAAAGGATTATTATTTATTATTTTTTTATATAATCAAACAAACACGAACGAACGTAAATGAACATATTACCGAACGTTCACGAACGTAGTCGAACGAACGAGACCTGTGTTCGTGTTCGTTCGCTAAGCTAACCGAACAAATTTTTTTGTTCGTGTTCGTTCGTTAAGCTAATCGAACGAACATAAACGAACTTCCCGCCGAACTGTTCGCTGAGTGTTCGATTCGTTTACAGCCCTAATTGTGGTCAATTGTTGGCAACTAATAAAAAAAAGGAAGGACTTTGACCTGTTGACCGAATTAAGGACACATGGGCCGTAGAAAACTGTATAAGCCCAGCGAATCAGTTTTGTGGATTTGGGACTTGAAATAAAAATAGATATTATGTAATGATATCCTAATTGACTTGGACGAAAAGAAACAAAAGAAGATACATGTATACGGCTTTGGACATCAGACGCGATATATCACTATCTCAGTATCTTGGAGACGTTGATGTGCTAAAAGTGGTCAAATAAAACTACTAAAATTAACCTAATCTAGACACTCTAAGCTTTAAATTTATAAACTTAGACTCCATCTAAAACTAAACCACACAACCGGCAAGTGTACCGATCAATGCAGTATAGCTACAGTAAGTCCGAGTATCAAACTCACAAGACTCTATTTAATTACGTTAACGACTCTATCTAGACTGACACTGACGCAAACTAACTGTTTTTATGTTTGGGGAGTGGGTTTCTAAAAAATCCTAAATATTGCAATTAAATTAAATTAATTAACTAAATTAACGAACGAGAATTAACTTTGGGTTTTACTCAGATGGTGAAGACAACTACCTAGACTGGAATCCTGGTTTGCATTAGTAATGATATTATTAGGATATTAGTTACTATGGAACCGGGATCTTTTAATACCAAACCTTTCGAGATACCGAACAAGACCCCCGACTCTTCTCAGGAAGACACTTATGGCACTCTAAAGGTCTAAGTCATTAAATTGCTAGGTAGGAGCTTCATGAGGAGTCTCAACTAGTTTCCCTATTGACCGTTGTCTAACAAGTCAAACTGAGAACCCGAGTCTACCATAGGTTTAGGTCATGTGAGGGAGTAAATCAAATTAGGGTACTTTCGTAAATCCCTTAGATGTCCTGTGAGGGAGTCCAGACCAATCGGTGTTCATAACAGCATTTAGAGTGCCATAAGTGTCTTCCTGAGAAAGGTCGGGGATCTTCTTCGGTATTTCGACAGGTTTAGTATTAGAAGATCCCGGTTCCGTAATAACTAATATCCTAATAATATCATTACTAATGCAAACCAGGATTCCAGTCTAGGTAGTTGTTTCCACCATCTGATTAAAACCCGAGTTAGTTCGTGATTAGTTAATTTTGTTAATTAATTTAATTTAAATCGTAATTTTAGGAAATTTAGAAAACCCCCTCAAACATAAAAAACAGTTAGAGTTCGTGTTAGTATAAGTCTAGATAGAAGTTAGTAAACGTAATTAGAGGGTCTCGTGGGTTCGATACTCAGACTTACTTAGGCTATACTTGATTGACCGGTACACTTGGCGGTTGTGTGGTCTAGATTAGAGAGTCTTAATTTTATAAATTTAAAATTTAGGTGACTAATTTATTGTTAATTTAGTTTATATTTATTTGATCACTTTTAGCACATCACTTTGTGTGGTCAGCTGAAGACTGTTTGTATTCCTACTAGTCAAGTCTTATCAAATTCTCATAATTCATTATTACATTGAATTCAAGATTTAATTTTTAATTGAATTATGTATTCAATTGATACTTTTCAGTGGAATTCAAGACAATGTCATAAACAAAGCTTTGTGCTTTGTTCTAGATGCCCAGAACACTGAAAATCGTATGGTTCATACAATACACACAACTTTAAACGAATTCCCTAACTTTGGATCTCTATGCACTCTTGTTTCAGGTATATTTTCAGTTGCTAGGCTAATCATGGCAGTACAATCTGCTCAGGCTGTTGTACCCTGGGAAACAGACGGGTTCACCTGGGTGGCCCGAAATCTATTTTAAGGGAAGCGTGATCTTTATGTGCCTCAGTCACCGTTGTTTTATGTTTTCCTTATATTTCCTTATGTAATCGGTTCTTAGTTTAGTTTACATTTCTTGTATTGTATTGTATTTCCTTTCAGTCTGGTTTAATTCTTCTTTATGTATTGTAATCAGAATATTGATTAATAAAATTGTTATTTTATTTATTTTGTGAATGGGTGTCCTACAAGCTTAAAACAGATTTTAAAACTCGTTCACTGTATTGGTTTTAAAAAATTTTATAAACAATTTCTTTTGTTTATTAGTAAACCTTTGTGGTTTGCATTGGTTTTTTGTAAACCAATTCATTTCTATCATAAACTGATTTTAATTTTATCTTGTTTCAGAAATGGCTAATGTTTCAGCAACCACATCAACCACTGTTGGAACCACATCCACTACCATGGGACCATTGGTTGGTACCCAAGCGGCTCAAGCAGTTGCTAACCATTCTGAAAAACCAGAGAAATTTACTGGTTTGAATTTTAAGAGATGGCAACAAAAGATGTTGTTCTATCTGACCACTCTAAACCCTGCGAGGTTTTTGACGGAGTCCCCTCCTGTTCTCGTAGAAGAGACATCTAATGTCCAATCTATGAGTGTTGTTGATGCTTGGAAACATTCTGAGTACATATGCTGCAACTATGTGTTGAATGGCCTCTCAGATGCCTTGTATAACGTGTATCTAAAGGTTCCAACTGCCAAAGAATTATGGGAGTCATTGGAACGCAAATACAGGCCTGAGCATGCGGGTACTAAAAAGTATGTTGTGGCTAGGTTTTTGGACTATAAAATGATTGATTCAAAACCTATGATGAGTCAAGTCCAAGAACTGCATATTATCCTTAGTGATATTCTGTCGGAATGAATGAATCTGAGTGAAACATTCAAAGTGGCAGCAATTGTTGAAAAGTTGCCTCCTAGTTGGGTGGACTTCAAGAATTACCTTAAGCATAAGCGAAAGGAAATGGCCATTGAAGACCTTGTAGTTCGTCTTCGTATTGAGGAGGACAACGGACTGTTACACAAAGGAAATTAGGTTGAAGCTTCTGCAAAAGCGAACCTTGTGGAACATGGTCAATCCTCAAGGGGTTACAAGGGTAACAAAGGCCACAAGTTCAATGGCAAGGGGAAAAACAAATGTTTTGACCTTGGGCCAAAGAAAGGTGGTGTGAAAAAGAAGGTTGGTCCTTTCAAAGGGAAATGTTTCAACTGTGGACAAATTGGTCACGTTGCTAACCAGTGCAAAGAGTCTAAACGTGACACGGCTCTTATGGTTGATGACGATGGTATGCCCTTAGTGGCTATGAGCCAAAAGGGTGTTGGGTTGATACCGGGGCAGCCCGCCATGATTGCCTAGACAAGACCCTCTATAATACGTTTAAAGAGGTGGTGGGAGAAGAAAAGTTGTACATGGGTAATGCTTATACAGCTGATATCAAGAGAGAAGGTGAGTCTTTAAGTAAGCGTGGTATGTTTGTGGGAAAGGGCTATGCCCAAAATGGCATGTTTAAACTTAATGTAATGTATGTTAAGAAAAACATGAATAAAAATGCTAGTACTTCTGCTTACTTGGTTAAGTCTCCTAATGTTTGGCATGGACGTCTTGGTCATGTAAATTTTAATTCGATGCGTCGTTTAATTAAATTAGATTACATACCAACTTTTACCATTGACTCTAAAACAAAATGTAAAACTTGTGTTGAAACAAAACAAACAAGATCATCCTTCAAATCAGTTGAAAGAATAACTGAACCCCTTAATCTGATTCACACTGATATGTGTGACTTAAAATTAATTCCCACCAGAGATGGTAATAATTATTTTACTACCTTTATCGATGACAATACAAGATATTGTTATGTATACTTACTTAAGAGTAATGATGAAGCAGTTGACAAGTTTATCTTGTATAAAGCTCAAGTTGAGATCAACTCAACAAGATAAAAAAACGTGTGAGAAGTGATAGGGGAGGTGAATATGTTTCACCATTTGGGGAAGTATGTGCAAAAAGTGGCACAATACATGAGTGCACCCCTCCTTATAAACCCCAATCAAATGGCATCACGGAGCGAAAGAATCGTACACTAAAAGAAACGATGAATACCATGTTGATAAGTTCTGGGATGAGCCAGGACATGTGGGGGGAGGCCATATTGTCGGCTAACTTTTTGTTAAATAAAATACCTTTCAAGAATAAGGATGTGACACCTCATGAGTTGTGGTAGGGACATAAATCGTCTTATAAATACTTGAAAGTGTGGGGGTGCCTGGCCAAGGTGATTGTTACACCCCTAAGGCACTTAGAATAAGGCCAAAAACTGTTAATTGCATTTTCATTGGATACGCCAAAAACGGTAGCTCACATCGTTTTCTGATATATGAATCCAAGGATCCTGATGTGCACAAGGACTCTATCATAGAGACAAAGCCAGGAAATGTGACTTACTTTGAAGAAGAGTTTCTAATGTTATTACAAACTCATGCGAGTTCTTCAACAACCAATCATGCAAGTTCATCAACAATGGTTGATGAGATTGTTCGAGAGGAAACTAAAGAACAATCAGAGGGTGAAGAGGGTGAGCCAAGAAGAAGTAAAAGGCAAAGGACTAAGAAATCCTTTGGGCCTGACTTTCTTACGTTCATGGTTGAGAGTGAGCCTCAAACCTATCAAGAAGTAGTCACCTCTTTAGATAGACCTCAATGGAAAGAAACCATCAAGAGTGTCATACTTGAAAGCTAGTAGATCTTCCACCAGGGTGCAAGCCACTTGGATATCGATAGATATTCAAGAAAAAGATGAAAGTTGATGGCTCTGTCGATAAGTATAAGGCAAGGCATGTGATCAAAGGGTTTAGACAAAAGGAAGGTCTTGACGATTTTGACATATACTCGCCTATGACTAGAATAACCTCTATTAGATTGGTGCTTGCAATTGCAGCTTTGAGAAATTTGGAAATACATCAAATGGATGTAGAAACCGCATTTCTCAATGGGGAATCAGATGAAGAGATTTACATGGAGCAACCAGAGGGTTTCTCTGCTCCTGGCCAATAGGGCAAAGTGTGTAAACTCATCAAGTCATTATATGGCTTGAATCAAGCTCCAAAACAATGGCATCAAAAGTTTGACCAAGTTATGCTTAACAGTGGTTTCAAAATAAATGAATGCGACAAATGTGTCTATGTGAAAGACACTTCTAAAGGTTATGTGATTTTATGCCTTTATGTAGATGATATGCATATCATTGAGAGTGATGATAAGATGATCAGATCTACTAAAGACATGTTGAAAGCAAGATTTGACATGAAAGATATGGGTCTAGCTGATGTGATTCTTGGAGTAAAGATCATTAGAACCCAAACTGGTTTAGTGCTAAGTCAATCTCATTATGTGGATAAGATCCTTGAGAAGTTCAATCCTGAGGACACGAGTGTAGCTCAAACTCCAATTGATACCTCTCAACATTTGTCGAAGAAAAGAGTCGAGAGTGTTGCTCAATTGGAATACTCAAGGATCATTGGCAGTCTTATGTATCTCATGTCATGTACTCGACCAAACTTAGCATATGTTGTGAGTAGACTAAGTAGATTTACTAGTAATCCTAGTTCAGAGCACTGGAAGGGTATGACAAGATTATTAAGGTATTTGAGATACACAAGAAATTATGGACTGCATTATGGCCAAAATCCAACTGTTGTGGAAGGATTCAGTGATGCCAATTGGATATCCGATATGAAAGATTCTAGATCTACAAGTGGTTATGTGTTTACCCTTGGAGGAGCAGCTATATCTTGGAAGTCGTCCAAAAAAACTCTTATAGCTAGATCCACGATGGAATCTGAGTTTATCGTGTTAGATAAAGCTGGAGGAGAGGCAGAATGGTTGCGTCAATTCTTGGAATATGTTCCAAGATGGCCTAAGCCTGTGACTGCTATTTGCATACATTGTGATTGCCAATCAGCTATTGGTAGAGCTCAAAATGTAATGTATAATGGCAGATCAAGGCACATATGACGTCGGCAAAACACGATATGACAATGACTTTCAACTGGAGTTATCACGATTGACTATGTGAGGTCAAAGGATAACATTGCGGATCTGCTTACAAATGGCTTAATCAAAGAGGTAGTACATAAGTCGTCGATGGGAATTGGACTAAAGCCCTTGGAGTAAGTTTGTACAACGGAAAACCAATCCTAGAAGATTGGAGATCCTATGATCTAGGTTCAATAGGACCACCTAACTGTACGAACTAAGGTCACTGTGGGGGAGTACCTCAAAATACAAAGGGAGTTACAAACATCCTAGTCCATTCCTACTTAAAATAAGTGATATCAAGAGAGGTTAAGCATATGGCTTTTAATTATTTGTAAATCACCTATGTTAGAGAAGTGGGGTCGCTTCGAATGGAATTGGGGTAACAATTCCTAGAGCTCTCGCAGAACCAGGCTGGTGTTCCATGATGTAACGCTCCACTTTTTCGTAAACTTCCTAAATTAGAAAGCTTGTCTTGCAAATATATTTTTGGAAACTTGATTCTTTCGTAATCGTGTTTCGTTTCATCATCATAAATCCGAGACTTTAATCGTACTAAAATCTATCGTTTTATTTCAAAATTTTACTTTCACCTATTCATTATACTTGTACGTTTATAATTCTTTATACATCATGTAGCACCCTAACAAGTAATAACTTAAATATCGACGCAGCGAAAATTCAAGCCTTAAAATTTCTTTATAATTTAAACACAATACATACATGAAGACCCAATTTCAAAATATTAAACATTTGCTAAAAGGAAATGTTTACATTTACTTCCACATGTTATAACATTACATAATTAAAACTACATGACTGTTCTTCCGTACAATCCTTGCTCTTGACTCGATCTTCAATCCTTCTATTCTTCATGACGATGCTAAGTCCGCGCAACCTGCATTCACCACATACATGTGCATCGATTAGATTTGGTGATGTCATTCCTAAGCTAAACATACGTAATCAATGAGCAGTCTGCGTTCCTTCTTCCCATACTAGTCCTAACGAATATGCTTTCCGTGTACATTCGTGCATTCCAATTCCTTAACCTTAATAAGGACATTAATAGAGTACATGCATTCTCATTTCATACTCAAGACACCGAATTAGTAACTTAATACTCAACTTATTTAAGCTATACAAACACATACACAAGATTCTGTTCATTCATGCATAATAAATCCTACTTCATGAATAAGAACCTACCCGCGTATGTTTATTCACATCTCATACCCACATACATACATGCGAACATACTTACGTACATATATACTTACATAAATACATTCATACATACATACTAACTCTTACATACCACTTACATAATTCCCTATGAATTACTGACGTATCCAAATTACAAACCTCCATGTAGGGGGGGGATATTCCACGGTCCTCCCAACCGCTAGAGTGATCACACTCCACAAGCTAGCTTAGCCCCATAGCTGCCTGGGGGTGAATACCCAACCGAGAGCGAAGAGCTTGGCCGTGGGATGCGGACACCAAGATTCGAACCCGAGACCTCTAGGGAGAGGGTGGGTGGGGCTGGCCAACTGGGCTACCCCAGAAGGTTTACAAACCTCCATGTAATAAGACATGTACGAACAAACTTATATACATACTCACTCATATTCATAATTATTATAAGTTTAAGCCTATTGAAATGAAGTTAAATCTATACATACATACCCACATACTTAATTCATTACCTCGCATACTCGCTCACACATCATAAACGCTTTTTAAATGTCTTTCGAGTATGTTTCAGATCTTAAGAATGTGTTCCGTACTCACTCGTAACTTACCAAGCCATTTGGTAGGGTTGAGGAACATTATAAAAACTTAACGAGGCTTGGAATGGATTCACGAGGTCCAAATTCGAAGAAAAACGAAGAATTGCATGAACTTTTTATTTTGTATCTGACCTCCACCGTAAGCTACGGTAGCTACCGTAGCTTACGGTGGCCATGAAATCCTTACAGTGACAACCTACTGCCTTACGGTGGAAAAAATGGCTTCAACACCTACCGTAATTTATGTTGGCTACCGTAATTTATGCTAGCGCCCAGATCAGCTTTCCATTTTAATACCAAAACTCGCATAACTTGCTCGTTTTGCATCCGTTTCACTTGAAACTTGTTTCTAATTGTTCATAAAACATTTCCCTACCCAATTAACTAAAAATCCATACCTTGAGGTCCTTAAACTTTATAAATTACATTACCGTTACACGATTCATGCATATGTGTTCGACCCGTTTGATTTCGCCGTGCACTTTTCGTTACCTTGTGAACTATTAACAACTTATTACGACTTTCCTTTCCATTTACTTACCTTCTCAGTCATTCTCACAAGACTCCTAACCTTCATAAATAGACTTCAATTATATACTAAGAAGTGAGGTTCGGAACTCACTTACCTTAGCGTCCGTAGTTGCATCCGTTATCTCGCCTCCTTTTTATCCATTAGCCTTCCATGCTTCCATCCGTCTTGATATGATCCCTATACTTTCACGTCATCGCAATCACATTCTTATTAGCATACATGATTACGCATGTTAACGATCATATCAAATACATGTTTCCCTCTTTGACTTTCATTAGTCAATTCTAGCAATCATAAGACATATACCCAAATTCACATCTTTTCAAACTCATATAATTTATCATGTCATCATACGTAACACATATTGATATAACACGCACTATGTGGCTTTTCTAAATTCTTACTATCGTGACGACAAGTCTAACCGTGTTTCTTACGCGCGGTTGACTTTCAGAAGTCAACGGTCTATGTATGAACTTTCGACTCAACCCCGTATATCCGTGTCATCATATTAGTCCTACTAATGATGCAACATACTTATAATCATATGATCACCTAGTTATATCATCTACATGTATAACCAATTTAATACGAGTTAAGGCTCTCATGACCCTACAATTGTCCACCACATTCAACGCTAGTAATTTAACATAATCTCAACATCATCCTTCATTAGTGAGTCTACAAGCTATTCATTCGTTACCCATCCATTCTACATTACCAAATAATAACTAGTTCGACATATAGTATGCACCACCACTCAAGTATGTAGTAAAAGCCATTAATGCATACTTCTACAAACCTTGAAATCGGACAACAACCTTCATATGGATTAATTCAAACACACCTTCCTCATATAAGTTTTCTAACAATTACATTGGTATCACATTCTATACTTAATTACCAAATTCTTGCATACAATTTCACCTTCCAACTTCACCTAGTCATTTCAACAAACACTTGGCGCGCGCGTATAATATTTTAAGCTCTATATACATGTGTTTTATGCATAACCTACTAGTAAACTTCACAACTCATTCAATCGACTAATTCACATAATCTATTCATCCTACAACATAATAATCTATCAATGTTTTAGTACATGATCATTCATTCATTAAAATTACTCAACTTATTCAACTACAAAATCATCATGCTATTGAACAAGTGGGTTTCTCCTCAAATCTCAAATACATTCAGATTCAAGCATAAGACATCTTCTATATGGTGATTCTAACATATATACTAGTTTAATTTCATAGGATTTCACGGATTGAGTAAAACCCACTTCATCAAACATCATTAAAACACCAAATTCGACTTACTTGATGTTAGAGACACTTAAGTGGTCGACATTTTAGGTTCATGCATCCAATAATCCTTGAGATTTCTACCCAATTTGATGAAATTGGTGAAACTAGGGTTTCACCCTTCCCTGTGCTTTTGTTCGATCGACCAGAGATACACACACCTTGTGTGTGTGTGTTTTTTTAATCCTCACATTCTTATAAAACTTCATCCCTATTGGCCACCTTTAGCCCCTCATGTTATTTCTTATTTATTTGACCCCATTGTTTTCCACTCTTAATTGATAGCCAACTCCATCTAACCAAGTTAGATAACTTGGTTATTAGTGAAATATCCCACTTAGCCAATAAATCCTACTTACTTATTCCAACCTAATAAAATGTCCAAATAAAATATTTAGACCCGAGTTTTGGGGCGTTACACATCGTCACATTATTCGCAATTAGTGCCAATACGTGGTAAACATACAAACACTTATCATACGTACTCAAGCTATACGCTTCTACGCATAATTCTGACTTATACGATACTTATACTCGATTCCCATACTTAATCGTACTTCCTCATACTTGTTTTTATGTTATTAATACTTAACAACCCTTATACTATGATTATATTTCATAAAACACTCTTAAAATACATTAAAACACTCAAGTATGAACTACAGTGACCAAAAGTGCCAAATAACAAACTAAATTCCGGAACTAGACCCCGTCGCATCGTGCGACGGGTGTGGACTTGTGTTGTCGCGCAGCGCGACACATCTAATCTGCCAGAACATGTTTTCAGCTCGTGGATCGGGTGAATTAGTGTGTTTTGGTTGTGTTTCTTGCATTTAATGGCCACCAACCCAACCCTAATCCATCCCCTATAAAACCCAACACTTCTCCAAGCATTTTCCACTTTACAAACTCAAAAATTCACTCTCAAATCACTCTTAGTCAGCTGGAAAATCAGAAAGTGGACAGATTCATCACAACTTACTTAAGTGAGCATAACTTCTTCATTTCTTCATCTTTTTCTTTGATTTTTCTTTCTAATCACTTGGAACAACCTTAGGTATGTTCCCACGGGTTTTCCATGGAAAACCAAGGCCTGGAACATCTCCAAAACAGGCTCCAAAGTGAAGTAAACTTTCTGTTTGATTTAAACACTTGTTAAACTACTTAAACTTGAGGTTTCTCATACACATTCCTATGTCCTTATGCTCATAATCAAGTCTATGGTTAGTTGGGCTTAAAAACAAGGTTGTGACATGTAAAATCAGAGGTTTAAACCTCATAAACATTCTGTTTTGTTTGGGTTTTAACCCACAAGTGATGAACAAGTCTAAGGCTTTAAGATTGTGTGATTATAAGTTAGCTTGGGCTATCCTACTTGAAAATCCACACATCACTTGATGTTTCTTAGTTAGTTAGTATGTATTTCATTTCCTTATTATGTATATACTTGACCCTCCTTGTTGTCTGTGACAACATGTGTAGTGGTGAATACCAAAGAGGTACCTAAATGGAGGATTCATCTTCCTACCTCCTATATGACTTCTATGACATCCTTGTGATAACCTTGGACTAATAAATTATAATATAAACTATATAAGATATATAATACTTATAGTAACGAAACTTTTGAGGATAACCTAATGGTTATATGTCAAGATAGTAGGTTACACCACCTAAGAACATATTACTCGTCACGATTCTAATGGGTACTTTAACCCATGAAAACATCTAAACCCCTATGGGTTTCATAGTGTCAAGAATGAGAATTTTGTCCTAGATGGTTAACTTCTCATATATTTACTTTCCATGTACTTTTAAATTCCGAATTCCGACCTTCCTTGAACTCCAAAGCGTATACATTAAATCTCCTAATCCCATTACTCGTCAACACTTGGATAATCGGAAAGCACAAGCAATTTTTTTAGTATACTTGAAACCCCCTTTTTGTTTACCACCTTTTTGGGGTGTAACATGTTATCTATAAAACTTACACTTAAACTTCATTCATAAATGCACAAACATTCCTCATACATGCTTGCATACTTGATTACTTGATACATTAAACTTGGGGTTATACGTTTTGTGTTAGACTTATCATTAACTTCGTACGAGCCTATACATGACATATATAGCACTATTAGATTAACGCACCACCCGTATTCTTGAGGTTATGTCATGAGCTTATTGCGTTTCATCATTGGGTTGATTAGTCGAACACATGCCGATTTTATTGTTTATCTTGTATCAAAAGCTTACCATGTGGAATTATTTAAAAAAAACTTATCTTTTTATGCTATGTATGAAAACTTATATACTCGCCTTTGCTTTTGCATTGAACTTTATTTTAAACATGTTACAGGTTGAGGATGACGACGCTTTGAAATTGAAGTAGTGATGATGCTTAGATACGCACTTAGACACCTTAAGTTTTAATATGTTGTATCAATTTTGTACTTGTTTGTTATATTGTCATTCTTGTATTTCAAGTTGTTGTATTTGATTCAAACCTTTGTAATTAACTTTTAGAAATGAAATGAAATCCATTATTTAATTATTGTCACCAATAGTGTTATGAAGTCTCTTGCAATCTCGTTTTCGTCTCACTCCTATGTTTCCGCCAACGGTTGGGGTGTGACAGATTGGTATCATTGCCATAATTGTTTGTTTGAGTCGTAGGAGTCTAATTGTTTGTTTTTTCTTTGTGTTTTTCGTGGTGAGTCTTGTGAGTCATTATGTGTGAGATTTGTGGAGGGCCCCATTTCACTATTCATTGTCCAAATTCACCGGGGTACTCAGCAGATTATTATGCTAACCCATTTGTGCAGCCGCAACCATATTATTCACATGGATATCCTTCTTATTATTATGATGATCTGTATCAGCAGCCACAACATAATCAGGGTCAGTATTATGATCAATATTCTAATAGCAACTCTGTTGGGGGTAATGATAGTGCTTTGAGCACGATAAAGGAGTTGTTGGTTCAATTAGTTGCCAAAAAAGCCGATACCTAGAAAACCCTAGCAGCGCACGATATCATCCTGAGAAATCGACAGCCTGCTCTATTAGATCTTTAATGTACAGTAGAAGATATTGCTAGGAGATTGAAAGGAGAGGAACAAGAGTAAAAAGTCCAACTATAGCAGCCAACAACTGGCTATATATATGATGCGGAAGGTAACTACCATGGTTACATGACTCCTAGTGAAGAATTATTCCCAACATTTCCAGGACCAGGGAAAGAGCTGCCATATGAGGATTGGTCAAATGAAGAGATCACTTCAGTCACGGAGACGAAAATGGATGCTGAAGTCCCACCTCTGGTTCCACAGGTTCCAATTATTAATTACTAGAGTGACTCTGATGATGAAATAGACGAAGAAAAGTGGCCTGCTTATCAGAGGTCGTTAATAAAGAAAGTAGTGATGGAGGAGGAAGTGGACTTAGGAGACTCCCTTGGTTTAATGTTGTAACACCCCGAAAATATAAATCTTTATATTATAAATTTAATGTCGGATATAAATGAGATAAAATAACTAGGAATAAATAACCTAGTTAATCACAAGTCTTGTAGTAATGAGGAAACTTGATTAAAACACCCTAAATAAAACTTGGGAAAAGTCAAGGGGCCAAAAGTGACAAAATTGAAAATAGGTTTTATTAAATAAAACTTAAAAACCCAAAACACTCACTTTGTGTGTGTTCTGGTCGTAGAAAACACAGGGGGCGAACAAGACTTCTCCGACCTAACCCTAACTTGCTCAAATTGATCAAATTGAAAGGCCAAATCAGTCCCAAATCGAAATCCAAGCTCATTTTAGTGATCACCTAAGTGAAGGGATCGCAAGATATGTTAAATTTCATCTTTTAGTTACATCTTGGAATTTTGATGAACATAAGAAATTGAAATCTGAACTTGATTTATTGATGTTTAGATGAAATTAGTGATGAAATCATGTCTAGGAGTAAACCCTAGTCAATAACTTGTTGAATTAGTGCTCAAAGTTATGAAATTTATGATCATCCAGTTATGTGTTTAATGGGTTTTGTAGAAACATGATGAACACTAGAATCATGATTATCAAACTAGTGTTATTTGAACTCTATGAAGTTAGTTTTGATATTGAAGTGTAAATTAGACACTAAATTGGTAAAAGATGTTTAAATTGGTGAAATAACTAGTCATGAAACTTGATTTCTAATTTTATAAAAAAATCATGCTCATTAGATGTTTGATATAATGCCTAAAAGAAAGCAAAATGTTGAAATTTTGGAAAAAAAACGCATGTTTGATTAATATGGCAAATTATGTGTTAAGTATGATGAATAGAGTTCTAAACGGGTTGTGGTTAAACTCTATAGGCAAGGAAGCCGAGTCTTTAAGCGGACAAGATGGGGTCGATACGCGCTTAAAAGTAAAGCTTTGAAGGTACGTAACTTTGGTTACGTTACATCATGTTTGATTTTGGATTTTTAGCTAGTAAACTTGAATTAGTATAACAATTGAATTTGGTATGTTGTCAAGTGACGAATTTCATTAGACAAAGAAACGGGTCAAAACATTTGTTGGAAGAAGTTTGGTATGTTAATAAAATGGAGATTTCCATTCGACAACCAAACGGGTCAAACAATGGTTAAAATTGGTAGTATTGAAGAGACTTGAATGTCACTCGAAGATTGTGGTTTATGAAAGCGTAAAACCATGGAATGGAATTGATACGCAGAAGTTCACAAGCCTGGGGAATGGGTAATTACGTCTAGAAACCAAAAATTTATGAATAAGGTAAAATGTGTCATATAACTAAACGGGTCGAATAAATAAAAAGGGGATTTTTAGGCAATCAGCTTATAACCCGGATTTTTACGCAAAATGATAGTGAACGTGTTCGTATTTAAATTACGGACGCATAGGAAAAAGAATCACCTAAAACGAACTTGTAGATAAAAAGTTATGGCCATTCAAAGTTTGATTTTTTGAAAAAAAATGGAGCTGGGCGAATATGCAGGTCCAGAGAGTGGACCTGCTGGAAAAACATCTCCCCAACGGCACTCGATGGCCGCGAACGAGTTAAAGGAGTCTCTCGCGTGGCGCGAGAGACCTAGTTTTGAAATTTTATTTTTGTTTTCGCTTGTTTGATATTGGAACTTTATTATACTTATGTCTATGTTGTCAAAACTAACTTTTAAGTTGGTTTTAATATTAGGTGATGATTGTAAGCTCCCGGATGGCGATCAAGCAACGGACAAGAACCGAACACACATTCGAACGAAGCTTCCGCGCTAATATATGTTGTTTTTAGTTTAAATATGAAACATGTAACACTTGATGCTACATTTTGTATGTTTAAAACTAGTAGGGATATTAATCTTAAATACTTTAATCATGTATGAACATTAAACTTAACAAAGTTTTTGTTAGTCCGTATTTTTCACGAAAATGCGTATTTAGTATTAAATTCATGTTAATTTAAAACGGGTCTTACAAATGTTGGGTGCAGAGGAAGAAATTAAAGAGGTTGAAGTTAAATCGTCTGTGGATGATGAGTTTTTAGAGTTAAAATTAGATGGTTTACCGGTCTATGAAGAGGTAGGAGTGTTGGATCTTAAGGGGGATATAGCATACTTGAAGGTGAAGCAACAGAGGTGATCGAACTTACCCTAGACGAAGAAGCTAAGTGTGGGGATCATTTTTTGAAAGTGGTGGAAGAGGAAGAACACCACAGCTGGCTCTTAGTGTTAGTAATAAGTGAAACTAAGAAATCAACAAAACCATGGGAGAAGGCAAAGAAACGAAAAAAGAATAGATCGAAAACAGAAGAGGACCGAATGGTTATACAAGAAGAAGAAGAAGAAGAAGGAGGAGGAGCCTCTAAATTTCAAGCACGATCAGTCTTCCCGCTACATGTCATGCATCCGGTTTCTTCCTGGTAAGTTTAAATTCTGGTGGCCTGGCCCGTTTAAAATTTGAAAGTTTAAAAATGTTAAAATAATTTGTTTTTCCGCCAAAAAAATTTTAATTGTTTTTGAGGACCGGGTGGAATTAAACGGGTTAGGTAGGGTCCAGATCAAAGAAAAACCTCCTGATTAAGTTCAAGTGTGGGGAGGTTTTGTACAGTTTTGTAATTTTATATATTCGATGTATTTTCGGTTCGTATACTGTATGTGTTTATTTGTAATTTTGAGTCAGTCTTTTGTTTAGAGTCGGTACTGCTTTGGTTTTTGCTTGTTTTTGTTTATGCAGGTTTGAATATGTACCACCCGTACTCAATCTCCATTCGGGTGATTTCGAAGTTGTTCAGCAAATTTCAAGGAATTTTCCAAGTGTACTAGTCAGAGTAGCCGATCGCGACCGAAATGCTATACGATCGAGTTGGATTGGACGAGAGTTTCGGAGCTTACTCATTATAAAACCAGATAAGTTCTTTCCAATTTGCCCTTTGTCTTTTATTCTTATTTATTTTAGTCTTTTGAGTCGGTTTCTATTCCACATTGAGGGCAATTTAGAGTTTAAGTGTGGAGATGGGAAACTATCGTTTAGTATCTAGTTAGTAGAGTCTTGATTCGTAATTTGAAAAATTTTTAAAATTTAAAAAAATCCAAAATAATAGAAAAAAATAGAAAATGTTTTTGAAAATATGTTTTGCAAAATAATGGAAAATTATAGAAAAATTGTGATTTCTGGTTTTCAAAATATTATATATATGAGATAAGAAAAAGATAAAGGACGTATTTTTCGGGATGTATTGGTAGGCCCAACCGGTTTAGAAGGTTCCCTAGATTATTTAAGAATATCTTAAATGTTAAATAATTAAGTCTTGTAGGTTCTCGTCTTAGGGGATATAGAAAAGCGGAAACCATTGAGGGTATAAAAGGAACCATTAAAAGTAAATAACCTACGAGTGTTTTAAATTAAATTGGCACACCTTATCATTTTTATGAGAATAAATCCGGATTCTGGTGGCGCATAAAAAATCCATCATGCATCTATATGAGCTATTTTAAATATATAAAATGAAGCCTACAGTATTAATTACTGGGATGGTGACTCGGGTGGGGTATACCTGCTAGGTGAAAGTTAAAAAAAATGTGAGACTTATGGTGTTTCCCACTGACATAGCGACTTGATGATAATGTCCTCTGAGTTGATTATGAAAAAAAATGTTAAAGCTCATCATCATCTATCATTCCATCCAAAATTTAATTTAAAAATACATAAGAGTTATTTATATAAGATGGTAGATTTTTAATCTTTTCCTTATAAGCCTGAGATGGGAGTAGGTGGATCTGTGGATTCCGAAGTGTAAAACCTTTTAGATGAAATGATAACTTGAACCTAATAATTACATGAAAGGGGCCTAATGAGTCGGTGGTTGGGTTTAAGTGGAAAATTATACTGGTAATCGTGGTTAAACGTTTGGAGTCTTTTAAATAAGAAATTTAAAGTTTTTGACGCCAAGGATCCTAGTTCTGATTCTGTTTGCATAACTCTTTTTCAGAGACGAAAAAAGGTTAAGTGTGGAGATATTTGATGTGTGGTAAAATACACATATTTGTCCCGTGTAAAGTGTATAAAGTTTATATAGTTATTATTTGTTTTTTTGGGGTTATATTATATTATTTTGTGTTGGGTTAGGTCCTAGTGCAAATGGAGCAAAAACGAGTAATAAGAAAATAATCAGCCAATTGAGTAGAGTAGACTGCCAGTGACCGAATTAAATTCCAACCATTTTTCTCTAGTGGGCCGAGCCCGCTATCTCTATAGAATAAAATGTTACTGCCATATATTATATTTCTAAAAAAGAAAGGCTGCATAATATAATAATTAGGGGATGCATTTTTCTTTTAACGGCTAATTTTCCCCTTAAATATTTACACCTTTCAAGGATTGAACCTTGTTATTCACATAAGAGATAATTTCTCTCCACCACTAGGCTATAGCTAAAGTCACATGGAGGATGAATTTTTTATTAAAACAAGATGGTGACTATTCTTGAAAGTGCCAATGTTCATTATTAGAGGGGTGCCTTATTCCCACATACCCTATATCTTATTTTCACATCCCCTATTGTATACGGGCCGTATACAATTATATGGCTCGTATAGAATGTTTTTGAATAGGAAAATGCGCAGAGAATGTTTTTTTTTTGTTTTATTATATACGGCCCGTATACAGTTATACGAGTCATATACATGTGTATACGATTTGTAAAACGTATACGGCTCAATTGATTTATTTTTGTGGGGTTTTGATGTTAGCACATGTATACGGGCCGTATAACTATATACGGGCCGTATATATTGGCGTTTTTTCAAGTATCACGTTTTATTCCCGTAAAAACACAATCATTCTAGGGTTTCTAAACTCTTCATCACCTACGGGCCGTATATATTGGCGTTTTTTCAAGTATCACGTTTTATTCCCGTAAAAACACAATCATTCTAGGGTTTCTAAACTCTTCATCACCTTTAACAATGTCGATAAACGTTGATCGGAACATGCCGCTTAAATCGGAGCACAGGTAGAGTAACGTTACCGATCAGTCCGTTGATGAAAACCTTAGCGATCGCAGAGATCTTCGTGTTGGTTATTTATCGATTCCGAGTAACTAGCAGAAGAACCAGACACAAACAAGTTCTCCATAGTTTGTTATTCAGATCTCTGTTCGGTCATCTTTCCAAACTACAACACACGATACTTTTAATAAGCTGTCATAGTTGTCAAATTCGATATCAACAAATCTTTTCATTTTCCTTCAATTTCTAAAACATTCTCTGTTACATGAAGACGTGTCGGGTTC
This sequence comes from Helianthus tuberosus, assembly GCA_030545235.1. Classification (NCBI taxonomy): domain Eukaryota; kingdom Viridiplantae; phylum Streptophyta; class Magnoliopsida; order Asterales; family Asteraceae; genus Helianthus; species Helianthus tuberosus. The sequence goes on from CM060427.1 coordinate 18,851,708, forward strand.
TTCTACTAGTGGTATTTTACTGAAGTATTGAAGATTGAGGCGGGCATTGTTTAAATCTGAATATAACTAGATGTTACGTGTATCAGCGTTGTTTATCACCCTGTGTGAGCATTGGAAACCCGACAAACAGTCTTGACAACTGTGACATTTTATCTATCTATGTGTGTCACATCCATCCTGTTATTGCAATCGATATGATTAATTTTTTCAGATTTTTTTCTAATTAGCGTTGTTAACTACCAAAAGAATGCATACACAAATAGTTCTAGTGGACGAAGCAAAGAGACCGTTGTGTATCTGAATCAGGTTCTCAAACAAACACTACCAAAGATGGGTTGGTGATAAATACCGGAGCTGTTATCTCGGTTGTTCAGTACTCTCCTATATCAACTTGAACGGTTGATGGTTAGAAGGATCGTTCTAATAGATTAAAGAGAATAAACCATTTTTTACCAATTTTCACTCCAGTAGTTGAAACTTGAGCGCAGGAATCAATTCAAAACCCTCACCCCTCAAAAATCAACCAGAAACCAAAGGAAAAAAGGGCTGATAATGGCTGATGGTTCTTCGTTGAGGAAACCAAACGTAGACGGAGATGATAGGCCTGGTAACCGGAAGAGAAATCAATTGTATTTTTTTAGTTGCTTCTCTTGTTAAGTTTCTGAACCAACCGAAATCCACAAATTCCAACAGTTTCTTCATAGATTCCGTCCGGTTTCCAAACTCTTTCGCACAAAGTTAATATTCACTGTGGTGGATGCAAGCATAAAGTTAGAAAAATACTCAACTTGAACGGACGATATGTATCAACAAATTGTGAGTGGGAATATGGCTATGAAGAATAGTATGGATAAAAAATCACCGGTACGAGTTTTTCTGCTAGTTATTCGGAATGTTTCGAATCATCACAGAAGACGTGTCGGGTTCTACTGCTAGTAGTATGAGTCTGAGTCCATTGTGGTTCGTGAATGTTTCGAATCATCACAGAAGACGTGTCGGGTTCTACTGCAGTAGTATCAGTCTGAGTCCATTGTGGTTCATGAATGTTTCGAATCATCACAGAAGATGTGTCGGGTTCTTCTGCTAGTAGTATGATCCAAAAATTCCGTTGTTTAAATCAGAATCAGGTTCTCACGACAAGGATCGTTCTAATAGATTAAAGAGAATAACCCTTTTTTTACCATTTTTTACCCATAGTATACGAGCCGTATAATAATATACGGCCCGTATACAACCATCGTATACATTGTATACGATCGGTAAAAATATTTTTTACCAATAGTATACGGCCGTATAAACCGTATACGACTCGTATACATATGGTAAAAAATGGTAAACACTACTAAACATCTGCTTTCTGAATCTGAATCAGAATGTTAACTTTTTAGTTGCTTATCTTGTTAAGTTTCTGAACCAACCGAAATCCACAAATTCTGTCACTTTGTGTATTGACGAAGCTGACAAACACATTGGTATTTTCTCAAAATGTGCAAACTTGAAGAATCTCACATTAAAGGAGTATGCAACAACGGGATCAGATGGTTTGAGTATCTTTCATCCTCGTTTGACTAATCTCACACTTGAAAATGACAACTTTGTTATTTATGTTGTTCAGTACTTCCGAGATCTGACCGAACCGAAATCCACAATTCTTTTACTCATAAACCCTTGAATCCCAACGGTTCATTTGTAACCGTAAGGATGATGCAAATTTGTACGTAAAGATCTCTACACAAACTCTTCTACATCTTTTAACCAGTTTTCCATCACTTAAGACCTTGAAAAGATTTGTTGAAATCGAAGCATTCACGAACCACAATGGACTCAGACTCATGTTCAAGTAAGTGTCTAAAAATCTGAAAATTCAGGTTTACCTTGTTAATTTCTCAAAACAAAGTCTCGTTTCTTCATCTTCATCTTGAAGAACAATGATGAACAGATGATGTCAGATAATACTTCATTTGTCGAGAAACCATTATCTTGTGATACATGAACGTTGTATTCTTGTCTTTCAGAAGAGTTTGTATTGAACCAAGAATACTTCAAACATTCTATACCTTGCAACGTATAGAGGTGCAAGAGAATGGCGAGTTATTTTCAGTTATTTCTGTTGATCCACACATTCCATTGTTTAAACCAGAATCAGGTTCTCAAGACAAGGATCGTTCTAATAGATTAAAGAGAATAAACCAATTTTTACCGTTTTTTACCATAGTATACAAGCCGTATCAGAATATACGGCCCGTATACAATCATCGTATACATTGTATACGATCGGTAAATATGTTTTTACCCAGAGTATACGGCCGTATAAACGGTATACGGGCCCGTATACATATGGTAAAAAATGGTAAAAAATTTCTTTCTTCGTAGATTCCGTCCGGTTTCCAAACTCGATCATTCCTTGTGATACATGAACGTTGTATTCTTGTCTTTCAGAAGAGTTTGTATTGAATGACGAGTTATTTTCAGTTATTTCTGTTGATCCACAAATTACATTGTTTAAATCAGAATCAGGTTCTTAAGACAAGGATCGTTCTAATAGATTAAAGAGAATAAACCATTTTTTACCATTTTTTAACCGAGAGTATATGAGTCAGGCGTTGGAAGGATTGTAGTAGTAGGACATTGGTACCACTGTGAAAATTGCATCAGGAAGCTCAACTTGACTTGACATTGGTACCACTGTGAAAATTGCATCAGGAAGCTCAAGTTGACTTGACATTGGTACCACTGTCAAGTATGTCGGGTTCTGCAAATATTATCTTGACAGTGGATCGAGTGATACGCTTATCTATTCTGGTCAAGGTGGGCATGGTTTGTTCGGGAGTAAAATTGTATCAGGAGGGGAGAGAGTCTGATACAATAAGGATGTTGGGAATTAAACGCATGTACGTGACAAAATAAGGATGTACGCATAAACATATATTCGTTTCATAACCTCCTCCTATAAATCAACCACAACTGACAAAGAGCCTGTATTAGAAGCCATCCTATGTCTTTTACCAACCGAAGAGGCAGCAGAAGACGCGTCGGGTTCTTCCAACATTCACGAACCACAATGGACTCAGACTCATACTACTCACCCTCCCCTGAGGAAAAGTTTTCCCGACGACTCAAGAAAATCCACAATCAATGTATACAGGTGCAAGAGAATGCCGGGTGATATAGCAATTTTCAATAATGTAGGAAGGATTGAAGTAGTAGGACATTGGAATCTGGTTCTCAAACAAACCAACAAAATCCTGATAGAGAAAAAACATCAACAACCATTTTTTCTTTTCCTTCAATTTCGAGAACATTCTCCCTGTGTATGTGCGTGTGCTGTAGAAACCGGTGATGAATTTGTATACACAACTGAACGTTAATTGATATTGTTTTAGACAACAACAGATAATGAACGGATTTTTGGTGGATAACGCAAACAAGTTCTCCACAGTTTGTTATTCAGATCTCTATTCGGTCATCTTTCCAAACTACAACACACGATAAGTTTAAACTTTATAGTGTGTGATTTGACCAGGAAATGATTGGAGGTGAAGGTTTAGTGCACGAAAAGTTTCTTACGAAATGTACGTGACAAAACAAATATGTTGGGAATTAAACGCATGTCCGTAATCCCGCGTTGATAGCTTCCGATTTATTCAGACTCCTTACAACTCTCATCAAATGCCTCACCCTTCCTTTTATTCTATAAATATTAAATAAAGAATAACACCATGCCCGTAATCCCGCGTTGATAGCTTCCGTTTTATTACAGTCATACGACACGTTTTCTTGTTCTTCAATCTTTGTTACTTGTTGATGTTTTATTTTTTTCTACTTTTAGAAAGTTTTGAGCACCTCACCACTCTAAAAATATTTGAAAAATCAAAATTTCGTTCCATACGGGCCGTATAACAGTATACGGCCCGTATACACGTTCATATACATTGTATACGACCAGGCAAACTTATTTACACATGGTGTATACGGGCCGTATACTGTTATACGGCCCGTATAGAATAAAAACAACTGACAAAGTCTGCTGGCACCAATAATAATCCCAACTCACTGTTATTGGCCAATAATAATCCCAACTCACTGTTATTGGCCAATAATAATCCCAACTCATTTAATCACCAATAATAATCCGAACTATTCACTTTTGTTTGTAAAATACTCCCAGTTAAAAAAACACTAACTAGGTTAAAAAATTGTTGATGTGGCATGCCACGTCACTTGCCACATCAGTTGCCACGTAATCGAAAAATGCCACGTAGACTGCCACATCAGCTTCCACGTCATCAAAAAATGCCACGTCAGCAAAATTGCTGATGTGGCATGCCACGTCACCTGCCACGTCAGTAATTTTTTAACCTAGTTAGTGTTTTTTTAACTGGGAGTATTTTACAAACAAAAGTGAATAGTTCGGATTATTATTGGTGATTAAATGAGTTGAGATTATTATTGGCCAATAACAGTGAGTTGGGATTATTTAAATCCAATTTGCCTTAAGAAAAACATAAATAAAAATGCTAGTACTTCTGCTTACTTGGTTGAGTCTCCTAATGTTTGGCATGGACGTCTTGGTCATGTAAATTTTAATTCGATGCGTCGTTTAATTAAATTAGATTACATACCAACTTTTACCATTGACTCTAAAACAAAATGTAAAACTTGTGTTGAAACAAAACAAACAAGATCATCCTTCAAATCAGTTGAAAGAATAACTGAACCCCTTGATCTGATTCACACTGATATGTGTGACTTAAAATTAATTCCCACCAGAGATGGTAATAAATATTTTACTACCTTTATCGATGACAATACAAGATACTGTTATGTATACTTACTTAAGAGTAATGATGAAGCAGTTGACAAGTTTATCTTGTATAAAGCTCAAGTTGAGAATCAACTCAACAAGATAATAAAACGTGTGAGAAATGATAGGGGAGGTGAATATGTTTCACCATTTGGGGAAGTGATAGGGGAGGTGAATAAATCGTCTTATAAATACTTGAAAGTGTGGGGGTGCCTGGCCAAGGTGATTGTTACACCCCTAAGGCACTTAGAATAAGGCCAAAAACTGTCAATTGCATTTTCATTGGATATGCCAAAAACGGTAGCTCACATCGTTTTCTGATATATGAATCCAAGGATCCTGATGTGCACAAGGACTCTATCATAGAGACAAAGCCAGGAAATGTGACTTACTTTGAAGAAGAGTTTCTAATGTTAGTACAAACTCATGCGAGTTCTTCAACAACCAATCATGCAAGTTCATCAACAATGGTTGATGAGATTGTTCGAGAGGAAACTAAAGAACAATCAGAGGCTGAAGAGGGTGAGCCAAAAAGAAGTAAAAGGCAAAGGACTAAGAAATCCTTTGGGCCTGAATTTCTTACGTTCATGGTTGAGAGTGAGCCTCAAACCTATCGAGAAGCAGTCACCTCTTTAGATAGACCTCAATAGAAAGAAACCATCAAGAGTGAAATTGATTCTACCTTGCAGAATCATACTTGAAAGCTAGTAGATCTTCCACCAGGGTGCAAGCCACTTGGATATCGATGGATATTCAAGAAAAAGATGAAAGTTGATGGCTCTGTCGATAAGTATAAGGAAAGGCATGTGATCAAAGGGTTTAGACAAAAGGAAGGTCTTGACGATTTTGACATATACTCGCCTATGACTAGAATAACCTCTATTAGATTGGTGCTTGCAATTGCAGCTTTGAGAAATTTGGAAATACATCAAATGGATGTAGAAATCGCATTTCTCAATGGGGAATTAGAGGATGAGATTTACATGGAGCAACCAGAGGGTTTCTCTGCTCCTGGCCAATAGGGCAAAGTGTGTAAACTCATCAAGTCATTATATGGCTTGAATCAAGCTCCAAAACAATGGCATCAAAAGTTTGACCAAGTTATGCTTAACAGTGGTTTCAAAATAAATGAATGCGACAAATGTGTCTATGTGAAAGACACTTCTAAAGGTTATGTGATTTTATGCCTTTATGTAGATGATATGCATATCATTGAGAGTCATGATAAGATGATCAGATCTACTAAAGACATGTTGAAAGCAATATTTGACATGAAAGATATGGGTCTAGCTGATGTTATTCTTGGAATAAAGATCATTAGAACCCAAACTGGTTTAGTGCTAAGTCAATCTCATTATGTGGATAAGATCCTTGAGAAGTTCAATCCTGAGGACACGAGTGTAGCTCAAACTCCAATTGATACCTCTCAACATTTGTCTAAGAATAGAGGCGAGAGTGTTGCTCAATTGGAATACTCAAGGATCATTGGCAGTCTTATGTATCTCATGTCATGTACTCGACCAGACTTAGCATTTGTTGTGAGTAGACTAAGTAGATTTACTAGTAATCCTAGTTCAGAGCACTGGAAGGGTATGACAAGATTATTAAGGTATTTGAGTTACACAAGAAATTATGGACTGCATTATGGCCAAAATCCAACTGTTGTGGAAGGATTTAGTGATGCCAATTGGATATCCGATATGAAAGATTCTAGATCTACAAGTGGTTATGTGTTTACCCTTGGAGGAGCAGCTATATCTTGGAAGTTGTCCAAAAAAAACTCTTATAGCTAGATCCACGATGGAATCTGGGTTTATCGTGTTAGATAAAGTTGGAGGAGAGGCAGAATGGTTGCGTCAATTCTTGGAATATGTTCCAAGATGGCCTAAGCCTGTGACTGCTATTTGCATACATTGTGATTGTCAATCAGCTATTGGTAGAGCTCAAAATGCAATGTATAATGGCAGATCAAGGCACATACGACGTCGGCATAACACGATATGACAATGACTCTCAACTGGAGTTATCACGATTGACTATGTGAGGTCAAAGGATAACATTGCGGATCTGCTTACAAATGGCTTAATCAAAGAGGTAGTACATAAGTCGTCGATGGGAATGGGACTAAACCCTTGGAGTAAGTTTGTACAACGGAAAACCTATCCTAGAAGATTGGAGATCCTATGATCTAGGTTCAATAGGACCACCTAACTGTACGAACTAAGGTCACTGTGGGGGAGTACCTCAAAATACAAAGGGAGTTACAAACTTCCTAGTCCATTCCTACATAAAATCAGTGATATCAAGAGAGGTTAAGCATATGGCTTTTAATGATTTGTAAATCACCTATGTTAGAGAAGTGGGGTCGCTTCGAATGGAATTGGGGTAACAATTCCTAGAGCTCTCGCAGAACCAGGCTGGTGTTCCATGATGTAACGCTCCACTTTTTCGTAAACTTCCTAAATTAGAAAGCTTGTCTTGCAAATATATTTTTGAAAACTTGATTCTTTCGTAATCGTGTTTCATTTCATCATCATAAATCCGAGACTTTAATCGTACTAAAATCTATCGTTTTATTTCAAAATTTTACTTTCACATATTCATTATACTTGTACGTTTATAATTCTTTATACATCATGTAGCACCCTAACAAGTAATAACTTAAATATCGACGCAGCGGAAATTCAAGCCTTAAAATTTCTTTATAATTTAAACACAATACATACATGAAGACCCAATTTCAAAATATTAAACATTTGCTAAAAGGAAATGTTTACATTTACTTCCACATGTTAAAACATTACATAATTAAAACTACATGACTGTTCTTCCGTACAATACTTGCTCTTGACTCGATCTTCAATCCTTCTATTCTTCATGACGATGCTAAGTCTGTGCAACCTGCATTCACCACATACATGTGCATCGATTAGATTTGGTGACGTCATTCCTAAGCTAAACATACGTAATCAATGAGCAGTCTTCGTTCGTTCTTCCCATACTAGTCCTAACGAATATCCTTTCCGTGTACATTCGTGCATTCCAATTCCTTAACCTTAATAAGGACATTAATAGAGTACATGCATTCTCATTTCATACTCAAGACACCGAATTAGTAACTTAATACTCAACTTATTTAAGCTATACAAACACAAACACAAGATTCTGTTCATTCATGCACAATAAATCCTACTTCATGAATAAGTACCTACCCGCGTATGTTTATTCACATCTCATACCCACATACATACATGCGAACATACTTACGTACATATATACTTACATAAATACATTCATACATACATACTAACTCTTACATACCACTTACATAATTCCATATGAATTACTGACGTATCCTAATTACAAACCTCCATGTAGGGGGGGGGGGGGGGGGGATATTCCACGGTCCTCCCAACCGCTAGAGTGATCACACTCCACAAGCTAGCTTAGCCCCATAGCTGCCTGGGGGTGAATACCCAACCGAGAGCGAAGAGCTTGGCCGTGGGATGCGGACACCAAGATTCGAACCCGGGACCTCTAGGGAGAGGGTGGGTGGGGCTGGCCAACTGGGCTACCCCAGAAGGTTTACAAACCTCCATGTAATAAGACATGTACGAACAAACTTATATACATACTCACTCATATTCATAATTATTATAAGTTTAGGCCTATTGAAATGAAGTTAAATCTATACATACATACCCACATACTTAATTCATTACCCCGCATACTCGCTCACACATCATAAACGCTTTTTAAATGTCTTTCGGGTTTGTTTCAGATCTTAAGAATGTGTTCCGTACTCACTCGTAACTTACCAAGCCATTTGGTAGGGTTGAGGAACATTATAAAAACTTAACGAGGCTTGGAATGGATTCACGGGGTCCAAATTCGAAGAAAAACGAAGAATTGCATGAACTTTTTATTTTGTATCTGACCTCCACCGTAAGCTACGGTAGCTACCGTAGCTTACGGTGGCCATGAAATCCTTACAGTGACAACCTACTGCCTTACGGTGGAAAAAATGGCTTCAACGCCTACCGTAATTTATGTTGGCTACTGTAATTTATGCTAGCGCCCAGATCAGCTTTCCATTTTAATACCAAAACTCGCATAACTTGCTCGTTTTGCATCCGTTTCACTTGAAACTTGTTTCTAATTGTTCATAAAACATTTCCCTACCTAATTAACTAAAAATCCATACCTTGAGGTCCTTAAACTTTATAAATTACATTACCGTTACACGATTCATGCATATGTGTTCGACCCGTTTGATTTCGCCATGCACTTTTCGTTACCTTGTGAACTATTAACAACTTATTACGACTTTCCTTTCCATTTACTTACCTTCTCAGTCATTCTCACAAGACTCCTAACCTTCATAAATAGACTTCAATTATATACTAAGAAGTGAGGTTCGGAACTCACTTACCTTAGCGTCCGTAGTTGCATCTGTTATCTCGCCTCCTTTTTATCCATTAGCCTTCCATGCTTCCATCCGTCTTGATATGATCCCTATACTTTCACGTCATCGCAATCACATTCTTATTAGCATACATGATTACGCATGTTAACGATCATATCAAATACATGTTTCCCTCTTTGACTTTCATTAGTCAATTCTAGCAATCATAAGACATATACCCAAATTCACATCTTTTCAAACTCATATAATTTATCATGTCATCATACGTAACACATATTGATATAACACGCACTATGTGGCTTTTCTAAATTCTTACTATCGTGACGACAAGTCTAACCGTGTTTCTTACGCGCGGTTGACTTTCAGAAGTCAACGGTCTATGTATGAACTTTCGACTCAACCCCGTATATCTGTGTCATCATATTAGTCCTACTAATGATGCAACATACTTATAATCATATGATCACCTAGTTATATCATCTACATGTATAACCAATTTAATACGAGTTAAGGCTCTCATGACCCTACAATTGTCCACCACATTCAACGCTAGTAATTTAACATAATCTCAACATCATCCTTCATTAGTGAGTCTACAAGCTATTCATTCGTTACCCATCCATTCTACATTACCAAATAATAACTAGTTCGACATATAGTATGCACCACCACTCAAGTATGTAGTAAAAGCCATTAATGCATACTTCTACAAACCTTGAAATCGGACAACTACCTTCATATGGATTAATTCAAACACACCTTCCTCATATAAGTTTTCTAACAATTACATTGGTATCACATTCTATACTTAATTACCAAATTCTTGCATACAATTTCACCTTCCAACTTCACCTAGTCATTTTAACAAACACTTGGCGCGCGCGTATAATATTTTAAGCTCTATGTACATGTGTTTTATGCATAACCTACTAGTAAACTTCTCAACTCATTCAATCGACTAATTCACATAATCTATTCATCCTACAACATAATAATCTATCAATGTTTTAGTACATAATCATTCATTCATTAAAATTACTCAACTTATTCAACTACAAAATCATCATGCTATTGAACAAGTGGGTTTCTCCTCAAATCTCAAATACATTCAGATTCAAGCATAAGACATCTTCTATATGGTGATTCTAACATATATACTAATTCAATTTCAAAGGATTTCACGGATTGACTAAAACCCACTTCATCAAACATCATTAAAACACCAAATTCGACTTACTTGATGTTAGAGACACTTAAGTGGTCGACATTTCAGGTTCATGCATCCAATAATCCTTGAGATTTCTACCCAATTTGATGAAATTGGTGAAACTAGGGTTTCACCCTTCCCTGTGCTTTTGTTCGATCGACCAGAGACACACACACCTTGTGTGTGTGTTTTTTTTAATCCCCACATTCTTATAAAACTTCATCCCTATTGGTCACCTTTAGCCCCTCATGTTATTTCTTATTTATTTGACCCCATTGTTTTCCACTCTTAATTGATAGCCAACTCCATCTAACCAAGTTACATAACTTGGTTATTAGTGAAATATCCCACTTAGCCAATAAATCCTACTTACTTATTCCAACCTAATAAAATGTCCAAATAAAATATTTAGACCCGAGTTTTGGGGCGTTACACATCGTCACATTATTCGCGATTAGTGCCAATACGTGGTAAACATACAAACACCTATCATACGTACTCAAGCTATACGCTTCTACGCATAATTTTGACTTATACGATACTTATACTCGATTCCCATACTTAATCGTACTTCCTCATACTTGTTTTTATGTTATTAATACTTAACAACCCTTATACTATGATTATATTTCATAAAACACCCGTAAAATACATTAAAACACTCGAGTATGAACTACAGTGACCAAAAGTGCCAAATAACAAACTAAATTCCGGAACTAGACCACGTCGCATCGCGCGACGGGTGTGGACTTGTGTTGTCGCGCAGCGCGACACATCTAATCTGCCAGAACATGTTTTCAGCTCGTGGATTGGGTGAATTAGTGTGTTTTGGTTGTGTTTCTTGCATTTAATGGCAACCAACCCAACCCTAATCCATCCCCTATAAAACCCAACACTTCTCCAAGCATTTTCCACTTTACAAACTCAAAAATTCACTCTCAAATCACTCTTAGTCAGCTGGAAAATCAGAAAGTGGACAGATTCATCACAACTTGCTTAAGTGAGCATAACTTCTTCATTTCTTCATCTTTTTCTTTGATTCTTCTTTCTAATCACTTGGAACAACCTTAGGTATGTTCCCACAGGTTTTCCAGAAAACCAAGGCCTGGAACATCACCAAAACAGGCTCCAAAGTGAAGTAAACTTTCTGTTTGATTTAAACACTTGTTAAACTACTTAAACTTGAGGTTTCTCATACACATTCCTATGTCCTTATGCTCATAATCAAGTCTATGGTTGGGCTTAAAAACAAGGTTGTGACATGTAAAATCAGAGGTTTAAACCTCATAAACATTCTATTTTGTTTGGGTTTTAACCCACAAGTGATGAACAAGTCTAAGGCTTTAAGATTGTGTGATTATAAGTTAGCTTGGGCTATCCTACTTGAAAATCCACACATCACTTGATGTTTCTTAGTTAGTTAGTATGTATTTCATTTCCTTATTATGTATATTCTTGACCCTCCTTGTTGTCTGTGACAACATGTGTAGTGGTGAATACCAAAGAGGTACCTAAATGGAGGATTCATCTTCCTACCTCCTACATGACTTCTATGACATCCTTGTGATAACCTTGGACTAAAAATTATAATATAAACTATATAAGATATATAATACTTATAGTAACGAAACTTTTGAGGATAACCTAATGGTTATATGTCAAGATAGTAGGTTACACCACCTAAGAACATATTACTCGTCACGATTCTAATGGGTACTTTAACCCATGAAAACATCTAAACCCCTATGGGTTTCATAGTGTCAAGAATGAGTATTTTGTCCTAGATGGTTAACTTCTCATATATCTACTTTCCATGTACTTTTAAATTCCGAATTCCGACCTTCCTTGAACTCCAAACCGTATACATTAAATCTCGTAATCCCATTACTCGTCAACACTAGGATAATCGGAAAGCACATGCAATTTTTTTAGTATACTTGAAACCCCCTTTTTGTTTACCACCTTTTTGGGGTGTAACATGTTATCTATCAAACTTACACTTAAACTTCATTCATAAATGCACAAACATTCCTCATACATGCTTGCATACTTGATTACTTGATACATTAAACGTGGGGTTATACGTTTTGTGTTAGACTTATCATTAACTTCGTACGAGCCTATACATGACATATATAGCACTATTAGATTAACGCACCACCCGTATTCTTGAGGTTATGTCATGAACTTATTGCGTTTCATCATTGGGTTGATTAGTCGAACACATGCCGATTTTATTGTTTATCTTTTATCAAAAGCTTACCATGTGGAATTATTTAAAAAAACTTATCTTTTTATGCTATGTATGAAAACTTGTATACTCGCCTTTGCTTTTGCATTGAACTTTATTTTAAACATGTTACAGGTTGGGATGACGACGCTTTGAAATTGAAGTAGTGATGATGCTTAGATACACACTTAGACACCTTAAGTTTTAATATGTTGTATCAATTTTGTACTTGTTTGTTATATTGTCATTCTTGTATTTCAAGTTGTTGTATTTGATTCAAACCTTTGTAATTAACTTTTAGAAATGAAATGAAATCCATTATTTAATTATTGTCACCAATAGTGTTATGAAGTCTCTTGCAATCTCGTTTTCGTCTCACTCCGATGTTTCCGCCATCGGTTGGGGTGTGACAGATTGGTATCAAAGCCATAACTATAGGGAATTAGGAAAAATTGCCATGTTTTGACCTAGTCTATAGTTAAGCACCAAATTCAACCATACTTGCTTCACATGCTACTTTCATGAGACATCTTTATATGTTATTCTTGAAATGCCTTTTTATGTGCTCAGACTTGTTTATTTATTCTATAACGTTCGCCTTTCCTAAAGTACTTTTACTCAATCATACTAAACTCGAAAACACTCGTAATACATAAACGAGACAACTTCACCAAAATAGGTGTGAAACCCACAAGTACCAACCACACTTAAGGTACAAAGTCGTCAAGTTAGGGGTGAAACCCGCACCTTGTCGACTAGTCCCACTCCTTGATTTTTCATAAATCCCGCCAAGTCTCGAAATTTTGATTGATTTGGGACATGTAGTAACCGGAAGGGTGAATACCGTTAACCGACATGTCGGCGAGAGTATTCCACTTATTTGGTCAAAGCATGCTTCTCAAATTCGAAAGACTTTTCGACCGCTTTGGTTAGTCAACGTTCCATTTTGGAACCATCCGAGTTTTTATCAAACCTATGTTCTCCTATTTATCAATCTTATGCGATGCAATCTTTTCAAATTCAAATTTATTTTCGAGATTTTTTTCTCTCTCACACACATATCATACTAAATCTTTTCATACATCTATACTTCGTTTACATGCATGATTTCAAAAACGTCACCCAATTAGATTTATATTTCTTATAACCACAAAATGGAGACATGTCATCGAGATAGGAGTGATTTCCTTACCTTGACGATTAACTCCACCCCTTCTTTTCTTAAAACGACCTCACCAACGAGTTGGGGGTGATTCCCTTACCTAGGTGATCGTTATCAAAATTTTCCTTCAAAAAACTTTATTATGCAAACACGGTCATGTTTTACACCTAAATCGTTTTTCACTCATCAAAATACCTACTTGTATCCATTTCAAAATTTATTGTTTTATCAAACGTAGTTCTTACCCTACAATCTATTTTCACATAACTTGCATACACAAAATTCTTAATCATACCTTAAAACATTTTATTACTCGCATTTCAAAACCTTACGAAATGCTACCTATCCACTTAATCGGTCCAATAAATCTCTTACCCATGAACTTCATATACAACCTAATCACTAAAACACGCTCACATTATATTTTCATCCTCAATCGGAATCAAACCAACTTTCTCACATGCCTATAAGATCTTATAGTTAGCATAAGATCATTTTACTAAAACTCTTTTCAAAATCAATAAATCATTTTTTTACTAAAAACACTTTTCAACAATCACTAAGTTCATTATGCTAAATTTCTTTTAAGAATCAATGTTTTCACGAGAACCCTCAAATTTCAAAATTCTTATTAGAATGCAAGATCCTTTAAAATGATGCAAACTTACTATTTTCAAAATCTTTTTCATACACCGCTCAATATGTCTTTTAAATTCAAAACACGTGGGGAAGAAAACTTCATAGGAACCAATAATTTTCAATTTACGTAAATTCTTTTAAACCAAGAGTAGCATTTCCGATCATTACAAAATACGTCACGTATAACCAATAGGTACTTTATATTCTCTTACATTCACCAACTAGATTCTACATTCCAAATCAAGCTCAATCTATTTTGATTCGATAAACTCAACGTTTTGCTCAAACAAATATACATACATATCATTGCACATGTTTTATTCAATATCTCACAACGATTTCCTTATATCATTCATTGTACATACTCAAACTTCTCAATCATTTTACATGCTTAAGTGTAGGTCCCCGTGATCCCGTATGGATCGTACAAGACTGTTAATCTATCAAGGGTGCGGAATCCCCTTGATTGATCTTCGAACACAGAATCAAGATTATGTAGAAGAACAAGAACTCGAACACACAAACACACAAACTGATCTTCTGTGATTATCAAACCTTCGAAAACGTTTTACAATCACTAAGATCTACAAGAACCTAACAGCCGATTTCTGTTTTGTTCTTAAACTCTCAAAACTCGAGTGCTCACTTGAATGCTCTCTTTTGTTATCTAAAGTGTCTAACCCAAAACTCTAGTCTAAGGCTGTTTATATACACACAGCCAAGACCTGAATTGGGCTTTGCCCATATTACATTTGCCACATGAACTTGGGCCTAATAGACTTGATACAAACTTGGACTGATTGGGCTTCATAGAGCTCGTTTTTCTTTAAGTCTTCATGATCCAATCTTCTGTTTAATATCCAAAGACCAATCCAAAGCTGTTGTCATATAACATGCACCAACAAACTCCCCCTTGACAATAGCTTGCAAAGGAAACTTTAGTCTTCAGAATCTCACAGTCTTTGGTCTTTGGATAGCGTCAGCTTCAACATGAATTCTGTCTTTGTCAGCAACCTCTTTGTCAGCAACAGACTCCCCCTAAGCTGATGCATCCAATCACCAAATCTTCCAAGTTTTGATTCAGCATTCAATGTGTCTTCACAGCATCCACTCTGCATTGTAGAAGGAGGATTCTACCAAGCAGCAACAAACTCCGCCTCTCTTCACAGCAACTTCTCATCAACAACTGCTTCAATCTGTATACTATAAAACAAACATCTCGAGAAACCATAAGAATTTTTCAACATAGTTAAAGAATTTTTATTATACTAGAGATAGTTAAACTGTATCAGATTAAGCATTTTCCAATTGAGCACCAACACGCACAAATTTTAACAAACACCTTATAACCTGCATGATTCAAAAAATTTTGAACCCACTTTCTAACACAGTCTCCCCCTTTCGGTAACAACTCCTCCAAGAATAACAGTTTTCCGTACATTAAGAATTTTAACAGAAAAAGACACTATTTTTGGATTTTTATATTTTTCAAATGTAAAGACTGAAAGCAGTAAATAAATATTTACAGACATTCTTTTTGCGAGTTTCGAGGGTAAGAGAATCATATCAGTGTACGGTCATGTCAAGACGCTCTTGTTGTTCTTTTAGTTAACATTTAGATAAGCATCCTATAACGATTATCGGTATTGTTGTCCACATAAGCTCAACTAATCATATGTAATCATGGCGAGGAGATACGTTAAGGTATGATTTATACTTACCGACCGGTGTTCATCCACATCACGACACATTCCCGTATCAAGGTATGCACGAGGGTTCATCTTACCGGTGAGTATACCAATTATCATCTGTTTGACCGTATATGATGTGAGAAACTCACTTATTTTGATTGAAAACAAGCCCTATGTGATATAATCACTTATTGATGAGGAACTTGATTTTCAGATGCATGAGGGCACAGGAGCAAGTCCGTGAACAGGTCAGTACTTTCGTACAGCAGAGAGACGAACTTGACTCCCGGATAAATGTGATATTTTATCACTTATTTTGGGGACATGTGATTGTTGATCACTTATTGAGGTTGAATGCAATATGTACACGTATGTATGATATCATGGAAGATCTAGACTTGTGTCCCCGTTATTTTTCGGTAAAAGATACAACCATGATACCCAGATGATAAGCAGCATAAAGACCGAATATCTCAGAACCTCGGCAATCTCTCAAACGAAATTTCGGTACTAAGACCATATGCCAATGAATGGTTCCCACTTGGTCTTCAGTCGATTTAAGTTTATATCACCCTGCACACTTTAATATGATTGTGAGCCTACCGATACATCTTATATAGAGCTGCTTAGCATATTTCATTTAAGGTTTAAAGAGGTTTAGACAGACCACTGATGTACTATCATTTTCTCTTTTGCTCGCCAGGAAACTCATTTTTGCTTTTCTATTTTTTTTGTGTTTTTGAAATTTTTCGATGTTTTTGTATTTTTGATTTTTAAGAAAAACAGTAAACTATTTACAAAAATTCTTATGAAAAACCAGTTATTCAGGATTCCTCATCCCATTGAGTTCGACTAAGTGTTCAAAGCGAGCTCGATCAAAAGCTTTTGTGTAAAGATCAGCAAGGTTATCTTCTGTGTCGACTCGGTGCAATTCAATTAATCGTTTTTCAGCACAATCCCGAATAAAGTGATGACGTATGTCAATGTGTTTAGTTCTACTGTGCTTTACGGGATTGTTTGTGATTGAAATAGTGGCATTATTGTCTATCATAATAGGAGTACGAGTGAAATCCAAACCGTAATCGCGCATCTGTTGTTGAATCCAGAGAACCTGAGAGCAACAGCTACCCGCAGCAATATATTCAGCTTCACACGTAGAGGTAGACACACAGGATTGCTTCTTGCATTGCCAAGACACGATCCTGCCTCCTAAGAACTGACAACCACCTGTTGTAGACTTCCTGTTCGACTTGCATCCTCCAAAGTCTGAGTCAGTGTAAGCGACAAAATTCAAATCACTATCAGCTGGATACCACAACCCAAGTTTAGGTTTCCCCTTCAAGTAACGAAGAATACGCTTCACTGCTTTCATGTGTGACTCTTTTGGATTCGCCTGATATCTGGCACACAAGCATACGGCAAACATGATGTCAGGTCTTGAAGCAGTCAAGTACATTAGAGAACCAATCATCGCCCTGTATTGAGTTGGATCAACATCTTCAGTGCTTTCATGATCTGGGCCGAGTTTGTGGTTTTCACAAATGGGTGTGTTGAAAGTAGAGCAATCATTCATTTTGAATCGAGACAAAATGTCATACACATACTTTGTTTGATGTATAAACATCCCGTCCTCCTTCTGTTCAACTTGTAATCCCAGAAAGTAAGACAGCTCACCCATAGCACTCATTTCAAACTTGCTCTTCATCACCTGTTCAAATTCCTTACACATGTTTTCGTCAGATGACCCAAAGATGATGTCATCCACGTATACCTGTACCAGCAGAAAATCTTCCTTCTTTCTCTTAATGAACAGTGTACTGTCAATCTGACCTCTTTCAAAACCATTCTTGACCAGATGTGTAGACAGTGTCTCGTACCATGCCCTGGGAGCTTGATGTAACCCGTACAAAGCCTTATCAAGTTTGTACACTCGATCTGGATAGTCTGGATCAACGAACCCATCTGGTTGTGAGACATACACCACTTCTTGGACTTTCCCGTAAAGAAATGCACTCTTCACGTCTAGTTGGTAAACTTTGAAGCCCTTGAATGAAGCAAAAGCCAGAAACAAACGAATTGCCTCCAACCTCGCCACTGGTGCAAACACCTCATTGTAATCAATCCCTTCTTGCTGATTAAAGCCTTTGACAACCAACCGAGCTTTGTTGCGTGTAACAATACCTCTTTCATCTTTCTTGCACCTAAATACCCATTTAGTGCCAATCTCTCTCTCACCTTTTGGAAGGTCCACTAATTCCCAAACCTTCAACTTAGCAAACTGGGCCAATTCCTCTTGCATAGCTTCAACCCATGAATTGTCTTTAAGAGCCATATGAATGTTCTTCGGCTCCTCTTGGGAAATAAAGCAACTATACAAGCACTCGTTCACTATCCCAGTCTTCTCGATCGAAACAAATAACCCAGAATTTTCTGCTATGCTTCTTCTCGTCTGAACACCTACAGTAGGATCTCCCAGTATCATATCAACCGGATGATCTCTATTTGCTCATGTAGTAGCAACAGCATCGACTTCTAGATTATCACCCAGATTTGATCCAACCTCCCCCTGAATATTTTGATCTGCAAACGGATTAATGAAATCCTCCCCCTGAAAGGGTTCAGAGTCACTATCGCTTGAATCAGGATTAGCAGCACTTTGGGAAGTTCCCGGAGCATCTGACATATCAACATTCGATCTAGGCATGAACTCGCCTTCATCGTCTTCACATACAACTGTTTGAATCAGCTGAGAACCATCTGCATCAGAAACCTCAGGAATATTAAATGATTTAAATACACTTTCACAATCATATAATATAGCAGGACCACTCGTTGATTGTTGAGGTTTGTAAGAAGTAATTTCTACATTGAAAACAACCTCAATTTTACCAGTTTTTAGATTAAAAACCCTTTTATTCGGTGTGCCAGGCACGTAGCCCAGAAAGTAGCCTTCATCTGCCACCTCACCGAATTTTTGTTTATCTTTGTTTCGCACAATCGTGCAGGGTAATCCAAATGGTTCAAAGCCTGTTAAGTTTGGTTTTTCATTAAACATTAACTCATGACAAGTTTTGTTAAAACGTTTAACGGTCAAAACTTTGTTTAGGACGTAGCAAGCTGTATTCACAGCTTCTCCCCAGAAAAGAACTGGTAGCTTTGAATCTGAAAGCATCGTCCTAGCGGCTTCAATCAACGTCATGTTTTTCCTCTCAGCGACTCCATTTTGCTGAGGAGTGTAAGGAGCGGAATATTGATGTTCAATTCCCTTTCGAAGACAGTAGAGATCCAGAACTCGATTTTTGAACTCCGTGCCATTATCACTCCTTATCCTCTTTATCCTTGCATCATGGACATTTTCCAATTTTGTAAAAAGATCTATCAACATCTCTGCTGTCTCATCTTTTGTACCTAAAAAGAAAACCCATGAATAACGTGAGTAATCATCAGTGACAACAAGACAATAGTACTTTCCACCTATGCTCCTCACGTTCACTGGACCGAATAAATCCATGTGAAGTAAATCATAAGGGGCATTAATGGAATTTACTGTTTTAGACTTATGAGGTTTCTTGTGTTGTTTTCCCTTTTGACATGGAAGACATTTATCTTCCACTTGAAACCTCAGCAATGGAACCCCTTTCACTAGCTCATTTTTAATAATGTAATTCATTTTGCGGTAGTGAATATGAGCCATGCGTCTGTGCCACAACATTGATTCAGCTTCAGATGCTTTTGACAGTAAACACGCCACCGCAGCAGTTGGATCCTTGGCACCCATGTCCATGACATAAGTGTCATTTTTCCTTGGTGCACGCATAACTATCCAATCGACCGGAATGACCAAACCCGGTTTCAACACCAATGCCTCAGTATTTGTAAAATGGACCGAGTGACCCTTGTCGCAGACTTGTGACACGCTCATCAGATTGTGTTTAAGCTGCTCAACATAGTTCACTTTGTCCAATGTGATCTTCCCATTCGTCACTTTTCCTCGTCCAGTAATTTTTCCACCTTTAGCACCAGCAAAATTTACATGACCACCATCAAATTCTTCAAATTCAGAAAACAACCTCGCATCCCCCGTCATGTGCCTGGAGCAGCCACTATCAACATACCATAAGTTGATAATCCTCCTTAGCAGCTCCTGCACACACCAACCGAAAGATTAGTTAGATTGGGGGACCCAAGCCTTAATGGTCTTGGGTCGTCCAAATTCACCTACTACTTGAACATCCATCCAAGATCCATCACCCCTAATTGGAGTCTTGGATCTCGGACCTGTTGATGGAAATGGGGCATGATTTCTATAAGGTCTCTGGTCCTGAGGGTACCTATTTCTGTTAGGACTATGTGACCTTTGAAAATTTTGATTTTGATTCCAAGAACCTTGATTGTAATTTCTAAAGCCATTGTTATAAAAAGTTCGACCACCATTATTTTGGTATCGATTTTGATATTGACCTTGACTTCTGAAATTATTTGAATTTTGATTATTCATTCTTGGTGAGTTACTTCTAGGTCTTTCATATCTGCCTGATGTAGATTCGGGCTGAAATCTTGGTTGATTTCTTTGGAAACGAGGAACTTGTGGAGTTCCCTTTTCAGCCCTATCTACACCACCAGCAACACTCGGTTGTTGCTTTGAAGCAGATTTCTTTTGAGAATTTGAGACCTTTTCCTCAATATCACCTTGCTTCTCAGGTGATTTCCCTCTTTGTTTCTCACTAACTTGTGCTTCAACCTTTTTGTTAGGACAGCAGCTAGCTACATGTCCCTTTGTGTGACATTTGAAGCACGATCTCTTATTCGAAGACTTCTTAGTTGAAGCCTTTGAACTAGATTCTGGTTTTGATGATGATGCCTTGGAAGGATTTTGCTCAGTTTGCTTAATTTCAGATTTTTCTATGTTTTTGTTTCTAGCAAACTCTACATTTGATACCTTTTCAATAACAGCTGTTTCGGTTTTCATATCACTTCCTTGAACAAAATTAACCTTTTTAACAAAAGTTTGATTATTGTTTTTAGAAGGTGTATTTTTCTTTTTCAAAACAGGTTTGCTGTTATTTTCCTTCTTAGCATCATTATCTTCAAACACATCACCTTGACTGGATGTGAAACTACTTGGTGATGTTGACAGACAGTCTGTAAGCTCATCCTCATTAGGTAGGAAAGAATAGTCATGACTAAGAGGAGGTGGGACTTCATTAAAGCCCTGGAATCCCACACTTGTCTTGTCATTACTCTTCTTTAACCCACCCATCATATGTTTCATAACAAAAGTAGAATCTCTGAATTGACCTAATTTCTTTTCAAGTTCAACAATTTTAAGTTGTGCATCTGACAACTCTTTGTTTTTATCAGAAATCTCTTTTGTTTTCTCAGCCATCATGTCGTGAGCTAAGTCTATGACTTGAAGTTTTTCGTTTAGTTTGCTGGTTAAAACTTCAATTTCAGCTTCATAGCCTTTTATCTTTTTCAAATATGATGACTCGTTTCTTTTAGCAAAGAA
This sequence comes from Helianthus tuberosus, assembly GCA_030545235.1. Lineage (NCBI taxonomy): Eukaryota > Viridiplantae > Streptophyta > Magnoliopsida > Asterales > Asteraceae > Helianthus > Helianthus tuberosus. The sequence goes on from CM060427.1 coordinate 18,873,376, forward strand.
GTTTGATTCTTTTACGTTAGACATTTCACTTACAAGACTTTTGTTTTGAGTTGACAATTTGTCAACTTCACCCTGTAGTTCACGACACTTTAAACACATAGAAGTGGCAGAGTTACTTACCTCTCCTGTCGATTTGTCTGAGTTGGCCATGAGAGCAGCAAGTTGAGCTTCCATTCTTTTGATGATTTCATCTTTCTCATCAGCTTCCATTTCATGCTCAGACTCAGGCTTATCCTCTTCAGCATCTGTTGTCTGATCAGCCTTAGCTTCCTCAACTTCACTCTTCTTCTCAACTTTAGCCTCATCTACAGTAGCTTCACCATCATTGATTTGAGTGATCTCTGCCATGAATGCTTGAGTGACATTCTCATCATTTTCTAAGTGAATGCTCCAGTCATATGAGCCTTCTCTTGCAGTAGATATCAACGCCCTTGAGTTAGAGTTGTTAGAGTTGTTTGATGCATTCCGATTATTTGAACTTTGATTCGTATTCTCATGCTTTTGTTTTTGACATTCCCTAGCGAAATGACCATAACTCTGACAGTTAAAGCACCTGACTTTGGTCTTGTCAAAACCTACGCTCTTTCCTACAAACTTCCTTCCAGTTCTGTTCATGAACCTTTTCACACGTCTCGAAATCATGGCCATCTGCCATTGTAGATCCATCTCTTCTAGATCGTCAGGGTCAATCTGATCATAATCTTCATCTAAAGTGGCAGGATCAGATATTTTCCCTTGTATGTAGTTCTCATAAGACGCAACAAAAGAAGCAAGTAGAGCAAGATGTCCTTCAGCAGACTTCACACTCATAGGCATTGACCTTGCACTACTACTTTGCTTTGAGGTTGATGTTCTCTTGACTCCTGTTGATCCTCCTGCAGCAGCTACAAAGCACACATCACCATCCTCATTCACTGTGACCTGCTCCTTATCACACGAAAGAAATGCAGTTGCAGAGTCGCTAGAAGCATCATGAGGTGAAGAAGATGTAAGCCCATTGTATATCCCTGGATCTTGAACCTGATCATAACCAGTGTCCTTTTTCTTCATACTAAGCTCATAAGCTCTAAGCTTTCCAACTACTTCTTCCAATTCCTTCGTGTCGTAATCTGCTTCTCCCTTAATCATGAGAGTGTAGATATCCCATTTAGCCGGTAGAGCATCAAGCAGCTTGTCGTTTTTCTCAATGTCAGTATAGCAATCTATATCATAATTATCCAGTTCTGACATCAGATGGTAGTATCGAGTGATGACGTCTTCAAGTGACTCATTCTTCATGTACTTGAACACAGCAAACTGCTTCTTCAGTAGATCAACCTTGTTCTTCTTGACATCAGGATTTCCCTCATATCTCTTCTCTAGTGCATCCCACATTTCCTTTGAAGTAGTGTACTTCTTAAAGGTATGCTTGATGCCATCAGGTAAAGACATTTTAATGGCTGCCAGGGCTCTCTTCTCAGCCTCATACATTTTCTTTTGTTCGGCATCCATATCAACGTAAGCAGTTATACGTTGTCTTCCCTCAAAATCATGAGTTGGGTTCACATACCCATCGTCTATGCATATCCACATACGCGTGTCCTGGTACTCAACAAAAGATTGAAACCTATCCTTCCAAGTCAAGTAGTTCTCCACCTTCATCATCTTAGGTGGTTTGTTCGGCGTGCCTACCTCATGCTCCATCCTTAAGAGTTCGTTCAATTTTGACATGTTCGACATTTCAACGTAACAGACTGATAAAACCGTACAAAATTTTTCGGAAAACAGTGGTTACCAAATTACACCGTTAGAATCGTCTCGAAAAGACGAATCCAATGATATCTAATGTCAAAAACCGAAATCGGGATTTTCCAGAGGTTTTTTTTTTTTTTTTTTGTCCTAAAAATCCCACGAATTCAACGGTGCAAACAGTTTCTCCAAACGAGCTACGGATCAATTTCTATTTGCAAAACTCTGAAATATTTTCGACGCTTGCCAACTGAAATTCCACCCCTTAATTTCTCTCCTAGTTTCGCTGAGTTCTGTTAATTTCGCTGGTCCAACTGCTTAAAATCGCTGATCTGTTTATTTCGCTGGTCTAATTCGCTGCTTAATTTCGCTATAACGACGACTAGTGAAGTCGCTGAAACCGTGATGATTTCGCTGTGGACAATCACAAGGTTACCAAAGTCGCCTTTGGATTTAACGTCGCCGATAAATATGCTGGATTCACTTAATTTCGCTGGTCTCCGAGATATCTGTTAAAATCGCTAAACAGCTGATTGGGCCACTCAGCCACCCAATCCAGAAACATGCAGCAGCTAACAACTGCAGCAGCTGACCAACACGAAATCTGCTTCCTACAAAACACGAAAACAGTCAAAACAAATAATCAAAACAGATTAAAGTACACGAATTTAAACTGTTCTTCAAGTGTTCTTCGCAAAAACCCAGAACTTTAACACGAAATTTTCAAACAACCAACTACCAAAACAGATCAAAACTCAGAATTTTGAACTGTTCTTCCTTGTTCTTGCTATGCTTCACGAAAATTTTGAATGAGACACCAAAACTTCTTCAACCGAAACACAACTTGAATCCAGTCTTCAGTCTTGAACCATGCACAAGAGCAAAAGCTCTGATACCAATTGTAGGTCCCCGTGATCCCGTATGGATCGTACAAGACTGTTAATCTATCAAGGGTGCGGAATCCCCTTGATTGATCTTCGAACACAGAATCAAGATTATGTAGAAGAACAAGAACTCGAACACACAAACACACAAACTGATCTTCTGTGATTATCAAACCTTAGAAAACGTTTTACAATCACTAAGATCTACAAGAACCTAACAGCCGATTTCTGTTTTGTTCTTAAACTCTCAAAACTCGAGTGCTCACTTGAATGCTCTCTTTTGTTATCTAAAGTGTCTAACCCAAAACTCTAGTCTAAGGCTGTTTATATACACACAGCCAAGACCTGAATTGGGCTTTGCCCATATTACATTTGCCACATGAACTTGGGCCTAATAGACTTGATACAAACTTGGACTGATTGGGCTTCATAGAGCTCGTTTTTCTTTAAGTCTTCATGATCCAATCTTCTGTTTAATATCCAAAGACCAATCCAAAGCTGTTGTCATATAACATGCACCAACATTAAGTTCGTCGCATTCAATACATGTCATACACGAAATCATCATCATTTATACCTACATACATTCATAATTATGCACAAATTCATATTCATACTCATACGTTTTATTTTCATACTTATACTCATGTGCATTCCCATACTTGTGTTCACACTTATACTTATACGCATACTCATATTCATACTTGTATTCATACATTCGTACCTATATGCGAGCGTAACCTGAGGGATTCGCTTACGTGGGTCACATACATACTTACACATCAACATGCTTATAAACTACATTCTTATAAGTACACGTTCTTATTTAATGTATACCATAAGTCATATGCAACTAGTACAAGCTATGTGGATCATGCGACGATCAGTATAATCGTGGGTGCACATGTAACAACCCGCGTTTTGAAGTCAAAGTACAAGTCAAAGTCAAAGGAAGAAAAGATTGCTAAGTGCGATCTGTCACTCCTTGCCTAATTATTAACTGTACTCTGGGACTCTATAGTAGATACTTTAGTTTATAATGACTTAGTTGTATTATGTGGAGTTATAATACTAATAATCGCAAATTAATCGCTAATCGACTTATCGCTATCACATCGCAAATCGAATTACAGGTTATGGATATTGTTTTACGTGTGTGTGCTATTATGTGTTACTTGTGCATGTTTTACATTTATGTTTGAGGTGATTATTTGAAAATGCAATCGCAACTCTATCGCAACGCAATCTCATCGCAACGAGAAACGCAGAATGGGTATGTTTAGGTTTATGACTGTTAGTGTAACACCCGAAAATTTTAAAACACAAAATGTAACAATCCTTATGAATTATAGTCCAATAGGAAACCCTAATTAAGACACCCAAGTAATTCTGTACAAACCCTAAGATTTTCAGAATTTTCAGAATCAGGATTAGGGCCCCTAAAACTCAGGGGGGGTATTTCCCACTTGACGATTATCCTAATAATTCGTTGTCAGTTTAGAAATTTAAGAAAATGTTGACTCAGCTAGGCTAGTTCCACGCGTGGCTACCCTATAACCTATTTCCAACCCTTACGCATCGTATAGGTTTTAGCGCTACGATGCGCAGGCGTTTTAAAGTTCCATACGCATCGTCGGGGTTATACTGCTACAATGCGCAGGGCTGCCCAAAATTCAGCTATAAATAGAGGACATTGGCACTCGCTTTCTGGTGTTCAAACGACGATCAAACTCCAAAATTACGCTGAGTTATCGTCCGATTACTCTTCCAAACACACACGAAACACAAATTAGGTATAGCGGGGTGCTGCAGAACAGGGTAATTAACTCGATCGCTATTACGATTCATTGTCCGATCGATCGATGTACTCAATGGATGTTTAAGTGCTGCCCACATTAGGGTGATGCTTTGTCGTTAATCGTGATTTCGACTGGATGTTGAGTGCCACCCGAACACGGGGAATACTCTGTCCTTCGTTGTGAATCCGATGGATGTTTAAGCATAGCACTTTGTCATTCGTTGTGAGGGTTGATCTCGTGAGTTATCGTAAATGCTGTATTAAGTTACTTACCTAGTTTGTGTGCAAATTAGGTTAAGAGGATAATCAATAGGCTAAACTCTGCCCGTATAAATCTACAATTGAAAACAAGGTAGCATCACTTGGAAATTTTAAGGTACGGATAGGTTCCTTTCTTTCGATTTACGTCATTTGATATAAGTATATCATTTCTGATTTTAAAGTCCGTATTAAGATCTAAGGTATAAGTTATAAGTTCAGTACGGATAGGTTCCTTTCTTTCGATTTATGTAGTTTTGATACAAGTATATCATTCCTAATTTTAAGTTCTGTATTAAGATTAAGTTATAAGTTCCGTACGAATAGAATTTCTTTCTTTTGATTTATGTCATTTTGATATAAGTATCTCATTTCTGATTTTAGGTTCCGTATTAAGATTAAGTTATAAGTTTCGTACGAATAGATCCGTATTAAGATTAAGTTAGGAAATAAGTTATAAGTTCCGTACAGATAGAATCCTTTCTTTCGATTTATGTCGTTTTCCTGATTTTAAGTTCTGTATTAAGATTAAGTTATAAGTTTCGTACGGATAGACTCTTTTCTTTCGATTTATGTCGTTTTCCTGATTTTAAGTTCCGTATTAAGATTAAGTTATGAAATAAGTTATAAGTTCCGTACAGATAGAATTCCTTTCTTTCGATTTATGTCAGTTAGGTACGTATAGAATCCTTTCTTTCGATTTATGTCAGTTGGGTACGTATAGAATCCTTTCTTTCGATTTATGTCCGTTGGGTACGGATAGAATCCTTTCTGTCGATTTATGTCGTTTTGATATAAGTATATCATTTCTGATTTTAAGTTCCGTATTAAGATTAAGTTATGAAATAAGTTATAAGTTCCGTACGGATAAACTCCTTTCTTTCGATTTACGTCGTTATTTCTGATTTTAAGTTCCGTATTAAGATTAAGTTACGAAATATGTGTTGGAAGTTACAAAAGTTTTGAAAAAGATTTTGTTTTACATCAGTTATTTAGAAAATGGTTTATTAAAAATATTCTTTTCGTATTTACAAATATACATGTTTGTGAGTTATTTGTTTTTCCTACTCTAGTGGTTCCTTATTAACGAGTCAAGGTTTTATCTTGTTTCGTTTAATAAACCACATTTTGGGGACGAAATTGTCAAGATAGGATTGATATCCATACCTTGGTGACTGGTTCCACTCTTAGATTTTCAATCTCTCCAAAGATTCATTTGACAGTTCGTTCGATTTCTATTCTAATCATTTGATTTCGCTTTCATGTCATGCGATAGTTTTCTGTTAAGTTGTACTCATTATCGCATGTTCCAATATATGTTTCGTTTTGTTCTGAAAATAAGTTTTATAAGTTATGTGAATAAGACTCTTTGTACTCTGATACCCTGAGTGTCGCTTCTCGTGGAGTGTCCCACGAGCATGTTGTTGTGGCATCAACCTCATGTGCTCCACCCGTGACGGAGAGATCAGTTCACGACGTCTCTTAAGTACAAGTGTGGTACATATAAGCTATTAGGAGGCGTATGGATCGATCCTAGGATTTTAAGTTATAAGGAGATGGATAACGGGTATGCCAACTCGCCATTTCATGTGATAAGTATGCAGGAGTAGCTACCTGTGTATTGTCACGTTTTAAGTTTTAAGTTTGCTCATGGGTACATCCGTAAGATATGATTATGAAATTAAGTTATTTGCATCATCAAGTTCCATCCGGTTATCAAAATAAAATAAGCTTTTGTTTTCCTCTATCCGCACACTAGGCAAAACTTTTCAAAATTTTGCTCAGACGTACGTTTTTTGTTGTTGTTGTTTTCTTCTTTACGTCAGGTTATCAAGACAAGCTGGGACGGAATATGGAAGAGTGCTCGAGTGTTTGGAAAAGACGGTAGAAATAATTGTAATGGATTAGATATCCTTCATTAAGCTGTAAAGCCTTGTAATACATTTAAGTATAAATGGAATTATGTTTTTGATCTGACTACTGTTATAGTGACACGCCGGCCCGTTCCGGGACGGGGTGTTACAGCTATGGTATCAGAGCAAAGGCTCTTTCCTGTAGAAAACTTAAACATAAGTTAAGACCTGTGAGGTAATGGGCAGACATTGGGTTAGGATTTCGATGTCCAATCAGTCGATACATAGGTTAGTAACTTTTCTTTTCACTTCATGATAGTCTCGAACTTAAGTATTTCGTCATCTTCATTGTTTTTACTTTAGCTTTATTTCAAGTATAACTATTGATCATAGTAGGCCGTGTTCAAGTATGATTATTATATATATGTATGTAATAATTTCGAGGACGAAATTTTTTTAAGAGGGGTAGATTTGTAACACCCGAAAATTTTAAAACACAAAATGTAACAATCCTTATGAATTATAGTCCAATAGGAAACCCTAATTAAGACACCCAAGTAATTCTGTACAAACCCTAAGATTTTCAGAATTTTCAGAATCAGGATTAGGGCCCCTAAAACTCAGGGGGGGTATTTCCCACTTGACGATTATCCTAATAATTCGTTGTCAGTTTAGAAATTTAAGAAAATGTTGACTCAGCTAGGCTAGTTCCACGCGTGGCTACCCTATAACCTATTTCCAACCCTTACGCATCGTATAGGTTTTAGCGCTACGATGCGCAGGCGTTTTAAAGTTCCATACGCATCGTAGGGGTTATACTGCTACGATGCGCAGGGCTGCCCAAAATTCAGCTATAAATAGAGGACATTGGCACTCGCTTTCTGGTGTTCAAACGACGACCAAACTCCAAAATTACGCTGAGTTATCGTCCGATTACTCTTCCAAACACACACGAAACACAAATTAGGTATAGCGGGGTGCTGCAGAACAGGGTAATTAACTCGATCGCTATTACGATTCATTGTCCGATCGATCGATGTACTCAATGGATGTTTAAGTGCTGCCCACATTAGGGTGATGCTTTGTCGTTAATCGTGATTTCGACTGGATGTTGAGTGCCACCCGAACACGGGGAATACTCTGTCCTTCGTTGTGAATCCGATGGATGTTTAAGCATAGCACTTTGTCATTAGTTGTGAGGGTTGATCTCGTGAGTTATCGTAAATGCTGTATTAAGTTACTTACCTAGTTTGTGTGCAAATTAGGTTAAGAGGATAATCAATAGGCTAAACTCTGCCCGTATAAATCTACAATTGAAAACAAGGTAGCATCACTTGGAAATTTTAAGGTACGGATAGGTTCCTTTCTTTCGATTTACGTCATTTGATATAAGTATATCATTTCTGATTTTAAAGTCCGTATTAAGATCTAAGGTATAAGTTATAAGTTCAGTACGGATAGGTTCCTTTCTTTCGATTTATGTAGTTTTGATACAAGTATATCATTCCTAATTTTAAGTTCCGTATTAAGATTAAGTTATAAGTTCCGTACGAATAGAATTTCTTTCTTTTGATTTATGTCATTTTGATATAAGTATCTCATTTCTGATTTTAGGTTCCGTATTAAGATTAAGTTATAAGTTTCGTACGAATAGATCCGTATTAAGATTAAGTTAGGAAATAAGTTATAAGTTCCGTACAGATAGAATCCTTTCTTTCGATTTATGTTGTTTTCCTGATTTTAAGTTCTGTATTAAGATTAAGTTATAAGTTTCGTACGGATAGACTCTTTTCTTTCGATTTATGTCGTTTTCCTGATTTTAAGTTCCGTATTAAGATTAAGTTATGAAATAAGTTATAAGTTCCGTACAGATAGAATTCCTTTCTTTCGATTTATGTCAGTTAGGTACGTATAGAATCCTTTCTTTCGATTTATGTCAGTTGGGTACGTATAGAATCCTTTCTTTCGATTTATGTCCGTTGGGTACGGATAGAATCCTTTCTGTCGATTTATGTCGTTTTGATATAAGTATATCATTTCTGATTTTAAGTTCCGTATTAAGATTAAGTTATGAAATAAGTTATAAGTTCCGTACGGATAAACTCCTTTCTTTCGATTTACGTCGTTATTTCTGATTTTAAGTTCCGTATTAAGATTAAGTTACGAAATATGTGTTGGAAGTTACAAAAGTTTTGAAAAAGATTTTGTTTTACATCAGTTATTTAGAAAATGGTTTATGAAAAATATTCTTTTCGTATTTACAATTATACATGTTTGTGAGTTATTTGTTTTTCCTACTCTAGTGGTTCCTTATTAACGAGTCAAGGTTTTATCTTGTTTCGTTTAATAAACCACATTTTGGGGACGAAATTGTCAAGATAGGATTGATATCCATACCTTGGTGACTGGTTCCACTCTTAGATTTTCAATCTCTCCAAAGATTCATTTGACAGTTCGTTCGATTTCTATTCTAATCATTTGATTTCGCTTTCATGTCATGCGATAGTTTTCTGTTAAGTTGTACTCATTATCGCATGTTCCAATATATGTTCCGTTTTGTTCTGAAAATAAGTTTTATAAGTTATGTGAATAAGACTCTTTGTACTCTGATACCCTGAGTGTCGCTTCTCGTAGAGTGTCCCACGAGCATGTTGTTGTGGCATCAACCTCATGTGCTCCACCCGTGACGGAGAGATCAGTTCACGGCGTCTCTTAAGTACAAGTGTGGTACATATAAGCTATTAGGAGGCGTATGGATCGATCCAAGGATTTTAAGTTATAAGGAGATGGATAACGGGTATGCCAACTCGCCATTTCATGTGATAAGTATGCAGGAGTAGCTACCTGTGTATTGTCACGTTTTAAGTTTTAAGTTTGCTCATGGGTACATCCGTAAGATATGATTATGAAATTAAGTTATTTGCATCATCAAGTTCCATCCGGTTATCAAAATAAAATAAGCTTTTGTTTTCCTCTATCCGCACACTGGGCAAAATTTTCAAAATTTTGCTCAGACGTACGTTTTTTGTTGTTGTTGTTTTCTTCTTTACGTCAGGTTATCAAGAAAAGCTGGGACGGAATATGGAAGAGTGCTCGAGTGTTTGGAAAAGACGGTAGAAATAATTGTAATGGATTAGATATCCTTCATTAAGCTGTAAAGACTTGTAATACATTTAAGTATAAATGGAATTATGTTTTTGATCTGACTACTGTTATAGTGACACGCCGGCCCGTTCCGGGACGGGGTGTTACAGTGAGTTAGGTTATTTGTGTAATTAATGTGTAAAGCTATCGCACCACTTACTCGTATCGCATCACAACGCTCAACGCATGAAACGAAACATCGAAAACCAACTCACAAAACCCATCCGATCGAATGACCATTCGATCGAATGGTCATCCGTCCGGATGACCGTCCGATCGGCCATCCGAACGAGCCACCCTTCTATCCACCACTACACTGCCTTTCTCTTCTCCTTGCCTATAAATAGCACCTGTCACATCAACAATCATTGATGTGACAGCTCCTCCTCCAACCAGCACGTTCCAGCTCTCTTTTCTCTCGATTCCTCGCAATTCTTGTAAGTTTTCAACCCAAATCTTGTACTTCTATGATCTATACATACTTTTTCATCATTCTCACCATCAAATTTTTCACCATGAAATCGGCTCATTTTGGCTGCTCTAGGGTGATATCATCATGAGTTCTCATGAACTTCAATGTGTGACCTCATTCCACTAAGAACCACTCAGATCTAAGAGATTTCAACATGTTTAAACACTGGTTTCTTCTAAATCAAAACCAAATCAAAGTGTTTCAAACTTTTCTTCAATAATCTCAACCTTTCACATAAAACTCATAGAATCTGAGCTAATTCAGGCCTCCTACTCATTCACTAGTGGAATGTCGGTCTAAGAACGGATTTCTATTAAAGAGACAACCGACTCACATGTTGAACATGCATAACCGTCAAGAACAGTTACGGATCAGACGGGGTGATTCCCATTCGATCGGATGCCTTGGATTTGGTGGAGGTTCCTTTGTTCTAAACTTAGCAGATTTTTACAAGTTTCAGAACGAACAAGTTACTGAACGGACTGCCGTCCGATCAGATTACCATCTGATCGAACGACAATCCGGTCGGATAACTTGTGACATTCAGTGCTTGTAATATTTTCCAACACTTAGACTCTTTCACAAAATTCCAAGAAGTTAGTTTCAAACGAATCGCCGGATAACCTGATTGGTAGAGACACTTCTTATCTTATAAAATGCTACAACGAAAACTTCAAAGTTCCATCATACACAAACACATCCATCCCAAACGAGTGACCATCCCGATCGGATGACAATCCGTCCCACACTTCACTTGCCTCGTTATACACACCGTTCAACGATTATATTGTCGTACTGTGTTCAGGCTAATCTTTGAGCGCTCCCTTCAATCCAAGAGAGTGTTTATTTATTACATAGGTTACCTATATCAAATCACATCGATCACACAATGTAAACATGTTTTATACGCTAACCGCTCTGCATGTTATACGTGTTACTCGATGAATGCTTGTATGTTATGTTTACACAGTGATTGTTTCCTGACACCTTAGCAACGATAGTACTATAGTTTGGACTCAGCACCTGTCATGGACGGGGGTTGCTAAGGGTATTTCTTCACGTGTCACAGTGGTGATATGTGTTGCGCACTCTACAACTCGCAGTCACGTCTGCGCATATTTCATTGTCGATAACCTACTTGCTTCACCTTATACATGTTGCATGCTGGTTACGTGTAAATCGCTTTCGCTACTATTATACTATTAAACTTGTATGCTCACCTTTACACTATGTGTATTAACTTTTACTTTAACGTATGTGACAGGTGTTTAGGATGCTTGCCTTACTTGTTAGCTGCTATGGAATCAAGCTAGAAGAGTCTAGAAACAAACTAAATAAAATCTGAGTTGTCGGAATGGATTATTTGTCTTTAAGAACATCTGTAATAACTGTTTTTATTTTATATGTTTGTGGTATGGGACATGAACCTTTAAGATATTATAACAAATAGTTGTTATGGATTCTCTTGGAAAATCTGTTTCGCTCAGTGTCGCGCCCCGATGATTCCGCCATCGGTTGGGGTGTGATAGCACATGAGATTATAGTGATAGGTGTGACACCCCAGGAAAACCTGGAAACCATGCAACCTGACTAGCTTCCTCAGTAACTACGTGCTAAATTTCGGGACGAAATTTCTTTCAACTTGGGGATGATGTGACAACTCGTATTTCAGAACCTTTCGTTGTACTTTGATGTAACTTGTTTGGACAATATGTGATTACGTGATATTTGGTTTTAATGGAATGTTTGTCATGTTATATGATTATATGTGTAATGTATATATATAATGTAGTCGCACAACACATGTTCAATGGCACTTTGGGCGTTTGTTCCACACCCTCCTCGGCCCACACTGCTTGTGCTCGAAACCAAAAGGGCGACCCATGTAAAGGGTTCGGCCCACTCCTTTTATGCGCATACAATCACCTCTTGTGGGATTTTTTTTTCCTCATTACTTGCAAAACACAACACACACCAAACCCTAGTTCTCTCCTCCCTCTCTCTCGAAGCCGACGGCATCACATCCCCTTCTCTCGAAGCTTTCTTGATTCGGATCATCCTTGTTCTACCCTTTAACCGGTTAGTATTATATTATTATTTGATTTTGGATATGATGGATGTTTGTTGATCGAGTGACTATGTGTTATTTGATGCTTGATGTTTAAAGTGTTATGTTAGCAAAGCCCTTGATAAACAAACTGTTCGATCACCATAGGGATTGATAAATGCTTTGATATTGATCTAGATAGTAAGAACCGAATGAATGTAATGAATCGGCTGTATGTATGTGTATGTGAATCAGTTGTATGGTCAAACATAAAGTATTACATGATGATTTGAAACCATTAATCGGGTAGATCAATGTTATAGGTTGTTGTTCATGCTTTGAATATTATTAGGGTTCATAAGGATTTGAGGTTAAAACCTTGTTTGATCGAATATTGTAGAGATAGAAACTGTTAGTGATGATTTGATTGAAGGGATGAGAATTAGGAAACTGTTAGAATGGATTGCATGATTTTAGGAAAATCACATAACAAATTGAACAAGTTTGTCGGTCGCACAAGATCAGATCGCACAAGACTTGATCTGATCGTACAAGCTCTGGTCGCACAAGTGTAGTCGCACAAGCCAGGTACAACCAATAAAGCACAGTGTACAACCTAGAACTGCATGATCGCACAAGACAAGTGGATCACACAAGGTGGTGTCGATCGCACAAGTCTTGGGCCACACACATCTGTTGAACTTTATTATGTTGTTGAGCCCTATAGCCCAAAACTCAATCGCACAAGCTGTCCTGGATCGCACAAGATTAAATGGGCCACACAAGTTGATTTCTGTTTATTTGTTTAGGCCGTGTATATGTTGGGTTACTTATGTTATTGGGTCGGGTATGTTTTGGATCGCACAACCCGTTGTGAGTCGCACAACGTTGTGCTGGACGCACAACAGGTTGGGCTGGATACGTACAAGGCTGTTGGGCCATTAAACTTGTGCAAGCCCAATCATTTGAGTCGCACAAGTTCAGATATGTTATGTACTTGATTGATAACGTGTTGAATATGTTTGCCATGATCATTATGTGTTGTAACCTGTAGTTTATGTGTAAAACTTGTGTGCACTATTTGAACCTAGACCTGACTTGTATGGTAACCATGTTAGGACATGGTTGACCACTAGCAGCTCGATTGACCTTTCTGTGTATCTGCCGAGCTAACCTAAGGTGGGTTCACACTTCTACAAGGCATGGGATTCCCGGTGGTTTGGGAATGGGTTTAGAAACTAAAATAGAACCTGCATATTCTCCTTGGGTAGGATATGTACCTCCATCCTCCGTAGGAAGGATGACAACATTTAACCTACATATTCTCCTTGGGTATGATATGTACCTCCATCCTCCATAGGAAGGATGACAACATATAACTTACTAGACAAAACTCTATCATGAAGTCCCTCATTTTTATATCAACTTAATCGTCTGGCCAATGGCGAGTGGGTCATTAGTTAAATAGCGCTATTAGGTTTGACAAGCCTCGCACCGTGCCGCAGAGGACGGGAGTGGACTAATGGATCTAGTGGTTATGGTGTTGGGTCTAGTGGTTAATATGGGGAAGCCCCCACTGGTTATGGTTTGGGAAACAAGGAAATGGATAACTCGTGGTTTTCAAAACAACTTATGGTTTTTGGAACAACTTTAAAATGTACAACCAACTGTGAACTCGCTCAACTTTGTTGTTGACTCGTTGTTACATGCCTTGCAGGTCGTTAGATGCTTAGCTGGAGCTTGTAGGGGAGCAGGAGTCGTTGTGGGACATGGACTATTGAGTTCCATGTCAAACATTTGAACTTTTAAACTTATACTTTGGTTTTAAACTTTATGCTTCTGCTGATAACTTGAATTTGATTAACTTGTTTTGGAACACCAATTATATTGTGTGGTTGGACTTTTATCTATTTAATTACATTGTTCAATATGATTGGTGGCTGGATCCTGGTCATGTCACGCCTCCTGCGGTGATACTCCTCTTGTGGAATTTGGGGGTGTGACAATAGGCGTATGAGAACCATAGAGTGTACTACTGTGTATGTTAAGACACGGAACATAACATGACACCGAATATGAAACGGGCGTAAGGTGGTCAAAACATGGTGGATATGCCGCTGGTACTTCCTATATATAAGTGTTTTCACCATGTTACCAAACTTTTGTAAAACGTGCCTTGAGAAATTTGGTGTTTAGTATACCTTTTAGACCCAATTCAAACTTTAACAACTCACGAACGTATTATATCTGGTTATCCATGACGAGACCTCATTCATAACACAACGAGTTCTTTTGTCCAACACACATGCCATCCTTATACTCGTTTTCGTTTACTAGATCGATCATTCACTCTCGTACCTCCTTTCTTCCCCGTTATTCTTTGTTTTTTGTACAAACTCCGTTTACAATCAATTGGTTTAAATGTTCGAAACTTAAACCACTTTCTTACTATTTAAAACTATTTTTCCCATTCTTTATTTATGTGCAAACATACTTAGTTGGCTGTTACCTCCGAAATCGTCTTACTTAAAATGCCTAACGTTCTCGTTCCTCATCAATAAATAATTTCTTACAAACATGTGATTTATTATTCCCCTTTAAAACCAATGAAACTCTTCTTACAATTTACAGTGCGGCCACACTTTTTGTCAAAATGCTTAACGTTTTTATAGGGAAGTTTTACTTCTTAGATACCATGTTTTAAAATACCTCTTCATTTGGTTACTCAAACTTGCTTAAAACTCGCTTGTCTATGCACACACATGCACATTTCACTTATGCTTAATGCCTAAAACTATTTCAGTCAAACGATCTCTTTTTACAAACCGATCCTTACACCCCTCAAAATTTCATACTTTTCAAACACGTTTCAAAACTTTCAAGTCCCGATTTTAAACTACCGTTCTTTTAACCAAAATCTCTGTTCGAAGTTTTCTGTTCAAAGTTTTCCTCTGGAATAAATTTCGGGACGAAATTTCCTAAAGGAGGGGAGACTGTAACGCTCCGCTTTTCCGTAGACTTTCTAAATTAGAAAGCTTGTCTTGCAAATCTATTTTTGGAAACTTGCTTCTTTCGTAATCATATTTTGTTTCATCATCATAAATCCGAGACTTTAATCGTACTAAAATCTATCGTTTTATTTCAAAATTTTACTTTCACCTATTCATTATACTTGTACGTTTATAATTCTTTACACGTCGTCACATTATTCGCGATTCGTGCCAATACGTGGTAAACATACAAACATCTATCATACGTACTCAAGCTATACGCTTCTATGCATAATTTGGACTTATACGATACTTATACTCGATTCCCATACTTAATCGTACTTCCTCATACTTGTTTTTATGTTATTAATACTTAATAACCCTTATACTATGATTATATTTCATAAAACACCCTTAAAATACATTAAAACACTCAAGTATGAAGTACATGGACCAAAAGTGCCAAATAACAAGCTAAATTCCAGAACTAGACCCCGTCGCGTCGCGCGGCAGGTGTGGACTTGTGTTGTCGCGCAGCGCGACACCTCTAATCCGCCAGAACGTGTTTTCAGCACGTGGATCGGGCGAATTAGTCTGTTTTGGTTGTGTTTCTTGCATTTAATGGCCACCAACCCAACCCAAATCCATCCCCTATAAAACCCAACACTTCTCCCAGCATTTTCCACTTTACAAACTCACAAATTCACTCTCAAATCACTCTTAATCAGCTGGAAAATCAGAAAGTGGACAGATTCATCACAACTTGCTTAAGTGAGCATAACTTCTTCATTCTTCATCTTTTTCTTTGATTCTTCTTTCTAATCACTTGAAACAACCTTAGGTATGTTCCCACAGGTTTTCCATGGAAAACCAAGGCCTAGAACATCACTAAAATAGACTCCAAAGTGAAGTAAACTTTCTGTTTGATTTAAACACTTGTTAAATTACTTAAACTTGAGGTTTCTCATACACATTCCTATGTCCTTATGCTCATAATCAAGTCTATGGTTAGTTGGGCTTAAAAACAAGGTTGTGACATGTAAAATCAGAGGTTTAAACCTCATAAACATTCTGTTTGTTTGGGTTTTAACCCACAAGTGATGAATAAGTCTAAGGCTTGAAGATTGTGTGATTATAAGGTTGGCTTGGGCTATCCTACTTGAAAATCCATAAATCACTTGATGTTTCTTAGTTAGTTAGTATGTATTTCATTTCCTTATTATGTATATTCTTGACCCTCCTTGTTGTCTGTGACAACATGTGTAGTGGTGAATACCAAAGAGGTACCTAAATGGAGGATTCATCTTCCTACCTCCTACATGACTTCTATGACATCCTTGTGATAATATTGGACTAATAACTTATAATATAAGCTATATAAGATATATAATACTTATAGTAACCAAAATTTTGAGGATAACCTAATGGTTATATGTCAAGATAGTAGGTTACACCACCTAAGAACATATTACTCGTCACGATTCTAGTGGGTACTTTAACCCATGAAAACATCCAAACCCCTATGGGTTTCATAGTGTCAACAATGAGTATTTTGTCCTAGATGGTTAATTTCTCATATATCTACTTTCCATGTACTTTTAAATTTCGAATTCCGAAATTAAGCATACCTTGAACTCCAAACCGTATACATTCAATCTCCTAATCCCATTACTCGTTAACACTTGGATAAACGGAAAGCACATGCAATTTTGTGAGTATACTTGAAACCCCCTTTTGTTTACCACATTTTTGGGGTGTAACATGTTATCTATGAAACTTACACTTAAACTTCATTCGTAAATGCACAAGCATTCCTCATACATGCTTGCATACTTGATACATTAAACATGGGGTTATACGTTTTGTGTTAGACATATAATTAACTTCGTACGAGCCTATCCTTGACATATATAGCGCTATAGGATTAACGCACCATCCGTATTCTTGAGGTTATGTCATGAGCTTATTGCGTTTCATCATTCGGTAGATTAGTCGAACACTTGCCGATTTTATTGTTTATCTTGTATCAAAAGCTTGCCATGTGGAATTGTTTAAAAAAACTTATCTTTTTATGCTATGTATGAAAACTTGTATACTCGCCTTTGCTTTTGCATTGAACTTTATTTTAAACATGTTACAGGTTGAGGATGACGACGCTTTGAAATTGAAGTAGTGATGATGCTTAGATACACACTTAGACGCCTTAAGTTTTAATATGTCGTATCAATTTTGTACTTGTTTGTTGTATTGTCATTTTTGTATTTCAGGTTGTTGTATTTGATTCAAACCTTTGTAATTAACTTTTAGAAATGAAATGAAATCCATTATTTAATTATTGTCACCAATAGTGTTATGAAGTCTCTTGCAATCTCGTTTTCGTCTCACTCCGATGTTTCTGCCATCGGTTGGGGTGTGACACCTGACCATAAAGGACACAACTATGAGGGGTTAGCCAGACCAGGAAGAGTAATGTGTGATGTGTAATAACGTCTACGTAAAAAGGGGTTGGTTCAAGGACATCGCGTCTACTAACCGCTAGGAGACTAAGTATATGTCACAAAGGAGGGTTTAAAGGGAAACCTACCTGTCCTGCATTACTTAACCGCTGAAATCTTATCGTGACACTTGCGTGTATAGGACGATCTCCATTCATGTGGGTAATTGTTGGAAATTTGACAAATAATATTATATTATGAGTTAATATAATGATTATTTAATAATTAAGCAATGATGAATGAGAGATCTTGAGCATTAAGTTTGTGAGTTGGAACCATTAATGTGTGGGAAATTGAGCTTGTCCAACATAGGTGGAGAGATAAATCCTTTGTGGATTTATAATTAGAATTCTCTATACGAATGTATTCTTGTGTGACAACTCGCACCCAGTGGTAGCCAGGACGGTGCGAAGCACCCGACATGCACCCGTGCCTGTGTCACACCCTCAAAATACCATGATCTGGCCACTAATCACATTGAACTAACAGTAATATAATAAATTCAAAATCTGATTCAACGTGAAAAGTGAAATTCAAAACAACTGTTTAAAACAAAATACGTTCAGCGAAAGCATTTTGAAATTGTTCTAAGTAATTGAAAACAACTTGTTCGTAAAACATAGCATAACATCAGATAGGTTAATAACGGCACAACCCATGACATCCACAGCTCCTCCGATTGCAAGCTCCGTTTCATGAAATCATCTAACGACCTGCAAGCATGCAGAAAAAGTGTATCAGCATAAAGCTAGCGAGTTCACAGTTTTGTTTAACGCAAATCATGTTAAGTGTTTTAGTTTAAAGACATGTCAATAATAAACTCAATACCAAAGTGACGTATGTTTGTTTTCCATCATCAATGCCTATCAACATTGGCCATGTGTTTAAGGTCATTAGTTCACGTCTGTCCTCCCCGGTACGGTGTGAGGTTGTCAAGCCTAATAGAACTATGAACTAATACCCCGTTGCCTCCCCGGCAACTAGTTCGATAGTAAGTAGGGACTTTCGTGATAGAGTTGAGCTTATTAACTAACATCGAATTTAAACCAAAGTAATAAAAGTATTCCTCTTCGGAATATTAGTTTGTTGTCCCCCCGGGACGCATGCTTATGAAAGAGTAGTGAACTCACCTTAGTTTGCCCGGTATATGATTACGTACTTCTAGCGTAAATAAATTATTAGGTCCATTACACGCGACCTACGATACAATGGATATTAGAGTGACGTTGGCAAAATCAGTGCTGGGAAGTTTACCTTCCTATTTCCTCTCATTATTTCCAGCCCCAAAAAACATTATAAAACGTCTCGAATGTATTAGACGTGACTTTGTGTGGGGTAGAAACGGAATGTCTCATAAGATGCGATGGGTGAAATGGGAGAAGTTTTTAAAACCGAAGGCCTTGGGAGGCGTCGGGGTTGGAGGGATTTATGATTTTAACGTTGCTATGATTTGTAAATGGTGGTGGCGGTATAAGGATGAGCCACACCAACTCTGGGCTTCAGTTGTTCAGGCGATTCATTCGAATAAAAATGCCAATACCTTCATTCCTGTTAAGAAAACCATTCCAGGTTTATGGAAGGATATTGTTGGTATTAAGGCTACCCTCTTAAAGCTGAACATTAACATTGAAGATAATATCCATGTCGCGATGGGAGACGGCCAGAATACAAGCTTTTGGTTGGATCGATGGCTGCTAAGTGAGCCTCTGAAGGATCGGTTCCCGGGTATATTCAGCATCGCAGCTAATAAAAGAGGAAATGCGGCCTCTCATGTCAGTTATTGTAGGGACGTAACTCAACGTTGGGGATGGATGTAAGTTAGGGACCCGCGATCTAGTAGCGAATGGCAGCAGATTTCGGAGCTCATGGGTTTGTTGCAGTTGGTTCATCTTAAAGCTAGTAGAGATAAATGGTACTGGGCCAACGATCCTGAAACCAATTTCTCCGTAAAAAATGTCATACTCCACATTATGTCTAAATTTTCGTCGGATCATAATTCTCCCCAGTTTTGCTGGAATGCGTGGGCAACATCTAAGAGTAATTTCCTAACCTGGAGAGCTAGTATGGGGAGAGTGCCAACTAAACTCGAGCTGAGCAACAGAGGAATATCGTTGTTAGACGTGACCTACGACCGATGTGGCTATAATACTGAAGACAATAACTATGCTTTTGTTAACTGTCTTTTGGCGCGAGGAATATGGTGGAATAATTTCGTGTGGGTCAGAGTCCCGATGCCGATGAATATTAGTTCAGTTCCTCAGCTGATTGAAGTTCTGGATAATGCCCCGGGTTCGAAAGTCTGGAAGCGAATAGTTAATACTATTATGAAGGCAACCTTCTGGAGGATTTGGCATGCGAGAAACCAAAAGGTTTTCGAGGGGAAGTCGCTTCGGATCCAAAAGATAGTTGAGCAGATAAAGGAAGACTCTTTTGTGTGGATAAAACATCGCTCCAATCTCCTAGATACGACGTGGGATAAATGGGTCGATTTTGATGTTTCGAGTCTTTTGTAGTCTTTTTTCTTGTTTCGTTTGTATACTTTCCAGCGGCTTGCTGGCTCTTTATATATAGATATAAAATGGTTTTGCCGTTCAAAAAAAAAGTATACGTGTGTAGGATCATGCGATACCCTAATGTCCAAACGACCAAGTGATTATTGTGATCAGGTAACCAGGTTCAATGCCGCTTTCTAATCATTATTGCTTTATCTATCTATATATCGACTTTGACATATATGGACTTTTGACATTGCTCTTGACGGTATGAATAATGTCACAAGTGTTTGTCATATAAAAATATGCATCAAATTCTTTTTTTATTATTATTTTTTTATAACAACAATCTTTCACACTTTGATAATATTCAAAAATTAAAAATTATGAGTTTTGAATTCTTAAAGTGAAGTCTTCGGCCCAATCAACAAACTTTGAATTCTTAATGTACTGACATTATAACACTACCTATTACATATAACAGGATATACACACACTTAGACCGTCCATAGTGGAGTCGGCAAAATGGTTCGACCCCGATCGGCAACCAATGCCAACCCAAATACCTCACAAGTTTTACTGATTTTGGGGGAAAAATCGGTGAGGGGTTGCCGCTGCGGGGAGAGGGAGGGGAAGAGAGAGAGAGAGGGGGTGTGTGGGGTGGGGTCTATGTCATCTCAACCAATCACACATTTTTCTTTTTTTTAAATAGTTTACCAATTAATGAAGTGTCTAACCATTGCCAACACTTTTGAGTATAGTTTACCACTTTGACATGGCACACTCTCATTGGTTGATTTTGAAGTTTACCACTTTCAAGTATCTAACCACTCCCTACACCCTTAAGAAATTCTACTATATCTTAAAAGAGAAAGAACGACAACTCTTCTACTTTTGGCTTTTTAATACTTTGAAAGGAGTAATTAATAGAGATGCACTTTGACGTTCAAATGACGTTCAAATATAATTTATTCTATATTTAATTTATTCATATAACTAGGTGATTACTCGGGATTGCTTCCCGGGCTCGGGAAACTTAGTTATATCAATTATTATTTGTTATTAATACGACCTCATTACATCAAACATCTCATTGGATTCAACAACAATGTCTTCACATCACCGGATTAGATCATAAACACATATTAGACGTCAAACAAAAGCACAACATGACCACATGAATAACAACATTTCCACTTTTACCTCAATGCACTTACGTGATCAGGTGATTTGGGATTTTGTAAAAATGTTTGTTCTTGTACTTCTAAACAAAATTACATAGAATTCAAGAAAACAAAACAATGACTTAAAGAACTATAGTTTAACACCAAATCTAATCGGGGAAACACATGTTGACCAAAAGTCAAACAGTTATTGACCAAAAGTGAAACAGATGTTCAACCAGATCCACTGTCTTCTTATATTTTAGCATTGTTTTCCTCTTCAAAACACTGTTCAACCTAACATAGGTTTCCATGAACTGTTGACCAAAAGTCAAACAGATGTTAAAACCACTGTTTGAGTTATTCAAACGTCTATTGAATACTAAATGAGATGTTGGCTAAAAGTCTACCAGATGTTGACCAAAACTCAAGCAGATGTTCACCAAAAGTCAAACGAAGTGACCCATACATGATTTCTTATACATATATAACATGTCTCATTTGATCAATTTTAGTTTTAGTTTGAAAATTGTGGACACTAGTCCAAGCAAAAGGAGATATCTTTCTTGATATAATTAAAACTGTATGTGTTTCTATTTGCTTGAAATGATTATCAGAGAATAGAACTCGATGTTTTTATTCCTTTAATGGCATAATTAACCAGCTTATCATTGTCAAAGAATAGCGCTTATAACTTTGAATATGATTTTGCTATTAGTTTGTACTATATTTTCAATTAAGGAATCGTTTCGAGCGAGAAACCGAGTATATTGTCTTTAGCTTACATCTCCGCATTGTTTCCGTTAGACATGGACCTAATAATTTACATGTACATATATAGTTTTAGAATCACAACTTGAAATCTAAACAAATAAGTCTACCATCAGTTTCGAAAAGCAAAGAACTACAACCCAAAAACTTGGTTCAATGTATGCTTCTGCATTTGCCTTTTTCAATCCCATGAACATTCATCCAAACATAAAAAGCTTTTTACCTTTCACAAAGTTAAGTGTAAATGCTACACCTGGAGCCATGCCTTTATCTCTCACAAACTTTCTCATTCCTTGTAGATAATATCTTGGTTGACCTCGAGATGAACCTATAGCAGCTTCAACATTCCAAACATCACCTGCCACGTCCATAATCTTCAAACCCATCTTACGATTCAGTCCAAGATCTTCAGCCTGTTTTTTAAAAAGGCGCTGTAACAAACAACAAACAATTCAATAAACAAAGAATTAACACATCTTTAAAATCTTACTAAAGTATGATATATTAGTAAACTCATAATCACAAACTTACAAAATGACCGTCAACACGGAAAGAAATAGGTACGATCTGATTATCTTCATTCTCAACAACCATACCACATTCATTGACATTAACAATGTCCTGTACAGCTTCAGTATCTGAACTCAAGACAATCTCTTCTATCACATTTTCTTTAACAACAGCACTGACCTCCGGTGGAAGCACTAAATCACAAGTAGCACAATTGAAAACCGTGATATGATAAGTCTGAAGATCTATCATCTCAAAGACAATGAGATGATCAGCAGTTAATGACAACTCATTCTTTATCTCCTTCCATCTGGTAGTTATGTAAAGTTCATTGTTGATATCTTCCATCCCTACAGACCAGTTCTGGTTTCCAGATCCTTTAATAAGAACCGGATATGAAGGAATAGTGTTTAACATCTTGTGATGAACAAAAGAACGATTAATACTCTACAATCAGAATAAAACACATTATATAGTATATTAGTAAAAATATATCAGAAAATTAAGTAAATAAATAAAAAAACAATTAAACAACTGTATCTCCAAAAAAATTACATGATGAATAATCTTCGAAGTTACATACCACATAATCTTCGTTACCAGATGGTTTGTAGTAAAAATCTTCACAAGGAGCAAGAGCAATGTCTTGATAAAAATACAATATTCTGAAACTTTCTAATGCTTCTTCATAATGAAATATCAACCATGAATCTGAAGGTATTTTCAAACTCTCTACCAACTGACACCAACCATTATAGAAATAATATCTCCCATTGCTTAGAGGATAGATCTTGACTTTAAAAACATTTCCAGTTGTCGTCCGGATGTTTGTATTTCCAATTGGATAATTAAACTGTTGAATCCAATTTTGATACTGTTTTGGCAAAATCTAAGCATAAATAAAAGAAACACTTTTATTGCTAGATATCATACAAAAAAATAAAATTAAGTGTTAAACTAAGATGGGATAAAATTACTAACCAAACATTTCCTTTTACTATCTTCAAGGTAACACGGAAATCCACAAATCATTCTCACGTAAAACTGTAACAGTATGAATCATATAGAATCAAAATAAATAACATTAAGAAACAAATGAATACAATCTATTAGGGTATGCAATACATCTAAATAAAAGATGATACAACTAATATATATCAAGATAACAATAGACAACATCGAAAAGGTGATAATACATGTATTTTCTTATCATATCGAAATATATATATTTTTTACAACAAATCATATAATTAAAACTTAAAACCTACTTTTCCGATTAAGTATCACAAATAGACATGCAGGATCATCAGCTGAATAAATTCTATAGAAAGACAGGACAGTGACTTGGGTCTATACCAAACAAAAACTTAAAAACAGTATACCAACTACTAATCAAAATAAGTTCAGCTTTTCAAATACACATGAGACTACATCAGTTAAAATCGGAAATTTATATTATAGTTCAGAATAACAGTATACTAACTACTAATCAAAATAAGACAAATGGTAAATTGACGAAATGAAGATCACTTTTTTAGAATCATATATGTCTAACATAACATGCATAATAACTACATAGTAATCGGATATACAAAAAAATTAGGACTATCAGAAGTTGTTCCAGTATAAGCCGCAACAATAAACGCAATCATAACCAACAATGGATTGAAAAAAAAATAGGGAATTACATGAATACACCACCGTCGATTACAACTTCTTCATTAAAACAGCAATAACGATAATTGACTATGGAATTCAAAACTAAAAGAATAAACATGAAAAAATACAAAAAAAAAATCACATTATTTAACAATACCTTTGTTATTATACAAGATGATATTGATGAAGATCAGAAGAAATCAAAGAAGATGACAGAGTTTTTTGGACAAAGTGTACAAAGAAACGTGGAAAGAGAAAGGAACCAAGATTTTGTGAGGATCTTTAAAAAGTTAGAAGGTTTAAAAATATCCCATGTAACCGGGTCGGATCATCCCATTTAGTTTTTCGTCAACTTCTGTTTGACTTTTGGTCAACAGTTGTTTGAGTTTTGGTCAACATCTCATTTAGTATTAAACAGAAATTTGAATAAGTCAATCAGTGGTTTGAAAATATGTTTGACTTGTTGTCAACAGTTGGATGGAAACCCATGTTAGATTGAACAGTGTTTTGAACAGATGTTTAAACATCTATTTAGACTTAAACAGATGTTGGGGCTTAAATAAATGTTTGGCGTTCTATATTAGTTGTTTGGACTTAAACAGATGTTTGGACTTAAACAGATGTTTGGCCATAAACAGATGTTTCGCAATAAAGGTATGTTTGGCCTTAAACAAATGTTTGAAGTTAAACAAAGAGATATTTGGCCTGAAACCAAACATCTGCTTAAGGTCAACATCTGTTTAACTATTCGCCAACATTTGTTTGACTTTTGGTCAACTTCTGTTAACATATAAACACTGTTAACATAAATTACAAATAATTAGCTAATAGACGGCGCACAATTAGCATCTTAAATCATCAAGACCCTTAACAATTTTACCATATGATTTAATCGTGTGTTTTATCTTAGATGGGACAACTCAAAAAGAAAATTCACTAAAAGGATAACATATTAAACGGCTCAAAAAAAAGCTCAAAGTGTATTTTACTGCAAATCAGGATTAACAAACAATGCCAACAGTCAAGTCAACCATGTTTCTTTCACCTTTGACTTTAAAAGTCAAATCAGTTACTTACCAAATTCACAAATACATAAAATTTGTTATATAACCGCAAACATTAACACACCTAATAATCTTAACTCTGCTATAAACTGTAAAACACAAACCCAAATATCACATTTCCCTTGTAGTATTAAAGAATTCACACCAATTCAACGAAAATTACAAAAATAGATATTCTTATACAATAACTTTCCAATACAGACATCCCTATTCAACCTTCACCAAAATAGTCAGGCTCATTTCCATCAAAGATGTCTATATTGTGAATCTTTATTGCCTCATCAATAATTCCCTGACTTGCCCTTTGAATTGTAATTCAAAGTCCAAGGAATTTGTATCATCCTCATCCCTGCACAATGTAAGATCAAGGAGATCTTGCAGATCTTCAACACCCAGGCCCAGTGCTTGTTCCCTTGATATTTTATTCACCTCACCACTGGATTTGATCAGAGTCAATACGTGGGTCTGTTTGTCAGATATCCACTTTAGTATTTTTGAATCCAGTGGGTTTCTTGGGAGAGGTTTTATTGATGATGAGTTTGGAGATGGTGGCCTGGTAATGACTGGCTGAGCAGTATTTATAGTTTGTGTCAATTCAAGTTTTTCTCTTATAATCTGCTTAAGGCCTATTTTTACAATGTAATTCCCTGCTGCTTTATCTGCTGCTGTTTCTGCATTCATCTGCTTTTGTTTCCTTGTTTGGTAAAGGATGGCAGCAGGTGGAGCAGTGGATATCCTGATTTGTAGCTTTTGTGGCTTAGCTGGAACCACTGCTTCATGGTAAACAGGCTTTTGTGAAACATTAGGATTTTTCTTTCTTAATTCTTCCAGCTTTTTGTAAGAGGCGAACACTTTATCCTCTTTCCACCTTGACACTTGGTTCCTTGACCCAAAATTAGCTGTTATTAACTCTTCTTTCATTCTCTTCAGCTGCAGAGTCCTTTCTGGTACATTTTTCTTAAACTTTGACCAGATAGGAGGAGTCTGCTTCACCTTGTTTTTGATCATATCCTGAATTCTGGCTGTTTCACTTTCTAGCTCACTCATGGTCCATTCTTTGTACTGGTACTTATCTCCCTTGTATGTTTTGTAAGCCATGATATTATCAAGATAATCTTTCCTCAAGGTTTCATCAGCTCTTTCTGATAAATTTTGACAGAGATCTTTTAAAAACTGCTCCAAAGTTTTGACTTGGGTTAGCAGATATTGGTAGTATGTTTGAATCTCTCTGTCAGATTTTCCTTCTGTATTTCTTTTGGAGATATCCTCTGCTTGTTGAGCTTTTAACTTCAAGTATTCTTCAATGTTATTAGGCCTTGGATATCCTTGAACAGATGGCAAGTTCCTTTTAGCAAGGTCATCTTCAGAGTAGAAGGATTTGATCTCCTCTCTAACTGCTGCAAGATCTAATGGATACTGGACTCCTGCAGGAAAAATGGCAGTGTTTAAATTTGAGACTTGTGCTGAAGAGAGTGGGACAGGATTGGGAATGGTAACAAGGGACAGTGGTTATGTGGATGTTTGTGGTGGTGAAGGGTCATCATTCAGAATTATCCTTCTCCTTTTAGGTTTTGGAGACGTTGGTGGTGTTTTGGGGGGTTGAGTGGTGGTGATTTGAGTGGTAGATGGTTGACTAACAGTTGTTGAAACAACTGGTGTTTCAACCACTGTTGCAATTACAACAGTTGATGTGTCACCTGAAGTCTTCTGCTTTTTGGAAGGTGGTGTTGATGGTAATGAGGATGTTTTTGATGGTGATGTGATTTGTGGTAAGGCAGTGGATTGAGTGTGTGTTGAAGAGGTGGCAATTGTTGGTGTAACAGATGTTGAAACCACTGAAGTACCAACAGCTATTGATACAACATGTGTTTTAATATATGCTGGTTTGGAGGTTTGATGTGTGGACCTTTTGGGAGGTGTGGATTTGGGTTCCCTCACTTTTCTAGTGGGATGTTTTCTTTTAGGCTCAGGATTTTCTTCATTCTTGGGCTCAGAAACACCCTGAACTTCCGTTTCCATATAAAATTTCTTCTCCTGTTCAAACCTTGATTTTCCCTTTGCCTCTCTATCCTTTTGCACCTTTGCATATTCATTAACAATGGCATTAAAAGTCACAGCAACCTTTTTAGAACCATTTGGTTTAGGGATGTCTGCAAGCATACTGGATTTGTCTGGTGCAATGTACAAACCATCTTCATATCCCTTTTTCTTTAGCTGCTTCATTTTCTCCCCATTTTTGGCTTCAGTTGGTGGTGGGTTGTCCACAAAGATGATAGTAGGAAGAGCAGAATCAGTGGTTTTCAGCAAGTGGGCCTTGATTACCTTTATGTCTGCTTGTGTATCCATGAACCTAGCTTCCATCATATTTCTGATCTTTTGAACCTGTATTTCATGTTGCTGATCAGCATATGCCTTTTGTTGGTGAAGCAGAGGTTGAAATAAACTCTAAAGCTCAGTGGGAGTAGGAGCAGATGATGGAGCAGATGTTGTATCTGGTGCAGCAGTGGGTGTTGCCTTTTGTTCTTGTAACAACTGTTGCATCATTGACTTAATATCTTCAACAGATGTGTCCAATTTGTCAACCCTCTCCATCAATTCCTTGTACATTAAACGATCACCCAAGTTAATGGGATCATCTGATTTCCCACTGGCAATGGTTTTATCATCAGTTGACTTAGGGAAAGTTTCACAAAAGTCATCCACATATGCCCCTTTTTCTTGGTACTGGGAACTTATTTCCTCAACAATTGAAATCCTTTTAATAGAACCAGTGGTTGAAACAAAGACACCAGCGGATATCACAGTTGCTGGAGAGGAAATTGCCTTCAAGGAAGTCTTATTGATGAAACAACTGGCCAGGTGTAGATCAATGGATCCAACACCTGTAGTAGCTGCTCCACTTGAACTACTGACAGGAAGTACTTGTACTTCCTGTAGTGTAACCTCCTCAGTTGTTGGTGGGATAGCAATGATTGAGACACCAAACCCAGTCACTTGTTGAGATATATTCTCATTAACAAGTGTTTAAGAACAACTGGTTTGTGTCTGGGCTAAATCAACTGCATCCAACAAAAGTTTTGTTTGTGGGGGAATTTGAGAAGTGAGGATAGGTGTAGAAAGCGAATTTTCCTCGGGCAGTGGGTTGTGGATGATGGAATCAAGTGATTCCAGAGCATCATAATTTGGTGTCCCTGTTCTTACAACCTGTTCTTTATGAGAAGAAGCAGGAGGAGTTTGAGGCTCAGGTTGAGATCTTTCTTCCAACTGCTGTGAGGAAGTAGCAGCAGTGGTTATTGGTGACTTTTGTGTTGTCACTGGTAGTTGCTCTGGGATCTCATTTTCCAGAGTTACCTTTGTTTTGGGTTTGGGGGGCTTTTGTGATTTTTTCTGTTTTGGCCTTTTGGTGGTTTTAGGTGGGGGTTTCACAGCAGTTGTTTTGCTGCTGTCATCACCTTGAGTAGTGGGCTCAACAGCAGGTGCTTGAGTAGCAGTGGTAGCTGCTGAAGTCTGCTCAGGAACCTCTGCTTGTGTTTTGGAAACTTTTGACAACCTTGTAAAGGTTTCAGAAGTGAGGCTCTTTATTGAAAAAGGATTGCCCTGGATAAGCACATGGGCATTATCTTTTGAAAATTTCTTTTTAAAATAGTAACTTAAAAACCTTGGAAAGAGAAAAAATGTCTTTTTATTAACATTTGTAACAAGATAATTGAAGATTTCCTGGGAATAGTTAAAATTTTCACCAAGTAAGATAGCATAACCCAGATATTGAATCTTCAATGGGATTTCATTGAAAGCAGTGGTCTTGTTTGAGACACACATCAATAGGGTATGAAACAAAAACCTTGTGGCAGGAGGAAAACTGCCTTTTTCTAAAGTGTTTTTTTTCATTTCCTCTTCATAACCCCTTTGAATGAAAAACGTTTGATACTCTGTTTTAGGGAAAGATGATTTACCTTGAAGATCATCGAGTTCAAAAACCTCCGAAATGGTTTGAGGTGTTATTGTGACTGGAACATCTTTATAGAAGAATTTATGGCTAAGGGCTTTTTATCCTTAGTTTCCAACTTATCATTTTTCCAGAATTCTTGTTGGGTATCCATGTAGATCGGAGCATCACAAGTCAACAAAGTTTTGTACTTTGAAGACGACAGAGCATCAATGATGGAATTGAAGGTTTCGGTGTGACAGGGGTTTTCTAGTAGACCCAAGTAGTTATGTGTGGATTTGTGTTGGATAGACATCGTGATTTGAGTATGATTGCGAGAGGAAGAAGACGATGAAGAGGATGAGTGATTTTGAGAGAAATGGATGATAACTGCTTTGAGAAAGGAATTTTGAATTCGATTCGACAGTAAAAACACTGTTTGGGGGTTTTGATCAGGGTTTTATAGGGGAAAAGGTGAATGCTGACGTGGCAGCGCTTACCTCTGAGGATAATGGAGGACAGTTGGTAGGAAACCACTGATGGAACAATATCAGTGTTTGCAACGGTTACAAATGAGAACAGTGACTGACTTTAAGCTAGCAGTGGATAGCCATAAGTGGGTCAAAACACTGATTTTGAACAACAGTTTTTTTATTTTTTATTTTAACTTTAATTTTTATCACCAAAACAATATTCGAGGAACTCTTATCTCATTGGAATGTAACGATTAGGTAAAATTGTAATTTCATTGTAATTCTAGTTTTCGTTTTGATAATTTCATTCTATAATTAATTAACCACATCAACAACAAAAATGTGAGAAGTGGATGTTTTTTAGAAAAACCAATGATTGTCAATATCAGTGGATGTCAACAATAAAAATGTGAGCAGTGACTATTTTTTAACTATCAGTGGATAGTCAACATTGATTGAAACACAGATGTTTGGTCAGTCAGTGGTCAACATGAAGAATGAAGAAACAGAGGTTGGCCTTCAGCACTGGATAACATTTAACAATCACTTGTTTGAACCAAAACAGTGGTTGTAACAGACTTTTAAGGATTAATGAAAACTAACATTTTTAACTATTTTGAGGATGTTTGACTTTAAACAGATATTTATCCTTAAACACCAGTTTGGACATAAACAGATGTTTGCGCTTAAACAAATGTTTGAACTATCAGTGGATGTCAAATATAAAATGTGAGTAGTGGCTGTTTTTTAACTATCAGTGGATAACCAACAGTGATTGAAACACTGATATTTGGAGTTAAATAGATGTTTAACCTTAAACAGATGTTTGCAATAAACAGATGTTTGGCCATAAATATATGTTTACCCTTAAACAAATGTTTGACCTTAAACAGATGATTGCCCATAAATAGATGTTTGGTCTTAAACCAAACATCTGTTTAAGGTCAAGATGTGTTTGACTATTGGTGAACCTCGGTTTGACTTTTGATGAACATCTGTTTGACTTTTGGTCAACAGTTGAATGGAAACCCATGTTGGATGAAAAAACTTTGAATGAAAATCGTGAAAAGTTAAATGTGATACAACAATTGAGAGGAGACCTTTGCATTTTAGGCTCGTTTCTTATTTTGATTAACTGTTGATGATGTTGAGAGTTTTTATTGACACTGACATTTTAAAATATGTTAAGATGGATATTGAGATTATTAAAATAAACTATTACATAGAAAAATAGCAATTTAATGAAATATTTATAAACTATTACACGCTAGAGTTAACACTTGATATGATTTCGTAAACTCTAACCTTTCTCCATGTGATTTCATGCTCTCTTTTGTTTTTCAGATCAGTTAGCATGTTGCAGATTTTCTGATCCTGTTTTAGAAGTTGTGTGAGAAACTCTTCTGCATTTTTCTGGAAATCTGATGGAGGAGAGTGGAGGACTTCATCAAGCAATGCTATGCTGTTCCAGGTTTTCTTGTAATTAGTGTCATTGATTATGTCGACTTTCCTGTTTAGTTCTTCATCTGTTCTTTTTCCTTTAAGTGACCACATCGAGAATTGGGTTTTAACATCACTGGTGTCTGACCAGTGGTAGAAGCTGAAGTTTGCCATGTAGATTTTTGTTGAATTTTCTGATGTGGAACAATCTTTCACAGACAGTGATTTGTAGGACAGTTTGTTGATATTTTGAATCAAAAGTAATTATCGATCTTTTATAGAGTTTAAAAACGCGTCTACATGGTAAATGAAAAGGTTAATTGTAATAATGATAATCTGCTTTTGTTCTTTGAACTTCAAAAATTTGTCCCGTGGGTTTCTTGGTATTTTATTTTAAAGTTTCCCCATAAAAGTTGAGATTTGAAAACGTTTTTGCATTAAAACACTGCTGCTTTGAAATATACATTAATATATTTATATCAAATCCAGACGTTTTGATTGATTAAGTATATAAACTCATGACCACTTCACCTGTTTTTCATCACGATTTCCTACGAAGATATCATACTTTCAGGAAAGTCGAGTAATATAGTTTATTGATATGGCGTCATTCACTACTGTAAAATCAGATGATTTAAAGCAGCGTTTTGTCAAATGAATAAATTTTAAGGTCATGAATAATTGGAATAAGTTTAGTTGTTCAGTATGTTATTTATGTAATAATTGGAATTTTAAGGTCATGAATAAATGAATAAATTTTAATCTTATCAATCTATGTTGCGTTTGTAGGAAAAAAAAAGAGGGAATGTCAATTTTAAATTACCATTTTGCATATTTTCAATTTCAAAAGTTATGGATATTGTCAGTAATTACTGATTTGATTTGAAAGCAATTGTCATCATGACATTTCTAATTTTTATTTTAACTTTAATTAAGAGAAAATAACCGTCAATTTGAAATTCCCATTTTGCATATTTTCAATGTCCAAAGCTCAAGAAATTAACATTAATTACTGATTTGATATGCAACAAAATGTCATCAATAGTTATTTTTATTTTTATTTTAAATTTAATTTTTATCACCAAAACAATATTGGAGGAACTCTTATCTCATTGGAATGTAACGATTAGGTTAAATGGTAATTTCATTGTAATTCTAGTTTTCATTTGATAATTTCATTCTATAATTAATTAACCACATCAACAATAAAAATGTGAGCAGTGAATGTTTTTTAGGAAAACCAATGATGATCAATATCAATGGATGTCAACAATAAAAATGTGAGCAGTGACTATTTTTTAACTATCGGTGGATAGCCAACAGTGATTGAAACACTGATGTTTGGTCAGTCAGTGGTCAACATAAAGAATGAAGAAACAGAGGTTGTCTTTCAGCAGTGGATAACATTTAACAATCAGACGTTTGAACCTAAATAGTGGTTGTAACAGACTTTTAAGGATTAATGAAAACTATCATTTTTAACTATTTTAAAGATGTTTGACCTTAAACAGATATTTGACCTTCCATATCAGTTGTTTGGAGTTAAACAGATATCTGACCTTAAACAGATGTTTGTACATAAACATCTGTTTGCAAAAAAAAGTACAATTTCAAGAATACTATATCCAAACAATCAAAATGAGGAGCTTAATAATCATCCAAGTGTACTTCATTTTTATTTTGTAGTATAAAGATCAAACCATTGTTCTATTTAAAATACAGATCAAACCAATGAGGTGATGTGATAAATATTGTTACATATAAACACCTCAACGATATGACATCTAACAATCTAACAGAGTATAAAACACTGATATGATAAATACTGAACCACCGTTGTTGTTGGGCAGTGGTTCGTCATTGGGTTTGTAAAGGTTTTGTCTCGAGTGATAAATTCTAGTGAACCACTGCTTTACTAAACATTGTTACATAAGAAACACTGATAGATAAATACTAAAGTTGAATCCGCTGTAGATGCTGAACCACTGCTGCTACTGAACAGTGGTTTTCCTTTGGTTAATCAAGCTCTAGGTCATAAGTGCTTGTCTTTAACAGGGCTTTGTCTTCAACAGTGGATAGGCCTCATAAGTCTTTAAGTCCATCAGTCTTTATAAGGAGCAGTGGTTAGTTATAACAGTCCTTAGCATGATCAGCTGTTATAACCACTCCATAACCCTTTGAAAGGAAGCAAGAGTCGGTCTATTTAACTAAGAGGAATGATTGCAGTACATCCCTGTTGAAAAACAGAGTCGATAAATTTAGGGAAAATGAGCTTGAAAGATGATAAGCCAACAGTGGACGATCTCATTCTATAGCTTTGATAAATTCAGGGGTATTCTCAAATAATACTTCCTAGATGCTTCCAAACAAGCAGCACTTTGGACATTTGTCGATCTTCAAACATCTGTTATCTATTATCTACTATCTATTATCTATTATCTATTATATATAATAGATAATAGATAATAGATGTTTGAAGGCCGACAAATGTCCAAAGTGCTGCTTGTTTGGAAGCATCTAGGAAGCATTATTTGAGAATACACCTGAATTTATCGAACCTGTAGAATGATATCGTCCATTGTTGGCTGATCATCTTTCAACCTCATTTTCCCTAAATTTATCGACTCTGTTTTTCAACAGGAATGTCATGCATTATTACCTTATTTAAGATACCTTCAACTGTATCTTCTGATAAATCAACATTCATTTCACTCAAAAGATAGCTTCAACTGCATCTTCAATCATGAACTATTTAAAGAAATGGATGAAATCATCAAAAAATACCAAAAATAAAACTAATTCAACCATCCAACCATAAGATACTTGCCGTATTAGAATGGCCATTTTTACCTTATTTCAACAGGGATGAAATCATGAACTATTAGAATAGCCATTTTTACCTTATTTCACAAATTTCATAATATTTAAATAAGTAAAACATAAAAAAAATGAAACCAAACACCTGATATTTGTCGTCCAAATCTTTTAGTTGGTCCTCATAGTCCTACAACCTTTCGAAGTAGTTGGAGTCGGTCGGTGATGTTAGCAGCCTAATTAGCAAACAACAATAGCAAGTCACCAAACAATCGACCTGCATATAAAAGCCCAAAAATAAAACAAACCCTAACCTAAAACTCAAGATGGAAAAACGAAAAAATATATTTATAACTAACCCTAAACCTCAAATCCATTACAGCATAACCAAGAAAACTGCAGGACGCAGAGCCGACAACCCCCGAACATCTCTGTCATCAAGTTACCAGCGGAACCCTAGCCAAAGCACAACAATAAGTAAACACGCATTAAGATCGAATGAGTGAACAATGAAAGCAAAGATTGACACTTATAGAACGGAAGTTATTGATAATCTAACCTTGATTAGGAGCTCTGATCTGAACATCGATCGGAATAGAGCAGAGCAGAGGGGGAGAGAAAGTTGGAAGCCCTAAATGAGTAAATGAGGGAGGATATAAATAAAAGAGGGCAGTGGTACTGTTGGGCGGGAAAAGGGGAAAACGATGCCCTCATCTAGTGACACGTGACCCAAATCACTTTCATTTATTATATATAATAGATGTAAAGACATTGCTTTTTTTTCTCCCATATGTTGATAAAATTGCTTTTTGGGTTCCTTGCTTTTGATTTTTCTAGATTGCATTTTTAGTCCTTGACTTTCCAACCTAAATTTCCATCACATTACAATATTAGTCGATTGGCTCTACTACCTTCAAGATTTAATACCTATAATTTCTAATGTTTAAGCTTTATCCCTTTACCATATATAATATACATTTTTAACATATTGTATTCTTAAATGATTTCCTTTCGCTAAATCTTTTTTTAAAGAACTAATTTGTCTGAATTTGAATTACTTTACGCTTTGATTCAACAGTATATTGAGTTGAACTGAGTACGTCGAGACAAGCGCTTTCATATGGTTTGCGCATGACATAACACTTGGACCAATTCATTCAATGTTTGTAAAGTCGGCGCATCGCCTGCGAGTTGTATTATGCAAAATGCAATTTATGCGTCCGTATAAATTTGAGTTGGTCTACTCTTAGGCGTAAAATGTTTTAGGGAAACAAGTCAGGTGAAATATAAAACATTTATTTGGCTTATTTTATGTTCGCTTCCAGTTCTACATTTCGACCCCACCGTCACGCGCTAGGAGTAGAATTTATGCCCTTGATATGAAAATGCCTTTTGATTACATGTGTCAGTTTTTCCGTTGAAACAAGTATGTTCGATATTTGCAATGTACATGCGTCGCAAGGCGCGCGGGTCTAATTACTAGTACTATCTTAAAACAGAAAGTCGGTGGCCACCACCGACCATACAAGCCGACACGTCTGCTTTTTCGCCATTATTCATGCAATAAGCCACGTTAAATATTAAATATTATCACATGACCCTTACTCCAACTTTAATCCTTTGTACACGTGCTAGCTTTTCATGATTTTCACATTCATTGTTTAGGTTATTCTTAATAAAACTAAATTTCAAAAACAAGGTTTAATTTGTTTACTTAATTCTTGATGGATGGACTTTGGAGTTATAACTCGAGTTAAATTTAAAAAGAAATGGGTTGTCTTTTGATTACACGTGTCAGTTTTCCGTTTACACATGTTTAATGCTTTTTTTTCGGTACATTTCCTATGTATGAATCGGTCACATGTAGATACGTTATTATTGTACATTAAAAATTTGATTGCTTTAGGTAATCTTGATCCAATATTAGAATGCTATTGAGTTAACTTGGATACGTCAAAATGTGCGCTTTCATATGGTGAACGCATCACATAACGTTTGGACTAATCCATTCAAGGTTTAAAATGTACCCGTGCCGCAACGCGCGCGGGTCTAATTACTAGTTCACATTTATAATTCACACACTAAGTTCGGACATTTATAATTCACAAACTATACATTTAAAAGAACAAGCAAGCGCGGATGACCTTCAAATTTATTTAAGTTCGGACACCATCTCATTTATTTATGTGCGAACCTTATATCACATATATTAAACTAGTATTAACACCCCCACCCCCACTCATCGTGCACGCGCGTTGTGGTGGGGTCGTAAAGCCATGACAAATAGCACCAATACCACACCACCGATAGTGACCACCAACACTGAAATTACGACGTGTTAATACGGAGAAATGATACCGAAACGTAAAACATGGAAAATAATAACTAAGTCGATTAAAGACCCGCGCGTTGCGACGGGCCTGTCAAACAGGAAAAATAGATGACATAAAAATGTTGAACCACACACGCATGTTGCACCATGTTAACTTGCAAAATATAGAACGAAGCGTAAAACAAAACGTAAAAAACATTGAACCACACACGAACATTGCGTCATGTTAACTTGCAAAATTTAGAACAAAAGGTAAAACGAAAATTTTGCGAAATATGAAAAGTTAGGGGACCAAAGTTGAAAGTAAAAGAAAATTATAAGATTAAATTGAAAAAGATGAAAACTTTTGGACTAAAAGTAAAATATCAATTAACTTTAGGACTAAAAGTATAACATTATATATTTTTTTTTGAAAACCACCCTATGCATAGAGTACAACACCTTTATGCATTGAAATGTTGCTTATTTATAGTATATAAATATGTGTGGACATGTGAATCAACAACCAAATTCGGATATTTCATTGATTAAATACGGACCCTTTTAAACTAACAACAAATGCGGGACGGGGACGAGAACTCGAAGTTTTTTCACGCGATGATCAATTGTAGGAAGGTGTCCAACTCTATTCATGGTCTAAATATTGACGGCGAGTGGTGTGCCAAGCCAGCTAAGGTTAAAAAGCATATTTTCTCTATTTTTCTAAATAAATTCGTAGAGGATGTGCCAATCAGACCAGAGTTTATTAGTGATAGTTTCCGTCAACTCAGTGGGACAAAAGTATGCTTGTTGTTCCGTTTTCTATTGAGGAGTTTAAAGAAGCGGTGTTCAGTTGTGGTGATGATAGAGCCCCCGGTCCAGACGGCCTCAATATGAAGTTTATTAAAGCATTCTGGCCGAAGTTCAAAGATGATTTTGGTAAGGTTTTACAGCAGTTTTTTCAGGATGGGATCATCAATCCAGGGAGCGGATCTTCGTTCATTACTTTGGTTCCCAAAGTCAAGGATCCTGTCTCTCTAGATAAGTTCAGGCCAATAAATTTAGTGGGAGTGATCAGTAAGGTTGTTTTTAAAGTGGTGGCTAATCGGATACGGATGGTTTTAAACGGGAAATCTCGGACTTTCAGTCGGCGTTTTTGAAAGGGAAATGTATCTTGGATGGGCCTCTAATTATTAACGAAATTCTTGGTTGGGTTAAAAAGAAAAAGTCGAAAGCCTTTTTCCTCAAGATCGACTTCGATAAGGCTTATGACAATGTCAATTGGATATTTGTGGTGGTCGTCCTCCGTCAAATGGGTTTTCCCGACAGATAGTGTATGTGGGTCTTGGGTATTCTCAGATTGACTAGGTCTTCGGTTCTAGTTAACGGATCGCCTACTTTCCAATTCCAATGTGGGAAAGGGATGAGGCAGGGAGATCCTCTTTCTCCTTTCCTTTTCCTTACGGTGATGGAGGCTCTGTCTTGAATGTTTGAAAAGGCTCGGGCTGCCGGTATTATTAAAGGTATTCAACTTCCGAACAATGGTCCGGTGATTACTCATTTATTGTATGCTGATGACGTGATAATTCTGGGGGAATGGTCGAAAGAAGAGATTGTGAAGGTGCTTCGTATTCTTAGGTGTTTCCATATTGTTTCGGGTCTCAAGATTAACGTGGAAAAATCTAATATTTACGGTACGGGTGTGGAAGGGGAAGAGGTGGGCAACGTTGCTAACGAATTAGGCTATAGGCCTGATTCCATTCCTTTTAAATACCTGGGTGTTCAGGTGGGTGCTAATATGAATCGTGTCAGTAATTGGCAACCGGTTGTTGAAGTGTTTCAAAAACGATTGGCTACTTGGAAGGTCGAATGCATGCCGATTGGTGGTAGAGTTACGCTAATCAGGTCTGTGTTAGAAAGTTTACCTACGTATTATTTCTCATTGTACAAAGCCCCAAAAAAGGTTATCGAGGATTTGGAAAGAATGATGAGAAAGTTTCTTTGGGGAGGGTCAGATGAGGTGAGAAAAATGCACTGGGTGGCTTGGGATCGGGTCACTGCCCATAAAATGGATATGGATGGTGGTCTTGGCATCAATAAACTTTTCGGCGCGAATGTGGCTTTACTGTCGAAGTGGGGATGGAGATACAAAACGGGAGGTGGAAGTTTATGGAAAAGGACTATAGATGCTATTCAGTATAGTAGAGTGAGCTGGGAATGCATCCCTTTTAAACAATCGGCTAATGGGGTTTGGTGCAACATTGCCAAAGTTTTTGTTAAAACCAAGGTGAATGGCGAGCCACTTAGGAACTGCTTCAAAGGGATTATAGGAAGTGGAGAGAATGTGAAATTCTGGTTGGACCCATGGCTCGTTCAGGAGCCATTGAAAAATAAGTTTCCTAATCTTTTCAGAATGGAGTCTAATAAAAGGTGTAAAGTCAATGATAGGATGGTTAGTCGAGGGAACGAGATGGTCTTCGAGTGGGGTTGGAAAGATGAGTTGAGGGGTTCGGATGTGGCTGATTTCCTCTCTTTGCAGCTCCTTTTGGTTGATGTCAGGTTGGGAACTAACCCAGATCGGTGGTCGTGGATCGGGGGTATGGCAGGAGAGTTTTCTGTGAAGGCAGTTAAAAGATTGCTATCGGCTGGGTCGGATTTCAGCAATAGGTATGTTTTAAATTGGTGTAAATGGATTCCTTTGAAATGCAATATTTTCGCTTGGAGTTCGGAGTTGAATAGAATTCCGACGGGGGTTGCTTTGAGGAATAGGAATATTCTGATTGAAGATGTTTCGTGTTCTCTTTGTAACTTTGGAGATGAATCCGTTGAGCACCTATTTACGTCATGCTATGTGGCGGCTATGGTTTGGCGGTTTGTGAGCTTGTGGTGTAAGGTTCCTAGCTTCGTGGTTTTCTCGATGCATGATCTTTTGGAACAACATTCGCTGGCTTCGTCGGATATTAAGAAGGAGGCTTTACACGGAATAATCTTATCGGATGTTGGTGTATTTGGAAGGCTAGGAACGAACTTAAGTTCGAAAACAAAGCCGTTAAGTTGGCGAACATATTCAATGAGGTTAAGGCTCTTAGTTTTTAGTGGTTTTCTAATAGATCAAAGTATAAAGAGGTAGATTGGAATAGTTGGTGTAAATTCGATATGATGTAATTTTGTTTTGCTGTTTTTGGTTGCCGACCTGTTTTTTGGCCAGTGTGTTCTAATGAAGTATACCTTTCAAAAAAAACAACATCTAACATGTGCGGACAACATCATTTTATTTAAATGCGGACTTCATTAAAGACTTGTAAGTTCGGATCACATACCAAAACACTAAGATCGGACATTTTAAATACTATTAAATTCGGACTAGCTAAACTTGTTAAGTGCGAACACCCAAAATATACACAAACGCGGACAAAACTAATTCTATATGTGCGGATAGTTTTTGGAGACCACAAGTGCGGACTCTTTTAAAAGTCACATATGCGGACACTCGTTCTAAACCACGGGTACTGACAACTTTTTTTGATTTAACAAATACGGACAAAAGGCTTTGTGACTTCAAAAATTCTTACAATTCTAAAAATTCCCTTTCTTCAACATAATGACGAATAGAAAACCCCAAATGCACAAGAACCAACAATGTCAGGCATCAAATCAACCAACCTAACAGTTCTATCATGCCCTAATGTTATTAACATAAACCAAACATTACCTATTCATTTAGTAATCATCACACATTCATTTATTTGAAACAAAAACACATATTATTTGGATATCTAGGGTTTCGCATTGAAATTACAAGAACAAGTTGTCAAAATAACACAAGCACATACCTTGGATGGATATAGAGATGGTTCTAAGAGGATTGGAGAGATCAAAATTGATGATTGAGAATTGTGTTGCGAAGCCCAAAATGATTAGAGGTTTCTACTGCCGTGAGATTGAGATTATGGGGAGTTTAGGGTTAGGAGTAGTTTATTAAGGTTTCATAATTTCCCTAAACACCCCCTAACTATGAAAGTTTCACACAAGAAGCACATACTTAGCATACAGTTTACAGTAAAGCACATAATTCATGTATTTGTCACATAACACCTAAGTTTCGTTAAACCATTTATTTATACTTAATATTCGTGTTGATTGTCAATGTTCGAGAGTCATCATGTGTGTTCCGGTAATTCCCCAAATTACCAACGTAGACTCATTTAACTAACCCTAGTTAAATGCAGTGCTATGAATGTATGATTTAATTAACTGTGGTTAGGTTAAAGTAGTAACCTGAAGTTGCAGGTTGTCGCAGCCCGGGCCCGGGCACGGGACCGGGACGAGGGCGATGGGCGCAATATGACGCTTTGATGGCGCACTTTGCATTTCGCACGCTCGTATTGCCGCGAGCCGCCTTTACTATTTTTTAAGTGCGTGTGGGCTCGAGTCAGTGGCTTTGTGTGGTCAGCTGAAGACTGTTTGTATTCCTACTAGTCAAGTCTTATCAAATTCTCAGAACTCATTATATCATTGAATTCGAGATTTAATTTTTAATTAAATCCTGTATTCAATTGAGAGTTTTCATTGGAATTCAATACAATGTTATAAACAAAGCTTTGTGCTTCTAGATGCCCAGAACAGAACACTGAAAATCATATGGTTCATACAACACACACAACTTTAAACGAATTCCCTAACTTTGGATCTCTACGCACTCTTGTTTCAGGTATATTTTCAGATGCTAGGCTAATCCCGACAGTACAATCTGCTCATGCTGGTGTACCCTGGGAAACAGACGGGTTCACCTGGGTGGCCCGAAATTTGTTTTAAGGGAAGCATGATCTTCACGTGCCTTAGTCACCGTTGTTTTATGTTTTCCTTATATTTCCTTTCGTAATATTTTCTTAGTTTAGTTTACATTTCTTGTATTGTATTTTCTTTCGGTCTGGTTCAGTTCTTCTTTATGCATTGTAATCAGAATATTGATTAATAAAATTGTTATTTTGTTTATTTTCTGAACGGTTGTCCTACACTAGACAAGTTATTAATATCAACTATTTTTTCATGAATGAATAATAATATTAATATAAGATGAAGCCTTAACTAAATAAATATTATGGTAAATGAGAAATTTTAAGAAGGTATAAAACAAAATTTTAAAAATCGTTACCCAAATACGACTATCAATGAAATTGATGTTGTGGCCCATGAACCATTGATGCTAGTATGTTGAATTTTCCTCCTACTCTATCCACCAAAGTTAAGGAAATTAAATCAAATGTCATTAAAAGACGTTAGAAGAGAACTTTGAAAAACTTTGGGGTTGATAGGAGAGTTTTTTCCAAGGTTGGAGAACTCGCTAGTCGCTAGCGAGTCGGTGAGGTAGAGACTAGCGACTACTCGGGATTAATCAGATCGGACTTTTTATGTATAATTTTAAGTTTTTATACATATATACATATATTTTTATACGTAATTTTTTTAAGTGGACAAGTTTTGACCGAAATCTGGGAGGTTTTAGCCGGAATATGTGTTTTTTCCGATTTTTTCTGATTTTTCCGATTTTTTTTTTTTGTTTTTTCCCGATTTTTTCCGATTTTTCCCGACCGACTAGTCGCGATTAGGGCCGACTAGGGCCGATTAGGGCCGACTAGGCCGACTAGCGATTTTTTTACTGATTAGTTGAAAATTACTCAGTTGATGGGCGACTAGCGACTAGTCAGGGATTAATCGCCGGCTAGTCGCGATTTTTGCAACCATGGTTTTTTCCTAAAAGAATGTTGGTGGAAAAATTATTTACCAAAATGGTGTTTCTTAAAAAGTATTTATCAAAATAGTGTTTTAAACAATTAGGTAGGTCTCTCTCCTAATAAAAAGGATAAAACATATTGTATGTTTATTAAGAAAAAAAAACACTAAAAGTATTTAATAGAAGAAAAAAAATAAAATAAAAGAACACTATAACCATCACTAAAAAAATAAAAAGAGGTTTAAAAACCTTAAATTTACTCAGATATTTTGGTTTCTCTATATTTTAATAATAAAACAGTTAACTTAATTGATTATACAAGAAGTTGTATAAAAGCAGACAGTAAAATCGTTTAGCATATCTGTTAATATAAGTTATTATAAAAATGTATGAATAAAAATAAAATTGGTGTTCGTTTTATACAAGTTGATATGACTTTAAGTAGTTTAATTGTTCAAAAATGCATCATATATTTTTAATTTAATTAACAAAAAGAAATACCATATTAGCCTAGATAAGAGTGAAAAGTATTTTTTTTTTTCTATCAAATAGTTGAAATTCATTTTTAAAGATATGTAGGGAGTAAAATTATGATGTTTTATTTTACTATTTACCTGTTATAAATTAGCAACATTTTGTTGCATAGAGATGTTGTACACTATGTTAAGGGAAGTTTTCAAAAAAAATATAGACATCGCACTTTTAACCCAACACTACTTTGATTTTTTACTTTTAAATCAAAAGTTTTTTATTTTTCCAATTTAATTTCATAACTTTTTCACTTTCAACTTTGGCCGCTATAAGTTTCATATCTCGCAAAATTTTTGTTTTACATTTTGTTCTAAATTTTGCGAGTTAACACGGCATAATGTTCATGTGTGGTTCAACGTTTTTATGTTTTGTTTTACGCTTTGTTTTAAATTTTGCAATTCAACTAACGTAATGTGCGTGTGTGGTTCAACGTTTTTATGTTGCCTAATTTTTTCCCGTTTGATAGGTTCGTCTCAACACGCAGGTCCTAAATCGACTTAGTTATTATTTTCTATGTTTTACGTTTCGATCTAATTTATCCATATTAACACACCGCAACTTAAGTGTTGGTGGTTGCTGACGATAATGTGACATCGGTGTTATTTGTCACGGTTTTACGCCCCAACTGCAACGCGGGGACTTAATACTAGTTATATATAATTCATATGTATTAAAATTTTGACTTTAAATTAAACTAACCAAACAAGTAAGCCATCTAACAAGCGACCTAACCGGCGAGCTTACCTCGGTTTCAGCTTATTTACAAACTAAGCTAAGCCGGCTCTTCTTATTTAATATATTTAGGATGATTCTTATTTAACATGAGTTACATTCTTAGGCATTGATAGTTGTATATTATGCATTAACAGTAGTATAAGGATTTTGTTATCATCTTTTGGCACGTTTCACTGCCTTTACACCTCCTCACCCACCACTGCTTACAATCAGTTACACCCTCCCACACACACGCGCGCAATCAACAGAGAGCATGGAGAACTCTGTCGCTGCTAGCCGATGTACACCAAAACTGAAAGACAAGGGTGATGGTGGTAACTGGTAGCCGCGTTAGCCGCAAGTCTCGACGGTCGCCGCTCACCTAAATCGACCAATACTTGTTTATATGCACCGACGTGATTGCCCTAAATCGAGACGATTGAGATGGAGCGGTGTTGTTATGTGACCAAATCGGTCGGCGATTGAGCACGGATCTTTGATAACTCACTCGGATGAGGTTGACATTTGAGTATTAGGTGGGCACCATGATCGAGATTCTCATGAGATTGCAAAAGAAGCAAGCGGAGTTCTTTTTATTCAGAAGAAGGATCTCACTCCGATGACGTTCTGGTAAGTAGATATGATGTATTACAAAGTTATATTGAATTGAAGCGTTTTTATCCTTTTCTTGATAGTAATACAATCGTTTGAGATTTATCAGTAGAGCATTGATGTGTTCTATGTTTGAAATTTTATAGGGATGATGAGAAACTGTACAAAAGTGGAAATGTTTCATGATGATTAAATAAATAAAGAATGAAGCTCATAATCGTAAGGTTCATGTTTAGTAACTGAAGAAAAGTTTGTGAGTTAAAACTGAAATTATGTGTTTTGATTAAATAACATTATGATATTATTGAATTTGGATGGTCATGTTATACGTTAGGTGTTTGCATTGTTTTATATACTTATACTCATTAGACCATTTATTTTAACTATTAAATACAAAATTAGGGTTTAGAGATACTCATAATTTTAAATTTGGGGTTTTTGAATGT
Organism: Helianthus tuberosus; assembly: GCA_030545235.1. Classification (NCBI taxonomy): domain Eukaryota; kingdom Viridiplantae; phylum Streptophyta; class Magnoliopsida; order Asterales; family Asteraceae; genus Helianthus; species Helianthus tuberosus. The sequence continues at coordinate 18,917,704 of CM060427.1, forward strand.
TTTCTTTGGTATTGTTTCGTAATCATATTTCAAATATGGAAATGGGGAACTATTTTATTTAAAGACGTACTTAAACTGCATCTGCATCTTTAAGGCGTATGTTTGATGTGTAACATTAGTGTGTTGGCATCTTTGAGGTATATGTTATCATATGTCAAGATCACGTCATATTTTTATTTCATGTGATGTAGCAAAAACGGATCACCTGACACACCAAATGGAGGCCGAAATTGAAGATATATATGATGATTTGAAACACCTATCACAAAGAAAATAAGGTTGAGCCGATAACCAAAATGAATTACATATAGATTGTCGATATTGTGAGTAAATGTTATTAACACAAATATCATTTTATGGTTCATTAGTTCTTGACCAAAAAGGGGTGGGTCAATTGATCAAGATGGCTACCGAGAAGGGTCATGAGGCCAATCCAAATTTAAAGGTGAGTAGTGAGCACGGGTCACATTACGTTATTGTGTTCATGCGGTAAAGTGACGATATGGACATGTTGAATAAACAATTAAGATAGATGTTTACTTACGATTACAAGTAAATTTTTTAAGTACAATGATCTACCAGATTTTGAACATTCTGAATAAACTTTGGTTACTATACGTGGACTGGTTGGTAAGAATCAAGAATGAACCAGTGACTGATTTTGGTGAAGTCATTGTGATGCCTGGTAGATATGTATTTGTAAGTTTTGTATGCTTTGCATGTTGTACCTTCTGCCTTATAGGTGGTACAACCTGCTTTGCTCTTTCAAAGAGATGAGAGAGAGTGACGGTTGCTTGCTATGGCCTCTAACTGACTGTTCTATAGTCTATATTATTTAGAAGAAAGTTAAACAGTAGCTTTCTTCTAACATATGCTTTCTCCACAACTGTTCCCCTACCTTTTATTTACTCAACCGGCGTGCCTTTAATCAAAATTCTATTGTTGATTTTATAGGGGAAGTAAAGAGACAAGGAACTGGTTATTGATGCAAAGAAAGGAATATGTTCCTGTATAGGATACAGAATGGACTGAAGATTCTTCCAACTGAATCAGGTAAGGTCTTCCCATCTTGCTAGAGAGTGTTCGGTTTGGTTAATGAAAGTCGCCATTCGAATAAAAGAAAAAAAATGTAACTCCAGTTTTTTTAGTAAAAATATATGTTTCTTTAATTCTGAAATTCTGGTGTTCATGATGGTGCTTTTTTGTATTTGGGTGATCATGAATTAATACTCCTTAGAGTTGTTATAAAATTGGCTTGAAAAACACAAATAGTTGATGATTTACAGTTTCCTTTTTGTACTAAAGAGAGGAATGAATGTATCTTAGTAGATTTTAATATTAAGTTATATTTCATTAACCTATGACTCACACGCATTCATGGTTTGGTTTGGCCGGTTTTAACACTAATTTTGGGTTGAATGGCTAACTAGAGTTCCAAAATTCGCTCCAATTTGATGGTTCGAACAGGTTTTAAATTTCAAATTTGTTAGTTTACATCAAATTTCTAAAAAAGATAAAGATGGTCCATGAAAATTAGAAATATACATAATGCATATTCCAAGAAAGAATAGATTCTCGAAATGTGGAGGATGCGAAGATTGACACTAGGGTACCTTTTTTATTTGTCAAGGATGCTACAAGTCTTTTCCGTCAAAGTGCATTTTTAGGTGAAAGAATCACCATCAACAAAACAAAGCCTCATTCTGCTGAGGTAAGATTAAGTAGTTTCCATCTTTTTTGTTTTTCTATAATAATGGGGCATGTTGATTTATGTTTTGAAACTGGTTTATATCTGGTTATAGCGAATTGACTATACCACAATTATCTAAAGCATATCCAAACAATATTTAGCATGTTTTGTAATTTATCTAATTTTGATCATTAATTACTTCAATTCTTTCCCAATAGGGCATCTTTCTTGATTTTTATACTTTTTAGAATATCTTGGCAGGCAAACTAATTAAGAAAACTTATCAACTGGTGTATTTTTTGCAGGTTGACTATATGTTAGGAGATAGCCTAATGAAGATGTCTTATATGGTAGGATATGGGCACCAACTGCCCAAGAAGAATTATCATAGAGGGTCTTCATTACCCTCAGCAACTCGCCCACAATTATTTGGATGTGTAGGATATGGCACAAACTACATGCAAATAAAAAGGAAATTTCTAATTCCTTTTTCCCAGTTAAATTGTGTTTTTTCTGATGTCTATATATACTAACATAAAACGCTGTACGATATCCAGATATAGACATAGGACGTTATACTGATATCTACATATATACATATTTACAAAATCATCGCTATCGAATTACTTAGGTTTTACGACGTCGTAAACAAATCACTATCGAATTACTAAGCTTTTACGCCACCGCCGAGTTAAAATCTAGTTGTTATTAAAAACAAAACAACCACAACTTGGACTCTCTGCACCCGGACACATGCGTTTGACTTACATGCATCGAAGTACCAAATCATAGATATCTTCACTCAACACTTTTCTTCGTTTTCGAATTTAAAACCCTATTAAATTCCATTTATTTCCGTTTAATATAAATAGTCCCCACCTTAAGGAAAACTGTAACGCCCTAAACACGTTTTAACCAAATGACGCAACGGAAAATACGAACCTAAAAATTTCTTTCATTATATTCATTATTTTACATTAAATACACTAATTCTTTCTATAAATTAACTAAAACCTGACAAACTTATATTAAATTACGTGACCACTTACACACACGTACAATTCGTGTCTTGACCGCTTACACTCCATGATGAGAATCCATAATTCTGTACAACCTGCAGACACCACATACAATTACATCATTACCAACCGGTGACATCATATGTAACTTTTGAACATGCATAATCAGGCGTCAACATCTCATGCTTTCGCTTATGTAAATCCATTCGTCCATCCATTCGAACACCATCGTTGGATTTCGGCATCAAACCTTCAACTTCCATTATTAGTATACATGCACTTCCATTTCATTCTCAATAGAAAGACGATTAGCATCATTAGACATCATTCATATATGTAGGTTCATGTATACACATAAACAAGTCTCATTCGTTCGTGCATATAGCTAAATTCCAATTCATACACACATACCTTTCTATCCGTACACATACTTACAATCTACACCTTACATAATATTACATGCAAGTCCTAAACACACACATCTATACATGTAAATCACATACACATAAATTTCCATACTTACGTGTTCATAGTCATACTCTCCTACGAGTTCCAATTACTTACATACAATCAAACCCATACCCACATTTGTAACTACTTATTTCCTCTTTATGCATGATACCAACTTGTAAGTTCCCTTCTTACCCGCACTTGTTAGAAACTCTTCCTTAACCACTTTCGAGTCATTTCCTCTAAAACTTACCTTAATACTACCATTGATTCATACTTTCTTACATGACTCACAATAATCATCATACTACAATACATTTTAAAAACTAAAGGGTAAGTCCGGAATTCACTTACCTTACGCGTCCGTATTTGCGTTTGCTTCCTTATGTCCTCTTGACCCGTTAGCCTTTCGTGCTTCCATCCATCTTGACATGATCCATAAACTTTCATGTCATTACATTCACATTCTTGTTAGCATATAATGATTGTAGATAGGAACGATCATATCAAATTCATATTTCACATTTGACTTTCATTGGTCAATTCAAACAAGCATAAGGCATACTCCCACAATCACACATTTTCGAACTCATATAATTCATTACAATTCTACAACTTGCACCATGACCCCTGCTTAGCAACCCAACATCATTCCAACATAATCTTCACATGAACTATATCTAAAACACACTTCTCATGTTAGCTTACTTATCAAATACATTATCATCATATTCTATACATGTTTACCCATTACTTGCATACAATTTCACATATTATTGTCATTTAGACATTTCATCAAACACTTGGTGTGCGTACTACTTTCTAAGAATAATGTACAAGTATTTCATGCTTTTTTTCCTACTTATCACTTTCATTTATCAACACAAGTAAACATCATACCAATTCCATACCATACTCAATCTATATACAAGTACACATCATATTCATGATCAAGTTCATACCATTTCGTGGATTAAACATAAACCCACTTAACGAAGTGTGGTAATTCATCCAAACACCTAAATTATAGCATTTTACTCAAAATCTTCACTTAGGGTTTGTTCCTAAGCAAGCATACATCACTAATTTGGCCATAACCTCTATGATTCATACATAAATCACTACTCGTGATGTTCATCAAGATTTCTCAACTTCATTAAACATCAAAATTCAACATACCTTATGATCCCCTAGATTGGGTGATCGTTAATTCATGTTCCTTTATGAGTTTGAGCCTCAATTCATCCTTCAATTTGATGATTCTTGATGAACTAGGGTTTGCACCCTTGTTCTCTTCTCCTGATCGTCGACATATACACACACTAAGTGTGTGTTATGTGTTAATCTTTATGTTTTAACTTGATTTTTTACCCGTCGCGCGTTGCGGCGGCGTAGACACACGGCGTAAAAACTTAAGTAACTCAATTGCGCTTTGCTTTAGTATACGACGAAAGCGAAAATTCAAAATCGGCTATTAACAAATACAAAAACTACCTCTAATCCAATTTAACACAACTTTAAGTGGTCTAATCATAAATATTTGAGTTAATAACACAAATAGATGATATATAACATGAAGATACTTGACTTATTTTTATAAGAGGATCCTCTAGTTCCAAGCATTTCAAGAGTTAGACAGACCTGCTTGGATTTGTCCCAGCCGATCAATCGCCAATGTTTCTCGACTCTCTGGTTCAGGATGATCTTCTCACCCTTGCTAGTACACACAGTTAAGAGCGATCTTCTCACCCTTGCTAGTCCACACAGTTGATGTCAGCTGAAGTTTTGCTAAATCATTCTTAACCGCCAAAACACGTGCCGCAGTACATAGATCTTAAGTTAATGCCCATAACCGACGTACCTTGATAAGATCTTAAGTTAATGCCCATAAACTATTAACAACGAACAATGCTAGATAGGTTTAGACAATTTCAAGATAAGATCTTAAGTTAATGCCCATAACCGACGTACCTTGATAAAGACCGACATCACTTGGTCCATCCAATATGCTTCGTCAGTTAGTTTCACATTATATACATAAGACTGCCCTCACATTCTTGTAATGGCACTTAGTTCCTTTGAGAATGAGCCAAAATTTAATCGTCCACCTTCCTTTATAAGGATTCAAGGAAGCTAGTGGATTAATCCTTGTGGTCATTGACATTCGGGCATCAAAGAGCCATGCTGCAATTTAGAATACTATAATGTGATTAAATCAAAACAAATCAAATTTGCATCTAATTAACCAGCTATAAGGACCAGATTTGAAATATTATAAGTAGGTTAAATAGAACTAAAGAAAATTGCATCTAAATAACCAGAGCTTAAAAAGGACCAGTTTTGAAATATTATAAGTAGGTTAAATTTAAATAGAAGCAAATCTAATTAGTTGAACATAATTAACCAGCTTGAAATAAAACAAAAGGGAATACCTCTGCTTCATATGGTTGTAAAGAATGCTTTATGTACTATACTAATAGCTACAGTATTTCTTACTTACAGACATAAATATCTATAAATATAATTAGAACACGAAGTCACAATAAGTCGATAACCAATCAAATACAACAGTTATTAGAACTAATTGTTGAGATTAATACATGATTGTCTAACAAAACCGTAATTTGGCCATGAGATAATAAGCCTCAACTATCCAATTTATTGTATATGACTATGAAGGGACTACAATGGTTGTTTCACTTTATTTGTTTCTTTTCTTCTTCTTAAAGATCATCAACCGCCACAAAATCATAATATTAATTATCAAAGCCAAAAGACTTAGAATAGTTGTCTATCATCACAAAAACAATAGTAGAACTTTTAAGGCCACTTAAAGTGTGCCTAGCAACATACCACGCATATATTATTTGTATTATGAATGGCAACTCTGCCCTCTTTATGAAGTTCATGATCTATGTCGTTTACTCGTATATACATTTTATAAGAATCAAGGGTTATCACCTTGCGTTGGACATAAGGTACCCAACCAATGACATATTTAACCTTCAACTTTGACATGTAGCAAAGAAGTGAACGATACAAAACAAATTAAGAATCCAAAGACAATTAAGTATTAGTGTTGGTATATAGTTGTGGCAGTCTGGCAGATGTAGAACAGGGGTTCGATAGTATGGGTCAAACATGTTACATGTGCTAATTATCTCAGTGGTGGCAATCTTTGAATTATGACAAAATATAAGTTGTTTAACAAATTATACCCCAACTGATCTAAAAAATAGCACTCTTGTAACCAGCTTGCTAGTCTTAAAAATTAACTTTAAACCTGAACCTAAGATCATTACTTATTTCTTCACCTAGATATCTTGTGATATTGTCTTTCAAATGATACCTACTTTGAAATATTGCAAAGTAGGTCGATGTCTTTGTAATATTGAAGTATTGAACACGTGTGGCTGCCGTGTTAAGCCCAATTTGGAAATATTGCAATGTTTTCAAGTTGCTAATGAGATGAACCAACACTATATGCGGACAAATAGGTCGATGTTATTGTAATATTGGACACACATTCCTGTAGTCGAAAGGCCAATTCGGACACATTGTATTGTTTTCAACAATGAAGTCACATATACATTACTCACAATCCTCAAAACCATAATCATCCATTCACTCTGCATCTAAAATAAAACCCATGACATTGCACGCCTAAGCTCACTGCAAGTAGCCCTAAAACTAATGGCCTACAGAAAATCAATGAAGCAACCTTCTAGGTTGATTAAACAATAAACAGACAACAAAATAAAGCAATTTGAAAAGTCACATTAAAAAAACATAATTAACCTAACAAACATCATAATGAGACACAAATATACGCTTTCAGACAATCAAATTCTACACTAAAAGGTCACATTGGACACCATAAAAACCCACCAACAAAAAATTTCCTAAATCTTATGAACCTATAGCCAACAAAATCGAAAAAAAAGACCAAACAATTACACTGTAGCTGATAACAGAAACCAAGGTATATGAAACTTACCATTTTAATCTTCAACTTTGATGTGAATCAACCTACATTGAGCTTTTCAAAAGCTATTCGTTCAATTTGAAAACGGGTACCAAAGCAAAACCCAAATTCCCAAAAATCCTGCAACCAGCAACCCTAAAAACGTCAAAAAAAAAAGAAAAAAAAATTAAAATTGAATAGATAAGAAATCATGCTCCGATTAACCTCAAATCAGATTTAGTAACAAAACGAAGGACATATAATACAGTTAATGACAATTTGCAAGTGTATACATATCTAAACACCCATGATTCATATGAACGAAAAGCAAGTTGCAGCCAAAAAGATTTATGTAGCATACCTTCCTCCAAGAATAAGGGCAACTTTTCTTCTAGTCATCTGAGGTTCGAAAGTACGCTAATAAAATTTGCGAAAGGCAGGTGAAGCTGGTCTACCCTTGAATGCTACGGTTGTGTAGCTTGTTATCTTCACCACCGCGGCGATGTTGCCGCCCTAGAACCACCGCGTTGGAACCCTAACTTTCGGCTCAGCCGCCTACTCTGTAACGATGTTCTCCTATAATCAACAATTCAACACCATAATATAAAATTAACTGTATGATTCAAATGTAAGGACCCAAGAACAGTGATACCACTTCATATATCAACCAAAATGAACATATAATTAAGGGATTTGTTTAGTCATTGTTGACCAGATTTTATTCGGAAAATCACCTGAATTTGGACATAAAACGTGGGCTTTCAAGTCTTGTGCGCTTGGTTTGGCTGCGCTTCTGCGCCCAACATTGTGTACTTTTCACAACTATGGTTCATCTTGAAGATAAAAGGATGGCTCTCTCCCCTTCTTCCATCTTTAACTTACATTAACGCTATGACATGCATTCTATGGAGCTCTAAATAGCCAATAGATTGCATTTTCATTGCTAGTAGTTACCTGGTGCCAAGGTTATACACATAATAAAAGATAAAGCAACTATTTTGAAATGCTAGAGAGTACCATGTATGTTTGGAGAAAAACTCACATTTCTATAATCAAACAAATTTAAGACTGGATTTAGTATAAATGAAAGATATAGGTAGTGAAAATGTAAATTGTATTGTACTTGGATCATTTGAATCTATAGGCCAAGAGTCAATTCTATTAACAACAACTGCTTTGAAGGTAAGTGGCCATGGTCATGCCTTGCAGAAACTTGTCAAGTCTTGACTATTTTAAATAACAACATTATTTTTATTTGTTAGTGAAAGATTTATATAACATGTAGGCCATGGTAATCTTAAAGATACTACAACATATTAAATACATGTGACTAAAGGTTTATTGTCTACTTAGTATGCAAAATTGTACCTTTACAATCTAGTACAACCCCCCCCCACCACCCACGGGATACGGTAGTCTCCAGTTTGTCGGTGCTGAAAAACACGTAGCGTTCAAAGTTATTAAATTTTTGTGACGACAGGCATGTTGAAACTTTAAAGAAAAGTTAGTAATTTTTAGCTTATTTTGTATCGAGGCATTAGTATGCGCGAGGTCGGGAGGTGTCAGGCCTAAGTATGTACACATATTTTGTGATCTAGTAATTGTTAAATCTCAAACTCTTGAATAAAAACATCTTTTTAACACATAATTCATTGTATTATATAAATATGATTATATGATAACATAACGACCCATAGCTCTTCAACGACTACGCAATCTGCCTGATTCCTTCGAGTTCGGTAACTCTTGTAGAATTTCAAAATCGTAAGAGCTGAGGGGAAAAACTTAACTGAACAGCAAAAAAGGAAAAAAAAAACTCAACTGAGAAAGGGGTCGTATCCAAGGATTGTTGATGAATGAAATCCAAAATCTCCAAGACTGCTTCCTCTCTTCAATTTTCCAAATGTCTCAAACAATACAATGAAATCCAGAAATTAGTATAGAGCATAATGAATAATAAAAGGGGAAAATTTATACCTGAGTTCGTTTTGGGCCCTAATAGTGAACCACCATCACATCGAACACTTCCGACCGTGAACCACCACCCTACCCCACTGCATCGCCTTTTTTAAAATTGTGGTTTTCCGGCGATGGTGATGGTTGTGGTACAGTTGAGCTTGGGGGTCCCACAATCCTCGGCTCAGATCTGTAGGCACTTGTGCTAGATCTTGAATCGTCGGAGCCTGAAACAATGGAAGTTTCAATTAAACAAATGACTTAAACATGACAGGTTCATACTCTAGCACTTGAGTTGATTATTCTAAAAAAATAATTAGTTTGAATTAAAATTCTTATTACGCATCATATTATATTGTGATAAAAACCAAAGAGAAAAGAGATAAAACTAAATTCTCATTATTCAACATTACAATATATAGATGAACATAGCTATAAACCCTAAAGCTCATAAGTAATGGGTTGGGCCTAAAATGTCTGGTTTATAACACTCCCCCTCAGACATTTAGAATTATACACAGTTTAACAACGTACTTCAGGATGATGTTAAATAGGTACTTCAGGACCTAAATAAATAAACTGATACTACTGGATCAGCTATGCTGCCTCATTAAAAACCTTACTAAGAAAACCCAGTGGGACAAAACTTAGTTAAGGGAAAAAGAGTATAGCGTGTATAATTCTCCCCCTGAATTCAACAAACATCTTTCAATCTACGAAGACCGATCTTGTGTGATAGCTACTCGAAATTGCTTCTAGGTAAAGATTTCGTGAACAGGTCAGCTAGATTTTCATTTGACTTAATCTCGCGAACATCAATTTCCCCTTATTTTTGCAAGTCATATGTTGAGAAAAATTTTGGTGAGATGTGCTTTGTTCGATCACCCTTGATATAACCTTCTCTGATCTGAGCTATGCAAGAAGCATTGCCTGCATAAATAATTGTCGGCTCCTCTTGATCTATTCTAATCCGCATGCTTCTTGTATGTGATTAATCATTAATCTCAACAACACGCATTCTCGACCAGCATCATATAGTGCTATCAATTCGGCATGGTTTGATGATGTTGCTGTAAGTGTTTGCTTAGTTGACTTCCAAGAAATTGTTGTGCCACCATATGTGAATATGTAACCTGTCTGAGATTTTGCTTTGTGAGGATCTGATAGATATCCGGCATCAGCATACCCAACAAGCTAGGACTTTTGATCTCTCTGATAGAAAAGACCTAAGTCTTGTGTCTCGCAAATATACCGGAATATATGTTTTGCTCCATTCCAGTGTCTACAAGTTGGATTCGAACTGTATCTCGCTAGTACATGTACTGCAAATGCAATGCAATGTCATGTCTTGTGTTATTTGCGAGATACATAAGGGCACCGATCGCGCTTAAGTACGGTACTTCTGGACCAAGTACTTCTTCGCCTTCTTTTTTAGGGCAATAAGGATCCTTGTGTGGATCTAGCGGTCGGACAACCATAGGTACGCTAAACGGATGTGCTTTATCCATATTTAAACGTACTAACATCTTCTGGATGTAGTTTGATTGATGGACAAATGTGCCATTGCACAGATACTCAAATTGTAGTCCGATGCATAACTTTGTCATACCAAGATCTTTCATTTCAAATTCCTTCTTTAACAACTGAGCAGCTTTCTCTATCTCTTCAGGAGATCCGATGATGTTGATATCATCAACATAGATTGCTATTATAGTGAAATTTGAGAGTGAGCTTTTTATAAAAACACATGGGCTAATTACATCAGACTTGTATCCTTCTTTTTTGAGATATTCACTAAGTCGATTGTACCACATACGACCAGATTGTTTGAGACCATATAAAGATCTCTGGAGCTTTATAGAACACATATCTGAAGGTGTTGATTTTAATGCTTCAGGCAATTTTAATCCTTTAGGGATTTTCATGTAGATGTCATTTTCAAGTGTCCCATATAAGTATGCAGTGACGACATCCATTAGTCTCATATGAAGTCCTTCAGAGATTGTGAGGTCGATTAGAAACCAAAGGGTTATCGCATCCACTACAGGGGAATACGTTTCCTCATAATCAACTCCTGGGATTTGGGAAAACCCTTGTGCTACAAGTCGAGCCTTATATCGTACAATCTCATTCTTTTTATTTCTCTTTATTGCAAACACCCATTTATAACCTACTGGTTTGACGTCTATGGGCGTTCGGACTACAGGTCCGAAAACATGTCGCTTTTCGAGCGAATTTAGTTTGGCATTTATGGCTTCTTGCCGTCTTGGCCAATCATTTCTGTGCATGCACTCTTCTAAAGTTTTAGGTACGTAATCATTTTCATTGATTACATCTGTTGCTATAGCATATGCGAATATATCATCAACACGTGTTTTATTCCGGTTCCACATTGTACTATCTTGTACATAATTAATAGAGATCTCATTTTCGTTCGGTACTAGTGTTTCTTCTGAAACTTCATTTTCCTCTGGATTCATAGTTGTCTCTTCTGGGACATTTACCTCTACCAGGGTTTCACTTATAATCTTTTGTGAGTTTTCACCAACTGCGTTACTTTGTTCTTTTCATTTCTGTGGGTTTTTGTCTTTGAAACCGATTGGTCTCCCACGCTTTCGTTGTATAGTAATCGCTTCTGGGATTACTTCAATTTGAGCAGGTGTATTTGATGCTGGTACATGTGACTTTGTCACTCTATTCGTGTCTGTGAATGCATCTGGTAATTCATTCGCTATTCTTTGCAAATGTATGATCTTTTGGACTTCATATTCACACTGACCACTTCGGGGGTCGAGATTTGATAGCGATGATGCATTCCATGTTATTTCTTGTGTTACCAGTCTTTCTTTGTCCTTATCTCCCCCTAAGACTGGGAACATTGTTTCATCAAAATGACAGTCAGCATACCGTGCTGTAAACATGTCTCCCGTCATTGGTTCTAAATATTTAATTATAGACAGGGAGTTAAAACCAATATAGATACCCAGTATTCTTTGGGGTCCCATTGTAGTACGTTGTGGTGGCGGTATTGGTACATATACCGCACAACCAAAAATTCTAAGGTGGGACAAACTTGGTTCTCGTCCGGAGACCAGTTGCAATGGGGAGTATTCGTGATCAGCAGTTGGTCTCAATCTAATCAGTGCAGCGGCATGCAAAATAGCATGACCCGATGCAGAAGATGGTAGTTTACATCTCATTAAGAGTGGTCTAGCGATTATTTGTAATCGTTTGATCAGAGATTCAGCTAAACCGTTTTGTGTGTGAACATGAGGTACTGAATGTTCAACATTGATCCCGATTGACATACAATAGTCATTAAAAGCTTGAGATGTGAACTCTCCCGCATTATCCATCTGGATGTTTCTAATTTGATTATCGGGGAAATTTGCTCTCAATTGTATGATTTGAGCTAAAAGTCGGGCAAATGCTACATTTCGAGTAGCTAAAAGGCTCACATGTGACCACCTGGAGGATGCGTCTATTAAGACCAAGAACTAGCGGAATGATCCACACAGTGGATGAATAGGCCCACAAATATCCCCTTGGATTCTTTCCAAAAATGAGGGGATTTCATGTATTAATTTAGTTTGTGAGGGCCGAGTTATAAATTTGCCCAGAGAGCATGCTGCACATAATAAGTCTTGTGGTAGCAAAACTTTTAAGTTTTTGAGAGGGTGCCCAGTTGCACTTTTGATTATTCGTCTCATCATTATGCTACCAGGGTGACCTAGACGGTCATGCCATATATTGAATGTATCTTTATCTAACAGCTTTTGGTTACTCACCATGTATGATTCGATAGAATTGATATTAGTACAATATAACCCAAAGGATAAGGCTTCTAATTGTTCAACAATTGTTTCTTCCATTTTTGTTTGAAGTAATTTGAAGATATTCAATATTACTTTCAGATATTGTTTTTTAGGTGATAACCGTTTTTTCGAATATCTTTAAAGCTGAGTAAATTTCTTCTGGATTTACTAGAATATAATGCATTATCAATAGTTAATTGGGTACCCGAAGATAATGTTATGTGTGCTCTGCCGGAGCCTTCTATAAGGTTACTGACACCAGATATAGTACTAATCGGTGTCTCTGCCGGAGACAACTCAGAGAAAAATTTCATATCTTTGAAAATAGTGTTAGTACTACCACTATCTACCAGACATTCATTGCCAATAATAGCTCTGCTGGAGCTGGTATACATATTTCTTCAGGAAATAAAAATAAATAAAAGTTAATTCAAAGAAGTAAAATGAAACATTGTAAGAGTTTATAACAAATGCGTTGATACGCCTCACTGGGGTGTTTAGGGGTGCGACGTGTGCGGGACCAACGATTTGACATCCCACATTTATAACAAATGTTGCTTTGGTTCCCGTTACTTTTCTCTTTTGAAAGTCGCCCCGTATTATGTTGACTCGATTCACCACCGCTATTTACTTATTTATTTATTTATTCATTTATTTATTTATTTTGTTCTGGGACTGATACAAAAGGGAATCTGGATCCAAGATTTTCATGGAGGAAGATGGGTTTAAGAGTTTATCATTAGGAAATTGAAAATTGTCGTCGGTTTTTGGGCGTATCGAACGTAAAATCAAAAGGATTATATAGTTTTGGAAGAGCAAAGTGCTATAGTTTTGGAAGAGCAAAATGCTCATAACGTGATAAAAACCAAAGAGAAAAGAGATAAAACTAAATTCTCATTATTCAACATTACAATATATAGATGAACATAGCTATAAACCCTAAAGCCCATAAGTAATGGGTTGGGCCTAAAATGTCTGGTTTATAACATATTGGTACTTTTTCATCAACCAATTAATTTTTAAAAAAAGGATGACAAGCCTTAGCTAGAAAAGATATCTGAAAGTGATAAAGATTTTGCAAATATCCACCTTAGATTTATTTATAGGGCATATATAGTATTCCATACACTTCATCAAGAAAGTGACGTGAATTTTTTTCGTCTCCCACCCGTGCAAGGATGTAAATAATAAAAAAATAAGATATTTACTCTACCAGATTAAATATAACTAAATTAAATTACCTTAGCAAATGTGCCACTTGAAACAGAAAGGGCAACCTTCTAGAAGGCTGGTATGTGATGCACAATGACAGCAGTTAATCTTCGTATATATCTTCCACAAAGAGCATATCAAAGATAAGCCATCTGTATCACACAGCTTACCCCAAATTGATTGATTAATGTGCATAACATAACAACAATTCATGTAATGGTCCATACCATAAGCACCAGGGCGGATCGTGTGAAGAGTGGAATGCGGGTTAGCTAAGGGAAACGGGTCAAATCAGTCAGGACTGTAGGTCATTTATGTATTTTAAATTTACCAGTTCCCATCGAGCATGACTAAAGTTTTCATCTAATGTATGTATTGTATCTAGCAACCCAAACTCTCTAGGTAAGAAATCGGTACCAAATCCCAGACTTTTTATAAAAGAAATGGTTATAAACAACTTCAAATCTAAACAAAGCATTCGTCTATTCTATAAGGTTAGGGTTTTTGTACCAAAATTTATTTTCTACACTGAAAATCCACAAGTTTTCTTTTAGGTTTATTTGAAATTTTGAACAGAGCTTTTATGCATACATTGATTCAAGAATAGAACAAAAACAAATTCCCGGTTTTAATCTGCAATTAGGTCAAATAATTAATAACAGTCAAACCTAAATACCCAATTCATAATGGTATAAACAATCGAACCTTGGTCTTCATCCATTGCATCAACGGTGAATCGACCGGTCCATTCGTAACTCTGGCACTAATGCTACATGTCCAGAATACGTTGTCTGACCATCGATATCGCACACCGTCACACCGCAAAAAATAACATCAACGCCAACCTGACAGTTTGACTTCGCCAACGTTTTCATCGTCGGAGAAGATGGATTATGAGGGGACTGGCATCTGGGTGGATTAGAAGGTGTGCGTATGGGATTAGAGAGAAGATGACGAGTGGTATCTTGTGAAAAGAGGAGCACGGGGCGCGTGTTATAAGATAAGATAGAAACATTGTACCTAAAGGTACTACATCAGCTGCTGGGAACACCAATTAAGCTATCGGTACAACATGTTGCTAAATCATGTTACAAAATTATAATATAAAATAACACAAGTTCCCTTGTTGGCAAGCTTGGTCCCTCAAGTTTAGTTAGTTACTAAGTAGGCCACAACCTACTTATTTCTCACAATATTTCTTCTTGTTAACTGGGTTAAACATTCCTAGTTATTTTTATTTACAGGTTCACTTTTACCCCTAACGGTATTTTACCCATTCCTTTATATTAATCGGGTTTAAATTACCAAACCCATTTTTGGGGTGTTACAAGTCTACCCCCCCCCCCCCCCCTTAAAAGAGGTTTCGTCCCTAAAACCTTGCTCATTTCCACGAGACAATATAACCTTTACTTACCGGTTACTACTAGTCCTTCTATTTAGCACACTTAGACCACACTTCTAGAATGTATACCTTTAGATTTCGAATTCTTGCCTCATGTTAGTTCCCTAGTGATGATCATCACCGCATGTTCATTCATTCGTTTCATTCAAAATGCATATCATGGCATTAATTCACTCGTGCCTTATAAAAAGAGCTTTATTCAGGAACAAATATAATCGTACGTTTATCCCTACCTTCTTAAATCAAGCATAATACTTCCATGCATGCATGGATCATAGCGACTCGATTATTTCTACTTTTATTCATAAATCATGTTGGACATGCCACTCTTACATTCGTCACACAAATAATCATCACAACATTCCATTATTAACATTCTTCCTAATTACTTCCATAACAACATAAGGAGTTAGGATATGATCATAAGTATACAGTAAACATTCGGTTATAGTATTGCTCTCGAAGCCAAACTACTACATCATACTCACTTATTCATACTTAACTCGGGAGTTAGACATCATTCTACGTTTGTTACTGTTACATGCTACTATGTATACTCATAGATTAAATTCCAAATCATTTCATTCGTGTCATCTCGAGCATTACTTACTGTACACACATATGTGTGTTACTGAATAACATTAAGCCTGAACTAAAATTTCATTCCTTTATTGACCTCTAGAAGTCAAACCTTTTATACATTGTCATACTTGCGCTACCATTAGTTTGCATGAAAGTACTATTCAATCTATAACTTTCCATTTAACATCCACAAAATTAACACTTGTCTAACCTTGATTTCATTGCATACCTATCAATCTGTAAACCGGATTGATCTGCTTCTTCACAAGTCCATACTGTACCAGATTGATTTCACTCATCGGTAAAATGAGCTCCTGTCGTGAGCATCCTTTCAACAAATCTACTACTTTCATCAACCAAGAATTCCATCATTCTCATTTATAACATTAACGGTTATCATTTCATACTTCCGTTCTACTTGGTGTTTATTCACCCATAATTCTTTCACAAATTTCCCATTTGCACTAGCATTATACTGTACATGGATCAAATAATATAACTTGTAAGACCTAAGCTTACATAATTGAGAATTTATAAGAAATTTTGTGTAGGATCGTTTGCACGACCAAACGAGTCGTTCAGAAGAGGTTTTCCTCAATACGAAAGGCGGAAACAGACGTATCGAGTTAAGTCAGCTTGCAAATCACTTTAAACTGTCTTTTGATTGATATAACAACGTTTTACAGCGAGTAGACACTTCGGCAGCACTTCGGCTCTCAAACCGGAAAAGTAATTTCGTTACAAATGACGAAGACAAGGCAACTATTTATAGGCAAGGTAATTTCACACGGAACGGTTCAAGCGAAATCACTTTCACACGAAATAGTGATTTCGTGCGAAATTAACCTTTTAACATGTTTTCTCGTTTTACGTGCCCTGATCTATCTATTCTAAAACAAGACTCGATACAAGACGAAGTCGACAGACGTATGCACCAACAGACTCCCCCTCGAATGTTGACGAAGTCTTCAGTGTAGAGTCTTCAATCTTCAGTCTTTATCAGCCTTCTCAAACTCTTCCAAAGTATCTAAAAATGTAAAGCATCCTCAATTCTCTGTCTTCTATTCATCTTCAAATCTCCACCTGGCTCTTATCTCACTCTAATTCTCTTGATCAGATCTCTTGATTCCTTAAGTTCATCAGCATCAGCAGCTAGCATGAACTTCAGATCCAGAATCAGAACTTGGCTTTCATAGAATCAGGATCAGAAACCTGGCTATCCTGCACACATCTCTACTTCACAATAAATTTCACAAATTTAAAATTTGACAAATTTATATACCACTAGCAGATATTAATCAAACAATGATTTTACAATGATAATCTCTGATAAACCACTTGTAGAAAAAACATTTTCATTTTTCAAATAATTTTCCATCTCAAACATTTCAAATACACTCTCCCAAACCTTTTGTCCGTCATGTTTAGCACTTGGAATTTTGAAAATCAACTTTTCAACATCAGTTGTCAAAAATCTTTTTGAATTTTTCAAAATTTTTGCTAAAACACATCGAAAATCTTTTTGGATTTTGATTATAATGAAAATGCAGTAAAGAAATATATACAGCCAATATTTTTGTGAGTTTGTGTAAGAGGATCATATCAGTTTCTGAGACACATCACCAACACCGTTAAGCTTTAAACATTTTAAGTTCTAAACGATTCACTTAGATTGTCAGTATACTGATCCACTTAAATTTTCACACAAAGTTCAACTGTTTGGAGATATGAGATTAATGTTTTAGAGACTTAAACTTATTCGCGTGTGTCCCACCTCAGAATATACTCCCATATCCAGATCCCAATATTCAGTCTTACAGGTGAGTATACCTAAATGATATCTGTAAAGGGTTAAAAATGCGAGGGCCATGATAGCTCAGGCTATTGCTTCCGCAAAATCAGAGAGATGATGGCTTTGACTTTTGGTGTGTTCCCTTTAGAGAATCTTTTCTTCAACAGCACATGATTAGCATTTTTCAATGTTTCATCATTTTTTATGCTGAGGGTGGTGTTATATTTCAAGCAATCGAAAAGTATTATACGGGGACTAGGCCATTGCTTCTGCAAAATCAGAAGTCCCGGGATAATGCCCCAGATATCACTAAGCATAAAGACCTAGTATCTCAGAAAGAGTGACCTTTCAAACAAGATTTCGGGGGTTACCTATATATCCGAGAGATGCTCCCCATGATATAAGTAAGTTTGAAATTTAGGTTTATATCTCGACACAATCTACTAAATGTGCAAAAACCTACCGGCACATCATCAGTGAGACCGTTTATCACTTTTTAACTTTCCAGTTCTTTAGCGTGCTGTGATAGTCCACTGATGTACTATCATTTCCTCTTTTTCACAACAAAACTCGTTTTTTGATTTTATCATGTTTTTGGATTTTTCAAATTTTCAAATGATTTTGGATTTTCTGAAATTTCTTACTCCCCCTAAAATGCAAAAGCATTTAAAAGAAATTTTAAAACAAACTGTACAAATAAAGTGACAACTGTTGTGAATTGCTTCAAATCGCCATCCACTTGGCATAAACAATCAGAACTCCCCCTTACAACAAACTATTTTCCCATTATGATTTCAAAACACTTAAGTTTGTTTTAATCAAATGTTTTTTTCCGAAAAATTAGTTTTATTGATTTTACCACTTGTAAAAATGGATCAATTCATCACTTTGTTTTTCAACCACTTGTATAAAAGTGGAATCAAGTTCAACCTAATGACCTTGATTAACCACTTGTAAGTAAAAACCCTTCTCTAACCACTTGTAGGTCCACTTAGCAACCATACCTTTTGCAAATTGAAAAATGACAATTTGAATAAAACTACCACATGAAGGTCGAAATCACTTTCGTGAATTTCTCAAGAAATATGCCGATTCCTGCTCCACTCTTACCAACCTGGAAGCTTCGGCAAGTCAGGGTTTTTATTTGAAAAGATCTACCCAAGCCTGACCATTCTTAGGTTTTTCAACTTTTTGTTCTAAATTTCCGTTTGACAATGATGGAAATTTTGCATCATCCATTGTCAACACGGAATCATCACTTTTTACCTCAACAGATGGCTCTTCTGGCTTTAACGAACCAGATCCATTGCCAGAATGTGGCTTGTCTGACTTTGATGAGTCAGATTCATTGCCAAAACGTAGCTTCTTTGTTTCTGAAGAAACAAATTCATCGCCATCAAAAACTTTGATAAAGATTTTATCAGAAAAATTAACTTTCTTTGATTTTTCATCAGTTTGATTAGTCAATTTTTCTTTCTTTATATTCCCTTTTGTCCTCAGATTTGTATCTGAAGAATTCGTTTTACTTGACTTTGCAGTTGAGTGAAGTGATTCATCAGAACTCTTATTAGAACCAACAGGTGAATCCGATGACAAAATCCTTTCAAGATATTCTCTCGCTTTCTTCCATTTCTTCCTCAATCTGTCTTTTTGCCCTTGTGAAAGTTTCACTTTCTGTTCTTTCACTTTCTGTTCTTTGGGCTTTTCTTCTCTTTTAACAGATTTATTCACCTTTTTCTGAGATTCAGCCCTCGATCTTCCCTTTGATCTCATTGGGCAATCTCTGGCAATGTGTCCTTTGATTTGACACTCATAACATCTTCTCGTCTCAAAACTCTGACTTTGGCAGTTAACAACAATGTGTCCTTGATAGTCACATTTGTAACACGCTCTGTTATCGTACCATTCACCACCTTCAAACCAAACACTAAGATCGTGACATTGCTTGGCCTTGTGGTAGTCATTTCTCCTCTTGTAAGCTGGATTTGTCCTTTGAGCACTGTGGTCAAACCTGCACCACTTATTACCATCTTTTTGTGAGTTTTGATTTTCAAATTTTTTTTGATTTTTTATCACTATTGGATGATTGAACCGATGATCTTTTATTTTCTTTTTGAAAATTTTTCAAATTTTTTACATTTTGTTTTGCTTCTACTTTCTTCTTCAAAGGTTTTTGCATAGAACATTCACCCTTTTTCAGATGATTGCAAAACAGTTTCTTGAAATTTTTCTTTTAATTTCAAAAATATTTTCTTTTTCTTTTTTATGTCATCAGATCCATCATCACAATCCTCAATTTTGACTTTGTCAAAATTTGTGACATTGTCACTTATTAGAATCTCGTTGATCGGTTTTGGACAAATATGATCTAACATTGTTGATGAAGTCCCAAAACCTTTCAACTTCTTTTCTAACTCATCAATTTTATTCTTAGCATTCTCAACTTCATATTTAAGCTGAATAATTTTCTGAAGATAAGAATTTATTGCAATTTGTTTTTCAATATTATTTTTACCAAAAATAGATTTTTCATTTTCTAAAATTTTTATTTGATTTTTAAATTCTTTTTCATTTTCTTTTAAAATTTTGTTTTCCAATGTCAAACTCTCAATATCTTTCAAGAGTTTGACATTGTCTTCTCCAGATTTATCACAATTTGAGCATTTTTCAGACATTTTTCCAACATCAGCTTCCTTCTCAATCTTAAAAGCTGGAACCTCTTCAACCTGTTCTTTTACCACTTGAACTTTTTCTTCAGGTTTGACGTCATCTTTCTGTGACAACACGGTTGTCTCATCTTGTTCACATATTTCTTGATGAACACTGTCAACCTGTTTCTTCTCGGATTTTACAATTTCTTCCACATTTGCTGCCATATGATTCTTCATTTTTGCAGCTTGTTTATTTTTAAGCTCTTCCAGTTTACCTGCATAAAACATATTATACATTTCAGGTGCAAACATTCTTTTATAATATTCAAGTTTTTCAATTTCTTCACTGTCATCGTCACTCTCTTCATCTGATGAGTGATCAAAAACTGGAGCTTTTTCTAAAACAACTTCTGAATTATTTTCAGCTTTTTTCTGAATCAACTTCTAAACCCTTCTCAGCTTTATCTAAAATAATTTTTTAATCTATTTTTATTGAAACTGGGTCTCTTGAAATTGATTCTTCTAAAACTGGTTTTTCTTCAATCTTAATAGGACTGTATTGTTGAGATTCATAGTAACAATAATACG
This sequence comes from Helianthus tuberosus, assembly GCA_030545235.1. Taxonomy (NCBI): domain Eukaryota; kingdom Viridiplantae; phylum Streptophyta; class Magnoliopsida; order Asterales; family Asteraceae; genus Helianthus; species Helianthus tuberosus. The sequence goes on from CM060427.1 coordinate 18,938,825, forward strand.
TAATTTCTTCTAAAGCTTCCGTGTTTCGGTAACAAGTTTTACAATATCAGTCACTTTCAAACGAAATTCCTCAAGCGAAATGACCTACAATACAGTTTCAAACGAAATACCAACTCAAACGAAATCAGAAATTTCAAACGAAATAGTGATTTCGTTCGAACAGACCAAACGAAATATGATTTCGTGCGAAATTAACTTGGATTCAAATGAAAACAGTCTCTTTGGAACGAAATAGTAATTTCGTATGAAATATCTCAAACGAAATCTGATTTCATGCGAAATCAACAGCAATTTCAAACGAAATTAATCACAAAAAGCAATTTCGTGCGAAATCATGAGGCTATTCCATGCGAAATATTGCTGATGTCATCATGTATGTCTGATTTTGGCAAAATTGATCAAGTTTTAGGCCAATTTTAGGTCTGATTCTTTCAAGGCTTTGTTAAAACACTGTTTCGCATATAATGTGTGAAATTCAAGTCATTTTAACCGTAAAATCTTGTTAATTTTGAAAAAGAAAGTGTAGAAATCAGATTTTGCAGCTGAATTGGTATTAACTCTTCCTCCTGAGCTCTAATACCACTTGTAGGATCGTTTGCACCACCAAATGAGTCGTTCAGAAGAGTTTTTCCTCAATACGAAAGGCGAAAACAGACGTATCGAGTTAATTCAGCTTGCAAATCACTTTAAACTGACTTTTGATTGATATAACAACGTTTTACAGCGAGTAGACACTTCGGCAACACTTCGGCTCTCAAACCGGAAAAGTAATTTCGTTACAAATGACGAAGACAAGGCAACTATTTATAGGCAAGGTAATTTCGCACGGAACGGTTCAAGCGAAATCACTTTCACACGAAATAGTGATTTCGTGCGAAATTACCATGTGATTTCGTGCGAAATTAACCTTTTAACATGTTTTCTCGTTTTACGTGCCCTGATCTATCTATTCTAAAACAAGACTCGATACAAGACGAAGTCGACAGACATATGCACCAACATTTTGCATTTTATATAAATAATGCCAATAAACTTTCATACAATGTTTCAGATTTATTAAAAGTTCGTAAATGTTTAAAACACTTCAACACTTTAGATACGATAACATATTCATACTTATAAAACCCTTACAAGGTTCATAATTGATTCAGTTCATGAAATAACGAAACTAAGCAGAAGCTTGAATTTCAGTTATATTCGGTTTGTCCATTATACTTGATCATCATCCGTAAGCTCCTAGTTATTACTTACACACCAATAACAATTCAAATGTTGGTTATATGGTGCTTAAACTTGGATTTATAATCCAAAAACAACAATTAAACAATCAAAATCAAGTTTGGGAAGTCCGTCGTAGACCATGGTTGGTGTGCCGAAGCTTACGGCACCCAAAACAACTTAGATAACAAATTTCAGCAAATTTCCACACCAAATGGCGTCGGCGACGACCCTAGGAGGCATCGGCGACACCTCTTGGTTCTTCGCGTCGGCAAACATCGTGTAGGCAGCAATTTAGGGTGTCGGCAAAAACTAAACAACAGACATGGCGTCGGCGACGCCAGGCTTCGCGTCGTCGACGCCCCCTCCTTCATCCATTTTGGTGCTGTGTTGTTTTAATCGTTCGTAAGCGCTAAAACTCGCATAACTTTTAAACCGTTCACCCGTTTAATCTCCCGTTTCTTCCTACGTGATCGTAATTTGGTCCTTTATCATATGGACTCAAAACCCTACATCCACATTAAGGATATTCTTAACTTATAAGTTTTCGGCTTAATATTCGTTTATGAATTATTCGACCCGTTCATGTTTTCATCAAACAAACTCATTTGTTTATGCTCAAAACTCACATGAACAGTATAACCATAAAAGTTTCTCATTATCCGGAGTTCCATTCATGGGATTTAGGCATCTGCTATCTAGTATGCGTTAAGGTTATTCGACCCGTTTAATGAGATTTAAGCACTTAGCTCAAATCTCGCTTATACTTTCCATGCCTTCTGTTTTCACACTAAGACTTATTTTATCTTCCACCACAACTGTATCCGTGGTGGATTTACCATGCTAAAATCAAATATTTCACATTTTACCCTTCGATTTGGCAATTTATGAAAAATGCCCATTACGAGACATTATGCCAAAAGGGCTTATACCTTTCACTTTTACCCAATCAAAAGAGTCTACTCATTTATAAAACTTATTTTCAAACTACCTTTAAGGGCCGTTTGCCTAATTAGCCTTTCGAGGGCGTTTTGATCAATTTTAGTCCTTTTTAACCACGAAAGACATCTGAAGACTTGTTTTGACCAAAAGGACGCTTTTAACCATAATCTATACCATGATTCATTATGTCACTAAGGACATAGTATCAACCATTTTGATTTACTAGATTTACCTTACTTTAAGTAATCTAAACCCACCCATAACTCGATTAACTCTCGCCGAACTTTATGTTCTCCATGAGAGTTTGACCAGTTTCACATACCTGGCTCGAGTCAAAACATTGACCCGTTTAAATACCTTGCATTTTCAATTGCTAATTAATAGCAACGCAAATTCCATACGTTATTCATCCTTGTGAGCATAAGACTAGACAAACAATCATTAGTCGTTATTATCAAATGGTGATAACATCCCTTTTGACCCGTTTGGCCTAAACAACCAAACATTTTGTACTTATAGCAGAATGGTATTTATTTACCATTTCGCTCATTTGACCCATTACAGAAATTCACCATATGGTCATATTTCCTTAAACCCTTTTCTTACGCATTTAACCCGTCATGGCTTACGCCATAGGGTGTCGTTTAAACTTCAACCTTTATTCGTCTACACGTGACTAAGTTACCGCTTTTACCCTTATTATTCGTTATGGCATACACCATAACGTAATCCTTCAAAACGCATTGTACTTTCGTCATTTCGTGACTAAATTACCATTTTATCCTTTTTACCATCAAATATGGTTTATTGCCAGTTTCAACTTGTTCCGACCCGTATCAATTCGTGTCGGAACGTCTTATTTCGAAATCTCTTTTCGAATACTAACGTCGCTTATTTCTAGTCAAATACATAAGCAATTATACTACTTTAAAGTTGTAAGCTTTACTTACCTTGCATCCGATTACGCTTTTCCGCGTACTTGATCCGTTTCCACTTACGGATTTAAGCCTTTCATTCTACTTTTCTTTCTTACGCGTTTAATCTGTATTCACCCACGGATTCAACTTTTATTCATACTTGCCATTCTCGTAAGTTTGATCCGTACTCGTCTAGGGATTCAAACTTTCATTCATACTTTCCATTCCTTTCATTCTTTTCATGTTTGAATTCATTTACGAATTTAAACCTTTCATTCTTACTTGTTTGATTCGTACTTACTTACGGATTCAAACATCTTCATTCTTACCATTCATTCTTACTTGTTTGATCCGTACTTACTTACTGATTCAAACATTTTCATTCTTATCTTTCTTTCTTATGTTTAACCCGATTCTTAAAGAATCGTTGGACCCCTTTCCATCCCACACGGCCCATATTTCCCAATTCTTCCAAACATACATATGATGATTCTCATGGTCTCACGAGCGTCCTATGCTTCTTGCACACTGGCCAGGCGTGCAATCCACGTACTAGTCTCGTGTCTTCATGAGAATCATCACTTTATATCCAGGGAACCGGTCTTAAGTTCGTGCCACACTCATATGAATCCTTCAAGGATTTCACCCTAGTATATAAAGGTATGCTAAATACCGGTACTTACCAAATTTAAAATTTGTGTACCTGGGGTCCGTTTGCCTGACTTATCACTCGCCTTAACCTTCATACTAGCCCGTGACTGCGAAACATCCTCATTGTCCAACAAGCTCACCTTACACATTCATCATTGTTAGTAATATCACACATACTTACTTGTATTAAATTTTACCTTTCAGTCTTGATCGATTCTCGTATTGTACGGGTCACTAATCACAAGAGCTCACGGGTTTGAGTTCAAGTACTCACTTATTTGTACTTGATTTCACTCAAACTCAGGCTCTGATACCAACTTGTAACGCCCTAAACACGTTTTAACCAAATGACGCAATGGAAAATGTGAACCAAAAATTTCTTTCATTATATTCATTATTTTACATTAAATACATTAATCCTTTCTATAAATTAAACAAAACCTGACATACTTATATTAAATTACGTGACCACGCACACACACATACAATCCGTGTCTTGACTCGATCTTCAACCGCTTACACTCCATGATGAGAATCCATAATTCTGTACAACCTGCAGACACCACATACAATCACATCATAGCAACCGGTGACATCATACGTAACTTTTGAACATGCATAATCAGGCGTCAACATCTCATGCTTTCGCTTATGTAAATCCGTTCGTCCATCCATTCGAACACCATCGTTGGATTTCGGCATCAAACCTTCAACTTCCATTATTAGTATACCTGCACTTCCATTTCATTCTCAATAGAAAGACGATTAGCATCATTAGACTTCATTAATATATGTAGGTTCATCTATACACATAAACAAGTCTCATTCGTTCGTGCATATAGCTAAATTCCAATTCATACATACATACCTTTCTATTCATACACATACTTACAATCTACATCTTACACAATATTACATGCAAGTCCTAAACACACATGTCTATACATGTAAATCACAAACACATAAATTTCCATACTTACGTGTTCATAGTCATACTCTCCTATGAGTTCCAGTTACTTACATACAATCAAACCCATACCCACATTTGTAACTACTTATTTCCTCTTTATGCATGATACCAACTTGTAAGTTCCCTTCTTACCCGCACTTGTTAGAAACTCTTCCTTAACCACTTTCGACTCATTTCCACTAAAACTTACCTTAATACTACCATTGATTCATACTTTCTTACATGACTCACAATAATCATCATACTACAATATATTTTAAAAACTAAAGAGTAAGTCTGGAATTCACTTACCTTATGCGTCCGTATTTGTGTTCGCTTCCTTATGTCCTCTTGACCCGTTAGCCTTTCGTACTTCCATCCATCTTGACATGATCCCTAAACTTTCATATCACTACATTCACATTCTTTTTAGCATATAATGAATGTACATAGGAACGATCATATCAAATTCATATTTCACATTTGAGTTTCATAGTCAATTCAAACAAGCATAAGGCATACTCCCACAATCACATCTTTTCGAACTCATATAATTCATCACAATTCTACAACTTGCACCATGACCCCTGCTTAGCAACCCAACATCATTCCAACATAATCTTCACATGAACTATATCTAAAACACACTTCTCATGTTAGCTTACTTACCAAATACATTATCATCATATTTCATACATGTTTACCCATTACTTGCATACAATTTCACATATTATTGTCATTTAGACATTTCATCAAACACTTGGTGTGCGTACTACTTTCTAAGCATAATGTACAAGTATTTCATGCTTTTCTTCCTATTTATCACTTTCATTTATCAACACAAGTAAACATAATACCAATTCCATACCATACTCAATCTATATACAAGTACACATCACATATTACACATATTCATGATCAAGTTCATACCATTTCATGGATTAAACATAAACCCACTTAACTAAGTGTGGTAATTCATCCAGACACCTAAATTATAGCATTTTACTCAAAATCTTCACTTAGGGTTTGTTCCTAAGCAAAAGCATACATCACTAATTTGGCCATAACCTCTATGATTCATACATAAATCACTACTCGTGATGTTCATCAAGATTTCTCAACTTCATTAAACATCAAAATTCGACATACCTTATGATCCCCTAGCTTGGGTGATCGTTAATTCATGTTCCTTTATGAGTTTGAGCCTCAATTCATCCTTCAATTTGATGATTCTTGATGAACTAGGGTTTGCACCCTTGTTCTCTTCTCCTGATCGTCGACATATACACACACTAAGTGTGTGTTATGTGTTGATCTTTATGTTTTAATAACACAAGTTCCCTTCTTGGCAAGCTTGGTCCCTCAAGTTTAGTTAGTTACTAAGTAGGCCACAACCTACTTATTTTTCACAATATTTCCTCATATTAACTGGGTTAAACATTCCTAGTTATTTTTATTTACGGGTTCACTTTTACCCCTAACGGTATTTTACCCATTCCTTTATATTAACCGGGTTTAAATTACCAAACCCATTTTTGGGATGTTACAAAAACTACACCGTCATGTGGGCTTGGGCTGAAGTTCAGCGGCTCCCCAACTGCAGCGGTGGGGCCCCTTGGTGATGGCGATTCCCGCCTTTGGTCAGAGATGACTTGACGACGAGGCCCACTGGGTGTCCAATTGTCTCGTCTTGGGCTTCGCTGTTATTTGGGCTCATGAACTGGCCCAAAAGCAACTTTTGTCCCTTTTAAGAAAAGGTGTGAGAATAGGCGGGAAAAGGGAGGTGTCTTATCTTCCTCAGACCACATTAATTGCCTGAAGGCAATATAAAGGAATCGTCGGAAATAGTACAACAAGGCAGCTGGCCTAATTAATGATCGGAATATCAGACCGTTGGGGATCAGACACGTGTCGGAGTCTCCCAAAGGTCTCAGAAAACCATTAGATGAGGTTGTGGACTCTTTTCAAGGAGATAAGCTAACTTCTTTATATAAGGAAGGTTGGACATTTTTTAAGGTAAGCATTGATTACTCATTCTCATTGAATACACACACGGATCATTTACTCCAAACATTCCTTTGGACCACATTTAAGGCTCCGAGCCTAGAATTCACACCAACATAAAGGGTGAACAGTGTTCGCTTAAATATACAGATAAACAGTAACATTCTCTCTTTTTCACTCACAATCACTTTTAATAATTTAAAAACCACTCTCGCAGAATTTGATGGATGGGACGTGAATGCTCTAAGACAGTAAAAAATATACCTTTTTGAAACAAGATTTCAAAAATCCTACCCTCTTGTTAATGGTTTGTTTTTCTTATTGGTGGGTGGAAAAATGGTTACATAGATGTATAATTATACCCGACAAAACAAGCTGGCAAGGCGGGGGAGGCTGGTTCAGGTCGAAGTGGGTCAACATTTTAGAAAATGGTTATTCTGGTCCGGGCCAAAATGCGTCTTAACACAAATGAATACGGGTTGAATGGATTTTGACCAAAAATTACACCATACAATCCTAGATATTACTTTACTTAAAAGCCTATAGAGTTTACCATTGCAGAACAAATTAACAAACTCTATTCTGGATTCATATTCCTGTTATGCACCACTCAGTCTTAGGTAATCAAAGTAATTCAATTCAGTTATAACTACACCTGTCAAAATAGGCGGGTCAGGTCAGGTGGCGGGTCAAAACGGGTCGATTGAAAAAAAAAAGTTGTTTTGGTTCAGGTCAAAATGAGTCAGGGTCAGAACGGATTTCGGGTCGGGTTGGGTTGGTTTTAAAAAATGTTTTTTTATTTTCTAAAAAAGAAAGCTGTAACAGTTAGGGGTAGATTTGGCAAAACCATCGGGTCAAACGACATGCCGGGTCTGAACTAGTGTATGAGAAATTAGATAAATTTTTGATATACAAGTATAATAAATAAACTTCAAAAGGTTTGTAGTTATCTATTCGTGCAAAAAAGACAAAATACGAAAAAGTAAAGCATAATAGTATTTTTATAAATTATAAATTAGAATGAATAATAAAAGCATTTTGTATTTTCATAGAGAGAGCATATGTTCAACCTCTCCCTCACACATTGAAACTCTGAAGAACTATAAACTAAACAAGATGTTGATTTTTGTTGTCAATTTGTTCAATAGAAATATGAAGATCGAGGTTGTATTTAGGGCATGTTTGGGTAAGCTTTTAGAAACAACTTATTGACTTATTGGCTTCTTGGAAAAGTCAGGATTTTGTGACTTATTGACTTATTGGCTTTTTCCCCTCACATACACCCTCTTTGCCAAACATCATTTTAGAGCTTATGACTTTTCAAAAAGCCAATAAGTCAATAAGTTGTTTCAAAAAGCTTACCCAAACATGCCCTTAGTTCTATTGGTTTTCATCTGGGTCATTCTATTTTCATAATCGATTTCGTGACTTTTTTGTCTCTCCAGAGTTAAAGACAATGGACGACGGCGGTGGACGACGGCGATGAGGGGACGACCATGGCGGTAGATGAAGAGGCTACTGTACCCGCTCTTTAGTCTTGTCTTCAGAATAATGAAGAACCCTCACGTCACCTGCCTCGACCCGTTTGGTCACCTTCCTCGACCCATTCTGACCCACTCCTTCAAAGCAAGAATTTGTTAGCTATCCATTTTGACCCGTTCTTCACTTTTTACTTACCCAAAGTAACCCAAATGCAGAAAATTTTGACCCAAATCTACCCGTAAATGATAGTTTGGGTTATGATTGCTAACCCTAACTATAACCAACCTACGAATAACTCATGTATCAAACCTCACTATAATTGTTAATAAACACAAGACATTAGTATAACATTGAAATGAAAGCAACAAGATATTCAATTATTTACCGACCATATACAAAAGTTATTCATGCTCGTGTATGTGTTGTGAAATCAGCAGGCAACTCTAATAACTTGTCATGGTACCACACAAAGTAGTAGCAGCGACGACGTGTAAGAAAGTCACACTATTCAAAACCCGACAAGTTTCAACAACTTATGTCACGGGGTAATATTCTAATTCTCGTGCGGCAACTTAGATTCGTTCTAAGTTTAGCCTTTGGTTTGGTTTGGTTATGATTCACGTAATGTGATGTGAAAGCATTTGAGTTTATGATCAAACAAGTCTTTATATTGATAAAAGGAACCGAAGTACAAGAAGCTTTATAAGGCTTTTACAAAGCCTGTAGTGTTGTGAATTAGGTAATGCGAGTTATGAATAAGTTATGTGGGGATGTCTCAAATGAGACCCCAAAGTCCCGATTTATACTAGTAGGATATTTATACTAGTAGGAGCTGATCTAGATAGTTCAGTATCTAGATCATTCCTTTATAACAATCTACACAATAATATCTACAAAATTCTACTTAAATATCATAATACTTTGCTGAATTTCTAGAGTGTTCTAGGCTGATCTTTAGGGCTGTTTTGACCAGCCATTTTCTAGCAATTGTACGCTTTTCTTGGCTTGATCTTGGCCTTTGTTATGCTCCAAGGTGCTGGAAAAATGTGGGCTGTTCTAGAGTCTTCCAGGCAGCTCTTGACGCGTCTAGATGGCCCCAAAACGTTCTATAATTCTGAGAATTAGTGCTGAAATTTTGCGAGACGTGACACTAAGCACAAAACATACGAATCATGGCAGTGTAGTAATTAGCAACAGCATATTCAGTTCTATATTGCTTGTTGACTTGTCTTAATTGCTGAGTGTTATATGCCTTACGTCCAAGGTTTGATGCAAAACTACTATCGAGCCGGGGGTCTCACTGGAAGCAGCCGCTCTATTCCTACGGCTACGGGGTAGAGGTAAGGTTGTCTACATCTTACCCTCCTCAGACCTTACATTAGTTTTACTATTGGTGGGATTTACTAAGTATGATGATGATGATATTCAGTTCTATATTGTAGGGTTCTTCAACACCCACTAAATAGCTACGTGTGCCCAAAATAACCCAGCATATCATAATAGACACCCATTATGTCCCAAAATTTGATACTCGGTTTGTTTTGACAGGTCTAGGCATAATGGTCAAAACGGGTAAATTTAGGCATGCCAATGAATCAGTCTACAACTTAAAACCAACTTCATCTAACAAGAGCCATGCTAACCTCAAAACCATGATTTTAACGTGCGTAAACAAGATACATAGAATGATAAAAAACCAAAATCAAATCAAAATCCAGCAGATCCTACTAAGGATGAGTAGGATGCATTTTCATCATCAGGTTTAGGTTTATGTTGTGGTGCTTTTGAAGATGTCTGTGAGCTATGCGAAACACGTTGTCCCACCTCTAAATTGGCTAAACCACACAGCTTAAGCTTTTGGCGTTTTGCTTCCTCCACGTCCCCTTCCCAGCAACACTCGGACACTATTTCGATTGCATTTTCTAAATTCTCCTCAGCCACAAGATCCCCGTTTTGGATAAGAACCAAATAAACTTGTTCAGCACAAGCCTTTCGAATCTGTTAAACAAAATGGCACATGAAATTCATTAAAAACAAAAACAAAAAAACAAAACTGTTTTACCAACATTTTTTTTATTGAACAATAACGGAAGTATCATAAAGAAACAGTTATGGCACCACATACCTTGGGATATCGATGGGTCAGGAACGACACAAGATAAGAGAAAGCTTGGATATTAACCGGTTCCGAAATTGATGCGATGTATCCAAGTATTGCGATTCCAGCATATAACTTGGCAAAGTCCTTTGTTCCTTTCAGCTCGGTGGTCAAACACTCCACAACACCCCCACAAAATATTCTAGTCTGAGCCTGAATATTGTTATAAAAATTAGGGTGAGATTAGGCTACAAAGTTGTTTTTTCTAAAAAATGTAAGAAGTGATCATAGCCATTCGATCAGGGTAATTAATGGAAGAGATTAAAGGAGTGCAAAATTGTAATATGTGTTTTAATTAATTTAATTGATTTCTTTGACTAAGGGTATAAAAGTAAATTTAGTGTGACTTATATTCAGGAACCCACATGCAAGTTCCCCCGTCTTTTTTAAACGTAAATAACTTTTTTATACGTAATTAAAAAAGATTACACCATAAATATGAGCTTTTTTTATCTTTACTATGAGTACCATATTGCTATTATATAAAAAAAAATTATGTTTCAACTAGGTGTTTCTGTTAACAAAGAGTACATGATGTTTTATTTTGTAGGTACATTGTGTTGTATTTTGCATGTAACAAAGGGTACATGGTGTTTTATGTTACAGGTACATTGTGTTTTATTTTGCAGGTAGCAAAGGGTAAATGGTGTTTTATTTTGTAGGAATTGTCTAATATACTCTTATACCCTTTACCCTAATTATTAAAAATTGCCACATGTCACACTCGTATGGCTTCTAGCACTTTTTAAAAATTTCAGACTTTGTAGGCAACTCCTTTTGATACTAATATGTTTTATTAAAATAAAATGATTTAGTAGCATTTATACACTAAAAGCTAAGTGAACTAAGTAACTAACCTCCATGTGTAATAAGATGCCTTTGCTGAAGAGAATATCTATAGTCTGAAAACACGTCATGATTAGTTGATTACAAAGTTAGGGTGTTAAATCATTAAATCATAAAAGTGAAAAAGTTTTTGAAACAATCATACCTTCAAGGTGGGAATTATAACTCGGTCACGTCTTTTATACTTCTGAAGAACCCAAAGTATGTCATCAGATATACTCAACTCTCTGGAGTTTGTTTCGCTCTCATCTTTAACTTTAACAACTTGAACATAATCTAACAAAGCACCAAGTGCAGCCTTTTTTAAAGAATCTTCTAATCCACCAATCGAAATTACTAACCCAGACATAATATATTTACTGTAACAACCAAACTGAAGCAGCCGAATGAACCGAGGGAAAGAACAACTGGGTACCTACAGGGAAGTACATAACAATGAGCGGGTCATGTGGGTTGGATAACGACTCAAACAGGTCCAAAAGTGACGGTTTGAAACAAAACACTTTTTGTCCAAAACTTGATATATAGTTTCAAAAGAGTAAAATGCGATTTTTGTCCCTGAGGTTTGGTCAGTTTTGCAACTTCCGTCCAAAGGTTTGTTTTTCTGCATCTGGATCCAAAAGGTTTTAAATCTTGCCATTTTCATATGCCTCGTTAACTCCATCCAATTTTCTCTGTTAAGTCAAGGGTGTTTCCGTCTTTTTTGTTAACTTAAAGGGCACTTCGGTCTTTTTACATATAGTGAAAAAGACCGAACTGCCCTTTAAGTTAACAAAAATGATAGAAATACCCCTGACTTAACGAAGATAAATAAATGGAGTTAACGAGCTGGATGAAAATGGCAAGATTTCAAACCTATTGGATCTAGATGCGGAAAAACAAACCCTTAGACGAAAGTCGCAAAACTGACCACACTTCATGGACGAAAAGGCATTTTACTCTTTTAAAAAACTTACTATTGGTCAAATATTTTCAACTTTTTTCTACTTTTAACTCTTTTGACCCGTTATAGATAAAGCATAACCTGAATCAACCCATATAAGAAGTAACCACATCAATAAACCAGAAACAACGTACTAGAGCTTACCCCCCACTTCAATTCCTCTTCATTAGGAACAATTTTTTCTAGTGTTTCTCTGTAAGGTATTTGGGAAACAAAAACAACTTCACTGTATAAAATTCTTTGAAGAATTTTTGCCGCCACATCTCTTAATCTGTCCATCTTTTCAACCGCTTGTTTCACAAGGCCTCCAACTAAATTAGTTGCAATATTAGCATCAAAGAGTGATTCATTTCCATCTATTTTATCTCTCTTGGATAATATGTATGTGCATTTCTCAAGCCCATTCATGGCAGCTGTACGAACCCATGAGCCCACATCACCTCTGTTATCGACAGAGTAATCTTCCAAAGCGTTGAACAAACTCTGCATTACTTCGGTTTTTATTGTGAGAAATAGAGATGTGCCATCATGTGGTTGTAAACCAGAATAATCTGTAGTTGAAGTTAGAGTTTCACACACTGATACAAGTCCTTTAACAGTGTTTACCCGTGCTTCAGCATCCCTATCTTCTGGGTTATCCTAGTAAAAACAAGCAATCCTGTCAATCTGTTATATGAGATGTTTTTTCATCTGCTAGTACAGGTGACAAACCTGGCAACACTTTCTTTTGACTAATTTGTTCGATTTTAATTAATAACTAGCATTATGTATGAAAAAAAAAAGTCATATTCTCTCAGCAATAATATAAATTTTGAATACCATAGTTTGGAGGTTTTGCACATTAGAATTACACGGTGATTATAGGCCAGTTTGATCCATTAAACCGATTTGATCAGTTTCGTTTAGTCATGGCAATCATAACCCAAATGCTTAAAATTTGGGCTTTAAATTAAGTTACATGGGTTGTATTGGGTTAGGTTACATGGCAATCATACCGATATTCTCAGCAAACCATATTATACAAAAATATCCTTGCTCCTGCTCATCATGGCGTCAAATCGTCAATGACAGCACACGTGGGTCGTATTCCGGATCTAGTGGACAGAAACAACCCGTTGACCTGAACACATCCAGACCCATTCCCCCACCCGACCCGGCCCGCACGTTTTGCTAGGCATAGTTTCATTTTTTGCTGTTTCATTTAGTTTTGCCTGTTTGACCTATTAAAGATAAAATAGATCACAATTGCCACCTCTACCAGCAAATTTTGATTAGCAAACAGTTGCATCAAAAAAAAAGTTACCTCGATCGCACAAGATTTACATAGTTTTTGAAGCACTATTTTCCATCTTGAAGCAAGAAACTCAAAGGGCAAAACCCCTAATGCCAATGCAGATCCCCTTCTCACAGCTACATTCGCATCATTCAACTGATCTAGGTACTTAAGAGTAATATCAAAAGTTCCTTTATCATCCATTTTTGCAAAGTAAGTTGGAACAAAATGTTTGAAAGCTTCATTGGCAGCACTCTACATGTATTAGTGAAAACGGAGAGGAAATTAGGAGTTAAAGTTGTAAAACTTATTAATAAGGAAAAAAGTCGGTAGATAGAAGTACCTGTATTTGACCGTTAGGATGCCTCAAATTCTCATTAATGGTTTCAAGCAGACTTCTTTTTATTTTTTCTGTTAATGTTATGTTAACGATAGAGATACACTCAATGAACCGAGAAACTGCAGCACGCATTATCTCTCCACCTTTTCCACGGTATAATCGTGCTTTCTCAATAGCGGGTACCACACCAGCAACGCCTTTCTGCTTATCTGGAATCAGATTTAAACAGAAATGTAACCATTTACATGGAAAAACATTAAATAAAATCTCATTAGTTGAAGAGTACAATCTACAGAGTACAGACCGTTTGGAAGAGTATAACCACAGTTATTTAGAGCTAACACAAGCTCACCAACTGCCAATGTTGCACCATGACGCATGCATAAATCAGTAGCAAGAGTGCATGGAATTAATTTCTCGAGCACAAAATTTGCGGAATATTCCGGCTCATATTTCACAAGACTGGATAAAGCATTTGATGCAAGTTCTCTTAATCCTTTTTCCTGTAGCATCATCAGTTAATTATATGCCCAGAAATAACATATTTAGTTATTTACTTCCTGAAATATCATATTGCACAAGAACATACCCAGTGAGAAATCTTGTTGGATAAAAGTTCATCCATGAATGGATAAAGGTAACCATCATATTTGGCTATACTTACGGCAACATTAAGATAGGAATTTACTCGTGAAGAAAGTGCGAAATAATCAGCCGTATTCACGATGTCGATTCCATGAGGATAATTTCCTTGTCTACCAACATTTTCCTGAAAAGCAGCTGCAGCTGCTCTTCTACAATTAACCTGTGAATTTTGTCTCATGTGAGATTCAATATACAACTCAGGTAATAAATCATGCAAAAGCGTTACCTCACGGTCATAACATGCAATTATTAAAAGATGTGGTGCCAGCTCATCCAGTATTCCCTTCATGTCAGTGTGATTATATGCACGACCGAAAGCCCAACAAACATAAGCAGCTGCATCACGGACATGAGATCCAACGCTATGTGGGCCCCTTCTTACATCATAATGCAGTGCCTACATTAAGTATAAACATTAGATTCTATAAATAAAAAAAATAAAAAAACTATACCTGGCCTTTTTGACCCAAACCCTTAAAATTGGGTTGATTTGGACTTTTAATAAAAGGCAAAGGGTTGTCAATTTTTAAAACAGCCCGTTTTGACCCTAAATGATTTTTTTCAAAACCTTTTCTTTCTAGCCCAAACCAAAATGACCATTTTTTTTAAATGGGCTGTTCTGACCCAAACCCATTCAGACCCATTACCCGCCCAGCCCAACCCAACCCGCCCTGCCCGTTTTGCCAGGTATATATGAGATCATGTTTGTTTCAGATGTGCATGTCATGAAGAACCTTTATAACAACAGGTACAACTTTAGGTAGGCTAACAGGTAAGAGCAGTCCTCTACGAGCTAACTCAGCCAATGCCAGACATCCACCATGCCATGATCCGTCACCCTGCAAAGTACATAAAAAGTCAAAAGGTCAACAAATCAATCAGAAACCAACATACAAGAAACAAAAACAGGTGGATGTCAGCCATACCTCACCAGGTGAAAACAATTCCAATACAGACAAGAAGACTTCCTCTGCTAGAGTATATGTGAGACGAGAAGTTATACGACCAATACCTTTTGCAGCAGACCAACGAACAACAGTATCCTGAAAGTTGATGGTTAGAACTTAGAATGTAAATTATAAAAGGATTTGGTTTTTAAAATACCAAAACAATGTATCACTATAAAGTATAAACATACTGTATCTTTTAAGCCAGACAATAGTAACTCGATGAACTCTTCAATAATATCAGGAACATCCATTTCTTCTTCTTGAAGAGAACAATCATGGCCTGTATTGGATGAGCCAGAATTTGGTACAAGACTATGTGGATCCACTTGTGATGAATTTTGTGATATATTTTCTCCAAGTGTACTATGTTTACCCTATATTATAACAAAGGGCAAATATTAGAAAAGTTTTATGATATAAAAATAAACAATTGAAAACGATTTAGAATCTTACCACATAACGCCAAGTTGTTGGACGATGAGGCAGACAAGTGAGCCCCATTCGTTGTGCAAGTTTTATTAAATTTTTGCGAAGTAAAGGACTACGGGCTGCAGGGATTGACTTTATCAAGACTGATGTGTCATTCCATACAACAGGTACAATATCAAGTAATGCTTTCCGGCTTCCAGTCTAACATAAAGATCATAAGGTAAGTTTAATAAAAAAAATGTTAATAATTACAATTGTTCATGGTAACATAATGAGAGATTTGATAGCAGACCTTAAAAATAGCAGCAAGAGTTTCTACAGCACCAAGTAATCGGAAATGATGTATTACATCTTCTGTGGCAGATGATAGAACTTCATGACTCCATTCAATAAAGCTGAAAAGAGATAGAATAGCATAAACACAAAGCAGAAATCTTTAACTGCATTAATATACATGCGAAAAAATAAAACATCTGGTATCTAGCAACCGAAACAATCCTACAACTAACCTGGTGAAAGCAGGCGACATATCTGGACGCGTTAGAAGCTTAGAAAGAAGCAACCCAGCTATCGTTTGCATGGGACCCGCACTTGAAAGGTACTCTTTGGAGATCTTTAATATCCTAGCCACTAACGGAGGTGGTTCATTTGCATCCACAGATTGATTATTTACAATACTTGTATCCACAGATGATATATCAAAAGGAACCAATACAAGTATAGATAGCCACAATAATATAACACATTTGGTCTCCATTTCTCCTGTACTTTCTTGCCTCAATGCTGTTCCTGTATTTGTGCCATGGCATTTCTCTAAAAGAGACACCGCTGGTTCTAAATCAGAAACTTGATGTGGAAAGAACCTGATTACAGCTTTGTAACCACAAACTGTGACCAAAGTATATATTATAATACATAAAGGCTTAATTATTTTAACAAGTTCTTTGGAATCCGCGCCTAGCTCGATTGTTTTCATTCGAACAATAAACATCAAGGGAGAAACTATGCTCTCCAGGTATGGTTCCAACAGTTGTCCTTGTTCCTGATATTTATCCATCTGTAAAAATCACACAAACAACAACTTAGCACATTGAAATCACACCATCTCTCTTGTTACCTCGGGAATGTAATTTCTTGTTTAGTAACATACATAATGATTTTATAGCACTTCATCTAAGAAAGTTATGCATTTAGTTTGAACATAATTTGGTGACATCAGTTTGAATTTTCACTAAACAAGCTCCTACTCTTCGTATACTTGACACGTTAAGCAACTCGTATTCATCAAGAGTCAAAGGTTCACCAACAGAATATCAAAATACCACCAATAACATTACCTGCTAGGCTGCTAATGAAGTTGGATAATATCTGACATAACATCGGTCACATTAAGCCTATAGACTAATTTTGATGATGAACCAGTGGCAAATGAGTTTAAACTTACACTAAACAAGCTCCTATTTGTATACTTAACATGCTAAGCAACTCATATTCATCCAGAGTCAAAAGTTCTCCAACAGTATCAAAATAACCTCCAATCACATAACCTGCTGATAAATTAAGACAATATCTGACCTAACATCAGTAGCATTAATCACTAAACCTGTATGTTAATTATAATCATGAACCAGTGCAAAATCAGCTTACAATTCGAATCAAACAAGCTTCAATCGCAACTGTAAAACTAACTAACAGAAATCTGAAATGCGAGTGAGTAAATAAACCTTACAATTGATCGGATCTTGCGAACGGATGAGAGATCTACAACACGGCCGTTGGAAACGATGTCGTCGAGTATAGACTTGACGAGTTTCCATTCCTGTAGAAAGTATCTCTGAAGCACAACCTCTTTTGCATCGTGTTCGTCATCTTCTTCCATTTGTTCAACCGCTATCGAAGGTTTTGCTTTATCTTCTGCTTCTCTTGCTGCCATTAGAGAGAGTGAAGCAGAGATCTGCTTCCCGCGCTGCTATGCTTTGATTTGGTGGTTTTTGTGGTGAAGAAATCTGTGAAAAAAGTTGTGTTTTAGTTTTTGCAATTTTTGGGTCTTGGTTGTAATTTCTGAACCCAAAACCTTAAGGGTCTGATTGGAACTTAGTTCCAAATGGGTGTTGTGGAGAAAAGTATTTATTTAGCCCTAATATTACGGTTACTGTTTCTAAACAAATTTTAGATTGGTTGATAAGTATTTATTTAGCCTAGACCTGGCAAACGGGTCGGGTCGGTCGGGTCATGGGTCAAAACGGGTTCAGGTCAAACGGGTCAACTATAAAAAAGGGTTGTTTTGGTTCGGGTCAGTTTTTTTTTAACAGTACAACTTTGGTGATCATACTTGACACGTTAACTATTATTAAAAAAAACTAAAACTTCTGAACAAAAAGTGAGTCGAGTCGACCCCATCTGTTGTAACTTGTACCAAAAAATTACTCCTTTTGACCCGTTACTCAATCCACTTAAACTTACAGTATCACTGGTACCAAGACTGATTGCCAAATCTCGTCCTCGCCAGTGACAGCAAGAATATGAGCATTGTTACTTGTCTGCAAATTTTGTACAGCATTATAAATGAGGAAAAAACAATTGAGCTTTAAGCTCTGATACTGTGATTTTGAAAAACTAATCTACAAAGTGTGATATATGAAACTGTATTGTGTTCTCTTGATGACTGCTATACACTAATCACCTATTAGTTATTACGACTACTTGTTGGATCATAGAAAGGACAGTTTCGTCAACAACTACCTGCATCAAAACAACTAAAATTATTGAACAAATTATGAAAGTTGTAATTACTTCTCAAAACCCACATCAAACAGACAATTTTTTTATAGTCGGGCAATAGTTAAGACTTTAAATAGTCACAATAATCTTTCAAAATTTCTGTAAATTCAGATGTGGGTTGTATTTAACTATCTGTTGGCCTTAAAAAAAACTACATATCTTAAAAAAATAAAAAAATTAAAAAAAAAAACTATTATTAAAAAAAATATCTAAAAATAGATTAAGCGACCATCAAGACAGTCACAACAGGATCAATCAACTTATAGAACAACCTTTTTTCAATCAAAAGCTCAAATGTCCAAATGACCTACATACTGTTCTTAACTAGATTAAGGTGGACATGAATTGAAATCAACACAGCAACTTTCTCCAATTAAAGATTAAATACCCAAATGCAATCTTCATCTCAAAAGCACGAATTTGTATTCAATATAACAAATTCCGAAACACCCTTTTGCCATTAAGGGTTAAATGACCAAATGATAGTTTCATAACATTCAAAATTAGATCAAAGTGGAAATCGAAGCGAAATCAACATGATCGAAAATTCAACTTCAAAAGCAATCTTCCAAACTAAAGATTTAATATCCAAATGTAATCTTCATTGCACGAGAACCATCAAATTTTCTTTAAACAATGACCATATATTCAATCATTACAGCTTCAACATCAAACTTATAAAACATCGATCACAGATTTACAAATTAAACACAGTATCTGAAACATTTACATCAAAAAAATCTATTCATCTATCAAATTCCAAAACAACTCCACAAAATCAAACAAATTCACAACAAAATTAAAAATTTAAAACCCTAGCCTTACAAAACCATTGATGCATAAATCAACACACATTCAAAACGACGCTGATGAAGGGATGATGATACCTTCACTGGAAAAGGATGATTAATCGAAGATGCCGTCGCTGATGAAGTGATGATGTTCAGTCGTTCAGACGGCGGAGGGTGGGGGGTTTGTGGAGGAGGAGACGACGGAGATGGTGGGGGTTTGTGGCGGAGGAGACGGCGGAGAGGGTGGAGATTGGAGCGTCGCGGATGACTGATGATGTTCAGTGATTCAGTGTTCACTACCCTTCGTTCGACCCTTTGTTTTTT
This sequence comes from Helianthus tuberosus, assembly GCA_030545235.1. Lineage (NCBI taxonomy): Eukaryota > Viridiplantae > Streptophyta > Magnoliopsida > Asterales > Asteraceae > Helianthus > Helianthus tuberosus. The sequence continues at coordinate 18,958,468 of CM060427.1, forward strand.
TAAATAACCCAGTTCGACCTTTGACTTAAATTAAGTTACCCAAACGGCGAAACCCACCCATTTATCTATACTATAAAAGGAGCTTAAAGCATGACCTCACTTTGCTTATGTGTCATCTTCTTAGATATGCCACATTGGATGCCACATAGACTCCGCTGATGTCATAACGTTGATGTCATAATTTCAATCTCCACCTTTAAAATACTAGGTGTACACCCGTGTGAACACACGGGTTTGTTTTAATAACGATCGGAAGCAAATACTAAAAAACATATTATAATATATTAAATCAATTATTTATGTTTAGTTACATATCTTTATAAAACAATGTTAAAGACAATTTGTTTTAGTGTACATGTTTGATATAGAAATAAGGTAAATAATTGATAATATTTTGTAGAAAATGAAAGCATGACCTAATTTTATGTTGTCTAATAACTTCTTATATATGATGTTAATTTTTTTTGACACATTGTTAGTGTAAAAAAATTTTTGACAGATATGTAATTAGCGAGCTCTGGAATTTCAAGGAAAATCGAAGAGCTACACTGGGGTTATATTCATTCATATATGAATGAATATAACCCAAGTGGTAGATATGTAATTACCTACACTGGGATTATATTCATTCATATCTGCTACATTCCGAAGTGCACCCATCAGCAAGGATCCACAATTGCTTGTGGTGATACGACATTTTGTCTCTGTATTGTATGTTACGGTCTTTTGTTATCGAGTCTGTAAGTCCTGTCAAGTCTACGAAGTTGGTATGACGTGTTTTCTCTATATTGTATGTATTAAAACTTTACATTTAATATACAATTTAGGCTTTAATAATTTGTTATATATAGTATACACATAATTATTAGATTGCATTTATTTAAAAAAGATTTTATTATTAGATTGCATTTATTAGATTTAATATACAATTTAAGCTTTAATTTTTCTCAAAAAATTATTTGTTCAGGTTTGATATAGAAATAATCTAAGTAATTGATAATATGTTGTCTACAAATCCGATTATTAATCATTTCTAAATGTTTTCTAACCATTTGTATCTAAAAATCAGATTATATGAATGAATCCGATTATTAATCATTTCTAAATGTTTTATAACCATTTTTAACATTAGCACCTAAACAATGATTGTTTATTTTTAAGGTCAAAACAAACTCTTAAATAATAAGTCAAGAAGTCGAACACATACAAAAGAGAAATATTGATCATGGTGTTTTCACTTCCATGTTTATAAACTTGCATATTTTTTTCTATTACATATCAAATTAGACTCTACATACAAAACATGGAATAGAGATAACCTTTAACATACCCTAAAAATACCTTACGAACTCACAATTTGTAAACTATGATTCAACCCGAAAACCGACCCAGAATCATTTAAGCATGGCTTCCTCTTTGCTCACTGTTTTGGCAGCCGCAACCATCGCTTATAACGGTTGTTTAGACAGCATTACCAGTCCCAAAACTGTACCTAATTGCATGTTGTTGGTATTCCTTTTCTTGTTTTGTTATGGTACTCGTTACCCCTACTATCCAATGTTATTTGACCACTGTTTACAGCATCGAGGCACCACCCACGCAGCCACAAACAACCCAAATCGCTGCTGCCCCAACACAAGGATTTGCTCCAGAAACCGTAGGACGCATGACAATGTGGTCTGGTTCGCTGCACTTTTATAACAAAGTCCTTATGTTAGTTTTTCAATTATAATTAAATCTCTTTTTACTACACCATTACCTATAGAGTAAACTCAATAGGAAGTATCTAATCGTTAATACGAATCAAGTTACCAGAGACTATCATAAATAAGCCTTGTGTAAATTTACCTGTTTAAATACGTTGATTTTTTTTGTCCAAATAAGCACCAAGCAATATCAAATCCATTTCACAATGAGCATTTTTATGCACTTGTTTTTTAAGTCCAGTTGAATGTAAAAACACATCTGCATCAACATCAACATCATCAAATAAAGTCTAAGTTTTTAGCACATGAATGAATAAAATTTCGTTCAAAAAGTTCAAAATAATACACTTAATACTCCAATCAATTCTTAATGTTAAACTATGTTTATAATAATAATAAACGATGTTAAAGCTATATATGGGGTATGTCAGTCAAAATTCAATAATCTCAGCATGTGCCCTATGATAGAGATTCATTATCTCTATAACTTATCAGTTTATATTCTACAAACTCTTAGCGACCAATTGGGATGAATTTCATTTTAGAACGAACATAACTAAAAGGTTTAACTTTATCACAATTATAATTAACTCATGATTAATAACAGTTTTAAAATCTAACCATTACCTTGAACCTAATGACTTTCATGCCAAGATCCAGGGATGTTTGGGATACTTAGCAGCAACCTTTCGTACAATATCGTAGGAAAACCCAAATAGTGTTTCTGGCTTTGGTGCAGCCTTTCTTGCATTGTCAATGTCTGCAAAAAACCTAAATCAGAAAGGTTGGAAATAAAATTTGAAATCGGTAAATATAATAAACCTGCCACTTACGTAGATTCAGGCCACCTTAACCTTCATAATGCTTTTTCCTAATGTTTTCTTTGCTTTTTAGGGGGAAGATGGGTGCTTCTCTCCATAGGGCATACAAAGCACAGATTGTTGGCGGAAGCCCGCCACATTTAACATATAAAGTTTTTTTATATGTTAAATATGGCGGGCTGCCGCCAATAACCTGTGTTTTGTATGCCCTAGGAGAGAAGCACATACGTTCCCCTTAAAAAGCAAAGAAAACATTAGATTTTTGGATTTGATGTTTTTCGATGCTGAAAGGTCATTAGTGATGACTGTGTGATCATGCTTTACCTGAGAACAAATGCACCAAGTTAAGCTCAAGGTTTTTCAACTTGATCAAATGTCACTTATACCCTTTAATAAAGACCTTGTTCGTTTTTTGCACGCCCTGTTCGTTTTTTTTAATGTTGAAACAACGTTAAAACCTAAAACCCTGTGCTGAAGTGTTGTTTTTTGCACCTGATTGGGCCGAGGCGTCGCCTCAAAACGCTTCACGTGTTTTGACGCTTCAGAGCAAATAAAATGTTTTGCCAAACGGTTAACACTTTAAGCGAGCTTAAAGCGCGCTTTTTTAAACTAAGTTTCCAACACAAGAAAACTACACAATTGTTTTATTCTATTTTTTACTATTTTCTTCTTTAGCACATTAAATGTAATAATTGAATGTGATAAGAAAAGCAGTGTGACTTACAGGAAGTGACTCCCATATGGCTTCATCAGTCAAATGTTCTTCATTTACTGGAAGTAACGCCTTGCACATTCTGTACACATTACAAATCTTGTTTTCAGATTATAGGGTTACTTATTTCAATATTCATTTACAAAATCACCCACAAATAAAACTAAAGCGACCTAATGGTCGGACCATGGGTTCCCTTCAATAATCAGATTAACAAACTTAGAATGCTTGTACTCCAATTACTGTGTAGGTCTCAGTTGATATGGAAGCAACCATAACAGAGGATACTCAATGGTATTTAATGCTCGGACCATCGGTTCCCCTTCAACAATAACTTGAGGTAAGCCTACAACAGGAAACAACACGTCATAAACCCAAAATTTTAACCAAATTTTAACGAAACAACACGTCATAAACCCAAAATTTTAACCAACCAGTAGCAATCTTGGATAAAAGAAACTGGTAAAACTAAAATTGCAAAATTATGAAAGCAGTGAAACTTTGAATATTCAATAATAAACCATAGTATTACAAAATTATGATTTAGAAAAATAATAAAAATTAAAAATTAAACATTACAATTAACACTTAATAGAATATCTCGTTCTCTCGCCTTCTTCCATGCAATTTCGTTTTTTGTTTTAATTTGTAGATCTGCTAGCATATCACAGGTCTTCTGATCCTGTTTCAGCAAATTTGTAATAAACTCTTCTGCTTTTTGTTTAAACTCTGTTGGAGTAGAAGAGGCAACTTCATCTAGCAGTGCAATGCTACTCCAGGTTTGCTTATAATATTTATCACTAACAATAGCAACCTTTTGGTTGAGTTCTTCAGCGTTTCTTTGTTCTTGGAGTGACCAGGTTGAAAATTCGATTTTAAGATCAGTGGTATCGGACCAGTGGTAGAAGGTTTTCCTTGCCATTTAGGAAGAATGTAAGTGTTTTTGGACAATTTGTTTTAGACAAAATTGCAGAAAACAACCTTTATGTATACCCCAAACTGCACTTTATACCTTTCACTATGAAATCCGCCAAAACCAACATTTACGTTCATGTTTTGTTACACATCACAACCTTTACACCAAACCTAGTCAAAAAAGTCAGTTAAGTTGCCCCATGTGCGATGCATGTGAGGGCATATATGTCTTTTCCTTTGAATAATATATTTAAATAAATAATTAAATCAGATTTTAAAAAACTAATATATATATATATATATACCTCTTATTTTTTCTCTTGGCTCTCTCTCTCTCTATTCAACAAACCCCCCCCCCCCACCACCACCACCACCAAATTCAACCACCTTCACCACCAAATTCAGCCACCGTCACCACCGAATCCAGCCGATCGGTTGTAATTGATTTTGTTTATTATCAACAATAATTTTGATTTTGACTGTGTCGATTAAATTAGCTTTTCATACCCCTGCCTCTTTATTATATAATATAACTGGATCATATTTTCCTAAGCAACGCCAATGTTGAAATAATTAAAGTAAACCATGAAAAACAAAAATGCATAATTCAATCCCAGATATAACTGGACAGAATCATGCCTAGACGCTCACACATATCAAATTTTCATTTAGCTTCGATTAACAATGAAAAGCTTACACTTTACACTTTTAAGTATCAAAATTCTTCACAGTATATCATATCGGTGGTTGACCGTTGTTCTTCTAGCTTTCTCGTTCATCATTTCGTCGGATTCATCTTCATCGGATCGTTTTCCCGTACCGGTACCTGACGGTTTTGTACCGTTTACCCTGTTAAGGGACGCTACGGCTTTCTCGTTCATCATTTCGTCGGATTCACCACACCGCTGCCACCATCGTTCACCTCCACAACCACCCATCTCCGCCCTCCTTGAAATACACCCACCACCGTTCACCACTAGTGCCACCCATCTCCACCCCTCTCTAAAATACAAAACCACCACACCGCTTCCACCACCGTACCACCACAATCACCCATCTCCGCCCCCACCATCCACCGTTTACCACCACAACCACCTCTTAGATCTGAAACTGATTCTCTTTCCCTAACTTTTTATCTCACATATCAGGGCGTTTGGTTGATGATAATGATGGTGGAGTTTTGTTGAAGAAGATGGTGGCTAGAGAAGGTTGAAGGTAGTGTTAGGTGAGCTGCTTGTCGAGGTGTAATGTTTCAGTAAAGGGAAGAAGAGGATATACTAGAGAGAGATTAAAAAGAGACAGAGATAAAGAGAGAGTGAAAGCGTGGGGTGGGTTTTATAATAACACAGGTGAAATGACTATAATACCCTCACATGTTTTGCATGTGAGGTAACTTAACCAAGATAATAAACGAGGTTAGTGGTAAAGGTTGACCTTGTAGCAAAACATAAACATAAAGGTTGGTTTTGGCGGATTTCATAGTGAAAGGTATAAAGTGCAGTTTGGGATATACATAAAGGTTGTTTTCTGCAATTTTGTCTTTGTTTTAGGATGAATGTTTTTTTTTAAACTGAAGTGTTGATGTTTTCAAGTAAAATAATAATGATGCTTTATAGTGTTTAAAATCTTTGATAGAGAAAATGAAGAGACATCTCCTAATTATGATAACCTTTTTTTGAAGGTTTCAATTTTGTTCCTTGGTTTTCTACATATTTAATTTTACTTGTTTTCCCATGAAAACTCATTTTTCAAAGGTTTTGCATTAAAATGCTTAATAGGATAACTGAACAGGCAATTCCCATATACACGTTTTTTACTCTTAAATCATTAAATGTACATGGTTTTTAAGTATAAATGTTAATTTAAAGTTTGCCTTTAAAGCTGACCTTTGGGCTGTTACATATAGTATATAATAGCATTGCCAATAATTTTTTTTTTTCATCAAAACAGATTCATTCAGTGAAACAAAAGTGCAACTATTATTGTTTTGCCTTTGTTCTTATAAATATATTAGAATGGAGTCATATACTTCTGCAAAATCTGACGATTTCAAGCAACGCTTTATTAAACAAATCGAAGACCAAGTCTTGGCTGATAGATCTACTCTTCAAGAGTTAAAGAGGTGTTTTAACGGACTGGAACTTGGTCTGCTGACAAGAGACCAAGTTTCGAGGGACTTGAGGGCAATGCCGACTACTTCCGTTCGTGACCTGTGTGTTGCGAGTAATATAGAATGTGGAGAAAGAGATCTGGAGTTCATGAGAAAGATCAATGAGATACACAGAGAGGTTCAGTGCTCCATGGAGTTGAAGTTAAAGTTCCTTGATTCTTGCAATTAGAGTTAGATGTCTCTGATTAGTTTTCTTTTTTATATGTAATTGCTACTTTCTTAATACAGGAAGTATTTATTAAGTATTGTTTTTTTTTATCACAGTTTAGTTTTACATCTTTTCATGAGTTTGAAGATAAAGAGACGGTCTTCCATTTTCGATAAATTAGAAAATATTTCATCTAAATTTTTTTTCTTAACATTGTTGTTTGGTACCATGGATGATCTGTTTAATGTTCATTTATGTGCTGACTTTAACAATTTTGGAAGCGAAATACTTTCAACAAACACGGGTAACTTTTTCCTTAATTTTAATTAAATTAAGATTATTTGGTACTTGTAGATATTCTGGGGCTAAAGTCAAAAGCTACATTAGGGACAACAGCACTCAATATGGTACTCTTACAGACTCAAGTGTAGTTGTTTGATCAATTGATTCTAATGTTTTATTAGCATTTTATTGATTCTTTGTTAGTTACATTTGATGGTGATCATATGAATAGTTAAGATCTATGAAAAACTTCAATTCAACGAAAGTTAAGTACCTTTTCAAGCTGATGTATTAAAATACTTCTACAAACTTCAATTCGATTATATCTCGGTCACACAGCCACCACAACTTCCGGTCGTTCCCAGCTCTCCTGCAGAATCAAAACTTAATTAGGTATTTAATTAAAAACTTGATGAACACAATTCAAAGAACAATTCTGCCTTGTCCTGTATCTGAGCATGATGTGCACATTATACAAGATTAACTACTTACATGACAGTTAATTTATACAAGATTGTTTGGTAGTTGTATATATTCTAGGGCTAAAGTCGAAAGGTCCATTGGTGGGAGCAGCAATCAATATGCTAGTCTTATAGACTCAAGTTTATATCTTTTAATATATGTTCGTTTATTTAACAACATATTTTGATAACAAACGAAGTTAAACACGAAAATAATTTTATAGCCCTGAGATTAGAAAAAGACGTATAACAGGCAAGAAAGTAATTTTATGAAACCATGTTGAGGTAAAATGAGAAAAACAACCGTGTAGTCATTTAAGATGATTTTCGTCCTAATTTACAGCACACGGGTGACAATAAAAACCCTAATGAAGGCTACCTTCAACCTAAATAATCCTAGAAATCAACCTAAAACAGTCTGCAACACCCAAAAGTTAGAGTTTATACTATGCAGCTTGCTTAAAAAAGCCCTCGGAAACACACAAAAAGATTCAAACTGAAACTAAGTTACAACATAGCAATGTTGAACTTCTACTCTAATCACATTGTTTTACACCATGAATGACAATATAAAGTACACGCGTTTGATACATACCAGAAGTCTTTACGATAGAACAACCATTAGTTGTTGGAAACATGAAGCTTTGACCTATCAAAAAGTTTGATGGTTGTTTTGGTATCTCCAATGGCCTAACTACACTTTCAAGCCATTCAATAGCTTTAAACCTTGTCATAGCTACAAAAAATGAAAAAAAAAATCAAATAATCAACAACGTTTCTATTGTTTTGTTAGAAAGAATTTGAAGGCAAAATTTAAAATTATACCTTAGGGTTTAGGACTTTCCTTGAAGGTAGAGTAACACTAAACAATACCGTTTCAAACTTTAGCGAAAACAACACTAAAGGATACCGTTTCGTAATTATGACATCAGCGAGGACTACATAGCATACCTGAGAAGTTGACACGTAGCCAATTCTATGTCATTATCTAAGCTCCCTTAATAGATAACATCATGTTCAAGATAACCTCTTTCGTGTTCATGTGAGCAAGAAGAGAGAAAGACACAAACGATGTCTCAAACACAGTTCACATGATACGGATTTGACACCTGAACCTGTATCATCTGAACTATGTTTCACACCTCCTTTGTGTCTTCCTCTCTTCTTGCTCACATGAACACGAAAGAGCTTATCTTGAACATGAGTAATGACACAGTTGTCTTCTACCTCCATCGCTAGATTCAAAGGGCAAATATGGTCAAAATCAACAAACACAAGATTCATAATATTTAATGTTTTGAATGTGATGGTTCATACCTTTAAGATGAAATCGAAGTTGGTGAACAGTCTTACATCAGATGCAATGTACCTACGCAAGAGACATCAATTAGTTTGAGCAAATAGAAAAACTCATTTAAATTACCTAAATACCTAATTTCATGACCTAAACTCTACACAATTTAAATTATCAACAATTTTCATCATCCAGAAATAAACCAATCTGACGATTAAACAACTCCTCTTAACAGTTTTAATAGAATTAATAGCACACGCGAGTTTTAAAACAATTAATAACAGTTTTAATAACAATTGCAGCAATCTATATAATATTTACCGTAGGAAAGTATTGACAGCCCAATCATCAATGTTCGTTTCATCGTCACTTCTTTCTTCTTCGTTCTCGGATCTTTAGCAGGCTGCACAACAATTACCATAGCTTTACCTAAACAATAATCCATGGGCATATTAAAAATCAAATCTTTTTTAACCCCAAATCGAAAAACATCCAAAACACGATGGAAAATCAATAAACTTATGATTGATTTAGCAATTTATGATAAGAAGATCTAAAATCACCAATTCTATTAACACGATGGTCAAACACCAAGATTTATCATAAAAAGAACAAAAGGTTTAATTTTTTCTATCTTTTCAGTCAATAAAAAGAACATAACAAAAGGCACAATTCATTTACAGAAAACCAAAATTACCTGCCCACATGACAACCCCACCAGCATTTTCAATTCTCCCCCTTTCATCACTAAATCAAAGGTTCTCGCAGGTTGGAACCACAAAAAGCTCACCCCTAGACTCATTCATTCAACCTAAAATCAATATAAGACAAATAGAGTAGAGTGTGAGGTTGGTTTAAATATAACAATTGATTAAATGAGCTAAAATGAGATGATACGTACAACTGTCATACCTTCTCCACTTTTTCTTGGTATAGATTTGTTCAGTAATATGCAGTCGAAAACAACAAATTTGGATTAAATTAGCTTGTATCAAAGTTGAAAGCTCCTAAATTAACTGTCATAACAGTAGTATTTACATTTAGAAGACTTGTAAATGCTCTTTTTTAAAACCTCCTAAATCCTTTTTTATTAGAAAAGGTTAAATGCTCTTTTCAAATTTTATTTCCAACCTTACTGAACAGTTAATTTAACTGTCATAACAGTCATATCCTTTTTTATCAAAGTTGAAAGCTCCTAAATTAACTGTCATAACAGTCATATCCTTTTTTATTGAAACATCATACAATTGCTTTTACATATTTTAATTTACATCAAATAAACAACTTAGAGGTGACAAAATAAGCGGGTCGGGACTCATTCACCTATAAAGATAAAATCCAACCCAAATGGACTAATTCATAAGCAAACAGGTCAAATTTGCCACCTTTAAGACAGATATATGACAGTATGAGCAACATAAATAAAACTTTGGGATCTACGTAAGTACCATGAAAGAAGTTCACGCCTTGAATCCCTTGCACTTTCACTGTTCGACTTAACATATCTTCTATGGTTGAGATCAAAATTTCTACCCCTATGCCTTCTCGGCACATGCTTTTTTATTCTTGGACCTATCTCTGTCTTGGTGTACATTTGGAACACATTTCTACTACTGAAAAATTAACCAGTTAGACGCCTAGAATACAACAAATCTCATCACAGCATAATTGTAGTAGCTTTCAACATTAAGAAAACAATTCACTTGTTTCAAAGCTACAATTTCTAAGAAACAAAATCCGAAAAACAACATACTTCCCATAACCTCATGAAACAAAACCGAATCGGACTACTAAACTGTATAATTCACACCTCACACTAAATTCAGCATCAATCAATCGAGATTCCTAAATTTTACATTAAGAAACTGAATCTTCAAATTATAAAACAAAATCATATCAACTAATATACTGCAGTAACTCTCGTAACCTTAAATTGATACTATAAACAATTCGTTCATCTTCAAATAATATCATACACCATCAAAATAATAATCATGAACAAAATATTGACCTAATCAACGAAACAGCCAAGATCAAATCTTTTTTAGGTTTGACTGAATACCCCACAATCTTAACTCAAATTCAAGCAAAACCCATATCACAGAAACTCCAAATTCCTAAATTTCTATAAACATATGTTATGATCAAGAACACAAACCCTAGAAGCAAAATCAGAATGAAATCAACAACGAATGGAATGAAATTGATGGGGCTATTGATGCAAACCTGAAGAGAAAGTAGAAGAAGATTTGGGTTTGGAATGTCTGGTGTGAGACCTAGCTGATGCTGCTGAAATCTTCTCCTTTACTTCATCATCATCACGATTTAACCCTATTTTTCCAACAAACTCAACTGAAATCATCATCATCAATTTACCGAGTTGATATTGAAGAAAAGAATTAATAGAAACTACATACACACACGTACACAAACCTGTTGAGTAAATTAGAGATATGTGGAGATGAAGTTGTGTTTATGTTACTTGCAGACAACCGGATCGAAGATGTTCTTCTGAGTTGAAGAGAGAGAGAGGTGTGAAGATTATGTTTTCAATTTTGAAAATGAGCTGGACTATATTTGATCGAGAGAGAATAAAAGATTAAAATTACCATTTGAATTTGATTTGAAGAGAGAGAGAGGTGTGAAGCGTCAAAACACGTGAAGCGTTTTGAGGCGACGCCTCGGCCCAATCAGGTGCAAAAAACAACACTTCAGCACAGGGTTTTAGGTTTTAACGTTGTTTCAACATTAAAAAAAACGAACAGGGCGTGCAAAAAACGAACAAGGTCTTTATTAAAGGGTATAAGTGACATTTGATCAAGTTGAAAAACCTTGAGCTTAACTTGGTGCATTTGTTCTCAGGTAAAGCATGATCACACAGTCATCACTAATGACCTTTCAGCATCGAAAAACATCAAATCCAAAAATCTAATGTTTTCTTTGCTTTTTAAGGGGAACGTATGTGCTTCTCTCCTAGGGCATACAAAACACAGGTTATTGGCGGCAGCCCGCCATATTTAACATATAAAAAAACTTTATATGTTAAATGTGGCGGGCTTCCGCCAACAATCTGTGCTTTGTATGCCCTATGGAGAGAAGCACCCATCTTCCCCCTAAAAAGCAAAGAAAACATTAGGAAAAAGCATTATGAAGGTTAAGGTGGCCTGAATCTACGTAAGTGGCAGGTTTATTATATTTACCGATTTCAAATTTTATTTCCAACCTTTCTGATTTAGGTTTTTTGCAGACATTGACAATGCAAGAAAGGCTGCACCAAAGCCAGAAACACTATTTGGGTTTTCCTACGATATTGTACGAAAGGTTGCTGCTAAGTATCCCAAACATCCCTGGATCTTGGCATGAAAGTCATTAGGTTCAAGGTAATGGTTAGATTTTAAAACTGTTATTAATCATGAGTTAATTATAATTGTGATAAAGTTAAACCTTTTAGTTATGTTCGTTCTAAAATGAAATTCATCCCAATTGGTCGCTAAGAGTTTGTAGAATATAAACTGATAAGTTTTAGAGATAATGAATCTCTATCATAGGGTACATGCTGAGATTATTGAATTTTGACTGACATACCCCATATATAGCTTTAACATCGTTTATTATTATTATAAACATAGTTTAACATTAAGAATTGATTGGAGTATTAACTGTATTATTTTGAACTTTTTGAACGAAATTTTATTCATTCATGTGCTAAAAACTTAGACTTTATTTGATGATGTTGATGTTGATGCAGATGTGTTTTTACATTCAACTGGACTTAAAAATCAAGTGCATAAAAATGCTCATTGTGAAATGGATTTGATATTGCTTGGTGCTTATTTGGACAAAAAAATCAACGTATTTAAACAGGTAAATTTACACAAGGCTTATTTATGATAGTCTCTGGTAACTTGATTCGTATTAACGATTAGATACTTCCTATTGAGTTTACTCTATAGGTAATGGTGTAGTAAAAAGAGATTTAATTATAATTGAAAAACTAACATAAGGACTTTGTTATAAAAGTGCAGCGAACCAGACCACATTGTCATGCGTCCTACGGTTTCTGGAGCAAATCCTTGTGTTGGGGCAGCAGCGATTTGGGTTGTTTGTGGCTGCGTGGGTGGTGCCTCGATGCTGTAAACAGTGGTCAAATAACATTGGATAGTAGGGGTAACGAGTACCATAACAAAACAAGAAAAGGAATACCAACAACATGCAATTAGGTACAGTTTTGGGACTGGTAATGCTGTCTAAACAACCGTTATAAGCGATGGTTGCGGCTGCCAAAACAGTGAGCAAAGAGGAAGCCATGCTTAAATGATTCTGGGTCGGTTTTCGGGTTGAATCATAGTTTACAAATTGTGAGTTCGTAAGGTATTTTTAGGGTATGTTAAAGGTTATCTCTATTCCATGTTTTGTATGTAGAGTCTAATTTGATATGTAATAGAAAAAAATATGCAAATTTATAAACATGGAAGTGAAAACACCATGATCAATATTTCTCTTTTGTATGTGTTCGACTTCTTGACTTATTATTTAAGAGTTTGTTTTGACCTTAAAAATAAACAATCATTGTTTAGGTGTTGATGTTAAAAATGGTTAGAAAACATTTAGAAATGATTAATAATCGGATTCATTCATATAATCTGATTTTTAGATACAAATGGTTAGAAAACATTTAGAAATGATTAATAATCAGATTTGTAGACAACATATTATCAATTACTTAGATTATTTCTATATCAAACCTGAACAAATAATTTTTTGAGAAAAATTAAAGCTTAAATTGTATATTAAATCTAATAAATGCAATCTAATAATCAAATCTTTTTTAAATAAATGCAATCTAATAATTATGTGTATACTATATATAACAAATTATTAAAGCCTAAATTGTATATTAAATGTAAAGTTTTAATACATACAATATAGAGAAAACACGTCATACCAACTTCGTAGACTTGACAGGACTTACAGACTCGATAACAAAAGACCGTAACATACAATACAGAGACAAAATGTCGTATCACCACAAGCAATTGTGGATCCTTGCTGATGGGTGCACTTCGGAATGTAGCAGATATGAATGAATATAATCCCAGTGTAGGTAATTACATATCTACCACTTGGGTTATATTCATTCATATATGAATGAATATAACCCCAGTGTAGCTCTTCGATTTTCCTTGAAATTCCAGAGCTCGCTAATTACATATCTGTCAAAAAAAAATTTACACTAACAATGTGTCAAAAAAAATTAACATCATATATAAGAAGTTATTAGACAACATAAAATTAGGTAATGCTTTCATTTTCTACAAAATATTATCAATTATTTACCTTATTTCTATATCAAACATGTACACTAAAACAAATTGTCTTTAACATTGTTTTATAAAGATATGTAACTAAACATAAAGAATTGATTTAATATATTATAATATGTTTTTTAGTATTTGCTTCCGATCGTTATTAAAACAAACCCGTGTGTTCACACGGGTGTACACCTAGTAGTTTATTATTATTCCATATATAAGTTTGCAACTTTTTTGTGCATTATCACTTGTACATTATGTTTTGGGTGATTTTCAAAAAAAAGTTGATTTTTTTTTATTTTTAACCCAAAGGTTTTTACTTTTTACAATTTTAACCCTATATAATTTGTTTTTTTAACTTTAACCCAAAACTTTTCATTATTTGCAATTTTACTTCACAACTTTTGTCACTTATACTTTTCATCTTTCGCAAATTTTCGTTTTACGTAAGTTCTAGATTTTTCGAGTTAATACGACGCAACGTGCATGTGTGGTTCAACGTTTTTACCTCTATTTTTCCATGTTTGACAGGTTCGTCGCAACGCGCATATCCTAGGTCGAGTCAGTGTTGGTGGTCGATAACGGTTGTGTGGCATTAGTACTATTTGACACTGTTTTACGCCTCGCCGCACCGCGGGGTGTGCTTTGGGGGGTTTTCAAAGAAAAAATGGTTATGCATATGGTTGTCGTAACGTTGGCTTTGAGCGTTTTTAAAAAAAATTGATTTGTTTTTTTACTTTTCACCTAAAAGTATTTCATAAATTACTTTTAACTCAAAATTATTTGTTTTTTTACTTACCCAAAACTTTTTATCTTTTGCAATCTATCCTCATAACTTTTTTTACTTTCAACTTTAGTCCTTTATAGTTTTCATTTTCCGCAAATTTTTCGCTTTATGCTTGGTTCTAAATTTTGTGACTTAACAAATCGCAACGTGCGTCTTTAGTTTAACGTTTTTACGTTTCGTTCTAAATTTTGCGAGTTAACACGACGCAACGTGCGTGTGTGGGTGAACGTTTTTACATCGTCTATTTTTTCCCCGTTTGACTGGTTTAACATAACGTGCGGGTGCTAGATTGACTTAGTTATAACTAAAGAATCACCGCCGCATTGCGGCGGGTCGCAATCCTAGTTATATATAATAAATGAAAGTGATTTGAGTCACGTGTCACTTGATTAGAGCATCTATTTTTCCCTTTTCCCGCCCTACAGTACCATCCCTTTTTTTCTTTTATCCACTGCTTCATTCTTCTCCTTTACTTTTTGATTTCAAAACCCTACCTCATTATCCTCGCCACCATCTCCTCCCTTTCTCTGTGATGAATCTTTCTCCAGGCGATTCTAGGGTTTCTTTCCCAGTCGCTTCAAGATCTACGCTTTCTAAGTGATGAATCTCTGTAGATCCGACACCATATCGACTGGTATGACCGCTCGGTACCTTTCTTTTTACCATCTCTGTTATATGTTATTTGAATCGGATCTGGGTTGTGATTTTCCAGACTTGGTGGAAGATATGGGTTGCGTCTTTGTGTCTCGATATGGTGGAGGAAGATCTGGCCAGCTCGAGGTCGATGTATACTAAAGCTTCAGGTATCTTTTAAATTTTGGTTGTTTTGATCTTCCTACTGATTATTTTGTTTTTGTTTGATCTTTATTTTTACCATCTCTATTATATGTTATTTGAATCGGATCTGGGTTGTGATTTCCCAGACTTGGTGGAAGATATGGGTTGCGTCTTTGTTTCTTGAGAGGGTGGAGGAAGATCTGGCCAGATCTAGGTCGATTCATTGCACCATACGGCGGTGGAATGAAGGGTGGAAGTAAGGTTGTAGTTGAGCCACATAGACATGAAGGTGTGTTTATTGCTAAGGGGAAAGAAGATGCTCTTTGCACTAAGAATATGGTACCTGGAGAAGTTGTTTACAATGAAAAGAGGATCTCTGTTCAGGTATTAAAGTTGATGAATATTTGTATTTTTTAGGTGAATGTAATTGTTGAAATTAGTTTAATCTTTTGTGATCAGAATGAAGATGGGACAAAGGTTGAATACAGAGTATGGAATCCATTTAGATCAAAGCTTGTTGCTCCTATTCTTGGTGGAGTTGACAATATTTGGATGGTATAATCACATTTCAAGAAACATTATTAGTAAATAAAACTAACATATGATAACTTTATATTGGTTGTTCTTTTGGTTTAGAAACCTGGCTCAAAGATGCTATGGAACAACATAATCATCCTTAAAACCTTTATTGCACAATTTGATGATTTCCACTATCACGATTTACATATTGTTTGATTTACAGGACGAGGCGGAGGAAGTTTCAGCGGTGGCCACGGAGACGGAAGCGGTAGAGGGGGTAGAGGAAGGGGAGGTTTCGATGGCCGCGGAAGTTTCGGACGTGAAATAATGAAGCGTTAAATCTGGTTTGATATATTTTGAGCACTTAAATCTGGATACATGAAAGATTCAGGATGATTGACTGCTTTGTATTATGTCTTTTTTATTCAGCATATTGTTGCTGCTAGGCAACCTGCACATCTGCAATTAATAGTGTTTGGAACTCACTACTCTTCAAAGATGAAACTAAGGTATGCTTTGGTTTCCATTCTTTTTTATTTCAAGTATGATTAATCAGTAAAAACTCTTTAATATAATGTTAAAAAGTGTAGTGACTGGTTTTTTTAGAAAGAAAAAAGAAGTGTCAGCAACCAAACTAGAAAATAACTGGTTTCAAGCTGAATCCATTTTGACCCTTATCTTCACCATTTAGTAGATAGGAATTGTTTCGTAAACATATGCTCTATAATCTTAATTGATATTTCCTCTATAGCTTTTAACTTGTGTGTGCCTTTTTGGTTGATTTTTGCAAATCTCTAAAGGGGCTCTCCCCAAGATTCTGTAGAAACCATCTTACAAAGTCAATAATGAGGATGGGAATGAATATGAAGCAATGTTTATTAGATCAAGAACTGGTCGTGGTGGATGGAGAGCATTTGCATTAGAACATAAATTGGATGATGGCGATGCTTTGGTTTTCAAATTGATTGAGCTACAAGATTCAAGGTACATCATTTACCATTTTAATTTGAATCAATCAACAAGTCAATTTAAAGCCAGAGAATAGCTTTATTTTATTCTTCATCTGCTTTTTTATTGCATTTTGACCCATTTACTTTTGAACAAGCCAATTTGGTTTATATTTTATCTTTAACGGGTAAAAGGGAGGTGAGCTAAAAAGGAAATCGTTTGAAAGTCATTTGAAATATACCTTTAATGGATATACCCCGGAATGCTTTATACAAATATTTAGTTATACTTGTAAAAATATATTTCTAACTTACTTTACTATTTGTAGTTGATTTTACATTAAAATAATTACAAAATTTGAGGGCAAAGATGAGGGTTCCGTTCCGTGATCATCAGCAATATAATGGTTAGTTTCCTTTTAATTTTAAAGAGCCCAACGTTCTTTGAAATAAAATCGAACAATTTGCTGAAAAATTAACCGGGCTTTGTAATATAAGTTCATAAAAGGTATTTGAGCTCATACATTACAGAGGTGTTTTGCTTTGACCTGGTCAAGTACATCAAACGACTTAAATATTTAGCTCACTGGATCTAAATGCATAAAAACTTTCAAAAACTGGATCACCATTTTTATATTCTACTTTTAAATCATATTAATCTCTTCTTATAAAACTAATGGATAGAGAAAGCAAATAAAATGTTGCAAGTTGGCCAATCTGACTCAATACGCAAGGTGGGAATATAAGCTGGGAATATTAATCTCTTCTTATAAAATTAATGGATAGAGAAAGCAAATAAAATGTTCAAATAGTGTTTTAATCCGAGAAAAAGTGAAACCACTGTTTTGGGTTAAAACAGTGTTTTGAAACCACTATTCAGTTAAAACAGTGTTTGAAACCACTGTTGGGTTAAAACAGTGTTTTGAAACCACTCTTGGTTTAACAGTGTTTGAAACCACTGTTGGTTTAAAACAGTGTTTGAAACCACTGTTTTAACCCAACAGTGGTTTCAAAACACTGTTTTAACATCACTGTTTTAACCCAACAGTGGTTTCAAACACTGTTAAACCAAAAGTGGTTTCAAAACACTGTTTTAACCCAACAGTGGTTTCAAACACTGTTTTAACCCAAAAGTGTTTTAACTACAGTTGTTTGACTTTGGTCAAACAGTGGTTTGACTCTGGTCAAACAGACTTTTGAACCACTAAGAATCATATTTTTGCAGTCAAACAGTGGTTTGACTTTGGTCAAATAGTGGTTTGACTTTGGTCAATGTCACACCCCGATTTCCACGTGTCACCGGTGGGCCCGGTGGGGAGTATCGTGACGTCATGGTTGGCAACATAATAGTCAAACAACACAATATTATCAAGCACAGCGGAAGCAATTGAAAATATAATACAACCGAATTTATTATTGTAATATCAACTGTCACAATATTCGGAAGTTTATCCACAGAAGGATCGAACATAAAATGGAAACAATAGTTCAACAGACTTCAGGCATCTTAAGCTTGCGAGACTCTCTATTGATGCTAAGGAGACAATCCAGCCAATTACGTTTAGTACCTGCATTTAGTCTTTTTGGGAAAATACGTCAGTTTACACTGGTAAATACAATCAACTAACTCATTTTGGAAAATGATTTAAAAATTGGTTTGGATGCACATGGCATAAATGTTTTATAATTTGATTAAAATGCACCGAGGCAAGATTAATCTTTTTAACTTGGGAGAATTGTTTAATATTATAATCTTGTGAACGAATTACATGTTACTTATGCGTTCAGTAGCCCGGATCTAGTCCGGGTTAAAGATCAATAGACACACCACGTTATTGAGTTATACACTGACAGGTGTACGCCTACACCCCGTGCTCAGGTCGTGGCCAATCTCGTAAGATGATGCCAAGGATATCCGGGACATGGTCATTAACCCCCCAAAGGCTGTAAAGTAAACAAGACTGTTTAAATGAGCCGATCAAATTATTCAACTACCCACTTAATGTGGAGATTTGATGCTCGATCAAGCGGTATGCTATATACTGTAACCCAAGCCCGTATAGGGAAAATAAGTTAAAAGTATTTACCTGATGCAAAGTATAAATCACAATAAGCAAAATGCATGTAGCTTTTACTGGTTCTCCTAATCTGGAACGAAGGTTTAATATAACCTATTAGAATACTAACGGGTCTTTTATTAAGCTTAAGCTTAGACCGGCTAGTTTCAAAGATACGGTTCGTACGCACGATTAAGCGAAGACCGGATAGAATGTGATTTAGACTCGACAAGTTCAGAGTATTGTTTAATATGGGTCCTTCATGCACATTCTGGATTTTGAGATTAAACTGATAAGGTTTGACCCGTTTCGGCTAATTTATGTAAACTTGTTACATGAACCGAACCGAACGCGAAATAAGCGTAACGGGTATCCGTAAGAGCCATATACAGGTTTCCTAAGTTAATATGCTTCAAATATGTTGTGACATCAGTAGGATGTCTTTCATTATGCCCGAAATGAAATTAAACACAAACTATGCCCCGTAGGGGTAGTTTGGTCATTTTTTAAAGGTTGTAAAAGAGTTTAGATGTTTAACTGAGTTACAGGTCTGATATAAACAGCAAACATACTCAATGTGATATGTTATATCATTAGGCTAAAGCTTATATGTGAAATTTATCATTTTTAACCAAACTATGCCCCGTAGGGGTATTTTGGTAATTTCACATAAGCCGAAAAGCTCAAAACTGAGGTCTGAGTTTATCAACCTTTGCTTACTGTTAAAATATCATAATTTTCCTCATATATCAGTAGGTATCAACCCGGGTATGTCTAATATAATTTTAATACATACTATGCGTTAAAAACGCTAAATAAGGCGATTAAAGGCCATTTCCGGGTTTGATACTTAAATCTGATATTTTTATATTTCCAGAAGGCTTAAAATAATTTATTTATCATATGTGATCAGTAGAAAAAGGTTTGGAGTCGTTTAGATAAGTAAAACTCATTTTATGGCCCGTAAGGGCAAAACCGACAATTACCGGATTAAGCCTACGACTACTAGTTATGCTCAGCCTAAAACTAATTAAAAATCTTTAAAAATCCAAAAATAATATATTACATCAGTGGGTATTAAGTTTGATACCAAAAAGTAGGCTTAACTAGGCTATACGCTAATTACGCCATTTTATTAACATAAAGCATTAAATTTGCGATATTGAGCATAACTCTTAATCTACAAGTCAAACTGATGTCAAACTTTGCATACAAGTTTATATATCAGTAACTAAGGTTTCTACACTTTTACATTTTCATAAATCATGTTTTAAGGTAATAAGGGCATAACGGTCAACATATGAGCAATTAACGGAAATATGCATATTAATTGGATAACTAGTGAACCAAGGTGTGTAATCACAGAGGGTTGTTCTGACAAGTAACCTAATCCAATTTAAGCTCTGAGGCATTTCTAAAACATACCTAAACGGGTCAGAACTGAAAGTCAAAGTGAAAGTCAAACTATGTGACTTTCGGTTCCGAACCGGGTCTAAACAGGAAATAGTCGGGTTGAACATGTTTGGACATGTTCTTATACTTATTACTATGTTATAACAATGATCAAACAGGTTATATATGTTCTAGATAGCTAATTATGCATAAATGACATTTTAAGCATCCTGTTGACTTTTTAAATAAAAGTTTGACCCGACTTTTGACCTGGTTAGAGTGGTGATCAGGGGAAACCCTTTTGAGGTTTTATTACCCACATAAATACCAACTCATAACTACTTTTAATTCGAGATATGACTGAGCCATCATTGACTAATCTCGAAGTCAAACCGTAATTACGACGGTTTGACTTTTAGCTAATTAACCAAGCTAAACTCAACTAAAGAAGGACTAGTAGACTTACAAGAGTCCTATGCACGACTTAAGATCAGTTGGACCTGCTTGAGAGCTCCAGGAATGATCAAATTATGCAGATGAAGTGTGAAGAATGATTGTTGCACTACATGGCCTTTTATAGTAAAATTCTCACCACAAATCCTTGACAACAAGGTCTAGCACCCACCACAACTGATCAACACTTGTTGTCTAGTGCTTAGGGATGTCTAGGGGTCGCCCACATGTGAGAAAACCGGCTAGATGGGTCAAATTCGCGCATAACAGGCTGCTGCCTGTTTTTTCTGGTTCTGGGCGTCCCACGCGGCCCGCCTCACAATCTGCATATCCTCACGCGGGCCGCTTGGCCCTTAAATTCAGATTTTAATTTTTTATTTGTTTTGCAACTTGACCTTTGGCTTCACGAAGGGGCAACTAAGGTAATTTCTTGCATTTTGACCCCCTTATAATTACCCACAAGGGCTTTAGGACTTATACCCACTTTGTCAAGTCCCTGAACACTTTCGGTTAACCCGAAAAGTCTTAACTTTCAATGTTTACGCTTTAACCCTTCGCACACGAATTCGATCATAACTTTCTCATATGTTAACGAAACTTTACGAAATTTAGACCGTGTATTCTAGTGAGCATAATTAACCGTTGCAAAGCTTCGGGTTTGTCAAAAGGTCACTCAGAGGTATAATTTAAACATGTTGACACATTTAGCCCCTGTAGTTTGTAATCTCTCACTTTTAGCTTCGTATGATCCATGATTTATTCGTTTGAAGGTATGAGCACCATGTAGGATTAATGTACATTATATTTATTCACAGTTGACACTTAGAATACGTATATTCACATACTTTCCATGTTTGTCAACTTTAGTCCTTCTATAATATTTCTTTCACACGTTTAAACATTTGACACGTGTCTACACATTATAGGGCGTGAATTTTCGAGGTGTTACAGTCAAACAGTGGTTTGACTTTGGTCAAACAGTGGTTTGACTTTGGTCAAACAGAGTTGCAAAATTCAGTTTTCAGAAGATCATTAAACCTAACAGTTGGTTTTTGCCATGGTTTGGTTATGTTAGTTAATTCAGTTACGGTTTAGTTAATTCGGTTTAAGTATCGTGAATCTTTGCTTCTAGTTTATATATATTTGTTAATTGTTGATTAAATTGACAGGCAAGAAGATCAATACTCAGATGAAGCTTCTTCAATAGCTGGTACCTGCCTGTAATACAGGTCCAAAGTTTAGTGAAAATGTTATTTGATTAATTTTATAACATTTTACTTTTCAGAAATATTATTTTAGTAATTAGCAGTGAAAGTGAAAGTGATAATTAGGTGTATAATTAGTCACATTGCAGATTTGTCACACCCCGATATTTCCACGTATTACCGGTGGGCCCGGTGGGGGAGTATCGTGACGTGGTTGGTAACATTATAGTCAAACAACACAATATTTAATATGCACAGCGGAAGCAAAAGATAGATATATTTCAACCGAATAATATTGCAATATCAAGTATCACAAATAGTTGAAAATAATCCACAGGTGGATCAAAATAAAATGGAAACATTGTTCAACAGTTTAGACATCTAATCTTGCGAGTCTTATTGTGGACGCTAGGAGAAAGCCAGCCTAGTTCGCGTAGTACATGCACTTAACCTTTTTGGGAAAATACGTCAGTTTACACTGGTAAATACAATTAACTGACTCATTTGAAAAGGTTTAATAAAATTGATTTGAATGCACGTGGCACAAACTCTTTATAACTTGGGATAATTATTTGAATATAATCTTGTAAAAGTATTACATGTTCCTTATGCGTTCAGTAGCCCGATCCGTAGACCGGGTTAAAGATCAATAGACACACCACATTATTTATTTATGCACTGACGGGTGTACGCCTACACCCCGTGCTCAGGTCGTGGCCATCTCGTAAGATGATGCCAAGGATATCCGGGACATGGTCATTAACCCCCCAAAGGCTTTAAGCAAACAAAACATTTCAAAACGAAGCATATCAATGATTTAACCTCTATTCGATTAAAGATTCAATGCCCGACCAAGCGGTATTTTATATACCGTACCCCAAGCCCGTATAGGGAAAATAAGTTAAAAGTATTTACCTTTGCAAGTATCAATCACAAATAGCAAGTGCGTGTAGCTTTTACCGGGTCTCCTATTCTGGAACGAAGGTTTATAATAACCTTTTAGAATCCTAACGGGCCTTTAATTAAGCCTAAGCCTAGCCCGGTTAGTTTTAAAGAAAGATACGGTTCGAACGCGTGATTAAGCGAAGACCGGAATAGAATGTGATTTAGACCCGACAAGTTTGAAGACTTGTATAATAGGGTTAATCTAAACACATTCTGGATTTTGAGATAAAAACGATAAGGTTTGACCCGTTTCGGCTAGTTTATGCAAACTAGTTACATAAACCGAACCGTACGCGAATAATGCATAACGGGTACCCGAAAGAGTCACTAACAGGTTTCCTAAGTTAATATGCCTTAAATATGTTGTGATATCAGTAGGATATCTTCCATTATGCCCAAAGCGAGTTTAACCTTAATTTAAGCCCCGTAGGGGTATTTTGGTCATTTTAAAGATTATAAAAGAGATTATTTACAATTCTGAGATTCGGGTCTGAATACATCAGTAAAATAACTTATTTTAATAGGTCATATCAGTTGGGAATAAGTCTTATATGACAAAAATGGTTTCAAACATAAACTATGAGTTTAATACGCTTAAAAAGCCATTTTAAGCGATTTCCGGGTTATACAGGAAATCTGAGTTTTCTGATCAGGTTATAAAGTTCAAAATACTTCATTTATTATTTAAAATCAGTAGCAATTGGATTGTTGTCAAAATACTATGTAGAACTCATTTTCTAACCGAAAAGGGTATAATCGGTATTTACCGAATCAACGCCATAACCTTAGGTTATGAGCAGGTTAAAAATAATTAAAGATTTTAAAAAATCCCAAAATATTATATTACATCAGTGTATAAAAGGTTTGGTGTCGAAATTGGGTTTAGATAGGCTTTATGCTAATTGCGCCGCTTAATTAACAAAAAGCTTCTTAAATGCGCTATTTAGCATAACTCCTATTCTGAACCTCGAACTGATATGAAACTTTAGGGACATGTTTATAAATCAGTAACAAAGGTTATTGTCCTTTCACATATCCAAAATTCTCGTTTTATGGCCAAAAGGGCATATTGGTCAACATTAGGCAATTTAACGGAAACGTGTAAACGAATCGGATAATCAATGAACCAACCACAGAGGGTTATACCAACATGTAGCATGGTCCTAAGGAATCTCTAAGGCATTTTCAAATCATACTAAAGCGGGTCAGAACTGAAGTCAAAGCAAAAGTCAAAGTTTTGCGACTTTCGGTTCCGAACCGGGTCTAAACAGAAAATTGTCGGATCAAACAAGCTTAGACCAGTTCTTATACTTATTAACAATTTATATGAGTGATAGAATAGGTTACATGCCTTCTACATTGCTAATTACATGTTAATTCGCATATTTAAGTTTCTGTTGACTTTTTATAAACAACTTTGACCCGACATTTGATCTAGTTAGAGCGGGAATCAATGGGTGCCCTTTTAAGGGTTTAATGCCCACATAATTACCAACTTATAACTACCTTCAATTCGACTAATCACTGGACCATTAATGATTAATCACTAAGTCAAACGGTAATTACGACAGTTTGACTTTTAAGCTAAAACTAAGTAAAAACTCAATTAAGGAAGGTCAAGGGTACTTACCAAAGTCCTATGCACGACTAGGGATGACTTGGGTCTGCTTTGGAGCTCCAGAAATCTTCAAGAATGCAGATGGAAGGTGTGATCAAATTGTTGCAACATAAGGGGCCTTTTATAGTGATTTTTGTTGCTTATGATCATGCCACACAAGTCTAGCATTGTTCCCAGATCATTTACAAGTGCCCCTAAGGTCTAAAAGCATGTAGGGGTCGCCCATGGAGTGGAAAATATCTTCTAAAGTCGGTTATTGAGCTTAAACAGGCTGTTGTCCCAACTTTCTGTATCTGGGGATCGGACGCGGCCCGCGTAAGTCTCTGTTAAGGCTTACGCGGCCCGCCTGAGTCCTGCTGTCAGATTTCAAACTTTTCCATTATTGCATCCTTGGCTCTTGGTCCTTCGAAAGGGCATTCTACTTTATTTCTTGCATTATGAGCCCTTCAAATTTACCTATAAGGGCTTCAAGACTTATACCCACTTTGTTAAGTCCTTGGTCACTTTATGTTTACCCGTAAAGTCATAATTTTCAACGTTGACGCTTTAACCCCTCGTTTGCGATTTGATCATAACTTTCTCATACGATAACGAAACTTTATGAAATTTTTATCCCACATTCTAGTGAGCATAATTTACCGTTACAAAGCTTTGGGTTTGCTAAAAGGTCACTCAGTGGTATACTTTAAACATGTTGACACATTTAACCCCTGTAGTTTGTAATCTCTCACTTTCTTTCATATTTAGCTTCGTATGATCCTTGATTTATTCGTTTGAAGGTATAAACATTGTGTAGGGTTATTGTAAAGTATATTTATCCACTGTTGACATTTTGAACCCTTATATTCACATACTTTCCATGTTTGTCAACTTTAGCCCCTCTAGGGTATTCCTTCACACGTTCAAGCTTAGGACACGTGTCAATACATTATAGGACGTGAATTTTTCGAGGTGTTACATCCTCACCCCCTTAAAAGAAATCTCGACCTCGAGATTTACTGAAACAAATGAGGGTACTTTTCTTTCATTGTGGACTCTACCTCCCACGTGTACTCGGGACCTCTACGGGCATCCCATTTAACCTTTACGAGGCTTCCTTCGAAGCTTCTTAACCTGTCGATCCTCGATCGACATAGGTTTTTCAACAAACTTCAAGCTCTCTTCTATGTGCACATCTGTATGTGGTATGACTAGTGATTCATCAGCGAAGCACTTCTTCAGATTGCAGATGTGGAATACATTGTGAATACCACTGAGCTCTTCAGGTAAGTTTAACTTATAGGCAACTGATCCGACACGTTCGATGACCTCGAATGGTCCTATGTATCTCGGGCTTAACTTGCCTTTCTTACCAAATCGCATCACTCCCTTCCAGTGTGATACTTTAAGCAACACTTTGTCACCTACCTCGAAGTTAAAAGGTTTACGCTTTAAATCTGCGTAGCTTTTCTGCCTATCCCTGGCAGCTTTCAGGCGGTCACGAAACTGGACAATCTTGTCCGTCGTTTCAAAGACTATTTCCGGTCCTGTCAGTTGGACATCTCCAACTTCCGCCCAACAAACGGGCGTTCTGCACTTTCTACCGTACAAGGCCTCGAAAGGCGCGGCCTTGATGCTCGTATGATAGCTATTGTTATACGAGAACTCGATTAATGGCAGGTGGTTATCCCAACTACCACCTAAGTCGATCACACATGCACGAAGCATGTCTTCCAAAGTTTGGATAGTACGCTCACTCTGGTCGTCCATCTGAGGATGGTAAGCCGTACTAAAATTTAAGCGCGTGCCCAAAGACTGTTGGAAACTCTTCCAAAAATGTGACGTGTATCTAGTATCTCTGTCAGAGATAATAGACACAGGCACGCCATGTAGAGATACAATATTATCTACGTACAATTGGGCTAACATGTCGGAGTTATAGGTCTCCTTGATGGGCAGGAAATGTGCTGACTTAGTCAGTCTATCCACTATCACCCATATAGTGTCATTTCCTTTCCTTGTCTTTGGCAAATTGGTGATGAAATCCATTGTCACCATTTCCCACTTCCACGTGGGAAGTTCAGGCTGTTGTAGTAAACCTGACGGCTTCTGATGTTCAGCTTTGACTTGCGCACATGTCAAACATTTAGCTACATAGGCAGCTACAGACTTCTTCAAGCCTATCCACCAATAGTTTGCCTTTAGATCCTGGTACATCTTATCAGCCCCAGGATGAACGGAATATTTAGAACTATGGGCTTCCTGGAGGATAACATCCCGAAGTCCTCCATAAACTGGAACCCATATTCGTCCATTCAACCTTAGGATTCCGTCCTTCCCATAGGATAACTGTTCTTCAGTTACTCCTAGCTTTTCATTAGGGTAGTTAGCTTCCAACACAGCTTCCTTATGTGCAGCTAACAACCTTTCATTCAAACTATTCTTTATCTCAATGCTCTTGGCATTGATTCGGATGGGTTTGACCCTTTCCTTTCGACTCAAGGCATCGGCGACTACATTCGCCTTGCCAGGATGGTATCTTATCTCACAATCATAATCATTCAAAGTTTCCATCCAACGTCGTTGCCTCATGTTCAAATCCTTTTGGTTAAACAGGTGCTGGAGGCTCTTGTGATCAGAATAGATCACACACTTGATACCATATAAATAGTGCCTCCATAGCTTCAGTGCAAATACAACGGCACCCAACTCCAAGTCATGGGTGGTGTAATTCTTTTCATGCACTTTTAACTGTCGAGAAGCGTAGGCAATAACCTTGCCTTTCTGTATAAGCACACACCCCATGCCAGTGTGTGATGCGTCGCAGTAGACCACGAATTCTTCCGTACCTTCAGGCAATGTCAAAACAGGTGCATTGCTTAGCTTCTGCTTAAGGATATCAAAGGACTCTTGTTGCTTGGGTCCCCAGTTGAACTTTATATCCTTCCTAGTTAAAGAAGTCAGGGGTGCAGCAATCCTTGAAAAATTTTCAATAAAGCGTCTTTAGTATCCTGCCAATCCCAAGAAACTGCGAATTTATGTGGGCGTCTTCGGCTCTTGCCAATTCATGACAGCTTCCACCTTAGCGGGATCCACTTGGATACCACGCTCACTAACCATATGTCCAAGAAATTGGACTTCACGAAGCCAAAATTCACACTTAGAGAATTTGGCGTAGAGCTTCTCCTGCTGAAGTAGTGAAAGAATACATCGAAGGTGTTTCTCATGTTCGGCCTGATTCTTTGAATAAATCAGAATGTCGTCAATGAAGACGATAACAAATTTGTCCAAGTAGGGCTTGCAGACGCGATTCATGAGATCCATGAATGCGGCAGGTGCATTAGTGAGCCCAAAAGGCATCACTAGGAACTCGTAGTGACCATAACGAGTCCTAAATGCAGTCTTGTGTACGTCTTCATCTCTAACCTTCAGTTGGTGATAGCCTGACCTTAAGTCAATCTTAGAGAAGTAACTTGCCCCTTGAAGTTGATCGAACAGATCGTCGATCCTGGGCAATGGATACCTATTCTTGATAGTGACCTTATTAAGCTCACGGTAATCGATGCACAGACGCATCGATCCATCCTTCTTCTTGACAAATAAGATTGGTGCTCCCCAAGGAGACGAACTAGGTCTAATGAAACCCTTGGCTAGCAATTCATCTAGTTGTGCCGTCAATTCCTTCATCTCTATTGGTGCCAACCTATAAGGTGCTCTAGCAACAGGTGCTGCTCCAGGGATGATGTCAATTCTGAATTCCACTTGCCTATCTGGTGGTAACCCAGGTAGTTCTTCAGGAAAAACTTCGGGGTATTCAGAAATGACGGGGATATCCTCAATCTTGGGTTTCGGCTCATCAATAGTCACTTGTGCCATGTAGATGACACAACCCTTCTTCAAACACCTAGAGGCCTTGAGCATAGTCACTTGCTCAGGCAGTCCATACTGGGTATCTCCCTGAATGGTAAGTGATTCACCAGACGGAGTCTTGATCACCACTTGCTTCTTATTGCAGACAATCTGGGCCTGGTTATGAGATAACCAGTCCATACCCAAAACTATGTCGAAACCGGCTAACTTCAAAGGTAGCAGGGACAAAGGAAAAGAGTGGTTCTTAATGGATATAAAACATCCATCTAATATGGTTGAGGCGGTTTCTAAGGTGCCATCTGCTAATTCCACCTCATACTTCACACTTAAGGTTTTAACAGGTAAATTCAGCAATTTGCAAAACTTATTATCTACAAATGATTTATCAGCTCCTGAATCAAAAAGTACTCTTGCATAGACATCATTTATGAGGAAGGTACCTGTGATCACATTGTCGTCCTGCACAGCTTCCTTTGCATCCATCCTGAAGACCCTAGCATTGGTCTTCTTTCCTTCATCAGCTTTCTTTGCATATTTTGGGCAATTTGTCTTAATGTGCCCTTTTTCGTTGCAACTGTAGCACGTTGCGTCCTTCAGCTTCTTGCACTCTAGGGTTTTATGTTCCGGAGATTTGCAAATCCCACATGGCCTCGGCTGAGATTGGGATTTTGTGTCAAGCCTGCACCTCCCAAAGTGGTGCTTCTGACAAATCTTACACTTGGGCTTATCTCCAGATTGATGCCCATCCTTCTTAGAACCTGACCCCTTCTTGTGGTCATTGTTTCCCTTGTGCTTCTTATCTGACCGTCGTGAATTGTCATCTTCACGCTTTCTTTTCTCGACATCTGCGTTCCTCAGCGATCTCTGTCTGACCGCGTCCAGTGTGAGGGACAAAGATATATCAGCTACAGATCTGAAAGTAGCTGGCCGAGAGGCTTTTACACTTGCCTTGATCTCTGGGGCTAAGCCCCCAATGAAACGAGCTATTCTTTTGGGTTCCGGGGTCACCAGGTAAGGAACCAATCTTGACATTGTATTAAAGCTCGTAAGGTAAGCTTGGCAATCCAGATTCTTCATAACCAATGACAGAAAATCCGACTCAATCTTTTCAACCTCATGCTGAGGGCAGTAGTTTTCCCTGATGAGGGCAACTAATTGTTCCCATGTCATATTGTACAATGGAATCTTCCCAGTAGCTTGAATCAACGATCTCCACCAGGCTAAGGCTTCACCTTTGAACGATTGAGACACAAACTTCACCACATCCTTTTCAACGCACCCGCTGATATCAACCACGGTGTCCATCTCATCCAACCACGTCATGCAGTCTATAGCTCCTTTCTCCCCAGTGAAATCCCTGGGTTTGCATGAAACAAAATACTTGTAGGAACAACCCTTATCACGGGGTCCTTGATTCATTACGATCCTTTGAGATAGGACACTTTGCTGATTTGAGGATTGACGATTGTCATCGTTTTTCTTTGGCTCGTCTTTCTTAGAGGGTGGTGGCTTGCTGTGAGCCTCAGAATGAGTCTTAGGCTTGGAATGCGGTGCGGATAGGGTCCTGCTCCGAGTCCCGCTATATTCCTGATACTGCCGCTCTATGGCTTTCGTAACAGCGTTGTCTATTAACGCTTGCAGTTCAGCACCCGCTATATTAATTCGGGCATCATCCAGATTCCCCCGTGGATGACTGTTGATCTCATCCGAGTCAGCCATTGTATCTTGAACTGTTACATAAAATGTTGACAATAATTTATTTGGGAGTTTATTATAGAATTGACTTTTAGGGCAATTCATTAACCATGGTAAACATAGACCATATTTGGTTAATTTGTTACTCACATTTATTTAGGATTTTTTTATTATAATTTATCCTAATTATCAAATAATAACAGTATTATTAGCACCAAAGGCCTAGTCACAGGGACATTTTTAAATTATAAGCCATGATTTCAGAGAATCAAGGCATGTAGGTTTGAACATAGTTCTTTACCTTTTTCTGACAGGGAGTCGTAGACTACTACTGTCTTTTGTCTTATATTACAATGAGTATGGCCCGTAGGCACTATATTACCAATGTATGGTCAACATATGATCATCATAATTGATGATTTAAACCCATGATTTATAGATCATTAAGTTAGGTTAGGAATCTTTTAAAGAATCCTTATATAAGAATGACGTGTGTGATTTTTAACGAATCACGTCTGCCAGGAGCGCTAACATGTTTTCAGATGTTAACAGGGATCCGAATCTTTTAAACAGGTCTTACCATCTTGGCCAAGTCTTATAATGACATGCAGGCTAGGTTATACCTTTAAGATTCTTAGTTAATATTTAACTAGGCATATTATTTTTAAAAGGAATGATTTTGATTTATTTATTTCACGTATATTATTTTTATGCATATAATGGCAAAAATGAAATTTATAAACTTAACATTCCATTAATTTTTTTTAAGGATTACACATTGCCCTAAACGGGACTTTTAACAGAAATAATTTGCCCTCGCAGGGGCTAAACGTGATAATACCAGTCCACGCGGGGACCAAATATTAGAATAGATGTCCACGCAGGGACTAAAAAGACAAGTCCACGCAGGGACTAATTACACAGATAAATGTCCACGCAGGGACTTGATCGAAATAGGAAATACAACAATACATATAGGGATTTAATGATCCCTCTTCTTCTTCCCCTTTAGCAAGCTCGCAAGGCCCTTGAGGAAACCCCTGTTGTTCCTACGTTCCTCTTGGAACTTATGTTCCACCCGACTAAGTCTTTGGAGGATTTCCTCCTGTTCTGGTGGGGAAAATCGTGGTGGCTGTGGCTGGTGCTGCAACGGAGGTTGAGCAGGTACTTGGTATCCATGAGTTGGGTATCCAACTCCCCAAGGAGCTCCATATGGTCCTTCTGGGTGGAGGGCATTGTAGTTTGCCGCCACAAGGTACGGGTCGGCCTCAGCATAATTATAGTTTGTGTGAGCCGGCTGCTCAAACGGATTGTACCTCGTTGAACCTGTATATGCAGGAATCGGGTTATTAAAACCCATCGGTGGTGGCTATGGTGCAACTGGGTTTGAAGGCCCACCCATTTGCGGGTCTTCATGTAGTGGCGGATAGTGACTGCCACTTGAGTGATGAGGGGTGCTGAAGTGAAAATCCCCTCCACGTGCGGATATCCGCGCACCTGTCCTCCTTCGCCTCGGTGGTTCCGGAGGTGCTTGATTAACTGGCGGCGGTGGAGGCGGTGGCGTGAGTGCCACGAATCGCGAATCCCCGGAGGGATCCTGCTGCTGCTGGTGGGGCGATGAATGGTGAGAAGGTGTGAAGTACCATTCATGCTGGTTAAACCTTGCCTGAAAACTGTCCGGACCACCGTAGGGTGATCCGTGAAAGGATGAACCATCAGAGACTTCGATAGGATGGTTGGGGGTCCCGGTTGCAGGCTCCATAGGGTCGGTGTCCTCATCCATATCCATGGCGTTATCTCCGGAAAAGTGATCCTCCGGTCCCAATGGGTTAAAACCCACTGGTTCTTGAATATAGTTTGCCAGGTTAAACCGGCCCTGAAAAACAGGAGTGGGTTGCCAAAGGAATTGTGCGAAAGGGATCGCTGGAGAGGTATATATGAAGGTTGTGGGTTATCGGGCTCATTTTCTGACTGTGGCCCATAGGAGTTACGATAGGGAGGCATTGAACTGTGTGAAACAGACCGTCTAGCGGGCTCCGTATAGGTCCTCCAGGCTCCTTGCGGATCGGCACTCATTGTAGTGGAAGGAGTTCGCCTGTGAGAAGGCCCGACCTCGTGATCGTTGGGGGCGGTGATCGGCCCCTTGCCTCTTCCTCCTCTTCTAAATCTTGGCGGCATATTTCCTGTTAACAATAAAAGATACAACAAGAAATATAAAGGACAAAGTTACAATTAAAAACAAATTTGGATTTGTCCTAAGTTCTTTGCCTAGATTCGAAAATTTAAGAATGTGCAATTGTGTCATTGAGATTAAACACAAAAGGCTATAGTGTTTAATTCACTCAATGTTGGCTCTGATACCAACCTGTCACACCCCGATATTTCCACGTATTACCGGTGGGCCCGGTGGGGGAGTATCGTGATGTGGTTGGTAACATTATAGTCAAACAACACAATATTTAATATGCACAGCGGAAGCAAAAGATAGATATATTTCAACCGAATAATATTGCAATATCAAGTATCACAAATAGTTGAAAATAATCCATAGGTGGATCAAAATAAAATGGAAACATTGTTCAACAGTTTTGACATCCAAGCTTGCGAGACTTATTGTGGACGCTAGGAGAAAGCCAGCCTAGTTCACGTAGTACCTGCACTTAACATTTTTGGGAAAATACGTCAGTTTACACTGGTAAATACAATTAACTGACTCATTTGAAAAGGTTTAATAAAATTGATTTGAATGCACGTGGCACAAACTCTTTATAACTTGGGATAATTATTTGAATATAATCTTGTAAAAGTATTACATGTTCCTTATGCGTTCAGTAGCCCGATCCGTAGACCGGGTTAAAGATCAATAGACACACCACATTATTTATTTATGCACTGACGGGTGTACGCCTACACCCCGTGCTCAGGTCGTGGCCATCTCGTAAGATGATGCCAAGGATATCCGGGACATGGTCATTAACCCCCCAAAGGCTTTAAGCAAACAAAACATTTCAAAACGAATCATATCAATGATTTAACCTCTACTCGATTAAGGATTCAATGCCCGACCAAGCGATATTTTATACACCATACCCCAAGCCCGTATAGGGAAAATAAGTTAAAAGTATTTACCTTTGCAAGTATCAATCACAAATAGCAAGTGCGTGTAGCTTTTACCGGGTCTCCTATTCTGGAACGAAGGTTTATAATAACCTATTAGAATCCTAACGGGTCTTTAATTAAGCCTAAGCCTAGACCGGTTAGTTTTAAAGAAAGATACGGTTCGAACGCGTGATTAAGCGAAGACCGGAATAGAATGTGATTTAGACCCGACAAGTTTGAAGACTTGTATAATATGGGTAATCTAAACACATTCTGGATTTTGAGATAAAAACGATAAGGTTTGACCCGTTTCGGCTAGTTTATGCAAACTAGTTACATAAACCGAACCGTACGCGAATAATGCATAACGGGTACCCGAAAGAGTCACTAACAGGTTTCCTAAGTTAATATGCCTTAAATATGTTATGATATCAGTAGAATATCTTCCATTATGCCCAAAGCGAGTTTAACCTTAATTTAAGCCCCGTAGGGGTATTTTGGTCATTTTAAAGATTATAAAAGAGATTATTTACAATTCTGAGATTCGGGTCTGAATACATCAGTAAAATAACTTATTTTAATAGGTCATATCAGTTGGGAATAAGTCTTATATGACAAAAATGGTTTCAAACATAAACTATGAGTTTAATACGCTTAAAAAGCCATTTTTAAGCGATTTCCGGGTTATACAGGAAATCTGAGTTTTCTGATCAGGTTATAAAGTTCAAAATACTTCATTTATTATTTAAAATAAGTAGCAATTGGATTGGTGTCAAAATACTATGTAGAACTCATTTTATAACCGAAAAGGGTATAATCGGTATTTACCGAATCAACGCCATAACCTTAGGTTATGAGCAGGTTAAAAATAATTAAAGATTTTCAAAAATCCCAAAATATTATATTACATCAGTGTGTAAAAGGTTTGGTGTCGAAATTGGGTTTAGATAGGCTTTATGCTAATTGCGCCGCTTAATTAACAAAAAGCTTCTTAAATGCGCTATTTAGCATAACTCCTATTCTGAACCTCGAACTGATATGAAACTTTAGGGACATGTTTATAAATCAGTAACAAAGGTTATTGTCCTTTCACATATCCAAAATTCTCGTTTTATGGCCAAAAGGGCATATTGGTCAACATTAGGCAATTTAACGGAAACGTGTAAACGAATCGGATAATCAATGAACCAACCACAGAGGGTTATACCAACATGTAGCCTGGTCCTAAGGAAGCTCTAAGGCATTTTCAAATCATACTAAATCGGGTCAGAACTGAAGTCAAAGCAAAAGTCAAAGTTTTGCGACTTTCGGTTCCGAACCGGGTCTAAACAGAAAATTGTCGGATCAAACAAGCTTAGACCAGTTCTTATACTTATTAACAATTTATATGAGTGATAGAATAGGTTACATGCCTTCTACATTGCTAATTACATGTTAATTCGCATATTTAAGTTTCTGTTGACTTTTTATAAACAACTTTGACCCGACATTTGATCTAGTTAGAGCGGGAATCAATGGGTGCCCTTTTAAGGGTTTAATGCCCACATAATTACCAACTTATAACTACTTTCAATTCGACTAATCACTGGACCATTAATGATTAATCGCTAAGTCAAACGGTAATTACGACGGTTTGACTTTTAAGCTAAAACTAAGTAAAAACTCAATTAAGGAAGGTCAAGGGTACTTACCAAAGTCCTATGCACGACTAGGGATGACTTGGGTCTGCTTTGGAGCTCCAGAAGTCTTCAAGAATGCAGATGGAAGGTGTGATCAAATTGTTGCAACATAAGGGGCCTTTTATAGTGATTTTTGTTGCTTATGATCATGCCACACAAGTCTAGCATTGTTCCCAGATCATTTACAAGTGCCCCTAAGGTCTAAAAGCATGTAGGGGTCGCCCATGGAGTGGAAAATATCTTCTAAAGTCGGTTATTGAGCTTAAACAGGCTGCTGTCCCAACTTTCTGTATCTGGGGATCGGACGCGGCCCGCGTAAGTCTCTGTTAAGGCTTACGCGGCCCGCCTGAGTCCTGCTGTCAGATTTCAAACTTTTCCATTATTGCATCCTTGGCTCTTGGTCCTTCGAAAGGGCATTCCACTTTATTTCTTGCATTATGAGCCCTTCAAATTTACCTATAAGGGTTTCAAGACTTATACCCACTTTGTTAAGTCCTTGGTCACTTTATGTTTACCCGTAAAGTCATAATTTTCAACGTTGACGCTTTAACCCCTCGTTTGCGAATTTGATCATAACTTTCTCATACGATAACAAAACTTTATGAAATTTTTATCCCACATTCTAGTGAGCATAATTTACCGTTACAAAGCTTTGGGTTTGCTAAAAGGTCACTCAGAGGTATACTTTAAACATGTTGACACATTTAACCCCTGTAGTTTGTAATCTCTCACTTTCTTTCATATTTAGCTTCGTATGATCCATGATTTATTCGTTTGAAGGTATAAACATTGTGTAGGGTTATTGTAAAGTATATTTATCCATTGTTGAGATTTTGAACCCTTATATTCACATACTTTCCATGTTTGTCAACTTTAGCCCCTCTAGGGTATTCCTTCACACGTTCAAGCTTAGGACACGTGTCAATACATTATAGGACGTGAATTTTTCGAGGTGTTACAAGATTATTATCTACATGTTTGTTTTCCTTTTTAGCATTTGTGTGCCAATAGTTGTCGTGTCGTGGTGTCCCGTCGCGTCGCGTCGTATAGGGTGTCCGTGACTTGCGTGTTGGCGCGTTGGTATCGAATATCTGTTGCCTGTTTTGTTGAAGAGTGGTGTATTTATGCTTTTTAGCTGGTATACACTGCTGCGATAAATCTCAATTTAGCTTTTGAGTTGGTATCAATTACACGATTGTTAAACTGATAAATTTATGTGTTTGATATCGTCTCAATGTTTGGTAAACTTGACTCAAAGGCATGATTTATTTGATGCAGGTATTATGGTTGCTAACCTTATTGCTGAGGTGGGGTAAAAGTGTGCTTCAACATGCTTTAAAGTGTTTCTCATTCTAATTCACATTGCAGACCGATAAGGGTCAGTTTCATTGTGACGATTGCGGCATATGCAGGTTAGTGTGATTTTCATATTTGACTTCTGATTGTCATTGGGGTTTGTTATCTGTTTATGCTGTTCAATTCTCAGGATCTTGCTATTCTGTAAAATTGCGTAATAATCATTTATTTGTTGAAAATTCTATGCACCATCACTGTCCTATATGTTATGAGGTTCTTTTCCTTTTCATTTCCCATTTTACATTTGTTTGTAAGTTGTAACCACTCATTGCGTTTTGAACGAACATTTGAAGTTATAATATATCAACCACTGCATTTACAGTACCTATTCGACTCACTGAAAGACACTACTGTCATGAAATGTGGACACACAATGCACTCTGAATGTTGTAACGAGATGATAAGCCGCAATAAGTAAGTATTTCCGTGATTCTTTGGTTCATGTATTTATCTTTTGGATCCATTTATCTTTTGGATCCTTTGGTTATTGAGCCCGGGAAGCAATCCCGGGTAAAAATCTAGTATCTTATAAATAACCCATATCAAAAACTTTGAGTTAGAACATTCAAATCCCCCCTAATTTAGCCCTAACTCGTAAAGATTACCCGCGCTACGCTGCGGGGTTTCGGTCGAGATTTTTTTTGGTTCAGTATAGCAACCGATAGAAATATGCTCAAAAAAGAATATTGAAACATGTTTTATATCGACCGAAAACCAAAGAAATTTAAATTGGACAGCGGGACGAATTGATTTCGAATGAATTGTAAATGGAAACGTAAACGTTATCTTAAATTTAACTTTAATGAAAAAGAAACCTAAAACTAAAACATTGAACATAAAGAAAAGTAAATATATAAAATAATAAAGTCTAGAAAAAAAACTTAAAACAAAAAAGCGAATAGGATGAAAGCACTATTTACACAACTTGCTAATTGTAATTTACGTCAAAACGTAGACCAACTGAAACATACATGACTCCAATTTAGGAAAATTAGTGTTTTTTAAGTTAAATAAATGGTGCAGCGCGTTGTGGCGGCATCGAAACGTAAAATGACTCACCCATAGTATCTTATAAATAACCCATATCAAAAACTTTGGGTTAGAACATTCAAATCCCCCCCCCCCAATTTAGCCCTATCTCATAAAGATTACCGAGCTACGCTGCGGGGTTTCGGTCGAGATTTTTTTTGGTTCAGTATAGCAACCGATAGAAATATGCTCAAAAAAGAATATTGAAACATGTTTTACATCGACCGAAAACCAAAGAAATTTAAATTGGACAGCGGGACGAACTGATTTCAAATGAATTGTAAATGGAAACGTAAACGTTATCTTAAATTTAACTTTAATGAAAAAGAAACCTAAAACTAAAACATTGAACATAAAGAAAAGTAAATATATAAAATAATAAAGTCTAGAAAAAAAACTTAAAACAAAAAAGCGAATAGGATAAAAGCACTATTTACACAACTTGCTAATTGTAATTTACGTCAAAACGTAGACCAGCTGAAACATACATGACTCGAATTTAGGAAAATTAGTGTTTTTTAAGTTAAATAAATGGTGCAGCGCGTTGTGGCGGCATCGAAACGTAAAATGTAACACCCCGTGTTTCTGAAGTCAAAGTCAAAGTCAAGATTAAAGTCAAAGTAAGACAAGATTGCTAATTGCGATCTGTCTCTTCTAACTCAATTCCTGTTTTGACTTCTTTGACTTGTAATTAGTCTATTTTATTTTCGCTTTAGTTGTATTATGTGGAGTAAGTGTCAATAATCACAATAATCGACGTGTGTTAATCGCTATTTAATCGACGTACGACTGTAAACTATAGGAAGTAACAATGCGATAAAGCCAACTAAACGCTAATCAATCTAGCTTAATCAACATCGAATCGCAATCGCACTCGCAACTCGAATTACGCTTTTTGATTAATTGATATACGTGTGTGTGTGCCTTATGTGTTACTTGTGCATGTTTAAATTATGTTATGTGTGGTAATCAATCGAATCGCAATCGAACTCAATCGCAATCGAAAAGGTATGATAATTAGTGGAGAAGGGATAGTGCAAGATATGAGTAGTTGGGATTAAAAGTAATTTGACTAGGAAAAATCTATCGCATCGCAACGCTCGTAATCGAAGTCGAAATGGCAAAACTCGTCGCACCGAACACTCGAACCAGGCGACCAATCGATCGGGCAACCAGCCGATCGACCAGCCGACCGTTCGGACTGCCGTCCGATCGGATAGGCCAACCGATCGAGCTGCCTGACCGATCGGCCAGCCCTTTCCTCTTTGGGTAACTCTATAAATACCCCCGTCACTTTCATTCTTTCTACTTTTGGAAACTCTCTGACCGATCAGCTCGTGCTCCTCACCTTTTCTTCGATTTCTCTCAATTCCGGTAAGATCTCACCCTAAATCTTGTACTTTCTTGATCTACATGCACTCCTACACCTTTCTATCTTTTAAATCTTAACTTTTAACCGTGAAATCACCAAGATTCAAGGTGTTCTAGGATGACGTCATCATGTGTTCTTGAAGAACTTCATGCTTTGACCTCAATCCACCAAGAACAACTTGGATCTAACCGATTTCCACACAGACTAACAAAGATCTTTCATAGATCTAAACATATTCACAATAAGAAGGATTGAAAGATGGTTTTCTAACTTTCTTTCAACTCTTTTACACTCAACGCACTCAAAACCGATAGGATCGGAACTTGTGCCGACTTACTACTCATTCTTGTGGTTGTGTTGGGTCAAGATCTGGATTCTACCTACGAGGCTACCGATTTCGGGTTAACCAAGAACAATCGTCTGGAACCAATGGACCGACCGAGCTTGGGTGATTCCTGTTCAGTCGAGTCACTAAAGCTAAGGACGAAGTTCTGTTGGTTAGCACGTTATCAAAACGCCTCGATAAAACGACAAATAATCAAAACAGCCAAGTGTGAGACGAACAGGACGACCAGGACGAGGTGCCGTCCGATCGGCCTATTGACCGAACGGACAGCCACCCGATCGACCGGCCAGCCGAACGACTTGCACCTTGGGACCCACACTTAACCAATTTGGTAATCTAAGAAGTCTGAGTGTTGAACGAGTTGCTGTCCGATCGGACTACCATCCGATCGAACTGCCAACCGTACCATGAGACATTTGAACCTCCACACTTAAACAATTTTCAACATGTTCAATGCACTAGGAATGCCACCCGATCGAACTGCTGTTCAATCGAGTGACAACCAACTATGAACTTGTGCGAGCTGAAGTGCTCAGCCGATCGGGTTGCCGGCCGAACGAACGACCGTCCGATCGACCGACCTGAAAGGTAGAGATACTTCTACGTTTTCAAATGCTACAACAAAAACTTCAAAAGTCAAGCCATCATACACAAACACATCCTTCTCAAAGGAAGAAACAATCCACTCGAATAGTCATCCGACCGGACTACTGTCCGAACGGACGACCAACCGCACCGCTGGTTGTCCGATCGGACCACCATCCGAACGGACTGCTGTCCGAACCACTTGTACTTTGTATCTTTTTGCGCGTCACTTATCGTTATGCTATCGAACTATTCAGGCTAACCTTACTCTCAAGCGCTCCCTTCAATCCATCAACCGTTGTGAGTATACTCGATCCCTTTTTGCTTTATGCACTTTTGGGTGTTACATACGTTACTTATTCTAAATCACATCGAACACACTACGCAATACTTTAAACGCTAACCGTTACCGCATGTTATACGTGACTTAATGAATGCTTGTTTGTTATGTTTACACATGGAATGTTGTCTACCTGCCTTAGCAACGATAGTACTATTAGTTTGGACTCAACACCCGTTCACTCGAGGGTTGTTAAGGACAATTATTTGCATGGATTACAGTGGTGATCATGTATTACGAACTGCCTTGGGCAGTCAACCCGCAATCATTGGTATCGATAGGTCTATGTCGATAACTAACATGCCTCATTTCACTCTGTGTACGTGCTGGTTATGCGTAACACTTTCGAACTCTATATGCTATATCAAACTTGTATGCTCACCCTTACACTATGTGTATTGACTTTATTTTAACGTATGTGACAGGTGCTTAGGATGCTTATCTGCTAGGAAATCGAGGCTAGAATAAGATCTTAGAGACCAACAAATAGTTGTCTGTACAAATGAAATTTGAGTTGTCGGAACAAAACTATTTGCCCAGATTTTGTCTTTAATAATTTGTTTATCTTTTAAGACATGGTATTGGACATGTTATTTTAAATTAACTGGTAATGATAATTGTTATGAAAATTTCTGGACAATCTGTTTCGCTCAGTGCCATGCCCCGATGTTTCCGCCATCGGTTGGGGTGTGACATAAAATGACTCGGATTTATATCGTCTAATGAAAACGTATTATATTTGACCCGACTCGTTTTTGAAAAAAAAAATTATGTCAGAACGTAGACCAACTAAAAACATACACACAAATAATCACGAAAACGTACTATCTTTGACCCAACTCATTTTCGAGGAAAATTAAAATTTACGTTAAAACGTAGACCAATTTGAATTTATACTGGCACACACATAAAAACAAACACGTAAAACTCAATTACAAAGCCTTAAAAATGTTAAGTGATTGTAAGTGTCATTGCTAAAAGCTATAAGGTAACACTATAAAAAAAAAAAAAAAAAAAAAAAAGGAAAAGACAAAAGGGAAAAAAAGTCAAAAAGCAAGAAAAATAAAATAAAACACTCTTCATCAAAGTTTGTAATTGTTATATAGATAATATTACGGTTACTGTTTCTAAACAAATTTTAGATCGGTTGATATAAGGTACTGACATGTAGGGGTGTGCATGGTTTGGTTCGATTCGGTTTTTGGGCAAAACCGAAACCGAAATGTCGGTTTTCGGTTTTTTTAAACCGTTCGGTTTCGGTTTTTTCAGTTTTATCACCGGTTCGGTTATTTCGATTTTTGAAACAAAATTACGTAAGATTCAAAAATAAAAAGTATACTTTAAAATTTAAGAATCTTTCTTATATGTTTACATATATGTTATTATATTTAATTTTTTTAATTAATAACGTTCACATAAACCTAACCTTATAATCTATTTTTATGTTTCTCCAAAGTTCTTTTAAGAAAGTTTCTTTTAAGAAAGTTTCTTTTATAATAATTTGAAGATTATGTAATTTATATATTAAATTTTGTTATTTGTTGTAAGCAATAAATAAATCATCTCAATTATAAATAAACATGTTAATGTTTTTTTTAATAAATACTTAATATTCAATAATAAAGTTAATAATTTCTAATAGTACGTGTTAAACACTTAAACCTGAACATAAAATATATGTTTTTTTTCGTTTCGTTTCGGTTCGTTTTTTTTTTCGGTCATTGAAAATAGTTATCCGAAAACGAACCGAAATTTTCGCTTATTAAAAATCCGAAAACCGAACCGTCGGTTTTGTTTCGGTTCGGTTTTGTCGGTTATTTCGGTTACGGTTCGGTTATTTCGATTTTCTGTTCACTCCTAGTGACATGTAAAAGAAAAGCGGTTTGAGATTAGGAAACCGTTAGTGAAACCAATCCCAAATTGATCCTATTTGGTAAAATGGTTTTGAGAATATATCCATTAAAATCGGTTAAAACCAAACCAGACTGATCGAAAACAAGTTTTAAACTGTAAGAGTTTATTTCTACTAAAAACTGTTTCAAATCGGACCGGTTTAGGCCGATCTGGTTTAGGCTTCCTTTGACCAAATCCGAACCAGTTACTTATGTGCTTTTGTTTGTAGTTTCCTCAACTCATTTTGGGCTTGAGATTGAAATAGTTAGGGGTTTTTGAAGCAACCATTTAGAAATGGACACACATGGGACAATATTCATGTTCAAACGAATGAAATCAGTTTGGAGTTAACTATTTAAATAATGAGTTACTAGGTTAGAATCCTATGTAATACACATGTCAGGTTGAATAAATTTAATTTTATATAGCAAATAATAAAAGAATATATCTTTAAAACCTCGTTTATTACGCAGGTTAAATAAATGTAAATTTATATACCAAATAATAAAACAATATATCTTTAAAAATCTCGTCTATTATATGGGTTGAATAAATGTAATTTTATATATTAAATAATAAAAAAGTTACATCTTTAAGAACCCCATGTAATGTATGGTGTATTGTATGGGTTAAGAAAATTTAATTTTATATATTAAATAATGAAAAAAGTTACATTTTTAAGAACCTTATTATTGTATGGGTTGAGCACATGTAATTTTATATACAACTCATTGAGCATTCACATCCATTCAACCAAATGGTGTGAGTGAGGTTTTTAAAATATATAGAGCATAAAAAGTGGTTGTGAGTGGAGGAGAGAGAAAATGTTACTGTTCATCTGTATATTTGAGGGGACATTGTTCACCCTCTATATTTTTTTTAATATATTTTGAAAGTGATTGTGAGTGAAGGAGAGAGAAAAAGTAATGATAAAGGTATAAAAAATAGGGTTGTTTTATTTCCACATCCCCTATAATCTTATTTTCACATCCCTATATCTATACGGGCCGTATAAAATGATACGGGCCGTATAGAATGTTTATGCACAGAATTTTATGCGGTGGAATGTTTTTTTTGTTTTTATATGTATACGGGACGTATAGGTATATACTGGCCGTATACATATTTGCATAATTTGGTTTCGAAGGTTTGCCAAGTGTGTTTAGTTTTGAAATATGTATACGGGCCGTATAACATTATACGGCCCGTATAGCCCGTATAGAAAAGTTAACTTTTTTGTTACAATCAGGAAACCGTTTAATAATTTTTTGTATTTAAAATAATGTTGTATATATCGGATTATGTTACGAGTTTGTAGTTAAACGTATTTATTATGTTTAATAAGTTTCCTCTTTGTAAAACGATAAATATGTATAGAAAAGTTAATTTTTTGTTGCAATCGGGAAACCGTTTAATAAGTTTTATAAATTTTAAAATAGTATTGTATATATCGGATTATGTTACGAGTTTGTAGTTAAACGTATTTATTATGTTTAATAA
The DNA here is from genome assembly GCA_030545235.1 of Helianthus tuberosus. Taxonomy (NCBI): domain Eukaryota; kingdom Viridiplantae; phylum Streptophyta; class Magnoliopsida; order Asterales; family Asteraceae; genus Helianthus; species Helianthus tuberosus. The sequence goes on from CM060427.1 coordinate 19,001,732, forward strand.
GTTTTCTATTTGTAAAACGATAAATATGTATAGAAAAGTTAATTTTTGTTGCAATCGGGAAACCATTTAATAAGTTTTATAAATTTTAAAATAGTATTGTATATATCGGATTATGTTACGAGTTTTTAGTTAAACGTATTTATTGTGTTTAGTAAGTTTCCACTATGTAAAACGATAAATATGTGATATGATTATGATAAACTATGAAAACAATTATTAAACAAACAACATAACATCTAAACAAAAGATTAATATTTATAATGTTTTACATCTAAAAAAAAGATAAACTTTTACAAAGTTTCAAACGTAAAATAACAAAAAAAAATAATAATAATACAATAAGCAGCTACGGCGGTGGTGGTGGTGGTGCAGCGCCAACTCGTGGAGGTAGGGGCGCGGCAGAATGCATAGCCACAATCGCTTCGACCATCCACTGTACATCATCTCTCACTGCAGCAAAATCCCCTCTGACTGCAGCTAAATCCCCTCTGACTGCAGCTAAATCCCCTCTGACTGCAGCTACAGCCGACTCGACCTGAACGAGTCTCTCCTCCACCCCCGGTGGAGGCATCACACGCTGTCTCACGTTGCGTCGAACGTACGGGCGATCACCCCGTAACTCCTCCTCAACTACCTGTGATCGATCGGCAGTATGAGCGACCCCCTCTCCGTCGCCTCCCTCTCTGTCGCCTTCCTCTCCCACGCCCTCGCCCTCGTCTCCCCCTCCCTCGTCTCCCTCCTCATCACCACCCTCTCCACGGGGTCCCTCACCCACACCATAAGCCCAAACCAGCTGCCCTCCCTCGACCTCGCGAGCCAAAACCATCGATAGGGCTGTGTCCCTCCCAACCCTGTCAAGCTGGTGTGTCTGCGTCATATCCCTTGCCACCTGCGGGGTCAGGAGGCGCAAGTAACCCTTCGCCAGACGAGTGACGAAGGCCCCACAGCTGATGTGGGAAGAGGTACGCTTAAAAGCGTACTCGGCGAGATATGCGGCCAACTTGTACGCCAAGTTGGCCCTCCTGCCGGTAAGTAAGTCGTGCAAGAAGAATAGGTCACTTTGGGTGACCCATTCCCTGCTATCATGACGACCGGCGATCGTCACAGCGATACACCGATGTAGGTATCGGTGTAACGGGTCGTAAAGATCAGTCGCCCGTGCCTTCGGGGATCGCTGTCTCGGTTTCGTGAACTCCCCGAACCCATAGTCTTCCAATACGGCCACAACACGTCAGTGGACGTGCTGACTGGCGCATCAAAAAATGCGCGTGACCTTGAGTCATCCTGTGAGTACAGACCCAAGGCAACAGCGAACTGAGGAAGTGTGTCGTCAAAAAATAGTAAAAGTTACGGCGTCTGTCGTCAAAAAATGCTGAAAACCCCCACCCCGGGTGTCCGTAAATGTAAAGGTAGATAAAAACTCTAAAGTAATCTCCCTGTGGGCCCGCTCTACGGCGGCATCAAATAAGCGGTCCCACGGGGAGTTAGCTGGCATGAGCTCCCGGACTCGACCAATCGCTACAATATCTGTCAAAAACTGAAAATCTATGGTCCGAGGCGCATCCAGCACCATCTCCCGTAATTTGCCCAAAATCCTATAGGCAACCGTACCTCGGGGGATATCTCTAACAAACTGCCCCGTCTCAGTAAAATCGGGCACAATCTCCTCCTCCTGTCCACGTCCACGTCCACGTCCCCGTACGCGTCCACGTCCACGGTCCCGACCCTGACCCTGACCTCGACCTCTACGGGCCGCAGCAGCTGCTGATGACTCAGCCATATCGTCTGTAATAAATAACAATTACAACTTAGCAATCACTATACGATTATCGTTAACGTATTATACGAATACTGTTCTTGTATACGAACGTACTGTACATATGATATACGCTCGTACAATGTTTGAAGATTCAACAAGGATACGACCGTATACATTATATACGAGCGTATAATGTTTGAATATTCAAACGTTATACGACCGTATATAAATATACGAGCGTATATTGTTTGAATATTCAAACATTATACGAGCGTATATAATGTATACGATCGTATAACCTTTGAATATTCAAGTGTATACGATCGTATAAATTGTATACGATCGTATATTTTTTGAATATTCAAACACTATACGATCGTATACAATTTATACGACCGTATAGACATAATAATCATTTACAATTTCCTGTTTCAATTTTTTTTTTCAAATTGAATTATACAATCGTAATCGTTACGCCTATCTACGCTTTACTATACAAGACCATAATCTAACATGTTACGTAATTTAAAAGTTCACTATACGAAAACGTACCGTATAGGAAGAACGTGAAGAAAACGCCAAAAACGCCGAAGAACGCTGTCCAAGAACGATCCGAGAGGATTTTTGGTTGAAAGTTGAGGCCGTATGGTGGAAATGAGGTCGTATAAAACTTATACGACCTTTTTTTTTTTGTATACGGGCCGTATAAAAGTATACGACCCGTATACAGTGATTTAATTTATTTTAATTCTGTCGTATACTTAATATACGATCACAGTATACGAGGCGTATATTTTTATACGGCCCGTATACAATTCAGTTTTTTTTCATTTTTTTTCAATTACTATATGCGGAACTGACGAAAATACGGTCGTTATGCGTTAACGTTGATTCGTTTAAACGTTTTTTCAAATTCAATTTCAACAAGTTGCCAAAACATTTATATAACGTGTATGTTTATCATTGCAAATTGTCAAAACATGCAAATTGATTCGTTTAAACATTTTTTCAAGTCCAATCTCAAAAAGTTGCCAAAACATTTATATAACGTGTATGTTGATCATTACAAATTGTCAAAACATGCAAATAACATTTTATATTCATAGGCCACCTAAATCTATGTAATCCCTGGTCCTATATTCATCAACGATCGTATTATATTGGTCAATACGTTCCTTGTAATAGTGATACCAACTTTCTGCTGGCGTATTCCGTGTCGGTTGTCGCCAGTATCCTGATGGGGTTGGCATTGGATATTCCCCTTCTAATCTGACGTGAATAAAATGGTTCCTGTGTACATGTACAAGCGCGACTGTTCGATGCGGAATACTTTCTTCGGCTGTTCTGAACATGGGAAAAAATGAAGCACAACCAAGGTCACTTAATAAGAGACAAATGACATTCCACCGGTTTGCTATCAGAAGCCCCGTGAATGGCATTTGTAGCCACTTATGTCGAGGTGCTCCGTATATATGGTCTTTTGACCAAACTAATGACTCCAGAACTTCTTGATACTGAGGTCCATTTATACTTTTCCATAATTCGTGGAACCGGTTGCACTCATCATGAAGCTGCTCCCGTATGAACGGCCACTGATACTCTTTAAGCGATAAGCCGACCGCTATAGATCGAAACCCACAATTACCATCACCCTGCACATTTTGTATGTGACTGAGGTGTGGATAGAAGCACGGTGGAATGAACTTTTTGAAGTGCGTGAACATATTAACTTGTCCGACAGGCAGCAAAGGTAAGTGTGGTGGCTCTTCCTTTGATTTTGCGACCTTCTTTTTCGTTTTCGAATTCTTAGCCCCTTTCGCAATCTCGCCGAAGAACATAGGTGTTTCAGTACAATAACTTTGTGACTCGACAAACGAGCTGTGCCTGGTAGGTTCGATATTTGACTCTTGTGTGCCAAACTCATCTTGTGTGCGAAACCCATCTTTTGAATCACTATACTGGTCCTGCGTTGTTAAAAAGTTGTGTCTTGAAGGCTCCGTAAACGAATCATCCTTCCTTTGTTGCTGAGCTTTCAAAGTTGGACGACCCCGTGTGTTTTTTTGCACAACTGGTTGTTTAAGCTTTGTCTTATTGAGTTGTACCAACTCCTTCATCTTTTGAATAAAGTTTTTCGTGAGTTCTCTCGGCTGAGCACTTAAATGTTGTTTGAGAAGCGCAAATTCGCCGTCTAAGTCGAAAGAGTCCACCTTGCTCGGTTCCACTATGGAGTCCAAATTTAACTTTCTCCAAAAAGGGTCTATCACCTCCAACGGGATCATTTGACCTAAGGAACATATCAACAAACAACATAAAACGTCAATAAGATTTTGCGTGATGAAAGGGTATGATTATAAAATGTGGTTGGTCGAATAATGTATTACCATTCGTTATATACGCATCCAACCGACACGCGCACGGCAACCCACTGCTTGTATACAAACGACACGCGCATGCACGGTTATATAACTTTAATTTTTCTATTTCATTTACTTCGTCTGATATCACCTCTAGGCAGGCATGTGAAACCTTCTTTAGTAGGAGATTAAATATTGGTTTGTTATGATGACCCAATGTTCGGCTCCTGCTTGTTTCAATGCTGCCTTTGATTTCTGTCACCTGGTTTCTTATGAGCTTATCGATAAGTGGTACCACTTTCTCCAGGGTGTAATTAGAGTCGCCTAGGTACTGCTTCAAAAGGGCATGTTGACCCTCTACCCTGTTCGTTGTACGTTGACCGAAGTTCAAATGTTGGTCGCTCCAGAACGAAACAAACCGGTCTCTATATGGTTGTAACCAGATTGAATCCAAATAGTTCATAATCTCTGTAATCAAAGTCAAGTACAGTTAAGACAAGTCAAATAAATACGATTATTAAACAAAAATTATATAAAACTTACCGTCGGTTTTTTTTCGTGGCAAGTTTGATCGTATTCGCTCGTACCAGTAGTTGTAGTCATGATCGGTCGTTGATTGAATTAGCTCGCCCCACTTGAAAAGAAACCTCGTCCATTTATCCTCTGTTTTAAAGCTTTTCCTGCAATGTTTGAATTTGTTTTGTTGTATGTGCCACCTACACAATGAATGTCTAGCCCTGGGAAACACGGTTGCACATGCGTTCATTAGGGCGCGATCTCTATCCGTTACTACTACACGGGGTTCCATAACACTGTCTAATGAGTGTTTCAACCTCTGTAGAACCCATGTGAAGTTTTCCTGTTTCTCGTAGCTTACGAACGCATGAGCAATGCAAAACGACATCAACGTTGATGTAACACCGATAATCTGGACTAGAGGCATTTTGTACCGATTTGTCTTGTAGGTGGCGTCTATAAGCAACACATGCGGGAAAGCGCGCCACAACATGTTCGACTCCGGGTGGATGAAGAAAACATCCTCGACCCGTTCGCCGTTTTGAGATGTTCTATGGTAAAAAGCAAACCCAACCTTCTTCAACCGGTCAAAAAGTATCTGCATTGGAGTCTCGCCGACTTGTTCCATTCGACCCAATTTGGCTCGAGCGTTGTATATGGTGTTTCTTGTTGAGACATTATGGGGGTTCTGTTCTTTAATGACAGCAAGAATGTCTCGTGGTTTGATGTTCTGATGCGTCATTTGCTCCACCGTCCTCTCTTCCGATGGAGTCAGCCTCATTAGGGACGGATGACCCTCTTGATACAGAAATGGTTCGTGGTTATGTTTACCTTCCTCAACCCTTAGATCCCAGTAACCTAACCTCTTTCTGTATGTCCCGACCAGTTGGAACTTGCAACCGGTTTTCCTAGTCCCGCTGCGTCTGACCGTCGCTGTTGATTTGTAATTGCCGGCACAATCGCACGTAAGCCAAATTTTTACCGGCTGACAACTATGGGGTTTATCGTAGATGGTGCGTTTGGTGACGAGGGCGTAGCCATTTACGCGTCCGACGTCTCTACACCAGTCTATCAATTCATCCATGCTAGCGAATTTCTAACGGAAACACTTATATGTGTCAATTAATGATTAACTCAAATGATTAACCCAGGTTTAGTTTTAGTATAAACGGGTTCGGGTCAGTTTCAGCTTGAACCTGCGAACCCGTTTGGATTAACGGGTCGGGTTCGGGTCAACATTGGTCGGGATGGCGGGTTGACCCGTTACACATTTATACTATATTATATATTTTTTACAATATATATAAATTAACGGGTTGGTGTTTTTTTTACACCAAACTTGTGGTGTAAAAAACTACCCCATCGGGCTTTTTTTTAATTTTTTTTTACGAAATGTATATATATTTGTGTTTTTTTAAGTAAATTTTAACTTTAATATATTAATTTTAGAAAAAAAAAATAAAAAAATTCGCCTTTAATGGGTCGTGTTCGGGTCAACCCATGAAACTTCGGGTCGTGTTCGGGTTCTTATATATGATACGATTTTCGAGTTCGGGTCGGGTTCGGGTTTGTGTAAAATTTTCAGGTTCAGGTTGGGTTGAACCCACCAACCCGCGAACACGACCCGTTGAGCAACCCTAATCTAAGATTTTAATAAAAACAACATCAAACGTAAAAACACTAAAATAGTTAACATACAACAAATAAACGTATAATTAAATGTTATACCTCCTTGTTTTGAAACTCAGTACGTTCCTCTTCAGCATTTGGACCCTCGGGCGATCCACAACTTATGGGAGAAGAATGAGAACTATCAGTCGGCGGTCGAACACTAACAGGAGGGGCTTCAAAATTAACCGGGTGTTGCGATGGATAATAACCAGCATAATTAGGCTGAATGTCATCCAAACCCCAAGTATCCTGACCTGAACCAGACGCAAAAATGGGATCGAACGGAGCATTCAGATCAAACATGCCCGCTTTGTTATCTTCATTCCCCTGATTCGCCTCGTTACCAAACACATTAAAAATGTCACCCCAACCCGACATTATAACGTAAATAATTTGAATACAGAGAAAAATAGAAGAAACGAATAGAAGTTGAATGAAAATGAATAAAATTAGTGTTGTTTATATAGAGAATTTTACGGAATATTACATCGTTTCAAATGATTAACACGCGAATCGAGGAATCTAACGTCTAATCACATAACTCGCACGAGATTCGAGGAATATAACATCGAATCGGAGAATCTTACGTCTAATCACACGTGAATCGAGTAATAATACGTCGCGTCAAATAGTAATAAAATAATAAAAAAACGAAAATCATTGTATACGGGTCGTATACATATATACGAGCCGTATATCATCGTCGTATAATATGTATACGACCACAGTATCATCTTATTCTCACATGGTTGATACGGGCCGTATAAGGTTATACGGCCCGTATAGAATAAAGTGAACCGACAAAGGCTGCTGGCACAGCCTTTGTCAGTTCACTTTATTCTATACGGGCCGTATAACCTTATACGGCCCGTATCAACCATGTGAGAATAAGATGATATCATGTGGATTTAATAGGACCCAAAAAATATTATTTAATTGAAAATAAGAGAGAAAGTGTTGTGTTTTTAGTATAATTTAGGGTGAAAATATGGTGGAATGGATGTGAATGCTCAAAAAGTTATATCTTGTTATATCTTTATAAACCCTGTGTATTATAAAACCTTTGGACTAAATTGAAAAATTGGCTCAAACCACAAGGACTAAAATGACATTTAACTCTTTACATTATATTAATTTATATTTAGTGTAGTTTTTTGTTAATTTCAAGATAAATAATTTTGAAATCAGAAAACAGTTGAATAGACGTTTAATTGACTTACTTTGTCGCCTGCATTGATCATATCGTGCATGTTGTTTTCTATGCTCATAACTATTTAAATAGAAATTTACTATCTTTGTACATGTTTTTACTGTTTTACCGTCTTCGATAGAAATTAACTATTTAAATAAGTTTTTATTTCTATAATTATTAAACATGATAAGTTATTTCGTGTTCCTACTTTATATTGCGTCGTAAATACCTTGAAGTTAATAAAATTTATTCAAAATTTTACATATATACTTTTTTATAAGTGAAGAATGTTTGTAAATTCAAAAATAGTTATACCCTTTTTTTTTTTTTTTTTTTTTTTTTGTGAACGGCAAATTTGGATCACTGACGGACCACTGGAGTATCATCGTGCCACCAGATGAACCACCCGATCATATCCATCTCCACTAGGCATAATGCCACACCAATTCAGGAGAAAACCCAATAAATATGGAAAAACCCCCATTGTGGGAATCGAACCCAGGACCTATTGGTCCCAAAGCCTTATCCCACCACCAAGGTGCCACTAGGCTATAAAGCCATGGGCCAAAAAAAAAAAAAAAAATAGTTATACTGACGCATGCAATTTGTTACTGCTATTTTTGGACATAGGGTATAATTTAATTTGACATGTTTAGTAGCGTATACTTTTATCAAAAAAATTACAATCTAGATTATTTATTTATTTATTTATTAGATTAATATAACATCCTAGGTGGAGATACAATAGGAAGTTTATTTGGCTAGGAACGATAGGAAGTGATCTTGACCATCCATTAAGTTAATCAAGGGCTAAGATTAAATCAGGCAAATTGAAATGAAGAAAAGAGGCGCGTGAGTTTGTTTAAGGGCATTCTAGTCAATCCAAGCCAATAGTTTCTCTCTCCTCCAATCCCCCCCCATTTTTTAAACGTTAATAACTCTTTCATACGACATTATTTTTTTATAAAAATTGCACCAAAAAAACGAGCGTTTTTTTATCTTTAAAACGAGTATACTATTGCTATATTTAAAAAAAAAAAAATTAAAACCCAGTTGCGTAAAACGCAATAGAAAAACCACCAGTTACGTAAAACGCAATGAAAAAAAAACCTAAAAAATGACATTTTTCTAAAACGCAATGCACAAAAAACACAAAGAAATGACTTATTTGTAAAACGCAATGGCCAGAAAACACATAAAAATGTGTTTTACCTAAAACGCAATGCACCAAAAACACAAATAAATGACTTATTTGTAAAACGCAATGGCCAGAATACACTTAAAATGTCTGTTTTCTAAAACGCAATGGACTGAAAACACATAAAAAAGTGTTTTACCTAAAACGCAATGCACAAAAAACACAAAGAAATGTCTTATATGTAAAACGCAATGGCCAGAAAACACTTAAAAATGACTCATTCTAAAACGCAATTGACTGGAAACACCTAAAAATGTGTTTTACCTAAAACACAATGACTAAAAACACTTAAAAATGTGTTTTTTTTTTTTTTTTTTTTCTAAAACGCAATAGCCATAAACCACATAAAACTCTCTTATTTCTAAAACGCAATGGACACATAAAACTGTCTGTCACTGTGAACTGTCTGAATTGTCTACGAATTACTGTCTTCGAAATGAGCAAATTTATGGAAATTTAATTTTTCTGATGCGTTTTTAGTACAGCAATTTAATCGAAAAAAAAATTTTCCGAGCTGACCTGAACCCCAGCCAGGGGCTCTGCCCCTTGGACCCCGCCAGGGGCTGCCGCCCCCGGACCCCCGCAAAGATCGTAAAACGCAATGACTAAATCAAAAACCCAGATCATGAAAATGAAATTAAAGAATTTCTTACATGGATCGAAGCCGATTTCTTCATCAATTGACGAAATTTGAATGATAGAAACACTTATCAACGCTCGAATCGAACGAATCGAGTGATTATCTCCAAAATCACCGGAAAAAACGAGATTTTTTTATGAAATTAAACTGGGTTTTCTTCAAAAAAAGCTGAAGAACACGTTGATCAGGTTCTGAATCATTGATTTGTGATGAAAATCGCACTATAATGTAGTGATTATTGAGATAGAAAGTGAAGAAATAGTTGAAGATGGTGGGTTTTGAAAATGATGGGTTTTTGAATTTACTGGGTTTTGAAAAAGGAAGAAGAAGGAGTTGGATTGACTAAAATACCCTTTCTCTTTATTTTAAAATTTGCCACATGTCATAATCCTATGACTTCCTATCCTTCCTAGGGAAAATTAACTTCCTATTTGATCTTTACCCTAACATCCTATTAAGAAAGCAGTTCTTATGGTATAACGACATCAATGATATCTACCATTAAAAGTAAATAATTCCCCATCACCACGTTATGACATCGTTTTTATCTTACTTTTAAAAATTAATTTATATTTAGTGTAGTCTTTTGTTAATTTTCAAGATAAATAATTTTGAAATCTGATAAATATTTCAAAAGACTATATTATCTTCTATACGAATTGTTTAAATTTATATTAAATTTTATTTTATAATTATCTTTTAATTAATATTAATTATAATTAAGTAGCAGATAGAGACGAGAAAACTAAAAAATAGATGGCTTCAATGAATGGTATGTGTCCTTTCATGGTTTTTTTATTATATAGTATAGAAGATAGATATATCAGAAAACCTTCATGTACTAATTATGGGCCTAATAGTGTTGGTCCTCAAAAAATTTCTTATTGGGCTTGTCTCGAATTGCTGTCACGGTGATGAGATTACGAGAATATAATTCTCACAAACTTCTCAACGGGGTTATATTGTATACTATGAAGTATGAAGCTAGAACTCTCTAAATCACTTAAAGAGGAAAACTTTTAATAGACCTTCAAAACTATGATTGTTATGCAACGAAACACATTGAGATAACATTCATTTCATCCGAGATAGGTTGTCTCGCAGGGGCGCAACTTTGTAGGGGCCGGGGGCGCCTCACCCCCGAACTTTTCGCTTAGTAGTGTCCGGTATGTAGTTTTCGTATAGAATTTTTTAGGTATATATGTTTTATACCCCCGGTTTTATATATTTTTTTTGGTATATACTTTTTTGACCCCCTGGTCGAAAATCTCAAGCTTCAATTCGCCACTATTGTCTCGTGTATGTGCCAACTTTGACACTTTGTTTAGGATTGATGATGTTTTGACGAAGGGGATTGATTGTGATTCGAATTTAAAGACTTTGATCAACACTCACAATGTTTTGCTTATAAAGGGAAGTAAGAGTTATAGACTTATAGTCAGATTAACTTTGTATATATCTCATAACTTTATATTCATAGTTACCATACAATACATATAAGTAACACAATAATATGAACTATATCACATCATAAAACTAAATATATATCTATATACGTGTATGTAAAATTAAGTTTATGGATTCTTGACGATATGAGAGGCACGATGTCTTGAAGCGAACCGATTAAACAACGAAAGGGAATTACTAGCGAGTTGCTTAACGTTCAACAACTTTGCTTTGATTATAGTCTTTTCCCTACCGCCGATCCCATCCCCTAATAACCCATCGATGCACATATCAACATCAGTTAGACCCGCACTGACCCAACTTTGCACATTACCCTCGTGCAACACGAAGTTTTCCTCACCATCTTTTCCTATTTGTTGAAACTCCTTAACCGATAGCGTTATTTGGTTCACCCCATTGTTAATTTGGTGCAAACACTCTTCAATGGCTTGGTCACTTTTATTGAAACGTTTCGCCACCATATCAACATACTCCTTTGTTTGCCTCGCTTTTGTTAGGCACACGGCTAGTGAAACTCGAGCTAATTGTTGTGGGCCGAGTACATTTTTTGTCACATAAGGCAAAAGAGTTTCGACGCATAACTCACGATATATTGATGTTCGACATTGTGCCTCGAGATACATTCTTGCACCAGAACTAGACTCGACCGGGCCCGAAAACCCTAACATCATGAAAGAGATGAACAATAAAGAGAGAATAATTTGAGCCATTTTTGTGAAAGAGATATGTGAATTTTGTTTATGGTGTGAGTTTTTGTGATATGGGAAATATGTAAAGAAGGTGAAGGGTTAGTTATATATAAAGGAATGTCACATGCATTTGGATGAACATTCCGTTGAAGAAATTCAATTCCTTTACGTACGTAAGAAAGTTTGTTTCACGTTCCACATGCAACTTGCTTGTGAAAATAAGTGCATTAACCTTTTTTTTTTTGGTTTAAGATACTTTTATATCAAATTTAGCAAATCGAGAAAAAAATAGATTAAGATACTCTTATCGTTGAATATACTTTTATATCGTTTTTAAGTCTAAAACCATATAAGTATCATTATATGTGATATTTTTTTTGGTTTGAGTTAGAGTGTTAGACATTTTTTTGTTTGAGTTATACTTTAGTGTAATAATTTATAAAGATGAAGAATTTTATATTTGTAAAAAGGCTAACAACTTAGTTTATTATTGTCGATGACTTTCTGGTGCATTGACAACTCCATGACCTTCCAATGTGGAAGTTAATGGTTTGAGTCTTGCCCAAAGAAAAATTGTTCTGAGATGAGTCAGAGATTTTACTATAGTGGTGATCGGACTTTTGTTGGTAGTTAAAAAAAAGCTTAGTTTATAATTCAACTTAGGTTCTTTTGAGCAGACATTCATGCAAATTGTATATGTTATATAAATATAACTAGGTTTAAAGAAGTTCGTCGCGTTGCAGCGAATTTCTTTTGTTATTTAGTCTGTGTTTATATGTGTTTTGAAATCACCACGAGCACGTTGCGAACGAAACTGCTGACAAGAATAAAAAGAAAAATGTAGAAAAAAACACTAAAAGATAACCGAAAGAAAATCAACCAAAAAAGTTGCATGGTAACGATGTTGTTTGTATGAAACCCGTGGTCAAAGATTAGCAAATGGTTCTGGGTACCGGTACCAAATTTGTTGAACCGAAAGATCTTAAGTACCAATTTGGTACCGACTTTTGGCGTTCCTGGTACCGGTTCACTACCGTTTTTTACCTTCATATATCGGTACGGTAACCGGTATTTTTGGTATCAATACCGATTCTGTATCGATTGACACCGAGCTCATCCCCACCCCTGAAACTAAAAGAAGAAAAAGTTAAAAGTTGAAGAAAATCAACAAAAAAAAGTTGTACGATACCGTTGTTCGTTCGGTACCCGTGATCAGGGATGAGCAAATGGTACCAGGCAGCAGTACTGAATTTCCAGAACCAAAAGATTTCCAATATTAGTTCGACACCAACTTTTGGTGTTTTCTGTATTAGCATTGGTTTTTACCTTCATGTACCGACACCGAATAGGATCGTACCGGTATTTTCGATATCAGTACTGTCTCAATACTGGTTGACACCAAGCTTATCCCAACATGTGATCTTAAAAAAATGCTTATAGTTAATAAGTAAAGAAAATAACTATTATTATAATATTAAAATAATTAAAATATTAAAAAAAACTATATATTATTATAATATTAAAATTACTATTAATTAGCTTCTAATTTTAATAATTTTAATATATGTATAATATAATGTATAATTAATATATGTATAATATAATACATACACGTGTAAATGTGGTATGTCTCAATGGATGAGAAATGACAATGTGACCAAGATATGTAAGCCTATTGAAGATGGCTTGGTGAAAAAAGATCTGTTTTGGGCCTTCTGGCTTAGTTCTTAAGAGCCCGGGCCCGGTCCTTCTATGTCTTTTGAATTACGAGTTAGAGCATCTATAATGGTTTCATCCGTCGGTGTACGTGATTTGTAATGGTTTCATCCGTATGTGTATGTGATTGGTGTGTGGCCGTTGTGGACGATAGATGGATCAAATAGAGAGGGAAAATCGATGGGATGAACACCCACACATGGAGACTGTAACGGTGTGTTCCCGAGTTAAAAATCCCTCCCCATCCCTCCCCTCCCCTCCATGTCTTTCCAAATTGGAAAGACTATTTTCAGGCAAAAAAAAACCCCATTTTCCCTCCCCTCCCCTCACCTCCCCCTGTTAAGTGGATCTCTGGAACACAGCCTAAGAGAAGGAGATCGAAGAGAAGGAGAGGTGCGTCTCTTTGGTCCGACCACACAACGCTAAGACTATCTTCAATGCAAGATCAAAATTTTTACACAAAATTTTGCCACATCATCTCCCTATTCTTTCTCTTTCTTCATTTAAAACCTCACTACTCATAAAACTTCATTTTGTCTCTACAAAGGCCTACACTTAGTCAAAAACATTTATAAAATATCTCGAATTTGGGTTATTTTTTACTTAGCACCCTACAATATCTTGTATTAACAGTTTTATCTAATACTTCAGTTTGATTTAACCGTTAGAAAATTAAAACCCATGTTTGAGAACTTTTAGAAGAACAACAATATAATATCCTATATATTTTCGAAAGAATTGCAAACTTTCAATACTATTAATATCATAAATTATCAAGTATTTACTACCATTTATCCAACAAGGACACACTCACACACACCCATGAACACATTATCCACCATGCCTAGTTCATAATAAAAAGACTTAAAACATATATAACTACAAGAATTTTTGTCACTTCTATTGACAAGTAACACACATTATGACAAAATTTGGGGATTCTTAATGCCACGAGATGCACGATATCGCATAGTGAAACGGCTAAACATCGCAAGCGAATTGCTAGCCAGTTGCTTCACATTCAACAACCTTGCTTTGATCATAGCTTGTTCTCTCCTGCTACTGATCCCACCCATCAATATCCCATCAATGCACGTTGTCGCATCCGTCAACGCAGCACTGACCCAAGTTTGCACGTTGGTTTCATGCCACATAAAATTTTCATCACCATCTTTTCCTATTTTTTGCAACTCCTTAAAAGATTGTGTAATCTGGTTCACTCCATCGTTGATTTGTTGAATACATTCTTCGATCGCTTGATTGTTTCCTAAGTTAACCTCGGTTTCATTTAGTTTCTTCGCTACCATGTTCAAATAGGCTTTGGTAAACCGCACTTTGGATAGACATGAAGCTAGTGAAATTTCAGCTAGTAGTCGAGAGCTTGGTAGTCCGGTTTTGGTTACATATGGCAAAAGGGTTTGAACACATAGATCAGGATATAACGCTGATCGACACTGTAGCTCAAGATACATTCTTGCACGAGAACGAGACTCGACGATCGTGGAAAATTCTAAGATTGTGAGAGAGATGATCAACAAAGAGAGAAGATTATTTTTTGTCATTTTTTTTGTGATTTTTTGTTTGATTTGCTATATGAAAACGAGAAGAAAGGAGATGGTTATATAGAGGATCAGTTGTCACCTGCATTTTGAATAAATTGTAAACTTAATCCATCTAATTTCCTTTACGTAGAAATTCTGTTTCATATCACACATGCAACTTGCTTATAAAAATGGTTGCATTAATTTATTTCAAAACACTTTTTCAAATGTTAGGATTGACTAACCAGGTAACCTTGTTTAATTGATTCAAGCGAACAGTCACTTAGAAATAAAATATACTATGTTACAATATAAAATGGGAATATTATCAAATTAGACAAGCTGGCCGTCAAAGGTAACAAAATTGTCATTGACTTTCATCATGTGACAAAATAAACACGCAAAAAAGGGTCAGCTAGAACATGACAAGTAGGATCCGCCCGCTAGACTGAGCTGGCACGGAAACTCATAGCCAGCTATCAGTTATTTGTTGCGGGTATGGATGAGTGGTTCAAGCATATTTTCAGGGGGTGCGGTCGGGTTTTTTGATTAAAAAAAACATAATGTTTTTTCAAGGGGTGCGTCCGCACACCCTGGGCTTCACCTAGGTCCGCCCCTGCCCATAGCCAAGTAAAATAGCATCCACATACAAGTCAAAGTTACCGTGCAGTTCTCAAGACTAGTCGTTTGTAACTTAAGCTGTTAGATTTGTGCCATGTGTGACCACTGGCTGAATACAAGCTAGCCTAACGTAGAATGGATGAGAGAATGGTCGGCTTGTATTCAGTAGGCGGTCGCACACGGCCCAAATATAAGGACTTAGGCTAATCTTGAAAACTGTTGGCTTATATTGCGAAGTCGGTGGTACCACACGTTTGGTTTTTGGTCGCTCGTATGTGGATCCTATTGTACTTGGATATGAGTCATATGACTTTCCGTGCCGGCTGAAAGCTAGCATGTCCTAATTGTCATGTTATGATTGGCCCTTTTTATAAGTGTCTGTTTTGACATTAGCTGAAAGTCAACGAGTAGCTATTTTTTTAACTTTGACGGTCAACTTGTTACTTTTGTAGTTTGGTGATTTTTCCTATATATAAAACACCATTGAGGTACATAGAAATTTAATTTTCGTCCAATATGGTTTTCTATATTGTAGGGTCCTTTCAAGTTTCAAGGCGTTTAAAGATTTAGTCACTCTTCAATTCTTCATCTTCATGATTAGTAAGCAGTCTTGAACATTTATTCAACAGTTTATAAATGCATCTGCTCGATCAAGCATGTTCATACAAAGTCTAGGGGGAGTGTATCTATGAGATGCTTACTTCAGGTATACACTACATTCTTTTGAACTTCAGACAAACCCTAAAGTTGTATTATATTAACTATTGAACTATAATCAGAACTTGTATCCTCAGAAACAAACATTTTGAATTCGAGGATCTTGTGCAAGTCAGATTCATTCAAAGATAAGTTACAATTAGCAGAAATCGGTTTTAAATTAATTTACCATGATCATGAAATTGGGGGCGAACTTCATGGAAACTTGTCTTGAGGAAATGAGACATAAAAATTGCTTTACAAACTAATTTCCTTTACAAGACTTGATTTTGTCGCCATAGTTACGTACGTTAATGATCATATGAGCTGGACTGATCCTTGAAGAGGAAAGTTAACTTAATTAAACATGTATTGTTTGCTAATCAATGTACTAGCAAAAAGGAGGTACACGTGTTTATATTTATTCATTATATGTAAAATTTAGTCATTAAACAAAATGAAATTAATTAATAAACGTATTGCGGAAGTTTATATCATGATCAAATATTTCTAAATATCTTATCCGTCACAATTATACTTTTTTTTATAAGATTTGATGGTTTTAATTAACTATTAACCTGCTAAGCCGGTTATACTTTCGAGGATTGCTAGTTGTTGGGCCAAAATCACGAGTCATTATGTAAGTGGCCAAGTTGTTGGAGGCTTGTCCACTAGTCGGTGTGCAAGAAACCAAGTCATAGGCTGAGTTTTCAAGGCAACGTGGGTGGAAGGGTGCTTGGTTCTCGGGAAGCCTTGATCTCTTGGGGCTGTTTTGATCGTGTACAAGGCCTGGGCACCCCTTGTTCTTATTGGAGCAAGTCAAAGCACGTGGGATTAAATAGAAGATGGAGTTATGGGTTAGCTAGTGGTAAAAGAACATGGGTCATTAAGTTTTTATTTAACTTAGGTTATTTCGGTTTTATTTGTTTTCATGGGTTTGTTTTGCGTTTGTTTAGGAGTCATTAGCTAAGTTAGTGGTGAAGTTGTTTCACCCCACGTTCTTTTTTAGTTGTTTTTGTTTCCCTATTTAAACGTTTGCAATGGTTGAATGAATTATCGAGTCTTCAAAATATATATGTGAGTTTGTGATAAAGCCTGATAAACCAACATCTGGTATTAGAGCTACGCTCAAGTTCATCGTCATCATGGCTGGTGCTTCATCCGATTCCGCACAACAACAATCTGTCACTCCTGTCTTCAAGGGTGAAGGCTATGAGTTCTGGAGCATCCGCATGAAGACACTTCTTCGATCAAAAGATCTATGGGAGTTTGTGAGTCAGGGTTTGCCTGCTGAAGACGACGATCAGACTAAGTTGAAGAAAAACGGGAAGGAAGATGCGAGGGCATTAGCTCTCATCCAGCAAGGGGTTCACGACAGTGTGTTTTCTCGAATTGCCGCTGCAACAACTGCAAAACAGGCCTGGACTCTTCTTCAAACAGAGTTTCAGGGAGATTCCAAGGTTCTTACCGTGAAGTTACAAGGGTTGCGTAGGGAATTTGAAACACTGCAGATGAAAGAAAATGAGACAGTTTCTGATTTTCTGTCTAGGGTTATGCAGATCGTGAACAACAAACGTGCTTATGGTGAGGAAGTAACCGATCAAGTAATAGTTGAAAAAGTGTTGCGAAGTCTGCCGTCCAAATGGGACCATGTCGTTACAGCAATTGAAGAATCAAAGGACCTGACAACTCTTTCTTTTGATCAACTCATGGGTTCGTTACAATCCCATAAGGCTAGGGTTAACAGGTCCAACGATGTTGTTAAAGAGGAACAGGCGTTTCCGGCTGAGGTTGATGAAACTCATATGCCAATCCGGGGTAGAGGACGAGGAAATTTTCGTGGACGTGGACGTGGCAGACCGTATAGTAGAGGCAGAAGTAGTATTCAATGCTACAATTGTAACCGCTATGGACATGTGAAGGCTGATTGTTGGGCTGAGCCGCAAGCTCATGCAGTTCTAAACAATGAATGTGTGGAGGAAGAAGAGAATCAGCTTTTCATGGTCATGGAAGATGATGAAGGTTTGGATGAAGGAGAAAGCAAAGTCTTTATGGCCGAAGGACGAGGTAGAAGCCAAGTGAGCAAGGTGTGGTATCTAGACAGTGGGTGTTCGAATCATATGACTGGACAGCAAGAGTTGTTTCAGAGATTAGATGAAACAAAGAAGGTTTCAGTTAAGATGGGCAATGGGAAAAGTATCCAAGTTGAAGGAGAAGGGAGTGTTAAACTCGAGGTGTCACCTGGTGTCACCAAGTCTTTGTCTGACGTACAATTCGCTCTTGCCCTAGGGTACAATTTGCTGAGTGTTGGCCAGATGATGAGAGCAGGTTACAGGCTTGTGTTTGATGGAGATGCATGTACAGTTACAAACAAAAGAACAGGTGAACAGATGTGCAAAGTTATGATGAGTGCTAATAATGTTTTTCCGTTCAATGTCACTCAACACCATGCAACTTCCTTGGCTGCAATCATACCAGATGACCCGTCTCTTTGGCACCAATGATATGGTCATCTGAATGAGAACAGCCTTCGAACATTGAGTGATAAGGAACTTGTAGCAGGGCTGCCTCGAATCAGGTCTCTTGCATTATGTGAAGGTTGTATCTATGGGAAACAAGTTAGGCGATCTTTTCCTACTCATGCTTGGAGATCAAGTCAGCCGCTGCAGCTCATCCATGCGGACTTGTGTGGGCAAATGTCTACACCGTCACTTGGAGGTAACCGTTATTTTTTCCTGCTAATTGACGATTACACTCGTATGATCTGGGTGTATTTCTTGACAAAGAAATCAGAAAGTTTTGAAAAATTCAAGTTTTTTAAGGCAAGGGTTGAAAGGGAATCTGGGAAATTACTTAAGACTCCCCGCACAGATCGGGGAGGAGAATTCTGTTCAAATGATTTTAATAGTTTCTGTGAACAACAAGGTATACACCGGGAACTCACAGCTCCCTACACTCCGGAGCAAAATAGGGTCGCCGAAAGGAAGAATAGGACTGTTGTTGAAATGGCCAGGTGTATGTTAAAAGCAAAGGGTATGGGTAACCAGTTTTGGGGAGAAGCTGTAGCTACGGCGGTGTACTTGCTTAATCTTGCACCTACTAAAGCAGTTGAAGACAAGATACCTTTCGAAGCTTGGCATGGGTACAAACCATCAGTGAGTCATTTAAGGGTGTTTGGGTGTGTCGCATATGGCTTAAAGCCTGCTCAACAAAGGAAGAAACTTGATACAAAATCAAACAAGTGTATTTTTGTTGGCTACTGCACTCATTCTAAAGCATACAGGTTGTACAATCCAGAGAAGAACATCATTACAACGTGTCGAGATGTGGTGTTTGATGAACAAGCTACGTGGGATACTAATGTTGCTATCAATGAGCAGCCTGCTGTGCTTCAAGATTGTGATGAGCAGGAAGAATACCCACATAAAAACAGGTCAGAATCTGCTGAAAATCAGCAAAGTCCAATCAACAGTTCTGATGATAGTTCCACTGAGGAAGTCGGGTCAAGTAGTTCAGAAAAAGGGACTCCTAAAATACGGTCTATTGCTGATATTTATGATTGTACCTCGCCAATACTTGATGTTGATGAAACCTGCCAGCTTGCACTCTCTCTGGTTGAACCAGAGTCGTTTTCAGAAGCGATCAAGTATGCTGAATGGTTGAGTGCAATGAAAGAAGAGCTTCAAGCTCTTGAGAGACATGGCACCTGGTCCTTAACAGAACTTCCTAAGGTCAAGAATGCTATTGGGCTTAAATGGGTCTGCAAGACTAAGGTGGGACCGGATGGTAAGATCTTAAAGTACAAAGCGAGACTTGTTGCCAAGGGTTATAGTCAAGAGTATGGAATTGATTTCGAGGAAATGTTCTCGCCGGTGGCTCGGTTCGAAACAATCAGGCTAGTCTTGTCTATTGCAGCACAAGAAGGGTGGAAAGTACATCAGTTTGATGTAAAATCGGCATTCCTGAATGGATCTTTGCTCGAGGAGGTATACGTTTCTCAACCGCCTGGGTTTGAGGTTCATGGTGAGGAAAGAAAGGTGTACAAGCTTCACAAAGCCTTGTACGGGCTAAAACAAGCCCCTCGGGCTTGGTACAGCAGGATTGATGCTTATTTTCAGAAACATGGCTATGAAAGAACAAAAAACGAACCAACTGTGTATGTTAAGAAGGGCTCAGGTACTGATCTTATAATAATCTGCCTTTATGTTGATGATATAATATACACGAGTTATTCTAGTGAATTGGTAGAGGAGTTTAAAGTTAAAATGGTTGGTGAGTTTGAGATGACTGATATAGGTGAGTTGAAGTATTTTCTGGGTTTAGAAGTTATAAAAAGGGTTGATGGATTGTTTGTTACACAGAGAAAATATGCCCAAGATGTTCTTCAAAAGTTTGGAATGAGTAAGTGTAAGGCTGTCTCTACGCCTATGAATTCCAATGACAAGTTTCAGCTTAATGATGGCAGTGGTTTGGTTGATGAAAAACAGTTTCGTAGTCTTGTGGGTGGTCTGATTTATCTTACTCACACGAGACCAGACATTGCATTTTCTGTGAGTATCATTTCCAGGTTCATGCACAAGCCAACCGCAATTCATCTTGGAGCAGCAAAGAGAATCCTTCGGTATGTAGCTGGAACCGTGGGCTACGGCATATGGTATGGAAGAAAAAAGGAGCTGAAACTTGAAGGGTACACCGACAGTGACTGGGGCAGTTCGTTTGAAGATCGTAAGAGCGTGTCAGCCAACATGTTCTCAACTGGGTCGGGAGCAATTTCATGGTGTTCAAAGAAACAACCAGTTGTGGGTTTGTCTACTTGTGAATCAGAGTATATAGCAGCTAATTCTGCAGCGTGTCAGGCTATGTGGTTGAGGAAATTGTTAGAAGAGCTGGGGTATAGCCAAGATGACCCAACTGTGATTTGGTGTGACAACATGTCAGCCACCTCTTTGACCAAGAACCAAGCCTACCATAGTCGCAGCAAACATATCGACATACGGTTTCACTACATCAGGGACCTAGTTGAAGAAAAGAAAGTGGAGCTGAA
This sequence comes from Helianthus tuberosus, assembly GCA_030545235.1. Lineage (NCBI taxonomy): Eukaryota > Viridiplantae > Streptophyta > Magnoliopsida > Asterales > Asteraceae > Helianthus > Helianthus tuberosus. The sequence goes on from CM060427.1 coordinate 19,022,836, forward strand.
GTTTTGTGCTACTGAAGAGCAGGTTGCTGATATACTAACCAAGGCTTTGGGAAAGGAACAATTCTGCTATTTGCGTTCGAGACTCGGAGTTATGGAACTTTGACTTGAAGGGGGATATTGGAGCAAGTCAAAGCACGTGGGATTAAATAGAAGATGGAGTTATGGGTCAGCTAGTGGTAAAAGAACATGGGTCATTAAGTTTTTATTTAACTTAGGTTATTTCGGTTTTATTTGTTTTCGTGGGTTTGTTTTGCGTTTGTTTAGGAGTCATTAGCTAAGTTAGTGGTGAAGTTGTTTCACCCCACGTTCTTTTTTAGTTGTTTTTGTTTCCCCATTTAAACGTTTGCAATGGTTGAATGAATTACCGAGTCTTCAAAATATATCTGTGAGTTTGTGTGTTTGTGATAAAGCCTGATAAACCAACAGTTCTCGGTGAACTTAGCCAGCTTGATTGCTGGCTGGCCTTGCCCGAGCATGGGTTGCTCAACACCCACTCCTCCCTGCTCGCTAAACGGGGATGGAGGTTTTTGTCGGATAAGAGTAGGATTTGGACCAAAGTTATTGAAACTATTCACACCACGAGAAATGGGTGGAGTTTATTCCGGCCAGGAAGACGGTGGGCGGTGTTTGGGTCAACATAGTACAGGTGTTATCTAAAACAACAATCGACGGGATCCCTTGGAGGAATATTTTTAAAGCTTCAGTTGGCAGCAGCGAGGATACGACACTTTGGCTGGATCCGTGGATATGTAGTGTCCTGTTAAAAGATAGATTTTCCAACGGGGAGGATGATATAAAACACAAACACCCACTCCTCCCCTGCTATACTCTATCTTACCAGTAATATACTAGAGAGGATGATATAATAAGAGTATAATTAGGCAAATGTTTGAAAAAAATAACAAAGAAAATTTATAACAGACACTAGTACAAAACCATTTTTTTGGTGGTGTCAAATTCAATTTTTGGTGGTGTTTTAGAATACAAAGCACCAAATAACAAGATTACCACACTAATAAATAAACACACCACCAAAAAAAATAGATTACAAAGCACCATTAAATGCTTAGAAGTTCTACAGCACCACTAAATTGATTTTTTGAGGATGAAGTTGTTAATAGCACCATTAAATTGATTTTTTGAGGGTGAAGTTGTTAATAGCACCATTAAATTGATTTTTTTAAGGGTGAAGTTGTTAAGAGCACCAACAAAGTGAACCAATCAAAACATTTTGTTAGGCATCACATGAATCATAATCCTACGGTTTTCAATTGCTATCATCCTATTCAATCAATGGATCAAATCATACCTCCCAAAACACAACATTTACACCCACATATATACATACACAATGTTAAAATCAAAACCTTTTTTAGAAAGAGAAAAATGTTAAGGAAGAGCAAAGCATCACTGGAAAGTTTTCCGGAACGGCTTCCACGGTATAAAGAAACCGGCGATGTGGCGTAAAGCATATCAATGGCCTTATCTACGAAGAGACACGAGATTTTTGAAGATCTTTCTTGATGATTTTATACGTGATGCCATCAAATACATCGAAGATATTCGCCGGAAAACTATTACGGCGATGGACGTCATTTACGCTTTGAAGTGCCAAGGATGTACATTATACACTATTTTGATTTGGTTTGATTGTATGTATTTAAATTGTTATTTTAGGAAATGACTTTATAGAAATCATGTTTGTATCTCATTCTTTGTAGCTTCCCATGAACATGTAATTTTATGTCAATATGCTTATAGATTTTATACATTTTTTTGTTTATATAGTTTTTTGTTTGATTTGCCTTTGTATTAGATCTTGCATGTTTTATAAATAAAATAAAACTAAAAACATTTGTTTAAATAATGTATATTTTTACAGAGGTTCATAATAGAGACTTATTGTTTTTATCATTGATTTTTTGGTAGTGTGTTTAGAGATTTAATGGTAGACTAATTCTTTTGTATCATTGATTTTTTTTGTGGTGTTTAGAGATTTAATGGTGGACTGATTTGGTTTCTGTCATTGATTTTTTGGTGGTGTGTTTAGAAATTTAATGGTGCTCTTATTGAGCAGCACCAACAAATCCGATTATTTTATGGTATATTTGTTGGTGCTCTTTCAAAAAGCTCTTGCATAAATCCTAGCACCAAAAAAATTGCTTTTGTACTAGTGAGAAAAAGATTTCTTTAAATTTAATATAGTAAATAATATAACCTAACTTAAATTAAAGTATATAAAACAAAATTAGAAGAAATAATAATAACATTATTTGAAACATATTAAATACAAATCAAGTAAACAGAGAAAAGAATAAAAGATACACAAATTTACTAATGGGGTGGTAGTCCATTGGTAAAGACAAAGCCCACTTCGAGAAAGAGAGATATTTTGGGTTCAAGTCCCACAATGGAATAAAATAAATCTGCCATTTAAAAAAAAACATAAATTTAAAAGTGATTAAACCACACACAACAACAAATTTAATGTGGGAAGAGGTTTTTCACTTTCTATTAAAGCCAACAGTCGTAACTCAACTGTCTCCCTCTCATCCCTCCGAATCACTATGCACGACAGTCTAAATTTCATTCTATGGCCCCAAATCATGATTTCCGGTTGCCTCATGATCTACGAGCAAGCACAATGATTGATACTTATACTTGAAGTGGGGTACGATTTAAGTCCGGCTTAAATTCAAGATATTAACAAGTCGATTTCAAGTAGTTAACGAGTAGAGAGACTCATTTACAGTCTAATTTATTTTATGTCAATGTTAGTTAAATTTTCCTTAAACCACGTTATCTAATGAGATACACGAGATATGATAATTATTTTATACAAAATTAAACAACAATATATATCTAATAGAGCCGGACTTGGGGTTAGGGACAGAAAAGGGTTAAAAAGATTTAAAATGGTCGAACCTCGATTAGGGCTGCAAACGAATCGAACAAAAACGAACAAGTCCTTGTTCGTGTTCGTCTGTTAAGAAATATATGTATTCACGAACTGTTCATGAACGCTTACCGAACAAGATTTTATGTTCATGTTTGTTTGTTAAGGAAATGAATTTGTTCATGTTCGTTTGTTTTTGTTTGTTAATTTTAGGCAACGAATGAAAACGAACGATAATGAACACAAATGAGCACAAACTAATGTTCATGAATACAAATACTAACAAACGAACACTAACAAACGTTCATGAACAAAATATATAATACATTGACACTTATTAAATATTTTATTTGTCGGAATTTTGAAGTATTTAAATAAAATATAAAAGTAATGAACTATCGAACACAAACGAACACGTTACCTAACGTTCACGAACATAAATAAACAAACGCGTCCTCTGTTCATGTTTGTTCATTTAACTAAACGAACGAAATTTCTTGTTTGTGTTTGTTTGTTTAATAAACAAACGAACACAAACGAACTTCCCGCCGAACAGTTCACGAACTGTTCGCCAAACGTTTGGTTCGTTTACAACCCTAACCTCGATTGATAACGATGAGGTGCATGATGATACTCGAATAACCAAGAAGCAATGAATGGGGTGCCTGATAGGAGACCAATATCACACGAGTCTCCTAGAAAAGATTAAACGCAAATGCAGTTTAGAAAGTAGTTTTCTTATTAGATAAAAAATATATATATAAGTAAAAGAAAAATCATGTCTCCCACTCCTAGTGTGTTTTTTATATGCGGCTATGATGAAATATGGATAGATAGGGTAGGGGAAATATCAATACTCAATAATCATTTATTCATTTATATACAAAGTTGTCTCAGTGTAGCCTTCTTATGGGCTCTCAGTTTTTCAAACCCAGACCACAAATGAAGTACAAATCCCCAAAAGGATTCTCCTTGAATATTACCATCACAGCCAGGTATTATATATAAATCCATCAGTTTTAAATTGTTGGTTACTTGAGTAATCTGTTAGTTTATCTTATTCATTTTGGTTATGTTGAGAACACCTGTAGTAAGTGCGATTTAGTTAACATGAGTTGGACACGTAGTTGTAACCGGTAGTAAAGAGAACCTGACGATTCCACCACTGGTTGTGTCGTTTATGGTTAATTAACTTAGATGGCGTCTCGTATTAATGATTATATTAATTAGTTACCCTTTGAAGCCTGGTAAATCTGGTCCAAGTGGTGGGATAATTACAATATATCGACTATAACAGCAATCTCGTATCATATGCATGAGATAAATAAAAATTACACATGAGATTGGTACACACGTATATGGGATAAATAAAAGTTACAAAATATTGACACTTGCAGTAATATGTCGGATGCATGCCAGTTGGATAAGTCTATCAACATGAATCTTGCTTTTGATTTTGGTTTTTTAGTCCATTCAGTCCCTATAGTATGCATTGCATGAACCAAAAGACTTGTAAAATAGGTTATTCAAAACCACTTGTAAAATAGGTTATTCAAAACCACTAGCCACTTCTTAAATGGTGTATTCTAAATATAATTCATATCTATGGTGAATTTACATGTTCTCGGACATATAAAAATAATAATAATCATATGCTAAATAACATTGTATGAATTTCTTGATTTAGACACCAACATTCATTGGCAACTGATGATCTTGGAAGAACATCCTCATCATGGAAATGTCAAAGTATAGATAAGGCCAAAGGAATAGGGACTTCAGGATTTTGTGACCCTCTATGATGCTCACAATGATGCATATTAAGACAAAAACATGCCAAGTGAAATAATCTGGTAAAAGCACATGGAATGCAAAATGTGGAGAAAGTATTCCTGTATATATGAATACAGCTTTGAAGAAGATGAATTTCAGGATTTTACGACCTTCCAGGTGTTGTAAATCACTTGTTTGAGAAAACAACCATAACGCCACAACAAAATTTATTATCAATGTTGCTAAGCAAAGTCCCATGTCTGTCTTGTTTTGTTGAGTATGTTCGCTGGTCATCTGGACCACGGTTCCCACTAGCATCGCCTTAATCGCTATAAAAATAGCATACATTGCCATGTTGAATGACCTGGAACAACTATTCTAGTTAATTCCTGACATACATATAGAAAAAAAAAACAGAAGATTTCATGAAAAGTTACTAAAGAGGGAGAAGAATAGTCTCCTGACTCCTCTACTTGATGTAAAATTATCTTGGTCAATCTTGATATCATGATTCATCATTAACAAAGTGAATTGAAGCTAAATGTGTAAATTTAGCTCAAACAGATTCCAGTCAGATGTCCCACGTAATATACATAAAACATCTTACTTGTTTGAAGGCATGAGCCGCGACTGGAAGGTTGCTAAGTCGTCACTAGAGTCTAGAGGACCTAGCTTCAACCGAAGGAGATCACAAGTTGAAGACCAGCTAGAGGAATGCCAAGCCGCAGTTGGAAAGAGGGGGCAAAGGTCAGTCGTGGGCGGAGAAGAGTGAGTTGTAGCTGGATGTCTTTGAGCTGCGACTGGAGTGGCATGGTCAAGTTGTTGCGTCACAGCTTGTGGAAGCGGCTTGGGCCTCATTAAAGCTTGAGCTAAATCTATTGGATGCAGCCGGGGCCGAGTCGATGTTGGGATGCGACTGGAATTGAGTCAACACTAGGATGCGGCTGGAAGTTTTTGACCCGAAGCTTGTGAGTCAAGTTTGTTTAAATGACTAAGTATTCGAGTCGGAGTCCAAGTCGTATAAAAATAGGATAGATTTAGTTTGTCTTTATAGTCTCCGTATTTGTGTAATGCGTTGCGGCCCCTTTGATTTGGTTTTTTATTGGGTTTAGAATTGTAATTTATGTTGGCTATTGGTAATTGGGTTTAGTTAAAAGAGTACTAGGTTATGTTCCCGTGTGTTACACGGGTTGAACCATAAAATTTTATAAAAGTCATAGTTTTATAAATAAATTACATATTACATTAAATAAAAGTTAATATTTGATGTATTAATGTTGTTTTGCTCATTCTAACAACCTAATTAGATTGTATTTTGGCACTAAAAAAAAGGGTAGTTGCACGGTACCCCTGACCGCGGAAGGGATCTCCCTTCCCAGTTCACCACCCGACAAGGATCCCTGGCGGCAAATACCCATAGCCATCAAAGAGGGGTAAGAAACATGTTTCAAACCCGAGACCTCGAGTGTCCTCGGTCCGGCTTTAAGCGGGTGTCGGTGGCCACCAAAGTGGCACTAATGGGAATTGAACTTGGGTCTCCATTGGAGAACCCAAGTCACTCCACCACTAGGCCACTTGTGTATGAAACTGGAAAATCTCATCATAGTCAATGAGCAAAGAAAACTTGTTAAACTTATTATAGACAATGACACCTAAGATGAAGCATAACCTATTTAACCAATGTTCTACAATCAGTCGACCCGATTAATACATCTACAACTTCATTGCTACCCGGTAACCAACATTTAGATGAAGGAGTTACATGGATCGTGTTAAGTTTACATGATTTTAAATGCATACCGGCTACAAATAGATATATGAGTGAGTTCGTGTTTAACAGTTGAACCTTCCAACGTCAATCCAAAATCCTAATAATCTAACACAATTAACATCGTATATAGATTCCAAACGTGCATATATTGGTTAAGTAGGCTCTCTTTTTTTTTTTTGGACTTCGGTTCTTTAGTTATTTTATCACATTAATTAATTTAAAGGGTTTTTTAACGACTAACATAATAATTTTATTAGAAATCTAGGGGCATTGGAAATCTAAAAATAGAAGAATTTTACTTTGTAGAGTCAATTAAAGTACTACGAATTCGTGTATTAAAGTATTAAAGACCAAAAATAAAGATTTTATTAGGAATCTAGGGACAATTAAAGTAAATTTTGAGCAATGGAAGTCCAATTCGTAGCTCGGATGATAAAATAGGGGCAATGGAAAGATTTAAAAACACACAATTAAAATTAACCATTTAATTAAATAAGATTGATTAAAAATTTGAATGAGGTGATAAGAGATCGAATGGGAGTGATTTAAGGAGCAAAACTAATTTATCAATTTTTTGGATAACATATTTGAGCTGGAAACATATATTGTGATATCCCCAATGAATGACATGTGTCCCTTAACCGGTTTCTTTTATTATATTGTATAGATTTAAATGTTTAATGAATCTAAAATAAATCAGATGGTAACGAGAGAGTGGGCCTAAACTAAAAAAAAAAGATTTAAAAATTAGTTATCCTGCACGTTGCGACGGGGACATGGTGAGAACTCGGTTGGTTATAAGCTCGATTCGGTAAGGGACTGGTAAGGTGTTTGTACGGTACTACTGTCGAAGAGAAAATAGACACATAATAAACGTCGTAATAGTTTCAAAAGGATATTAGCATGTGTTAGGTTGTTAGAATTTTTATTATTAAACTAAAAACAGTCTATGCTTTTAGTATGTTAGATTTTGAACTCAAATAAACAAAACAAAATAATCACTCACAATAAGTTGATTATATAAGGAAAAAAGATTAACGAAAATAATCCCATTAATTGCATAATTTTATGATGTTAAACTTGAATTAAATTTTATTTTTAAGGATACGTTTAACTTTAAACCATTATTACCAAGAGAACTTCACTTGTCAAATGAAAAAAAAAATATCAATGGCTGTGAAAAAAAATATCAAGGGTTGTGGCTGGGGATCAAGACCTTAGAATGATATGGTTTCTATCAAACCAATGAACCAAATCAAGTTTGTTATCTTAATTGTGTTTCATGTAATATATATCTAATTTATATAACATAAAATATACTAAAAAATAAAAATACGGGCCCTCCGGAAGAATGGGCCCTGTGCGGTCGCCCTGTATGGCCAGACCCAAAGCCGGCTCTCTCAACTAAATATGGTGTTCGAATAGAACTTTTATCGAATCGAGCACATGATGACGCTAATAAAAAACTATAATGATGTTATACGGTACGGTATTGATGTTGTTCAAACAATATCAGTAATATTAAAAAGAAAATCATTAAAAATAAAAAAAAATGTTTAAAGGTTAAAAGTAAATATAATAGTAATCTATTGTAATATTGAAATGATAAAGTATGGAAAAAAAACTATATATATTATTATAATGAATTGCATGTTTTGTCCTTTATATACTATTTTTTAAGGTGTCCTTTGTGTTTAAAATTGATAATTTTTGTAATTCATGTTTCAAAATGCTGCACGTTATGTCCTTTAATAACGTTAACTCAGTTATTTTTTTTGGTTAAGTCAGATCACACAAGGGTAATTTAGTTTTTTCACCTGTTTATTAAAAATTGTTTTCACAAATAATATGAAAATGAATTTACAAATCTAATATATATATATATATAACAGACATCTCTCTCTTTCTACCCCCTCTCTCACTCCACCTCTCTCCACCACCAACAACCACCATTCTCAACCTCACCATCAAACCTCCACCGCCACCACCCTCAACCTCACCACCAAACCTCCACCGCAACCAACAACCACCACTCTCAACGTCACCACCAAACCGCCACCACCAACATCCACCACCGTCACCAACATCACCACCAAACCGCCACTGCAAAACTACCAATAACAACCACCATGCCACCGCTGCAAAACCACCAACAACAACCACCACGCCACCTGAAACCCACACAGACCCTCTTTCCGGCACACCTAAGGTTTTCACTTTTCGCAAAGTCAAAAACCTGAAATCCCATCGCCGCACCTCGTTTGATTTGTTTTTACAACCTGAAATTCGGCACACAAACCCTCTCTCTCTGGAAGAACTTTTTGAGGTGGATGACGTTACGGATCCGGTCAATCAGATTGGGGGGTTTTAAAGATGGTGTTGTTGGGTTTAAAAATTTCAAATCTTTTATGGTTTTTATCAAATTGAGGTTTCGATCAGATTGGGGGTTTTGAATAGTTCCTTCTGGTGCATATTCTTGTTCAGCCATGATTGGGGTTTTGAATGGTAATACAGGTTAATCATGTTGTCCGTGGTGTTTCAAAGTAATAATGCAGCATGTTTGTTTGTTTTTTTGTTTTGTTTTGTTTTGTTTTGTTTTGTTTTGTAGAGAGAGGAAGTTGAGGGTTGGTAATGTTTGTTCATGGTGTTTCATAGGTGAACACATTGAAGAGAGAGAGGGGGAGAATAAAATGATTTTTTTTTATTTTTATACTCAATAGTCCTTACATATATAAGTTATATACAGAAGAGTCTCTGAAAGATGAGAAGAGTCTCTGAAAGATGAAACGATAAACATGCCCTAATGTGCCTTGCAAATGACCATATTTAACAAAAAAAAAAAAAAATTAACCGAGTTAGCGTTAAAGGAAATAACGTGCAACATTTTGAAACATTAAGTACAAAAGTCATCAATTTTAAACACAAAGGACACCGCTTGAAAATGAGTATAAAAATAAAGGACAAAATTTGCAATTCACTCTTATTATAAAAATCAAATTACTATTCATGATATAATAGAATCTATCGTAGTATTATGAAAATAAAATATGAAGATAAAAAAACTATATATTATTATAAAAATAAAGTTCTTATTCATACTCATTTTTCAATTTCTAATTATATATATTAGATTATGTGTAAGTAATTTACTATATGTATTGATTAATTTCATCTTTTAGTATATTTCGTCTTTTATTGTAAATTTTCATTTTATCCCATTGTAGCTTAAACATTATATTTTTTTCTATTTTCTTTAAGCACTTTACTTTTTTACCTCTAAACTTTAATATAGTTATCATACAACTCCTAAATTTTCATTTTATCCCATTGTAGCTTAAACATTATATTTTTTTCTATTTTTTTAAGCACTTTACTTTTTTACCTCTAAACTTTAACATAGTTATCATACAACTCCTAAATTTTAATAAAGTTGTTGTAATAATTGAATGTCATCTACGTGTTAGTTCATGTGAGTCACTTAATGTTAGAAATATGTGTTTTTGTTTTACACTTTTTACCTGGTTTGGTCATCATTCGATTAGCATCGTCTTAAGAAAGCTTCTTCCTTTGCCGCATCCATAATATTCAACAACCGGAAAGCTTCTTCTTTTTTTTTGAACGGTGGCATTTTTATTTTTATAAATATATAAAGATGAAAATGGGGCTAGCAAGAAGCTAGGAATCCCAAAAACGAAAAAAAAAATACATTAAAATGTCTCTCACATTAAAATCTCTCCATCTCTCCCTCACAAGTTTCCCGAACGGAGACCTATGTTTCAACCATAAGAAAGCTTCTTCTTTTGCCGCATCCACAATGTTCAACACCCGGAAAGGGATCCAATGGCGGAATCAATTTACAAGGAGGGGTAGCCCGGGCTACCCCTCAACTCCATTTTCGTAGTGTAAAAATACCCTTCAACTTCGTCTACGTAGTGTAAAATTTTTATCTTTTCATACAAAGGATACCTCTAATCCCCCAAAAAAAAATTGGGATACCCCTGAATTTTTGGGATAGCTCCGCCACTGAAGGATCCCTAAAATGTTTTTCATTTTTTTTTATCAATGGCTTGTATTCTTAAATTTTTTTAGCTTTTACACACAAATATGTATGTTGTTTACATAAAAAACAAATAACATAAAAAACCAACACACTTTCTCTTTTTCTCACAAAATTCGTTCAACTTAAATTTTGCATATTAAAATCTCATTACTTGTTAAAATTGAACATAAATATGAAATATCCTGTAATAAAAAGTAGTCACTAAAATCATGATCTTCATCACATGGCTATAACTCCATTCAACCAAAACATGTACAAACGTAATCCATAATAAAAATTTATTGCTGAGGGTAATCAAAACAACAAATGTATACTTTGTATAATAAAAGAAAGAGTTAAATGCTTGGTTGGTCCCTGTAGTTTGCAAAAATTGCACACTTGGTCCCAATGCTTTACTAATTACACTCGTGGTCCCTGAACTTGTCAAAAGTGCACTCGCTTGGTCCCTAGCCCTAACTGAAGTTAACTTTCTCTGTTAAGTCCATGTTAAATGACCTGAATACCCTTGCTTAAAAAAACATACCCATCATCTTCTTCACCCAAAACTACCACTATTACTACCACCCACCACCACCCAAAACTACCAACCAGGCATTTAACTCTTGATAATATCATAATATCATAATCAGTTCATCATCTACACAGAAACCCTAGGAATCATCATCTTCTCTAATCAGTTCAATCATCAATGGATTTCTTCAGATCTATACTATCAAATGATCCAGAACCTGAATCTCCACACAATCACTCACAATCCGATCCAAAATCACTCACCAAATCATCCAGAAACCGAAGCCGATGAAGAAAACGAAGATTCCACTTCAAATCTCAATTCATCCGACGATGGCAGCGGCGGTGGCGCTAGTGGCCGCCCTTCCTGAGTTGCGACACAGGTTATTTTGCAATTCCCGGTGCCGGTGAGTTCTCCACCACTAGCGGTTGACTCGCCTCCGGTTCCTGAACCAGTTCCCGCACCCGAGACTTCTCCGGCACCTGAGGTTGCTGCCCCGACGCCTAGCAAGAAGAAGGGAAAGAAGGAACCGCGATTGACTCACCTTCGGTTCCTGAAGGTGACGGTGGAGGTGGGGGATTGAAGGTGGTGGTGATGGGTTGAAGGTGGAGGTGGAGGTGGTGGATTGAAGGTGGTGGTGGATTGAAGGTGGTGGTGATGGGTTGAAGGTGTGGTGGTGGGTTTTACAGAGAGAGAGATGAAGAAGATATGGTGGCTGTCATCAAAGAAGAGCAGAGGGAATTAGGGGTGGGTGAGATGGTAGGGATTAATAAGCAAGGGTATTCAGGTCATTTAACATGGACTTAACAGAGAAAGTTAACTTCAGTTAGGGCTAGGGACTAAGCGAGTGCACTTTTGACAAGTTCAGGGACCACGAGTGTAATTAGTAAAGCATTGGGACCAAGTGTGCAATTTTTGCAAACCACAGGGACCAACCAAGCATTTAACTCTAAAAGAAACAAATAAAGGGACACTTGTTATTATTTTAGATAATTTTTAATTGTAGATAATTATTATTTAATTTAAATTATTAAATATTAATTAAATTAATATAAATCTTATCAACTCTAAATCATTGGCATAAACTTAACCTTAAATAGTAAAATCTTATCTAAACTAAAACTTCAAATCGTAAAGTTTTAACTAAACTAAAAAGCATTGTTTCAAGTAGATAAACATGCATATTTTTTGTGGTTAATGTTATTATTGTTAACTATGAGAAACTATATTAAGCAACTTATTAATCAAACCAAAATTTTAAAATAGTATTAACCTAATTTAAAAAAATAATAAAAAAATCCATTTTGATTTAGAAAGATTTTTTTTAACAATAAACAAATCCGTGTAATACACATGGTTTTTAAAGATATAACATTTTTATTATTTGCTTTATAATATTAAATTTATTCAACCTATACAATAAACAAAGTTTTTTTTAATATAAATTTTTTATTATTTAGTATATAAAATTACATTTCTTCCACCCGTGAATACAAAGAGTTTTTTTTTTAAATATAATTTTTTTATTGTTTGGTATATAAAATTACATTTATTTAACCCGCACAATACATGAAGTTCTTAAAGATATAATTTTTTTTATTATTTAATGTATAAAATTATATTACAAAACACGTATAATATATGAGATTTATAAAAATATATTGGTTTTTATTTAGTATATAAAATTATATTCATTAAGGTTCTAACCTAGTTATAAACTTAGACTATATTGACAAACGCAAAATAATATCGGATTTAGGATAAGAAAAAAACTTGTGGATAATAATTGCAAATGGCAACTGTAATCGTCATCATCTTTGTATGCGGTTTCCATCCACAATATCACACAGGAAATAAAAAAAATCGATTAAAATGATGACGTCAAGTAAAAGGAGTTTAATATGTTGGTTTTTTATGGTATATGTAGTATGCTTAAAAAAATCCATCAAAAGAATTTATACATATATTTCAAAATTTTTGAACGTTTACCTACACGAATGTAGGTAATATATAGCATACACATCACTTACACATATCTTGATCGTGTTCTCCTAAAACCTTTGTGCATGTGTATAAGTGTTACAATCATATTTCAATTAAAAAAAATTGTCATTTTGAATAGTAATGATGATGAAAATACTAACCTCTCATTGTGGGCACTAGGATCCATCTTCGCAATACAATATACGCTTATATGGTGATTTTAAATGCACTACAACCTAAACTTCACTCTCCAACATCTACCTAATATGTTTCCCTCTTGTGTGTAGTATATATATATATATGAGTAGGAGTGTAGGACCACCATGCTCCATGCCCCATGGATGTTTATTGGATTTTTATGTTTAAACCATTTAGGAACCCACCGTGTGGTTTCCTTGGACCCAATTAATTTTGTTCTGACCCGTTGACTTTCCATTTTTTTCCGTTGGGACCCACTTATATTCTTTTTATTTGACCAGTTTTCTTGTTCATACTTCATAGATATTGTTCAAGATCTATGAAGACATATATAAACACAAATAAAATCAAATTTTCAACATATACAATTCCCATAGGTGGGAACAGTGGTTCGCAGCCATTGGATGAAATGGGTGGCCGGCCCTCCCCTATTGGACCAACCAATTTATTATTTTATACATGTTTTAAAATTACGTTTTTGCCCCGGAATAGTGTTTCTCTGCCATTGGTTCAAATGAGCGGCGAGCAATACCAATTGGAGCAACCAGTTCATTATTTTATACCCACTTTAAAGTTATGGTTTTGCCTCCTGTTAAAAAATACGGTTTTGCTCCAGCTTCAAAATACATTTACCTTTTTGCCCCGAGCTAAAAAAATACGATTTCACCCTCGGTAAAAAAATTATGCCTTTACCCTCAGCATAAACAATGTTTTCGCCCCAGTTCAAAATAAAATTTTGTTTTTCCCCCTGCTCAAAATTACGAATTTACACCAGTTTATTATTTTATACTTACTTTAAAATTACGGTTTTGCCCACAGTTTAAAATTACGTATTTGCCCAAGTTCAAAATAAATTTATGCTTTTGCCCCCAGTTAAAATTTACGAATTTCCCCTCGGTTCAAAATTACGATATCACCCTCAATTCAAAATTACGTTTTTGCCCCCCGTGAAAAATAAAAATATGGTTTTCCCTAGCTAAAAATTAGGATTTTACCCTCGGGAAAAAAAAATGATTTTCCCCCAAGTAAAAATAAAATATGACTTTGCCCCTAGCTAAAAATCGTGTCCAAAAGTTGCCTAACACTATTTTTACTTTTTATTTCTATCAAAACTATAGTACTATTTTTTTAATTGGTTGAGAATTGTTCGGCCATCGCCCCGCAACGCGGGGCATCACCTAGTTATATACATATTCACACGCATATATAATAAAGAAAAAATGGATTTTAGTAATCTCACTTAGGGGCTGTTTGGCAACTTCTGAATGGTTAAGTGCTGAACCAGTAAGAGGTCTGAACCATTAAGAGCCAGTATAATGCTTAACCCTTCAGAGGCAAATGTCTGACCAATTCAGATTAGAGGTCTTAACCATTCAGACTCTGTATAAAACTTAGGGGCTGTTTGGCAACATCTGAATGGTTAAGTGCTGAACCAGTAAGAGATCTGAACCATTAAGTGCTAAACCAGTAAGAGATCTGAACCGTTAAGAGCCTGTATAATGCTTAACCGTTTAGAGGCAAATGTCTGACTAATTCAGATTAGAGGTCTTAACCATTCAGACTCTATATAAATCTTAACCATTCAGAGGCAAATGTCTGAACCATTCAGACATCTGCTCGTGAAACAAACAGTCTGAACCATTAAGTGCTGAACCAGTAAGATGTCTGAACTATTAAGAGTCTCATTAAGAGGTAAACAAACAACCCCTTAACCATTCAGAGGCAAATGTCTTAACCATTCAGACATCTGCTCACGAAACAAACAAGCTGAACCATTAAGTGTTGAACCAGTAAGAGGTCTTAACCATTAAAAGTCTCACTAAGAGGTAAACAAACAACCCCTTAGAGATGAATGGCCAATAATAGTTTCATCTTCAAATATTGTCATTATCAGTCCCACTTTTAAAAAAAATATCACTGGACCTCCGTTTAAAAAACTAAACTCCGTTGAGTTTTTTTTTTCAAATTTCAAACTGATGTTTTAGGGCTTTTTATCAGAACGAGAATACAAGTCGATTAATGTAAAACTTACATCGAAACGGTGCTCCAAACTGCTTGATTTTTTTAATTGGAAGTTTAAACACCCGAATTGAAGCATTTTTTTTGTTGTTTGGAGCATCGTTTCGAGGTAAGTTTTACATCAATAGACTTATATTCTCGTTCTAATAAAAAAACCCTAAAACATCGGTTTGAAATCCGGGAAAAAGAAGTTAATGGAGTTAAGTTTTTTTAACAAAGGTTTCGGTGAGAATTTTTTTAAAAGGTGGGACTGTCAGTGATAATATTTAAAGGTGTGACTATTATTGGTCAATCATCTCTAAATATGATTATTAAAATTCAATTTCCCTACAGTAAACGAACACCAATTTTATAAAATGTTAAAATGCAATCATTACAACTAAAATTAATCTAATTTAACTTCTAATAAAGGATTCAAATTATTTTCATCTCTCATTTTCTCCTTAAATTTATTAGTAATATTTATCTTTATATATATTAGATTACTTCACTTTATTTAAATAGAAAATAAAAACCTTTAAGTGTTAAGTGTATGTGTCACTTTATGATGTCTTCTAATCCCTATATATTTTGATGTTTTTCCTTATTATTAAATTAAAGTTATCATGCCCCTCTCTCCTATTAAATAATATATAATTAATTATAATTTAATGTATATCTCTTACTAGGGTTATGCTCCGTTCGTGTTGCGGGGCGCTAAGCGGAATATTTCTTAATTTCATAACATGTACGCATGTATTTTGGTTACTTATACATACTACTTATAACACGATCTCAACAAAAAAAAACTCGAGTCAACCAATTAAACCAAAACACTATCATAGTTATGCTAAAAATAAAATTAAACAATGGCAAGCATGCAATTTTGAGCTGGGGGCAAAATAGTAATTGTCAGGACCAATGAGCGAGTGCTAGATAGCTGCTTGACACACTACTATAGTTTTGAAAAAAGAAAAGTAAAAAAAAATTAATCGGGGCCAAAATCGTAATTTTTAATATGGGGGCAAAATCATAATTTTAAACTGAGGGCAAATTCGTAATTTTTAACTGGGGGCAGAACCATAATTTGGTTTTGAACTGAGGGCAAAACCAAAATTTTGAACTTAGGGGGAAATCGTAATTTTTGAAATTCGTAATTTTTAGTTGGGGGCAAAACTAGGGGTGTAAACAAGCCCAAAGGCTCGAGAGCTACTCGTGATCGGCTTAGTTAAAAGCTCGAACGAGTCGAGCCTTAACGAGCCCGAGCTCGGGCTCAAGCCTGAAATAGAGCTCGTTTAGTTATCGAGCTCGAGCTCGAGCCTGAACAAAATTTCAGTTTTTTTATATATAATATAATAATGATGATGATAACATTGGTGCGCCGAGCTCGAGCCGAGCTTTTAGCTCATTTGAGGTTGTTCTCGAAATAGCTCGAACCGAGCTCGAGCTTTGGGTTTCACTCGCGAGCCGAGCTCGAGCTCAGAGAAGTAAGCTCGAACCGAGCCGAGCTCGAGCTTCATAAAAACATAACGAGCCGAGCTCGAGCCTAGTCGGGCTCGGGCTCGGCTCGGCTCGTTTACACCCCTAGGCAAAACCATAATTTTGTTTTGAACTGTTGGCAAGATCGTAATTTTGAGCTGAGGCAAAATCATAATTTTTTTTTGACTTGGGGCAAAAACTTAATTTTGAACTCAGGACGAAAACGTAATTTTTTTGAAATAGGACAAAATCATATTTTTGCACTGAGGGCAAATTCGTAATTTTAAGCCATGGGAAAAAACATAATTTTATTTTGAACTGGGGGCAAAGGGCAAATTCGTAATTTACCTGAGAGCAAAAAAAAAATTTGTTTTGAATTGGGGCAAAACCATTATTTTGCGTTTGGGGGCAAAAACATGATTTTATTTTGAACTTGGGGCAAAAACATAATTTTGAACTCAGGTCGAAATCGTTACTTTTGAAATGCTGCAAAATCTTTTTTGTGAACCGAGGGCAAATTCATAATTTTAAGCCAGGGGTAAAAACATAATTTTATTTTGAACTGGGGGCAAAAACATAATTATAAACTAATGATAAAATCGTAAATTAAATGAACCAATGGGGAAGTGTGAGCAGCTGTCTAGCATTATTCCCCAACTTCATTTTGTATGTATAGTAAATTTGTTTAATATATATTTTCTTAACTAAAAGTATATAATACTTTTTGTTATATAATTTCATTTTTTTGCTTATTAATAATTAAATATTTTATTGATTAAACCATGTGTAATGCAAATTTTCTAACCTAATAATAATAATAATAATAAATAGAAAACAAAGTAAAATGTTATAACATATGTAATACACAGGTTTAATACTAAGTAAATGGTATCAAATTTTAATTTTTCAAAAATATATCTTAACGATTGTTTGTGTTAACCGATTATATTATATTTATTTAACACGTGTAATACACACAGGGGCGAAGTATAGTGGGTGCCCAGGGTGCACCCGCCCACCCCAATGTTTCGGTTAGAAGTGTATAAGTTCCGATTTTTCGTCTGAAAATTTTAAAATTATATAGGATCGCCCCCCGATTATTTTTCCTAAATTGTATATTCTAAATATTTAAAAACTTTGTATATAAATGATAGGTAGTTTGGTAAATATACACTTTGTTTTATTTGGAACTATTATTATTTGACCCGACTTTAATCGAATAGCCAACCCGACCCGACCCGAAAATAACGATAGGAAAAAAAATTGGGTCCCGTCACCTTACACAGCCTCGAAACTTTTGGTCAAGCTCCGCCACTGAATACATATGTTTATTCAACCGATGCAGTACACAAGTTTTTTTTAAGACCATGTGTAGTCGTTTGATGAATAATGCCCCCACCCTGGGGCGTTTTCTGCCATGTGGCAGTGCAGTCAGAATGGGGGCATTATTTGACGTTTTTGCAAGAGGCGTAGTGGGAATAATGCCCAATAACGTCCATCCAATCATTACACAATTATTTATTTTTTTTAAAATCAAAAACTTAAAATACTTCATTAAATTAAAAAAAATTAAAATACTAGAAATAAAAAAATAAAAACCGACTAAAAAACGGAAATAAAAAAAAGATAAAGTTAAAAAAAAAGATGATGATCTAGAGTCCGTATTTTTCCCGGAGTTTTTGGCGGTGCATTTGCGCAACGATCAACGCATCGCCATGTAGGTGGTCGATCAGTTTGGACAAAAACTCTATGTCCTTTTCCGTTTGCCTCGCCGCTTGCATCTCGTTAAACTTTTTGTTTTCGGCGACTCGTTCTTTCATAGTCTCCCAACGTTTGTGGCCGAGATCTTGAATGTCTTGGACACATCGGTTCATCTCCTCGAAATCTTCCTTCAACTCGAGATCGGAAGACGACTCCACCGGTTTTTTCCCAGTTCGCTTATCTTTTCTTCTACCGGGCGGTCGGGCCAACTCTTTAGCTTCCTCGTCATCGTCCACAACAACATTTAGATCGACGTTGCAGGCATCGGAAGTTGGTGTTTCAGGGTCAACGGAGGATGACGTTTTCGACCCTTTTAGTTTTACGTCTACTACTGGACGTCATGGTCGGTACACCAGCCCACTTTGGAGTTTTTCTTAGTAGCTCCCAACATTTATAGTACGTGAAAACGCCTTTCGTCTTCTTGTACTCTTCCATAGCCTTCGTTAAAACACCGACGTCACCTTCTCCGCTCGGCCGATTATCGTAGTTTCGTTGATAAACTTCTTGGAAGGCGTGACACTTGTTGTTGATATCGGTCCATTTGCTAGAGATGGAATCCTTGTCATGATGTTCACCCTTTCCCCGCGTGCTATAAAAAAACTCACGAATCATATTCCAAAATTCGGGACCGGTTTGAAGGTTTGCTACAAATAAAATTGTACGTGTTAAAAATAAAATAAAATTGGCGTGTAGGGAAAAAAATAAGTAAAAAAAATTACACTTACCAACATCAGGGTCCTCCGAAACATTGACCCACGACCGAACCAACGTGTATTCCTCGTCCTTCGTCCAAATAACGTAAGTATGCTTACGACGAGGTTGGTTCGGTTCCTTCTTTTTATGCGACCTTTTATCGCGTTTCGATGTCTCTCGCTCCGGTTCGGGTTACGTCTCCAGCACGACATCCACCTCGGGTTCGGGTTGTTGTTGGGATGGTTGCAAGCCGCCGGTGTCACGGCCCCCGACCCCACCCTGGACGGAATCGGGAGCCGCGAACAGCCAAGTGGTACCGGCGGTTATTTTGAAAAGTATTGCAGCGGAGATGTTCATCAGGACCGTGAGTTAGGAAAAATATCAGAGTTTAGAAAACACCGGATTTTTATTTATTAAATAGATGGAATAAAACCCATGTTTTACAAATGTAGCTTTTATATGGGATAAATCTGCATATATGAAACCATGTTTTCTTAATCTTATTTAATTGATAAAATAAGCCACTTCTTTTAAGCCTTTCGGTGCCGTATCATCACTCTTATTCCAATCTACTGTAATTACCTGAAACGCGTTTTAAAAAGATTTGGTCAGCAGGAAATACTGGTGAGTTCATTCATTTTTGTACAAAAACACATTTGTTGTAATTCACAGCATTAAGAGTTTTTACATTTACTTCTTCAAGATTGGCAAAGACTTAATCACTGCAATTACAACTTTGTTATAGCTGACAGTATTAAGGGTGATTACATTGTTTCCATCAACCAATTACCCCAAATCGGTATTTGTCACTAGACTGTATCTGTGACTATGGTCAAATCACCCATTGCCTAACTCGTTGTCCAATGGTGACGGGTATCAAGTAATGTATACAAAACCCCACATACCGGCAGTAATTGAAGATTACAAAGACTTAATCCCTGTAATTATAACTTTGAAAACAAGTAGAGTTTTAAGAAAACAATTTTGATAAAAAGAGAATGACTCACCTTGCAGATTTAGACGGGCAGCGTTTAGCCTACTGATTTTAGCCTGGTTAACCTAATTCAAATAATAATGCATACGAAAACTAGGTCAGTAACTTAATACAACTTTTACGACAACTCTCGAGATCAAAACCCTCACGACGAATGACAAAGTATAGCCCAAATACGAGCAGCACTTAAACGTCCATCGGATTGGTTTTTATCGATCGGAAATTAAATCGTATCAGTGATCGAGTTATTACCATGTTATCGCGGCAGAATTTCGTGTTTGTGTGTGTTTTTGTAGTAAACTGATGATATCTCAACGTACGAAACGAGTTTTTACGTCGAACCAACGCCAAATTTCAAGTGCCAATGCCTGCTATTTATACTGAAAAACTGGCTCCGTCGCGTGGCGTGACAGGTACCCTTTTAGCATAGGGTAGCCACCTCTGTTTGTAGCCTGGATGAGTCGACGTTTCGCTAAAATTCGATTTTAACAACGAACTGTGATGATAATCGTCAATGGGGAATACCCCCCCCCCCCTTGAGTTTTAGGGGCCCTGATCCTGATTCCAACTGTTCTGAAAATTTTAGGGGTCATGCAATATTACCTGGGGGTCTCAATTAGGGTTTCCTATTGGACAAAATAGAATAAAAAATAGTAATTTTAATGAGAGTTGTTACATCCCCCCACCTTATTAAAATCTCGTCCTCGAGATTTACTGGAACAAGTAAGGATACTTTCGCTACATTTCTGATTCCAACTCCCAAGTGTACTCAGGTCGTCTCTTTGAATCCCACTTGACTTTGACCAGTACTAGTCTTTTGTGCTTGTGAAACTTGACCTTTGTGTCTTCTATCTGCAGTGGCTTCTCAACAAATTTTAACTTCTCATTTACCTCTACATCTTGAAGAGGTACTACCAGGGATTCGTCAGATAGACATTTCTTGAGGTTGGATACATGAAACACATCATGTATCCCAGCTAACTCTTCTGGTAGTTGTAGGCGATAGGCGACTGGTCCTATTCGCTGGATTACTGGGAATGGTCCTATGTATCTTGGACTCAGTTTTCCTTTCTTACCGAACCGAACTACTCCTTTCTAAGGAGAAAATTTTGAGAGTACCCTATCTCCAATTTGAAATTATAGTGGCTTGCGTTGATTGTCAGCATAACTTTTCTGGCGATCTCGAGCCGTTTTCAGTCTTTCCTTGATTTGAGTGATCTTGTCGGTGGTTTCTTGTACGATTTCATGACCGGATAATTGGCTTTCTCCTATGTCTGCACAACAGACCGGAGTTCTACACTTTTGTCCATACAGTGCTTCGAACGGGGCAGCTTCAATGCTTGCATGATAACTATTGTTATAGGAGAATTCAATTAAGGGTAGGTGGTCATCCCAGTTCCCACCAAAATATATTACACATTCCCTGAGCATGTCTTCTAGAGTTTGAATTGTCCTTTCACTTTGTCCGTCTGTTTGGGGATGATAAGCGGTACTTAAATTTAATCGTGTCCCCATGGCTTCTTGGAAACTTGTCCAAAAATGTGAAGTGAAACGACTATCCCTATCCGATACAATGGAGAGTGGGACTCCATGTAAGGATACTACTTCGTCTACGTATAACTTGGCTAACCTTTCCATGCTAAAGGTTTCCTTCATAGGTAGGAAATGAGCTGATTTGGTTAATCGATCCACAATTACCCAAATCGCATCATTACCTTTTCTGGTTTTGGGTAACTTAGTAACAAAGTCCATGGTTATTAGTTCCCATTTCCAAACAGGCATTTCTAATTGTTGGAGTAATCCTGAAGGTTTCTGGTATTCTGCCTTAACTTGTGAACAAGTTAGACACCTAGATACATATCTAGCTATGTCCTTTTTCATTCCTACCCACCAGAAATTATTTCTTAAATCTTGGTACATCTTATTATTTCCAGGATGCATGGTATACCTAGATTTATGGGCTTCCTCTAAAATCTTATTTCTTAATTCTCCTTGCTTAGGTACCCAAATCCTTCTTTTCTTATGGAATCTCCAAATTCCATCAGCCCCTTGCTCCAAGTCTTTTATTCTTCCTTTCATTCCTTCAGCATCATCCTTGATTGCTGTTTCTTGAATGTTTTTTAGTTGTTCCATTAAGTAAACTTAACCTAAGAGCACGAACTCGCTTTTGCTTTTCATGATACTTATGACTTAAGGCATTTGCAACTACATTTTTTTTTCCTTCGTGATATTGAATATCACAGTCGTAGTCACTTAGAATTTCCATCCATCTTCGTTGCCTCATGTTCAATTCTTTTTGCCCAAATATATATCTTAAGCTTTTATGATCTGTATAAACGGTAAACTTACTTCCATACAGATAGTGCCTCCAAATCTTAAGGGCAAAAATTATGGCTCCTAATTCTAAGTCGTGAGTAGTATAATTCTCTTCATGCTTCTTCAATTGTCTTGAGGCATACGCAATTACCTTTTTGCGTTGCATCAGCACACATCCTAATCCTAGCTTTGAAGCATCACAGTAAACTTCAAAATCTTCTGTCCCTTCTGGTTAGGCAAGAATTAGGGTGTTGGTTAACCTTTGTTTTAAAATCCTAAAAGCCTCTTCTTGCCTAGGTTCCCATTCAAACTTAACCGTTTTACAGGTTAGTTTAGTTAATGGCACAGCTATCTTAGAGAAATCTTTAATAAAGCGCCTATAGTATCCAGCTAATCCTAGAAAACTTCTAACTTCCGTAGCTGATTGCGGGACTTTCCATTTGGTGATTGCTTCTATCTTAGTAGGATCTACGTGAGTACCTTCGTGAATCACCATGTGACCTAAAAAGTGTACCTCCTGTAGCCAAAATTCATACTTCGAGAATTTGGCGTAAAGCTTTTCCTTTCTTAACAAAGTTAAGAGTGTATGTAGGTGCTCACAATGCTCTTCCTGGTTATTGGAACAAATAAGTATATCGTCGATGAAGACAATTACAAATTTATCCAAATACGGTTTACAAATTCTATTCATGTCCATAAATGCTGCAGGAGTATTTGTTAGTCCAAAGGGCATAACTGTAAACTCGTAGTGACCATACCTAGTTCTGAAAGCAGTTTTAGGTATGTCTTCTTATTGTACCTTCAACTGATGATATCCGGAGCGTAAATCTATCTTAGAAAAATATCTAGCTCCTTGTAGTTGATAAAAAAGATCATCAATCCTAGGCAAAGGGTATCGATTCTTGATTGTAACCTTATACGGTTCCCTATAATCGATACACATTCGCATCGAACCATCTTTCTTTTTCACGAACAACACTGGAGCTCCCCATGGGATGAACTAGGTTGTATGAATCCTTTACTGAGCAATTCATCTAATTGCTTTTTCAGTTCTAACATTTCAGTGGGTGCTAATCGGTAGGGTGCTTTAGCTACGGTTGTAGTTTCAGGAATCAAATGAATTCTAAATTCTACCTCCCTAACTGGTGGTAATCCTGGTAACTCCTCTAGGAATACATCTGAGTATTCTGATATTACAGGAATTTCCTTAAGTTCCTTACCCTTAGTGCTAATGATTACCGAAATCATATACACTATTCCTTGCTTTTGTTCATAACTAGCAACTTTCATTACTGAAATGAACTTCATGGGTTTACGCGGCTTATCCCCTGTAATCATAATTACTTCTCCTGTGGGTGCACAAATTTTTATGGAATTCTTATACTTTTGATGGCCTCGCAATCATCAAATTGTTCATCTTGTCGACGAGTTACGAGACGGATGATCAAATGAAATAGTTTTCAATATCGGAATTATAGATGGATACAAGAGATTCCTAACAAAGAAATCTAGAATTATCGTTGACACACATGCTCGTGCTTGATTCTAATTTGTCAATCCTTACGGTTTTTGGATTTCCTTATAGATATACATATCTATATAATCTAATATTTCCTATACTGTAATATACATACTATTTATAAGGTCAATGTATTTAACAGATTCATATTTCCAAAAACAAGTCAGACATCTGGTCATGATACTATTTTAGGGAATTCTGTCACTTGTATATACCCCATCTTACCCGATTCTTGTCGGAGAGGTAACCCCTATCTTACCTGGACAAGCTGGAGAGTCTGCTATACCATACCCAGTCTTGCCGGAGAGGTAACTGGTATTTCCCATAAATATATCTTTCTTAAATCATGATAAAAATAAACCTTTTATTTGGGCTTTCATCAAGGAATAAGGAAATTAGTATTCCCATGACGGATCATATTCTAGAATCGAGTAATATAAATAAACAAGATATAACAGTGGCCAATTGTTATTGCTTATTTATCATATTTGCACTTTTCTAGTTATCATCCTCATGATATACCAACATCCATCACAATTTATCTATACAATTAATTAGCTTATACTAAAACATTAAATTCTGGTTTTCCTGATTTACTTCGTTGTTCATCTGAATATCCATCAGGTATTAATTATCACAAACTAATATTTAGTACAAACATTTAGGTACAAATGTATAAACAGATTTAATTAAAAATGGCGAACATTGCGACTTTTATATATATATATATATGTCTATTACAAATTACAACTGAAATTCAAAATATACTAGGGGTTGTGCATTCATAATATATTTTAGTCTATCTAGGAATATTATGCTCAGCATGCTTTTATATAAGGTTTATTCTATCTCCTTTTACTAAGTTGTTTATCTAATGGGCATAGTTCCTTTAAAGTTTATGGCTCATAGGTGACATGGGTGCTAGTACTGGGTCAGGGTGTTGAGAGATAAAATAATTTATAAACTTTTCTGGTTGAGACCTAATTTCATTGGTTGGTCCGGGTTTGGCATTTTAACTTAATTAAAAGTTAACATTTACTGCTGTAGTGGCTAACATATAGAGATTTGCCCATTGTTCATCTAATTCATCTTCCCATGGTGGGTTATTGCCTATTTCCTGAGTTTCCTTATTGATTATCACTCCTTTTTGTTGTGACTTCTTTATTTTCTCTTGACTTTTTCTAATAATCCAACTTCTTTTCTTAGTGGTAAGTTGTTTCTCAGACTGTGCCTTACGAATAAATATTCCTTCCTGAGTATCTGCTGAGTATCTTAAGGAATTTGATTGAAATGAGGTTCCTTTATCTTTTGGTGAACTATCTAATTGACGATAGATGTCCGAAATTCTTTGCTTACCCATACAGTAAACTAACAAATAGTCAAATAACATAAAAACACATAATCACATAAGTTATTTCCTACCACAGAAATTTTAAAATTTTAGCAGAACACTTTTTTGGCTCTGATACCACCTTCTGTCACGGCCCCCGACCCCACCCTGGACGGAATCGGGAGCCGCGAACAGCCAAGTGGTACCGGTGGTTATTTTGAAAAGTATTGCAGCGGAGATGTTCATCAGGACCGTGAGTTAGGAAAAATATCAGAGTTTAGAAAACACCGGATTTTTATTTATTAAATAGATGGGATAAAACCCATGTTTTACAAAGGTAGCTTTTATATGGGATAAATCCGCATATATGAAACCATGTTTTCTTAATCTAATTTAATTGATAAAATAAGCCACTTCTTTTAAGCCTTTCCGTGCCGTATCATCACTCTTATTTCAATCTACTGTAATTACCTAAAACGTGTTTTAAAAAGATTTGGTCAACAGGAAATACTAGTGAGTTCATTCATTTTTGTACAAAAACACATTTGTTGTAATTCACAGCATTAAGAGTTTTTACATTTACTTCTTCAAGATTGGCAAAAACCACTTGGGGTGTCCCAGTGGCCAGCCTCACCCACCTCTTCCCAGAGGACTCCGGTTCGAATCCTGGCAGGCGCAAGTACTCCAGGGTGTTCGCTCCGGTGGGTAGTAACCGCCAGGCAGCTATGGGGCTAAGCTAGCTTGTGGAGTGGGATCACTCCAGCGGTTGGGAGGACCGTGCAATATCCCCCCCCCCCTCAAGATTGGCAAAGACTTAATCACTGCAATTACAACTTTGTTATAGCTTACAGTATTAAGGGTGATTACATTGTTTCTATCAACCAATTACCCCAAATCGGTATTTGTCACTAGACTGTATCTGTGACTATGGTCAGATCACCCATTGGCTAACTCGTTGTCCAATGGTGACGGGTATCAAGTAATGTATACAAAACCCCACATACCGGCAGTAATTGAAGATTACAAAGACTTAATCCATGTAATTATAACTTTGAAAACAAGTAGAGTTTTAAGAAAACAATTTTGATAAAAAAGAGAATGACTCACCTTGCAGATTTAGACGGGCAGCGTTTAGCCTACTGATTTTAGCCTGGTTAACCTAATTCAAATAATAATGCATACGAAAATTAGGTCAGTAACTTAATACAACTTTTACGACAACTCACGAGATCAAAACCCTCACGACGAATGACAAAGTATAGCCCAAATACGGGCAACACTTAAACATCCATCGGATTGGTTTTTATCGATCGAACATTAAATCGTAGCAGTGATCGAGTTATTACCCTGTTATCGCGGCAGAATTTCGTGTTTGTGTGTCTTTTTTTAGTAAACTGATGATATCTCAACGTACGAAACGAGTTTTTACGTCGAACCAACGCCAAATTTCAAGTGCCAATGCCCGCTATTTATACTGAAAAACTGTCTCCGTCGTGTGGCGCGAGGGCCTGTCGCGTGGCGCGACGGGTACCCTTTTAGCATAGGGTAGCCACGTCTGTTTGTAGCCTGGATGAGTCGACATTTCGCTAAAATTCGATTTTGACAACGAACTGTGATGATAATCGTCAATGGGGAATACCCCCCCTGAGTTGTAGGGGCCCTGATCCTGATTCCAACTGTTCTGAAAATTTTAGGGGTCATGCAATATTACCTGGGGGTCTCAATTAGGGTTTCCTATTGGACAAAATAGAATAAGAAATAGTAATTTTAATGAGAGTTGTTACAGCCGGGTTGGGAAAAGCCGAAAGTGGGTTACATGTAAGGAGTAGAGCCACTCAAGTAAGCCGCGCACGATAACATGTTCGGGTCCATGTCTTGAAGGTTAAAGTTTTGTTGCGGTTGGGTGGTGTTCGGGTTCCCGGGTCTTGACGGAACACCAAAAGGGGGTCGGAATGGATTCATGGTTTTATAAAATGTAAAAGAAATAGAGAGAAAGTTTGATTGAGAGTGAGTTTTTTTTATATAAAGTTGGATGTCAAGAAGGGTTTTTGTACAATTAAATTGGAATAAAAAAAATAAACATTTAAACAATAAAGCCGAAAGTGGGTGGCATGTAAGGAGTAGAGCCACTCAAGTAAGCCGCGTACGATAACATGTTCGAGTCCATGTCTTGAAGGTTAAAATTTTGTTGCGGTTGGGTGGTGTTCGGGTTCCGAGTCTTGACGAAACACCAAAAGGGGGTCGGAATGGATTCATGGTTTTTTATAAAATGTAAAAGAGGTAGAGAGAGTTTGATTGAGAGTGGGTTTTTTATATAAAGTTGGATGTCAAGTAGGGTTTTTTATACAATTAAATTGGAATAAAAAAATAAACATTTAAACAATGTTACCGTTTGAACGGTAAACTCAAGCCCCAATGCACATTTTTGGCGTGTTTTAAACCACGCAGATCGATCTTTTTTCGCGAAAAACGCTACAACACGCCGAGGGGGTGGAGTCGGGGCGGGATTGGGCGTGTTTGGGGCTGGATTTTGAAAACTAAACTCCCATTAAGGGCGGTCTAAGTTGTAATTTTTTATTACTTGATATATAAAATTACATTTATTTAACACGTATAATACGCGAAATTGTAACCTAGTATAATGATATATGACTCGATGATAAATTAATACCCATATAACTTGTTGAAACACAGTATAACCAAATGTGACCCAATAAGTGGCTCTTCTAATATTTGCAATTATTGTGTTTGCTAATAAGAAAATGTACTCACTCTTTATCTACAATTCCACAAATACTCCAGTATGTTAACGCTAATAGTGTCATGAAGGAAAACCAGTCGATTGCAAAATAGTGATTATACAAAAAAAAAAAAAAAAAAAAAGGCTAAAACACAAAAGAAACTTAAAAAGATGATTAAAAAAAGCAAGAAGGAAAATGTTCCTGGTCTGTAGAATTCTACAAAGTAAAAATTCTTTATTCTTAGAACACCCGTAGTGGGGCGTTTTTTTTTTTTAAATTGAAAAAAAACGCCCCAAAACGCCCCCCACCCCATTACACCCGGCGTTTTGGGGCGTTATTTTTGGAAAAATTGGTTGTGGGCGTTTTCATTAAAATTGGTTGTGTCATGAAGGAAAACCAGTCGATTGCAAAATAGTGATTATACAAAAAAAAAAAAAAAAAAGGCTAAAACACAAAAGAAACTTAAAAAGATGATTAAAAAAAGCAAGAAGGAAAATGTTCCTGGTCTGTAGAATTCTACAAAGTAAAAATTCTTTATTCTTAGAACACCCGTAGTGGGGCGTTTTTTTTTTTAAATTGAAAAAAAAACGCCCCAAAACGCCCCCCACCCCATTACACCCGGCGTTTTGGGGCGTTATTTTTGGAAAAATTGGTTGTGGGCGTTTTCATTAAAACGCTGAAGTTGCAATATGGTCTCTGACAAAATGGTCTTGTCCACCAATGAATATGAGATACCCACATGCCACTTCACTTTTCAACCTGACATCCCCTTTTTTTTTCATTAAAAATAATATGGGCGTTATTGGCATAATGCCCCACTACACCACTTTTGCTATAATGCCCAATCGCTGACTAGGACGCCACGTGTCGGATAATGCCCCATGATGGGGGCATTATAACCCACTACCACTACACATGGTCTTAGAATACATGGTGTGAAAGAATTTGAAGGAGAGCATAGAGTGACATGTCACTGTAGCAGAAAGTGCAAGCCCCAAAAATGATGGGTGAAAGCAATATTTCAAAAATCAGTTTTTAAGTCATATCGGGTTTGGCTCTAAAATAGTTTAACTGGTTGAACCGAGTTGTATCGGCCGGTTGAACCGGGTTACTAGTTAACCCTGTAAATTCCATAAAATACAGATTCATCTCAAAAAACAATACAATCTCAACTAGGATTTATATAACTGATCGTAGTTTTATCTAAAAAAACCTATTTTTATTGTAAACTATTAAGCATTTTAAGAATATTTTTATTAGTTATAAATAATATTGCATTGTACGAGATGAATAACAGCCAATATGGTATAACCCAGTTGGTCAGGGGGTTTTCCACTTAGTGGTTTCTTCCTGGGGAGATCTCAGGTTCTATTCCTACAAAGTGCAAATTTTTGTAAATATGGGAGAACACCTCTGGGAGGGATTCGAACTTGGGGTGAAGAGTTTAAACAGCATATGCTGGCCCTTTGGAGTAAGCTGGAAATCCAGTTGATCTACCGTTCAAAAAAAAACGAGGTGAGTAACAAATTCAACAATGATGAAATATTGAAATAAAAGGCAATAGGTTCATTATCGGAAATATGAAAGATCAATATTACCTTAATATTGTATTTTATTAAAATTAAGAAATCAAATCTTAAGATAAAGTAAACCGATTCAACGGTTTGAACCGGTAGAACCGGATTTACCGCCGGTACATAAGACATACTGTATTCGGATTTTACCGGCCTTTATCGTACTGGACTCGTATCCGATATCCGGTTTAACCGGTATAACCGGCCAGTTCATACCGGCATTTAAAACATTGGATGGAAGGGGCTTGCAAAAGGGCTTTTAAAAAAAACTAACCAGTCAAAATTTAAACTAATTTCCACAACCAACCTCTACGTCACCAACCACTTGCGCCCCATGCCATGGAGAATCACCATGCCCTCGCCCCACTCCAACCCATGGGGAGTTGTTCCAAGCGTGAAGGAGCTTCCATGCCATTTCCAAGCCCCCACACCGTATACCCTTAGAATGAAATACTTTATTGCCACCTGAAAACTAACAGAACCACACCATTATTAACCTATAAATAAGCAACTTAGTTGTGTTTAAGGTTGTTGTACCTTTAGCTTTGTGAGTTTTAAAAAAAAATGAAATTTTATTTTTTAACCCTAAAGTTTTAATCTTTGACAATTTAAGCTTAATGTTTTAATCTTTAGTAATTTAACCCCTTTGATTAATTTTATTTTTCACTTCTAATTCAAAAGTTTCTATCTTTTGCGATTTAACCACTTTGATTTTTTTACTTTTAACCCAAAGCTTTTCATCTTTTGCAACTTTGGTCCCTTATACTTTTCGTCTTACGCGAAGTGTTGTAATCTTGGCTTTGGGGGTTTTTCAAAGAAAAAATGGTTATGCATATCGTTGTTGTAAACTTGGCTTTGGGGGTTTTTTTTAAAAAAAATGATTTTTTTTACTTTTCACCCAAAAATATTTCACAAGTTACTTTTAACCCAAAACTATTTGTTTTTTTTACTTTTAACCCAAAACTTTTTATCTTTTGCAATCTATCCTCACAACTTTTTTTACTTTCAACTTCGGTCCTTTATAGTTTTCATATTCAGCAAATTTTTCGCCTTATGCTTCGTTCTAAATTTTGTGACTTAACACATCGCAACGTGCGTCTTTGGTTTAACGTTTTTACGTTTCGTTATAAATTTTGCGAGTTAACACGACGCAACGTGCGTGTGTGGGTGAACGTTTTTACATCGTCTATTTTTTTTTCTCGTTTGACATGTTCAACATAACGTGCGAGTCCTAAATCGACTTAGTTATAACTAAAGAATTCTCGCCGCATTGCGGCGGGTCGTAATTCTAGTTTAAAACAAAATTATTGGATACTTTCTCTTAGAGAACAAGCATACGAGGAATTGGAGAGTTTCCACACAAGCTAATTACAGATCATCATCTTCTTTTTTTTTTTTTTTTTTTTTTTTTAATTTGTCGTATCAAAGTTGTAATGACCAATGTTAAAAGAGTTCATTTCCACCTCATTGAGAATTTGAGATATAGTTTGACCCTCTTAACATTCGCTAATAAGAAAAGTGAGCGAGGAATCAAACATAACGCTAAGTCTAAACAAGTAGAATATTTAAAACGTGTTCGGCTGTTTGTCAAACAGCTTAAAGGTCACAAATGATATTTGTGAGATGGCATTTGAAGTCATAAGCGGGGTTGTTGGGATATTCCAACATTATTTGGATTGATGGCATTTAAAGTAATAAATGTAGCCGGACAAGCCCCAATTATAACGATATTCTAACATTATTTGGGAATTGGGAGAATGCTGAATTGCTGATGGCATTTGAAGTAAAAAATGTAGGCGGACATCTCGAATTGTAAGGTTGAGCAATAACCGAACTGTTAATTGAAATCGAATCGAAAATCGATAAAATCAAAATTAATCGAAAATCGGTTATCTGGTTCTTTTTTGTACTATCGATTAACTGAAATTAACCGAAGCGAATCATTTAGATCTTCATATATTTCTAGCTTTTATACCTTAATTTCATATTTTATACTTTCTTTTGATGTGTTTATACCTCTAATTTATTTATTTATACATCCAATTCATGTATTTATATATCTATTTCATGTATTCCTGAACAAAAAATTTAGCCCACGGGGCGGCCCATAGGGTGTGCCACCGCACAAGGCCCAAAAGAAAATTTTCGCTTTTTTTTAATTATATAAAATAAAATATATGCAACCCAATGTAAATTTAGAATCTGGATGTAGCTCAGATTATTTTGAGCATCCATGTTACTCCGTGAGTTCGAGATCGAACCCGCTAGCTGATTCATTTTTTGTTTCTTTTCTTCGCCCCTTTTGACTCCAGAATTCCAGAATATATTTTTATTTACTTTGGGCTTTCTATTGGGCCATTCACATGGTAGTTCTTAAAGGCACCCAATCAATATGACATTAATTTGATTCTTATTTTTCCACAAGAACTTAATGAGTTAATTCTTATTTTCTACAAGAACATATATTGTTGAATCGTTTGTCAGTTGTCACTACTCAGTAATCATTACACAATGAGAACGTGGTTTTTTCTTCCTGTTAAACAATTATCGTCCAAAGTTTTGAACAACTTAACTTGAACATTTTGAAGGTTATCACAGTTAGAGGTTGTTTGTTTACCTCTTAATGAGACTCTTAATGGTTCAGATCTCTTACTGGTTCAGCATTTAATGGTTCAGATTGTTGGTTTTGCGATCAGATGTCTGAATGATTCAGACATTTGCCTCTGAATGGTTAAACATTATACTGAGTCTAAATGGTTAAGACCTCTAATCTGAATTGGTCAGATATTTTATGAACGGTTAAACATTATACTAGCTCTTAATGGTTCAGACCTTTTACTGATTCAGCATTTACTGGTTCAGACCTCTTACTGGTTCAACGCTTAATCATTCAGAAGTTGCCAAAAGCTCCTTATTGTCCTTTTACTAGTTTTTTTTATATAATTGTATGCTTAGGGCCCATTTTTTTCTATTCGCACAGGGTCCTCAATGGTCTATCAGTTCTCAGAAACGGCCCTGTTTTAGCCAATGTTTGGTTTGGTTATTAACCGAATAAACCGAACTGATTAAGTGATGATTTCGGTTACGGATAATGTTAATAACCGAACCGAACCATGCACACACTTACCCAATTGTAAGGATATTCTAATAACGAACAAGCCAACACAAAAAAAAAAAAAAAAAAAAAAAAAATCAGGTCCTTGCAATCCAGACCAGAACCTTTGAATAATACTTCTCGTTTGTAGTTAGCCCGCTACATGACACTTTAAAAGAAGGATATCATAATTAAAGTTACTAATTATGTTATTTAATGACGTCACAATAATTTGCAAAAATATGTGTTTTTTATTGAATGGCAAATTTTCTTTTAATCTCTCTCATCCGTTAGATTTAAACCCAAGAGGCCAAAACCACTCCCTCTGAAACCAAGTGTTTAAATGTTTTGCATTTGCCAATGAATCACCACCCTATTATCCAACTAGATCAGTTTTAATACATGTTAATTTTTTTTTTTTTGAAAATTGGATTTTAATAATCTCAGATAGAGGTGGTTGACCAGTAATAATCTCACCTTTCAAATATTGTTATCGAGAGTCCCACCTTTTTATAATTGTTGTTCTCAATGGACCCGTTAACAATTTTCAGACTAATGAGAACAACAATTTTAAATGATGGGAATGTCAGTAAAATATTTAAATGTGGATTATTATTGGTAAAGCACTCTAGATGAGATTATTAAAATTCACTTTTGTTTTTTTAAGGTAC
Source organism: Helianthus tuberosus (assembly GCA_030545235.1). Classification (NCBI taxonomy): domain Eukaryota; kingdom Viridiplantae; phylum Streptophyta; class Magnoliopsida; order Asterales; family Asteraceae; genus Helianthus; species Helianthus tuberosus. The sequence goes on from CM060427.1 coordinate 19,056,198, forward strand.
ATCTGAATCTATCTATACTTTTTATAAAAGAAGAATCCTTAATAACATAAGAAAAGCTTATGTGGCAGCCATAGAGGCTGTCCAACAATGTTTTTCTTATGTCATCAACGATGAGGTGGCAGCCATGGTGACATCATAAAGCTTAATATTAAAACACTTTAAAATTCAAAACTCTGGCCCACATTCATCAAACATCTGCCTTCCATCCATGTTTCAAACCTCTGTCTTCCATTCATGCTTCAAACATCTGGCCAGATTCAAATTTCAAAATTCTGGCTCTAGATTTAAAATTCAAACCATATAGGTATATAAAGCTCTTTTTAATTTCAAATTCTTATAACAAACATAAACTCTAACTCTCTCTCTCTCTCTCTCTCTCTACGGTTTGAATTTTCCCTCTCTCTCTGTTTCTCATCGGAGCTTGAGAATTCCATCAGCAAACTGCGAAGAAGTAGATGATGAATCTCCTAGGTCAACACACAGGCTACGTCGCCAATCTCGACCCTCAGGTACTGTTTATTCATCATGTTTAACATCGATTTGAATATTATGCAGACCAACGGTAGTTTAAAAATAGATATTTTTTTAATTTTTTCTTTTTATCACAAACTGTATGTTTGTATGCTAAATGTTCTTCAGGTAGATCTTGCTGGATTTGTTATTGGTGTGAAAGTCTTGCGTTCGTTGGCCGAACTTCGGAATGTAATCAAGGTTATAAAATGGATCTCAACTTTATTGATGAAGAGGTAATGTCTGTTTGTGTTTAAAAATAGATGTATATGTGTGTATTCTTGATTCATCATGTTTTACCATCGATTTGAATATTATGCAAACCAACGGTAGTTTAAAAATATATATTTTTTGATTTTTACTTTTTATCACAAACTGTAGGTTTGTATGCTAAATGTTCTTCAGGTAGATCTTGCTGGATTTGTTATTTGATGTGGAAGTCTTGAGTTCGTTGGCCGAACTTCAGAATGTAATCAAGGTTATAAAATGGATCTCGGCTTTATTGATGAAGAGGTAATGTCTTTTTGTATTTAAAAATAGATGTATATGTGTGTATTCTTGATTCATCATGTTTTACCATCGATTTGAATATTATGCAGACCAACGGTAGTTTAAAAATAGATATTTTTTGTTTTTTTTTTCTTTTTATCTCAAACTGAAGGTTTGTATGCTAAATGTTCTTCAGGTAGATCTTGCTGGATTTGTTATTTGGCGTGGAAGTCTTGAGTTCGTTGGCCGAACTTCGAAATGTAATCAAGGTTATAAAATGGATCTCAACTTTATTGATGAAGAGGTAATGTCTGTTTATGTTTAAAAATAGATGTATATGTGTGTATTCTTGATTCATCATGTTTTACCATCGATTTGAATATTATGCAGATCTGAAGGTAGTTTAAAAATAGATATTTTTTGACTTTTTCTTTTTTATCACAAACTGAAGGTTTGTATGCTAAATGTTCTTCAGGTAGATCTTGCTGGATTTGTTATTTGGTGTGGAAGTCTTGAGTTCGTTGGCCGAACTTCGAAATGTAATCAAGGTTATAAAATGGATCTCAACTTTATTAATGAAGAGGTAATGTATGTTTGTGTTTAAAGATAGATGTATATGTGTGTATTCTTGATTCTATGCTTTGTAGGTTTGTAATATAAATGTTCTTGAGTTTTGTTACCTTCTGGAATCGTGGTAATAAATGAGATCAACAAATTTATTGCCTCTTAAGGTGAATATGTATCATAATTTTTGAATGATTTTATGTTGTTATTCATTCAGTTTGAAGTTTTGACTTTATAGATTCTAGAAAACTGGTCATAAATTAGTGTTTAGTTTATGGTTAAATTAATATTGTTTCCATGTGGGTTACGGTTTTCGATGTATTGTGTGGAATAATTATTCTCTGCAGTTTAACGAATTCGTCTCTAAAATGACAGCTCTTGAGTATGTGATGGCTGTTATACAGCATGTAAAGTGTAAGGAAATGTAAAGGTAATTATTGTTACTTTTTGAAAATCATAACTATACTCTTTATTTCTGGCAATATAATAACAGGTTGAATGAATATTCATTAGTTGTTTTGTGATATGTTGCTAGGAAGTTGGTGATGTTACGGAAGACTTTTCAGCAGCCTTCGGTTGAAAGGGATTCTGGATTAAGTCTGAATGGAAAGTAAAAACTACTTATTTTGAAGACTAAAATTGTGGTTTTTAGTTATGTGTGTCTTAACCTGTTGTGTTTGAAAGTTTGGTATGTTATGGCTACAATTTGAATTATCTAAACTGATGGATTTTGTATGTAATTGCTACAATTTGAATATTATTGTTATTATATTATTGTTAATGTTCATTTTTTTGGACAAGTAGTAGTGTTATATATTATTTTTAGATCTATACTGTGATCATGGTCTGTTAAAGCACTGCTGTTAAACATTCTCTGTTGAATTGCATCATCTGTTAGTCCATAATAGAGGTTCTCTTTTGGCAGACCTTTGCTTGAACCGTCTCGGTGTTTATCAGTAGATGTTCATCATGATGCGTGTGTAAACAGATGTTTTGAAATCCTCTTTTGAACTGCATCATCTGTTAAGGCACAACAGATGTTAGCAATCTATACTGTGGAATGATCAGCAAATGTTATGTTTGGCAGACCTTTGTTTCAACAGAGGATTTGTTTATCAGCAGAGGACCTTTGGTTCAACAGACTTTGCTTCAACAGATGTTGTCTTGAAGAGAGCTTTGGGTTTGGCAGACTTTAGCGAAATAGATGTCGAGTGTGTTCTTTTAGTTTCAGATGTTTAAAGACTGTATCATCTGTTAAGTAACAGCAGATGTTAGCTTTATGATGCTTTTGTATTCATATTCAGCAGCAGAGGTTGTGTTTATCAGCAGAGGTTGTTTGCTACAACAGTCTTTGTGTTTATCAGCAGAGGTTGTTTGGAACAACAGACTTTGCTTGAACAGATTTTTTGTTTTACAGAGCTTTTGGTTTGGCAGACTTTATCTAAATAGATGTTGAGTGCATCCCTTTTGTAGATGTTAAAAGACTGTTATTTGTAGTTAGAGGTTAATTCAAGTGAAGTTATGACAATGATCACCCATAAATTTGTTGAAGCCTTTTAAGTGTCGGTTACTGCCCATAAATTTGTTGAAGCCTTTTAAGTATCGATGACTGTCCATAAATTTACAGAGTATAATTCAAGTTGTAATGTGTCATGAAGAGCCAATTAAAATATATGGAGAATGTACAACAAAGGTTTAAGTTAATATAAATAACAAGATAAGCATACATGATTATAAATTATATATTCGTAAATCGTAAGTTTTAAAAATATAGAAGTTTGATACATCACCATCCCATAATTTATCTCAAATGAGATAATACCAACAGCCACAACTATCTGTAGACTTTCTTTAAGATCAGCTTGGCTTTTTCTTCAGAGTAGACAAATTTGCATCTCATATTTATGTAGATACCATTGGGCTTCGTGAACTTCTTAGTCCATTGACAAGCCGCGTATCTAAATCCCTTACCATGCTTCTCCCGTCGAAAGTCAATTACAGTGTCAACTCCATTCAGATTTTCAACTGTCATCTTCAGTGTTCTATGAATCCTTGATAAAGAGGCTACTTTCACATTCAGACGCTTAAAAATAAATATAAAATACCAATAATTAATAAGAAATAAATAATGTATTTAAGGAAAGTAACAAAAAAAAAACAGCTTAATTGTAACAAACATTTAACATCCAAAGAATGAGGCATAAACTTGCAAAATGTTTGCTGCAGTACCATACGAATTGTAAGGGGTATACATCAGGATCGGCTTCATAATCTGAGACAGCGGCATCAAAATCTGCGTCGTCTATATCATCAGATGATTCATTCGATACAACATAATCACTATCAGAATCTGTGTCATTGGATTCTTCAACATCGGACTGGTGATCCAAATCCTCGATAATTGGAGCAACTTCTAAATTGGGTGAGGAAGTATCGTCTTTCGGACTGTCATTGGCTTTGGGTGCAGCAATCTCACATCCATTCAAATCAAAGGCAGTAAGCAGAAAGATGTAATCCGCTACGTATCTTAAAACAAGTACAATTCCTGTTTGCATACCCATGTAGTGTACAACATTTTCCCATCCATCGGTTATAAAGTAACAATTCCGAAGAGGATCACGTTGAAGTACTACATCAAAAGAGTCCCACTGATTCATATAGATCTTAAATGTCTCTTTAAGTTTACCAACTCCAATACTAACGTTAACTAACTCCTTGGGTATTAGCTGAACAAAAAGATATAAAATTATAAAATCAACAAAGGTATAGTAAAATTAACAACTATATCACTAATTACTATAGTAACATTTAAGTATTGGATTAAAATACCAAAACTTACCAACACGTCCTTACAAACATCAGTAAAACTATGGGAGAACGAATCCATACATCCAAAGTCCCTCTCAAACGATATTGATGTGAACATAGAAATCATTTGGAGTTTTGCTGGATAATGATGAACTTTTTCAAAAGGTGTCAGCAGATATGTATTTGGTGCTGTTTTTTTAAATACCAACAGACATCCTTCTTTCAATGAAAGGTCAGAGACAACTGAGGACCATCCTTCTTTTAGAGCAAAAGTTCCATTGTGTTTTGAGAATCGGTAATCCCATCTCATACCGTTTACACACTCTATAACGCCAACGTTACCAGGAACTTCTTTGAGTAAATGATTGTTTGCAAAGTTTTGTGGTATTATCTGTTGAGTTCAAGTATTTAAGTATTGGCAAGTGTTATATGTGAATTAATTGTTAACAATAAAACTGTAGAAAATGGTTTTAATGTAATAATCTTACCAAGATTTTGGAATTAAGAGAGTCCATATATTTATAAAAAGACATCTTCCAAGATATGATGTTTCTGGTTAAAAATCAAAGAAAAAAATGAGACAATGTATTTTATCAGATACTTCATTATTTATAAATACTGTGATAACAAATATGAACCAACAATGTTTAACATATCTATGTCATTCAGATAACGCATTTAATATTTATCGATTTATCTAGAGTATATCAATAAATAAAGATTCCTCTAAAAACTGTAGAATCGAGTAGCAAGGAAATAACTTTTTTTTTCTGCAAGTCCATAAATAAAAGATTTGTCATTTAATCATATTGTTTAATATCAAGTAAGAAAAACAACAAAATATACCTTATCGATTGCTTTCAAGAAACCAAATGTAACACCATATCAAAGAAAACTTCAAATCGGAAACATTATAAAAATTAAAAAAGCTTGTAAAATTAAATTGATACATCATCTAAAACATGCAATACATGAGAACAGTCTTCATAACAGTTGTTAATCATGTGCATATGAAACTAATGTGTATACAAATTTTAATAAATATTATTATACCTTGATCGAAGTTGTTGATGATGTCAAAAGTAAGAAGTATTCAAGTGGAGTGATTCAATATTGAAATAGACATCGGTGATTAAAACTTGAAGCACTTTTTATGAGATCAGACAAACAATTTTGTAAAGGGATTTGGAGAGTCGTTAAAAAGGTAAAGTATGTTTCTATCTGCCTCTATGTAAAAAGGTAAACCGCCATTGGAATAATAAATTACATTTTACCGCCATTGAGATAAGTAAGTTACATTTTACCCCCTAATAATACAACTGTCATTTTCAAATAATTCAAATCATTTTCAAATAATTCAAACTAATTTCAAAATACTTTGAAAGTCTTTTTCTTGAGTGCTCAACAAACTTCTTCATTCAGATATTTGAAATTATGGATACAGATAATAAAATTTTAAGTAAGTATGAACTGTTCTTTCAACCAAGTCAAAGTTAAGTCTGTGCTGAAGCAAGGAAAAAAAGGAAGCGTGTTTTGCAACAAAAGCGAAACAACAGTGGTTTTCATCATAAATCAATATCCGATTCTGTTAAAAGGATTCCATTATTAAACACTCCAAGTGGTATGCCTTATAGGTTTGCAAACAAAATTTTACAAGAAATATATATTTATATGTTATGTTTTGGGAATCCTTACACATGTTTCGTATTTTACAAGTTTCAACTGTTAGAAATAACCCGTTGATGTGGCCTTACAGATCATTTGGTAGCATTACCAATATGACATAACTAGTCCCCGACAATTACTTGATGGTAGTAATTGTAAATATTGATTAGTTCAAGGGGCAATTATGATTTCCCTTTAGGTACCATTAATAGAGAATACATAGAGTTTTTATAACGGATCACTATTCATGACCATTATTCATTGATCTTTATATATTGATGATAAGTGGTGATAAAAAACTCTTGTAGAACACCAATACAAAAATTCTCTCTAGTGTGATCCATCAACACAAGGTACCATAACGGGAATCATGGCTTCATCTTTATTCTTGAAGATAATCATCCCTACAAGTAAGTATCTCTATCTTGGTATCTATATTTAGATCATGATTGAATAAACATGATTAGGGTTCTATGTTTTTAACCCATGTTTAAAGATATAATCAACATGTGGTATCAGAGCAATGTTGATTATATCAGGTTGATCATGTAAATCGATTTGTTTCCATGTTTTATGTTTCGTGATCTTCTGACCTACAAGTTGATTTAGAAGTTAAATCATGTAAGTCAATTTGTTAATAATATCACGAGCTCTTTTGGACAAGTCAAATAATTGGCAATCATGATGTAATGGCTTTCTTATGGAAGTAAAATATATTCATTTTCAAATGATTCATTCTAACACTCTTGATAACCGAAAATATATGGCATACAATCCAAAACAAAGAATTGTCATTTTAACTATATTTACATCATCTTGAATTGCAATTGTGTCACACCCCGATATTTTCACGTATTACCGGTGGGCCCGGTGGGGAGTATCGTGACGTTGTTGATATTATCATAGTCAAACAACACAATATTTAAATGCACAGCGGAAACAAAAGATCGATATATTTCAACTTTAATAAATTGTAATATCGAGTATCACAAACAGTTGAAAAATAATCCACAGGTGGATCAAAATAAAATGGAAACATTGTTCAACAGTTTTATGTCATCCAAGCTTGCGAGACTTATTGTGGATGCTAGGAGAAAGCCAGCCTATTACGAGTAGTACCTGCACTTAACCTTTTTGAGAAAATACGTCAGTTTACACTGGTAAATACAATCAACTGACTCATTTTAAAAATGATTAAAAATTGATTTGGATGCACGTGGCACAAACATTTTATAACTTGGGATAATTATTTGAATATAATCTTGTAAGAGAATTACAAGTTCCTTATGCGTTCAGTAGCCCGGTTCGTGCCGGGTTAAAGATCAATAGACACACCACATAATTTATTTAGGCACTGACGGGTGTACGCCTACACCCCGTGTTTAGGTCGTGGCCATTTCGTAAAATGATGCCAAGGATATCCGGGACATGGTCATTAACCCCCCAAAGGCTTTAAGCAAACAAAACATTTCCAAACGGTACATCTCAATGATTTAACCTCTATTCGATTAAAGATTCAATGCCCGACCAAGCGGTATTTTATATACCATACCCCAAGCCCGTATAAGGAAAATAAGTTAAAAGTATTTACCTTTGCAAGTAATATTCACAACAAGCAAGTGCACGTAGCTTTTACCGGGTCTCCTATTCTGGAACGAAGGTTTATAATAACCTATTAGAATCCTAACGGTCTTTAGTTAAGCTTAAGCTTAGACCGGTTAGTTTTAAAGGAAGATACGGTTCGAACGCGTGATTAAGCGAAGACCGGAATAGAATGTGGTTTAGACCCGACAAGTTTGAAGACTTGTATAATATGGGTAAATTAAACACGTTCTGGATTTTAAGATAAAAACGATAAGGTTCGACCCGTTTCGGCTAATTTATGCAAACTAGTTACATGAACCGAACCGAACGTGCAAGAGGCATAACGGGTAACCATGAGAGTCATTTATAGGTTTCCTAAGTTAATATGCCTTAAATAGGTTGTGATATCTGTAGGATACCTTCCATTATGCCCATAACGAGTTTAATCTCAATTTAAGCCCCGTAGGGGTATTTTGGTCATTTTAAAGATTATAAAAGAGATTAAATGAAATTCTGAGATTCGGGTCTGAATAAATTAGTAAAATAACTTAATTTATCAGGTTATATCAGTTGGTGATAAGTCTTATATGACAAAATGGTTTTAAACCCATACTAGGTGCTTAATATGCGTAAAAAGCCATTTTAAGCGATTTCCGGGTTATACAGGAAATCTGAGTTTTCTGATCAGGTTATAAAGTTCAAAATACTTTATTTATCATATAAAATCAGTAGCAATTGAATTGGTGTCAAAATACTATGTAAAACTCATTTTATAAACAAAAAGGGTATAATCGGTATTTACCGAATCAAGGCCATAACCTTAGGTTATGCTCAGGTTAAAAATAATTAAAAATCTTCAAAAATCCCAAAATATTATATTACATCAGTGGGTAAAAGGTTTGGTGTCAAAAATTGGGTTTAGATAGGCTTTATGCTAATTGCGCCGTTTAATTAACAAAAAGCTTTTTAAATGCGCTATTTAGCATAACTCCTATTCTGGACCTCGAACTGATATGAAACTTTAGAGACATGTTTATAAATCAGTAACAAAGATTATTGTCCTCTCACATTTCCAAAATTCTCATTTTATGGTCAAAAGGGCATATTGGTCAACATTAGGCAATTAACGGAAACGTGTAAACGAAACGGACAATCAATGAACCAATCACAGAGGGTTATACCAACATGTAGCCTGGTCCTACGGAAGCTCTAAGGAATTTCTAAACCCATCTAAATCGGTTCAGAACCGAAGTCAAAGCAAAAGTCAAAGTTTTGCGACTTTCGGTTCCGAACCGGTTCTAAACGGAAAATTGTCGGGTCGAACATGCTTAGACATGTTCTTACATTTATTACTAAGTTATATGAGTGATAAAATAGGTTACACGTCTTCTACATTGCTAATTATGCGTAAATTCAAAAATTAAGTTTCTGTTGACTTTTTATAAACAACTTTGACCCGACAATTGTCTTAGTTAGGACGGGAATCAGAGGGTGCCCTTTTAAGGGTTTAATGCCCACATAATTACCAACTTATAACAACTATCAATTTGACTAAACACTGAACCATTAGTGATTAATCGATAAGTCAAACCTTAATTACGACGGTTTGACTTTTAAGCTAATAACTAGGCAAAACTCAATTAAGGAAGGTCAAGGGTACTTACCAATGTCTAATGCACGATTAGAGATGCTTGGGGACTGATCTTATGCTCCAGGAAGTTCCACAAATGCAGATGGAAGGCATGATCAAAATGTTGCAACATGAGGGGCCTTATATAGTGAGTTTGATTGCTTGTGATCATGACAAACAATGCTACAACTGATCATGGATCATTCACAAGTGTCCCTAAGGTCTAAAAGCCAGTAGGGGTCGCCCATGGAAGTGAAAAATATCAGTTTAAGTCGGTTACTCGTTCATAACAGGCAGCTGTCAAGTTTGCTGTCGCTGGGCATGCCTTACGGATGGTAAGGCTGACCTTTACGGTCCGTAAGCCCTTTACAGCAGGCAAAAATTTTGCCCTTTCAAGCTTCGAACATGCAACTAGTGTATTACGATTTTGGGCCATGAATTATCAGTATGGGGCCTTTATGTCATGCTTGAATAGTTATGTCCACCCTACCATGTTGTAATATTGTCTTGGATTTTAACGAAAAGCCATAAACGAAGGTTTGTCGTGCATATCCTCATAGGATCCCACTCTTGCAAATATGAATCAATTATTACTAGAAATTACCGGATTTGAATGTATATCAGATGTTTATAATATAGATTAGGGTCTTGGGATTTATAATTAGGTCGTTCAGAGGTATTTAATTAACATGTCGACGCTTTTAAATCCTACCATACATCTTTGACTAGATCCGGGTTTATAACATTTTTGTCTTGCATGACACGTGTCGTTATTTCATTGGACACAAAATTTCGAGGTGTTACATCCTCACCCCCTTAAAAGAAATCTCGACCTCGAGATTTTCTGAAATAAATGAGGGTACTTTTCTTTCATTGTGGACTCAACCTCCCACGTGTACTCGGGACCTCTTCGGGCATCCCATTTCACTTTTACAATTGGTACATGCTTCCTTCGAAGCTTCTTGACCTGTCGATCCTCGATCGACACAGGTTTTTCAACAAACTGCAAGCTCTCTTCTATGTGCACATCTGTATGTGGTATGACTGGTGATTCATCAGCGAAACACTTCTTCAGATTGCAGATGTGGAATACATTATGAATACCACTGAGCTCTTCAGGTAAGTTTAACTTATAGGCAACCGATCCGACACATTCGATGACCTCGAATGGTCCTATGTATCTTGGGCTTAACTTGCCTTTCTTACCAAATCGCATCACTCCCTTCCAGGGTGATACTTTAAGCAACACTTTGTCACCTACCTCGAATTTCCGAGGTTTACGCTTTAAATCCGCGTAGCTTTTCTGCCTATCTCTGGCAGCTTTCAGGCGATCACGAATCTGGACAATCTTGTTCGTTGTTTCAAAGACTATTTCAGGTCCTGTCAATTGGACATCTCCAACTTCCGCCCAACAAACGGGCGTTCTACACTTTCTACCGTACAAGGCCTCGAAAGGCGCGGCTTTAATGCTCGAATGATAGCTATTGTTATATGAGAACTCGATTAATGGCAGGTGGTTATCCCAACTACCACCTAAGTCAATCACACATGCACGAAGCATGTCTTCCAAAGTTTGGATGGTACGCTCACTCTGCCCGTCCGTCTGAGGGTGGTAAGCCGTACTGAAATTTAAGCGCGTGCCCAAAGATTGTTGGAAACTTTTCCAAAAATGTGACGTGTATCTAGTATCTCTGTCAGAGATAATGGACACTGGTACGCCATGTAGAGATACGATCTTATCTACGTACAATTGGGCTAACATGTCAGAGCTATAGGTCTCCTTAATGGGTAGGAAATGTGCTGACTTAGTCAGTCTATCTACTATCACCCATATAGTATCATTTCCTTTCCTTGTCTTCGGCAACTTGGTGATGAAATCCATTGTCACCATTTCCCACTTCCACGTGGGAAGTTCAGGCTGTTGTAGCAAACCTGACGGCTTCTGATGTTCAGCTTTGACTTGCGCACACGTCAAAAATTTAGCTACATAGGTAGCTATAGACTTCTTCAAGCCTATCCACCAAAAATTTGTTTTCAGATCCTGGTACATCTTGTCAGCTCCAGGATGAACAGAGTATTTAGAACTGTGGGCTTCCTGGAGGATAACATCTCGAAGTCCTCCATAAACTGGAACCCATATTCGTCCATTCAATCTCAGAATTCCGTCCTTGCCATAGGATAACTGTTCTTCAGTTACTCCTAGCTTTTCATTAGGATAGTTAGCTTCCAGCACAACTTCCTTCTGCGCAGCTAACAACCTTTCATTCAAACTATTCTTTATCTCAATACTCTTGGCATTGATTCTAATAGGCTTTACCCTTTCCTTTTGACTCAAGGCATCGGTGACTACATTCGCCTTGCTGGGATGGTATCTTATCTCACAATCATAATCATTCAAAGTTTCCATCCAACGTCGTTGCCTCATGTTCAAATCGTTTTGGTTAAATAGGTGCTGGAGGCTCTTGCGATCAGAATAGATCACACACTTGATACCTGATGTAGGGTAAAATACATATATTTGTCCCGTGTAAATTGTATAGTTTTTGTATAAGTTTTATTTATTTTTATTTAGTTTTAGTGTTATATTATATTATTTTGTGTTTTGTCAGGTCCTGGTGTAAATGGAGCAAAAACGAGTGATACGGACATGACCAGCCAGTTGAGTAGAGTAGACCGTCAGTGACCGAAGGAAATTCGCCACTATTTTCTGTGAGTGGGCCGATGACACTTTTATAAGTTATAGGGCTGCCAAAATAATTAAAGTTTGGGCCACCATACACATTCAATCCAGCAAACGTGAATGGGTAGACTTTTGAGCCTTGTTGACATATTTATATGATCATATTAATACCCTAATAGAAAGAAAAGAATTATCCATTTGCATATAAGAAACACGATCAGACGAGGGCAGACAACACATTACGAACTTGGGAGAGGATCGGACGGAACAGAAAAAAAAGAAGTCTCTTTTGCAAGGAACAAAGCTTTTGAATCATTGGAGTTGGAGTGGAAGCTTAGAGAGCAAGGAATATTACGGTTTTGCTTACCGGGTTCTTTCGTTTTCTATTTTTCTTATTTTAATTCGATGAATTCAGATTTTAAACTTTGTGTTTTTGTTTTTGAGACTATGTTTAGCGGCTAGATTTCTTGTTACTACCTAGACATGGATGAATGATTGCGTATAAGTATTGATTATTCTTGGATTTTGAACGCTATGGATTGTTTATAAATTGTAAACGGTTTGTTCTATCGGTTAGATGTGTTTGCGTGCTTGATGGTATTTAATTGTTGATTATTGCTTCGCTTGAATCTTGGTGACGGTCTTTATCACGGAATAGAGTCAGGCTAGGGTTTTAGGTTTTGGTGAGTGTCTATATCACATAATAAACCTTTGATCCTTTAGGGTGAAAATCATGTAAGTAACCTTAGAAGTAATATTTGGTAATTTAATAAAATCAAGTGTTCTACTAATCGTCAATAGCTGTAAGGTGCGAGATTATTGCTAGGTCTAAGTGATTAAACCGCAAGGTGGGTCCTTCTTAGAAAGTTAACCTATTTGCTGCTGTCTAGCAAGTCTAGCTGAGAAAACAAACCTATCCTAGGTTTAGGTCTCGTAAGGGAGTGAACCTTGTAGGATACTTTTATAAACCCCATTAGATGTCTTGTAAGGGAGTCTAAAAACCGGTAGTTTAACAACCTTTAGGGGATCTTAGCGTGCTCTTGAGAAGGATTAGGGGTCCTTAGATTTCCCGAGAGGTGAGAATTTTAAGATCCCGGTTCCATAGCAGACAACTTCCAATTATAATCATAACTAAAAGCAATCAGGATTCCTGTCTAGGTAGTTCTTTCATCATCCTTGAGTTCAGCCTTCGTGTGAGTTAGTGTGTAGTTCGTCTAGTATAGTTAGTATTTGTTATTTGCATTCTTAGGATTTTTAGAAACCCCCCCCCCCAATCAACAAACATTTAGTTAAGTCGTGTTAGTTTGAGTCTAGATAGAGTCATTAGCGTAACCAGTAGAGTCTCTTGGGTTCGATACTCGGACTTCCTTAGGCTATACTACATTCGATCGGTACACTTGCCGATTGTGTGTTTTAGGGTTTAGAGAGTCTTAGTCTTATAAATTTAAAGCTTAGAGAGTCTAGAATTAGGGTAAATTTAGTTAGTTTAGTTAACCCGTTTCGAGCACATCAATACCATATAAATAGTGCCTCCATAGCTTCAGTGCAAATACAACGGCACCCAACTCCAAGTCATGGGTGGTGTAATTCTTTTCATGCACCTTTAACTGACGTGAAGCATAGGCAATAACCTTGCCTTTCTGCATAAGCACACACACCCCATGCCAGTGTGTGATGCGTCGCAGTAAACTACGAATTCTTCGGTACCTTCAGGCAATGTCAGTACAGGCGCATTGCTTAGCTTCTGTTTAAGGATATCAAAGGATTCTTGTTGCTTGGGTCCCCAGTTGAACTTAATATCCTTCCTAGTCAAGGAAGTTAGGGGTGCAGCAATCCTTGAAAAATTTTCAATAAAGCGCCTGTAGTATCCTGCCAATCCCAAGAAACTGCGAATTTCTGTGGGCGTCTTCGGCTCTTGCCAATTCATGACAGCTTCAACCTTAGCGGGATCCACTTGGATACCACGCTCACTAACCACATGTCTAAGGAATTGGACTTCTTGAAGCCAGAATTCACACTTTGAAAATTTGGCGTAAAGCTTCTCCTGTTGAAGTAGTGAAAGAATACATCGAAGATGCTTCTCATGATCAGCTTGGTTCTTCGAGTAGATGAGAATGTCGTCGATGAAAACGATGACGAATTTATCCAAGTAGGGCTTGCAGACGCGATTCATGAGATCCATGAATGCGGCAGGTGCATTAGTGAGCCCGAAAGGCATCACTAGGAACTCGTAGTGACCATAACGAGTCCTAAATGCAGTCTTGTGTACGTCTTCATCTCTAACCTTCAGTTGGTGATAGCTTGACCTTAAGTCAATCTTAGAAAATTAACTCGCTCCTTGAAGTTGATCGAACAAGTCTTCGATCCTGGGCAATGGATACCTATTCTTGATAGTGACCTTATTAAGCTCGCGGTAATCGATGCACAGACGCATCGATCCATCCTTCTTCTTGACAAATAAGATTGGTGCTCCCCAAGGAGACGAACTAGGTCTAATGAAACCCTTGGCTAGCAGTTCATCTAGTTGTGTTCTCAATTCCTTCATCTCTGTTGGTGCCAACCTATAAGGTGCTCTAGCAACTGGTGCTGCTCCAGGGATGATGTCAATTTTGAATTTTACTTGCCTATCTGGTGGTAAACCAGGTAGTTCTTAAGGGAAAACTTCAGGGTATTCAGAAATGACGGGGATGTCTTCAATCTTAGGCTTCAGCTCATCAATAGTCACTTGTGCCATGTAGATGACACAACCTTCTTCAAACACTTAGAGGCCTTGAGCATAGACACTCGCTCAGGCAGTCCATATTGGGTATCTCCCTGAACAGTAAGTGATTCACCAGACGGAGTCTTGATCACCACTTGCTTCTTATTGCAGACAATCTGGGCCTGGTTATGAGATAACCAGTCCATACCCAAAACTATGTCGAAACCGGCTAATTTCAAAGGAAGTATGGACAAAGGAAAAGAGTGGTCCTTAATGGATATGAAACATCCATCTAATATGGTTGAGGCGGTTTCTAAGGTGCCATCTGCTAATTCCACCTCATACTTCACACTTAGGGTTTTAACAGGTAAATTCAGTAACTTACAAAACTTATTATCTACAAATGATTTATCAGCTCTTGAATCAAATAGCACTCTCGCATAAACATCATTTATGAGAAAGGTACCTGTGATCACGTTATCGTCCTGAACGGCTTCCTTTGCATCCATGCGGAAGACCCTTGCATTGGTCTTCTTCCCTTCCTCAGCTTTCTTTGCAGATTTTGGGCAATTTGTTTTAATGTGCCCTTTTTCATTGCAACTGTAGCACGTTGCGTCTTTTTGCTTCTTGCACTCTAAGGTCTTATGTTCTGAAGATTTGCAAATCCCACATGGCCTTGGCTGAGACTGGGATTTTGACTCATATCTGCACTTCCCGAAGTGCTGTCTCTTGCAGATCTTACATTGGGCTTATCACCAGATTGATGCCCATCCTTCTTAGATCCAGACCCCTTCTTGTAGTCATTGTTTCCCTTGTGTTTCTTATCCGAACGTCGTGAGTTGTCATCCTCACGCTTTCTTTTCTCGGCATTCGTGTTCCTCAGCGATCTCTGTCTGACCGCGTCCAGTGTGAGGGACAAAGATATATCAGCTACAGATCTGAAAGTAGCTGGCCGAGAGGCCTTCACGCTTGCCTTAATTTCTGGGGCTAAACCCCCAATGAAACGAGCTATTCTTTTGGGTTCCGGGGTCACCAGATACGGAACCAATCTTGACATTGTGTTGAAGCTTGTAAGGTAAGCTTGGCAGTCAAGGTTCTTCATAACCAACGATAGGAAATCAGACTCAATCTTTTCAACCTCATGCTGAGGACAGTAGTTCTCCCTGATCAATGACATAAACTGTTCCCAAGTCATATTGTACAATGGGATTTTCCCTGTAGCTTGGATCAAAGACCTCCACCAAGCTAGTGCTTCACCTTTGAACGACTGGGATACAAACTTTACCACATCCTTATCAGCGCACCCGCTGATATCAACCACGGTGTCCATCTCATCCAACCATGTCATGCAGTCTATAGCTCCTTTTTCCCCAGTGAAATCCCTGGGTTTGCATGAAACAAAATACTTGTAGGAGCAACCCTTTTCACGGGGTCCTTGATTTAGTATGATCCTTTGAGATGGGGCACTTTGCTGATTTGAAGAGTGACGATCGTCATCGTCTTTCTTTGGTTCTTCCTTCTTGGAGGGTGGCTTGCTGTGAGCCTCAGAATGAGTCTTAGGCTGGGAATGGGGTACTGATTTGGCTCTGCTTCGAGTACCGCTTGACTCACTATACTGCCTATCCAAGGCTTTTGTAACAACATTGTCATTTAATGATTTGAGCTCTGCGCTAGTCACATTGAACCTGGTGGCGTCTTGATTATCCCTTGGCCGACTGTTGATCTCATCCAAGTCAGCCATTGAAGTTTGAACTGTTACATAAGATATTGACAATAATTTATTTGGGAGTTCATTATGGAATTGTCTTTTATGGCAATTCATTAACCATGGTAACACATGCCATATTTGGTTAATTTGTTAATCATATTTATTTAGGATTTTTATTATAATATATCCTAATTATAAAACAATAACAGTATTATTAGTAGCACAAAAGGCCTAGTCATGAGGACATTTTTTTTAAATTATAAGCCATGATTTCAGAGAATCAAGGCATGAAGGTTCGAACATAGTCCTTTACCTTTTTCTGACAGGGAGTCGTAGACTACTACTGTCTTTGGTCTTATATGACAATGAGTATGGCCCGTAGGCACTATATTACCAATGGATGGTCAGCATATGATCATCTTAATTGATGATTTAAACCCATGATTTATAGATCATTAGGTTAGGTTGGGAATCTTTTGAAGAATCCTATTATAAGAATGACGTGTGTGATTTTTAACGAATCACGTCTGCCAGGAGCGTTAACATGTTTTCAGATGTTAACAGGGATTTGAATCTTTTTAACAGGTCTTACCATCTTGGCCAAGTCTTATAATGATATGCAGGCTAGGTTATACCTTTAAGGTTCTTTATTTAATATTCAACAGGCAGATTATTTATAAAAGGAATGATTTTTAATTTATCTATTTCATGTATAATATATTTATGCCTATAATGACAGAAATGAAATTCATAAACTTAACATTCCATTAAATATAAAAATTACACGTTGCCCTAAACGAGACTTTTAATAAAAATAACTTGCCCACGCAGGAACTAAATCGATAATACAAGTCCTCGCAGGGACTGATTACTAGCTAGATGTCCTCGCAGGGACTAAAAGACAAGTCCACGCAGGGACCAAGTACATAGATAAATGTCCACACAGGGACTTGATTGAAATAGGAATACAACAGTACATATAGGGATTTAAGGATCCCTCTTCTTCTTCCCATTTAACAAGCTTGCTAGGCCCATGAGGAATCCCCGGTTGTTCCTACGTTCTTCCTGGAAGTCTCGTTCCACCCTGCTTAGTCTTTGGAGGATCTCCTCCTGCTCTGGTGGGGAAAATCGTGGTGGCTGCGATTGTTGCCGAATCGGAGGTCGAGCAGGTATTTGATACCCATGAGCTGGATATCCCACTCCCCAAGGGGCTCCATATGGTCCTTCGGGATGAAGGGCGTTGTAGTTGGCCGCTACAAGGTACGGGTCGGCCTCAACATAGTTATAATGAGTGTGAGCCGGCTGCTCAAACGGATTATACATTGTTGAACCGGCGTATGCAGGAATCGGGTTATCAAAACCCAATGGTGGCGGCTGTGGTGCAACCGGTGCAGAATTCACCTCTGGAATTGGGTTTGAAGGCCCACCCATTTGTGGGTCTTCTTGCAGTGGCGGGTAGTGACTGCCACTGGAGTGTCGAGGGGTGCTAAAGTGGAAATCCCCTCCTCGCGCGGATATTCTTACGCCTGTTCTCCTACGCCTTGGTGGTTCTGGAGATGCTTGATGAACTGGCGGCGGTGGAGGCGGTGGCGTGACTGCCACGAAACATGAATCCTCGGAGGGATCCTGCTACTGTTGTTGTTGTGGGTTATGAGAGGGTGTGAAATACCACTCATACTGGTTAAATCTCGCTTGGTAACTGTCTGGACCACCGTAGGGTGATCCGTGGAAGGATGATCCATCAGAGATCTCGATGGGATGGTTGGGGGTTCCAGTTGCAGGCTTGACGGGATCCGTGTCCTCGTCCATGTCCATTGCATTGTCTCCTGAGAAGTGGTCCTCTGGTCCCAATGGGTTAAAACCCACTGGTTCTTGAATATAGTTTGTCGGGTTGAACCGGCCCTGAAAGACAGGAGTAGGGTCGCCAAAGGAACGGTGCGAAGCGGACCGCTGCAATGGTAAGAAGGAATGGCGGGAGTCTTTGGGCTCATTTTCCGAATGCGGCCCAAAGGAATGGCGGTAAGGAGGCGTTGAGCTGTGCGAGACAGACCGTCTAGCGGGCTCCAAATGGTTTCTCCAGTTTCCCTGAGGATCGGCACTCATAGTTGTAGAAGGAGTTCACCGGTGTGAAGGCCCGGCTTCGTGATCGTTGGGAGCGATGATTGGCCCCTTACCTCTTCCTCCTCTTTGGAATCTTGGTGGCATTGTTAAACCTGTCAACGTGAACAAAGATAACAACAAGAATATATATAAAATAAAAGACAAAAATAAAACAAAACAGAATTTGTCCTATGTTATTTGTCTAGACTCGAAAATTTAGGAATGTGCAATTGTGTAACTGAGATTAAACACAAAAGACTAGTGTTTAATTCACTCAGTGTTGGCTCTGATACCAACCTGTCACACCCCGATATTTCCACGTATTACTGGTGGGCCCGATGGGGAGTATCGTGACGTAGTTAATATTATCATAGTCAAACAACACAAAATTTAAATGCACAGCGGAAGCAAAAGATAGATATATTTCAACTTTAATAAATTGTAATATCGAGTATCACAAACAGTTGAAAAATAATCCACAGGTGGATCAAAATAAAATGGAAACATTGTTCAACAGTTTTATGTCATCCAAGCTTGCGAGACTTATTGTGGATGCTAGGAGAAAGCTAGCCTATTACGAGTAGTACCTGCACTTAACCTTTTTGAGAAAATACGTCAGTTTACACTGGTAAATACAATCAACTGACTCATTTTAAAAATGATTAAAAATTGATTTGGATGCACGTGACACAAACATTTTATAACTTGGGATAATTATTTGAATATAATCTTGTAAGAGAATTACATGTTCCTTATGCGTTCAGTAGCCCGGTTCGTGCCGGGTTAAAGATCAATAGACACACCACATAATTTATTTAGGCACTGACGGGTGTACGCCTACACCCCGTGTTTAGGTCGTGGCCATTTCGTAAAATGATGCCAAGGATATCCGGGACATGGTCATTAACCCCCCAAAGGCTTTAAGCAAACAAAACATTTCCAAACGGTACATCTCAATGATTTAACCTCTATTCGATTAAAGATTCAATGCCCGACCAAGCGGTATTTTATATACCATACCCCAAGCCCGTATAGGGAAAATAAGTTAAAAGTATTTACCTTTGCAAGTAATATTCACAACAAGCAAGTGCACGTAGCTTTTACCGGGTCTCCTATTCTGGAACGAAGGTTTATAATAACCTATTAGAATCCTAACGGTCTTTAGTTAAGCTTAAGCTTAGACCGGTTAGTTTTAAAGGAAGATACGGTTCGAACGCGTGATTAAGCGAAGACCGGAATAGAATGTGGTTTAGACCCGACAAGTTTGAAGACTTGTATAATATGGGTAAATTAAACACGTTCTGGATTTTAAGATAAAAACGATAAGGTTCGACCTGTTTCGGCTAATTTATGCAAACTAGTTACATAAACCGAACCGAACGCGCAAGAGGCATAACGGGTAACCATGAGAGTCATTTATAGGTTTCCTAAGTTAATATGCCTTAAATAGGTTGTGATATCTGTAGGATACCTTCCATTATGCCCATAACGAGTTTAATCTCAATTTAAGCCCCGTAGGGGTATTTTGGTCATTTTAAAGATTATAAAAGAGATTAAATGAAATTCTGAGGTTCGGGTCTGAATAAATTAGTAAAATAACTTAATTTATCAGGTTATATCAGTTGGTGATAAGTCTTATATGACAAAATGGTTTTAAACCCATACTAGGTGTTTAATATGCGTAAAAAGCCATTTTAAGCGATTTCCGGGATATGAAACTTTAGAGACATGTTTATAAATCAGAAACAAAGATTATTGTCCTCTCACATTTCCAAAATTCTCGTTTTATGGTCAAAAGGGCATATTGGTCAACATTAGGCAATTAACGGAAACGTGTAAACGAAACGGACAATCAATGAACCAATCACAGAGGGTTATACCATCATGTAGCCTGGTCCTACGGAAGCTCTAAGGAATTTCTAAACCCACCTAAATCGGGTCAGAACCGAAGTCAAAGCAAAAGTCAAAGTTTTGCGACTTTCGGTTCCGAACCGGTTCTAAACGGAAAATTGTCGGGTCGAACATGCTTAGACATGTTCTTACATTTATTACTAAGTTATATGAGTGATAAAATAGGTTACACATCTTCTACATTGCTAATTATGCGTAAATTCAAAAATTAAGTTTCTGTTGACTTTTTATAAACAACTTTGACCCGACAATTGTCTTAGTTAGGACGGGAATCAGAGGGTGCCCTTTTAAGGGTTTAATGCCCACATAATTACCAACTTATAACAACTATCAATTTGACTAAACACTGAACCATTAGTGATTAATCGATAAGTCAAACCTTAATTACGACGGTTTGACTTTTAAGCTAATAACTAGGCAAAACTCAATTAAGGAAGGTCAAGGGTACTTACCAAGGTCTAATGCACGATTAGAGATGCTTGGGGACTGATCTTATGCTCCAGGAAGTTCCACAAATGCAGATGGAAGGCATGATCAAAATGTTGCAACATGAGGGGCCTTATATAGTGAGTTTGATTGCTTGTGATCATGACAAACAATGCTACAACTGATCATGGATCATTCACAAGTGTCCCTAAGGTCTAAAAGCCAGTAGGGGTCGCCCATGGAAGTGAAAAATATCAGTTTAAGTCGGTTACTCGTTCATAACAGGCAGCTGTCAAGTTTGCTGTCGCTGGGCATGCCTTACGGATGGTAAGGCTGACCTTTACGGTCCGTAAGCCCTTTACAGCAGGCAAAAATTTTGCCCTTTCAAGCTTCGA
The DNA here is from genome assembly GCA_030545235.1 of Helianthus tuberosus. Classification (NCBI taxonomy): domain Eukaryota; kingdom Viridiplantae; phylum Streptophyta; class Magnoliopsida; order Asterales; family Asteraceae; genus Helianthus; species Helianthus tuberosus. Next base: position 19,077,369 of record CM060427.1, read on the forward strand.
ACATGCAACTAGTGTATTACGATTTTGGGCCATGAATTATCAGTATGGGGCCTTTATATCATGCTTGAATAGTTATGTCCACCCTACCATGTTGTAATATTGTCTTGGATTTTAACGAAAAGCCATAAACGAAGGTTTGTCGTGCATATCCTCATAGGATCCCACTCTTGCAAATATGAATCAATTATTACTAGAAATTACTGGATTTGAATGTATATCAGATGTTTATAATATAGATTAGGGTCTTGGGATTTATAATTAGGTCGTTCAGAGGTATTTAATTAACATGTCGACGCTTTTAAATCCTACCATACATCTTTGACTAGATCCGGGTTTATAACACTTTTGTCTTGCACGACACGTGTCGTTATTTCATTGGACACAAAATTTCGAGGTGTTACAAATTGATGGTGATTTTAATTAGTGACATATTTTTAATTGTGTTTTGTCTATTGGGTTTCGCAATACTCTGTTGCAATTCTTTATTCAATGTGATTAATTAGTGATTTATACATTATGGTGGTGTTGTATATTAATTTTTACTTTACGTAAATTTCCATACCAACAAGAATCCACCAGTTGGATTATTTCTTTGATTGGATTTAGTTTTGCAAAAAGGATTTAATCAATTGAGATATTTTATTTTACAATCGATTTAATTTTTTTTGCATATCGTTTATATACCAATCGGTTTTCATGAATATTAAAAAGGCATAATTTGCAAATCACTAAATTAGCATTATTTTTTTTATAAATCTATTGATGATCGATTAAATCAATTTATTCTAAATGCTGGTGACTTATTTCAATCACACACCAACAAACCTATTAATGGTGATTTAATTTGGTATAGATGAAAAGTATTGAAATCGGCTAATTAGTTAATTATTTTGGCAAAATTATCTTGCAAATTATGAAATCGTTTTGCAAAGATGTCAAAATCGGTTTGCAAGCCTTAGTTATTTATTTACTTATTTTTGCTCTAATATGGGACTAACTTGTGAATGGTCCAACTTAAGTATGCAAGTTAAATGGCGAACTTCAATGATCGATGATTGAACCAACGGGATATCATTTGATTAAACATTGAAGCTTTAGTTATGCCATCTTATGTAATTATCTGTATTAGCATAATTTACATAAATATTTTATTCCTGGCCCAAAGGTGTTATGTTATATTTATGTACTTTACCTTATTGTGTATGTATGTTCATCATGATACATGAATTTTGGTCAAAGCCAAAGCGAAGCCAAAGTTCATGTAGAACATTGAGACAGTCTATATTTATGTGTGTTCATAATATATGAATTTTGGTCAAAGCCAAAGCAAAGCCAGAGTTCATGTAGAACAGTAAAGACGGTCTATTATTTATATCGTTCATTATGCCTGAAATTTGGTCAAAGCCAAAGCGAAGCCAAATTTCAGGCAGAACATTAAGTTGGTTTTTATTTACGTATGTTCATAATACATGAATTATGGTCAAAGCCAAAGCAAAGCGAAGCCAAAGTTCATGTAGAACAATAAGTCAGTCTATTATGTATGTTCATAATGCATAAATTTTGGTCAAAGCCAAAGCGAAGGCAAATTTATTTAGAACATCAAGACAATCTGTTATTTATGTACGTACATAATGTCTGAATTTTGGTCAAAGCGAAGCTAAAATTCAGGTACAACCTTAAATTAGTCTGTTATTTTTGTGTTATAGTAGACTATATCTTCAATATAATAATTTGTGTCTGCCTTACTTAATTACCCCATAATGTAAATCACTCCAAGTTTCTTCTTAGGTTTGTATCTCATATATTTTATTCACTCTAATTTCAAAACCTAAAATGTTTTGCTTACTAAAGAGTTTCTACAAAATTTGCTCTTGTTGGGTTGTTGATTATTTCTTAAGATATGATAATCCTACTGCTCTTTTCTGATAAAAAGTATTACAGAAGAAAACTAGAGCATGACTAGTGGGATAAGCCAACCATTATATCTCTTATGATAATCAAGAACTCATTTCATTATTGCTATCATGGGAGCTATTCTAGATTCTAAATTTCCTAAGACTAATTTGTTTTCTTTGGAAGAATCAAAATAACTCCTAAGACGCATGCATTACTCTAGATTCTTACTATAAAGTTTGTGGCATATGTGAATACATCATAATGTACAATACCATGACTCATAATTTAAAAGTTTACACATGGAAATCATTACACTTTTCCGGTGCATTACATATAACTTTTCCACTAATACCATGAGTTTCCTTAAGAATCAACTATAACACTCAAGAGTACCAAAGGAAAATGAGTGTGTTGATTAGCAACATATGTACAGGAAAAGGAATGCATGAAACTGTAAAATTAGACGTTGTTCATCTCACCGCCACTAAACCTGAAAGGAGGATACTTTTAAGATTCATAGATAGTGTACAACTACTACTTCCAGCTATAAGTTTCTTCAAAAGAAAGTCTCACAGCAGGTTTATGCCATTAAACTAGGCATGAGCATCGAGACTATCCATAATTCAATGAAACAGCTGGCTAAGATAAGTAGTAAGATATTTATGATATTTAAGTATGCTAATGGTAATATTCTAACCAACACATGACCGGTTGATTCTAGTTCTATGTGTTTCCTTACCAGAAATCAACAAATAATTAATATGAGAGTTAGTGGCAAAATTTTATGTTAAGACTATAAGAACCATAATAAACTGTTTTATAATTGGGCCTTATGATACCTTATATATTCTGTAGATTATCCAGAATTTAGTATCAATATAAAAGCTGCATTATGACAGTTGTGAGGTTTGCATGGTTAAAACAAAGTCACTCTTACCTTAAACTATCATATTATTTGTCATCTCAATCTGGATAGAGACCTTATAAGATATAACTAGATGATGCTACACTTTTTCACAACCTTTTGTTATCATGAAAATTGTGACAACCCTCACCAAACCAGGTATCCGTACGAATTAACTAATATTTAATTAATGCTTAATTACTGTGCTTGCTTACAGTTGTGATTAAACTGCTACTTGAATTCTGAAACATACACATACATGCATCATACTTTATTGCCGTCACTCCAATATTTGCACAGAACTATAGTGACAAACTTGATGCACAAAAGCACAATAACACACTATACGGATAACCCAGTAAACATGTTGACATAGCCAGCATCAGACAGACACTGTCTCTGAGGCCAGTATGAGCCGGGAATAGTTTACTACACCAGTAGGGAGTGTAGGGAGGTGAGGATTGTAAAACTGCGTCACTAGGTGATAGTTATAGTGACCGGATGTGCCTAAAACATGCTTTAACTACAAAATCCTGCACTTTAATACAAAATTCAGCATTTAAGCTAACTAGTAAAGTGCAAAAACATGGGAAAATAATACTAGACACTTTCCAAAGTGTCGGGAATTCATTGTGTCACTAAAAAAAATATTAACGACACTTTAAATGCTTATTTAGCACTTTAACGGATTAATATCCAACCGAACAACCGGACTTTACCCGGAACATAAAAATATTGTCAATGACATTGTTTTTCCTATTCTGAGCTAGTTAGGGTCTCCGAACACCCTAACCCACTTTATATTATAACACACTTTAATATTCTAACTAAACACTTAAAATCATAACTAGAACTTAACTAATTAGTAACCACCATTGCATCCCAACCCCATACCCCCTTATTTTCTCAAACCGGTTACAAGGGGACACCCCCCCCCCCCCCAATGAATTCTTTTTTTTATTTTGAAATGTTAGTGGACAATGAGACATATTATTCAATGGATAATGGTAAGAATTAGTTTATAAGAAGGCACCAATGGACACACCCCTTTCATTCACAATTGCAAACAACAAACTCCACTTTTTCTTTCCATTTTTGCTTGTGTTCGGCTGAGAGTCCACACACCACCATCACCACTTTCAAATTTTCTTTCAAACATTCTACACTCATCCAAGGGTTCTAGAGACCTAACAAGTAAGATTGGTGCACTCGGAAGCTCAAGGACCGCTCTTGTTTTCTTTTATCCACCACTTTTTCGCCTTGTTTCTCCCCTAGCCTTGAGCTAGTAGTAAGTGCCTCTAAACACTATCTTATTCTTGTTTAAAGTGGTTAATAGGTGATTTAACGGTTAAAATACAAGAACATACAAAATCATAACTAAAAGTCTTGAAAGAAAGATGAATATGTTGGTTAAAGAGAAACAAATGGTGTAAAACTTGTGAATCTTGTTTAGTTATGGTTATTTTATGTTATTGATTGCTAGAAGTGGAACGGATCGTCATCTAACCACGCTAGATCATGTTCAAGGAACATGAACTAGCAATATGTAAAGTGTAAAAGATACAAGATGATGAACCTTTCCACACATAAACATGAACTTGTGTAAAAATGATTTTTCTTGTAAAATAGAGTTTTAAACTAGTAGATCTAGAGATCTACGAGTGGTATTTTCGAAGAACCAAGTGTAAATGCAAATCATGTTTAAAAGTTGGATCTTTCATGAACTAAAAGCATTTTTGTGAACAAACAAGTGTGCAGACACTTGTGTGACAAAAGGATTTAACAAAGAAATATTTTCGTAATTTTTTATTAAGAAGTTGTAAAATTGCATATTCTTTAAAAATAAAGTTTTCGAGAAACTGAATTTATTTTTAAAAGTAGAAAGATCTACTAAACGTGTTGGAAAGTTACTACATATTTTTACACAAGTTACAAGTTCATGTGTTTGCGATTTGTGCTTATTTTTTTTTTACTAGTTTGATATTTGAATATTGTATATTGATGATTGGAAAATTGTTGATTGAATTTTGAAAAGAAAATGATACGCTAGTAAGCGTGGCCACCTCCAGTTACAGAGGAAACTCTGGCGAAATTTTTCCAGAAACATGACACTTAGAAATATTTTTGTGACAAGTGTTATGAATATACTTTTAACTTGTTTTACCAAATAAAATTCGCCATGATTTTTATTACAAAATAACCAGGTGTCGGAGGTGGATTTTTCGTAAAGGAAACTTGTTAAATATACATTGAGAATATATATTTCCTAATAAAACACTAGCGTGATTTTATGATTATTTTGTGAACTATATGTATATTATTTTTAGAGTAAAAATAATATAACTGGAATACATTGTGAAAGCACGACTCCAAAATAATACCAACGCTATCACAAATAAATATTTAAGTTACACCGGTATTATTATTACCACACGAACTTTAAAACGTAACTTATGTATTTTCGGAAAATACTCTTAAATGTGTATTTTGACAAAGTATTATTTTGGAAATTGTATGAAGTAAAATATAATATTTTTGGGAAAAATATGTATATTTTGGAGATAGAGTATTTTAGACGAATAAATAAAAATATACTTTATTAAGTGAGACTTAATAATATATTTTTGGAATTACAAAAAAAAAAACGTACATGTATTAAAACCCCCATCCTTGGGAAGGAATATAATTATTAAATAATTAAGAAGTGTAAATACGAAATAGTTGCCTAACTATTTCCCAAAAATGTTAAACCTTAAGCCAAGGCACGGCCGTCCGTCTAATAGAAGTTAGTACGTGTAGGTCGTTACGCAGCAGGTTGATTGGGAGATACTATTTCGAGACGCACTTCTGTGAGTTCATGTCCCCCTTTTCTCTTAACTGTTTTCAGTTTTTAAACTGCGGGGGTGAAATACATGTTACTATGATTACGAATACTTTTTACATGGTATGGTTAGCTTAAGGAGGGTTACTACTTAGATCATGTGAGTGGGTAGGCGAGAACTGGAGGCCATTAATCCTCATTGTAGGACCGAGGGTCATTAGCGGTAGATCTATCTGGGTGTAGCGAGCCCAACCCCTGAGCCCGCTTAGTGGACCAGGTGGTGACTTTGAGCCCGATGCAAAAATCTGCTAGGTTTGAGTCTTCCCACAGCACTTCACACATATCATTGGCTTTGCAACCCAATGGTGATCTCTTTTTCCTTAATTGCTACATACCAGGGACTTACACATGAACTCGCTCAACTTTATGTTGACTTTTCAAACTACATGTATTTCAGGAAACTAACGGATCTGGCACGGTATGCACGTATTTTCAAGCTGCGTTTGAATAAAGAAGTCATCCAGGATTTAGAAGGTGTAACCTCTTCCTGGGCGGGTTACATATCACTAAACCTAGTATTGTTTAAAGTCTTTTGCTAAGTCTTTATGAACTCAATTAAATCAAGTTAAGGTTTGTAACTTATTTTGTGATTGTTGAAAAAAATGGGATTTTTCTAACTTTATTAATGGATGAATATCTCATGTTTTTATCATATAGCATTGTTATGATTGTTGCTATGGTATTAAGAAGTCACACCAAATAAGCCCACGCTTCCGCAAAGCCAGGGTGTGACAAAAATGAAAATTTAACAAAAGAAAAATGAGACTTACAAATTCCATCCATTAAGACCAAATTTCATGAGAAATCATGACTAGAGAAGGATGAAATATTATCAAATCTCATTCTTAGTGACTTATGAGCATGTGTTATAAGCCTTAATATTTAAATGGCTAAGGGAATAAATTAAGTTCCATTAGAAGTTATATTTCCTTGGAACTTATCCCAAAATGGAATATTCAGACATAATTCATTTATCATAATATTTACTTGTATTTAATATATCTTATATGAATAAAGGTATTAAAGAAATTAATTCATATATACTATGATTCCTTCTAAATATGTCTCTCAAAATTTTATAACATCTGGACATTAAGAAAATCAAGTCTGACATATATGACAGGTTCCCACAGCACGTAAATCATTGAAACTTATCTTGTAGCATTCCTAGAGATCTAAAAGGTTAGTGGGAGCATTAAGTGTCTTAATCTTAACTTGCGTGAGTTGCAAGAGGTAGGGGAGTGAAAACTTGTTGTTACCTCAATTTGTACCTCTTATACAAGATATTGCTTCTTCACAACTTTTCTCTTTAAGAATATACTGCTACTCTAACAAAAGTTTCATTGTTGCTTAAACGTGGGCACACTCAGATTTCTTACCAAAATTATAATCCTCAAATAGAGAAACTACAATGAGTTACATCATTTTCTTGTTTCTCTATTAGAATCTATTGGCCTTCTAATGTTGACCATAAGCATGCTAAAATTTTAATGATTTCTAAAATTAGTGGGAGTTGTAAAAGTCCTTATCATGACTTGCAAGAAGTATAAGAGGCGGGGGGAAGAAGACTTATTAAATTTTACTTCGATTACACCTCTTGTACACCATACTCCACCAACTCTTACACACTTAGAATCTTGAAAATGATAGCAACTTAATCAAGAGTTAATCCATAAAACTGAAACTCATAATACAACCCAATAATCAACTACAGAGGTCATCTAGGTTTAACTTTGATGATTATGTACCCTCCTTGACTGAAGTTGAAATGGATATTAGAAAGTTTACTGATCCTACCTCTTCTAATTAAGCCATTAGCATCAATCAATTTTCTAAATGGAATAAAAATTGTTATTAGCAAATTTGATTTTATGTGTCAAAATAACGTTTGGGATTTGGTTGAATTACCTAAATCCAAATGCAAATGTTAAGACACTAAAAGCAAGATTGATTGTTAATGGTTATGCTCAGAAGAGAATTATTTATCAAAGAATCATCTTACCTTTCTTACAAAAGGTTTCTTTGAGGATCATTGTTGTTCTAGTAGCTTATAATCTTTTGTAGCTACATTAAATGGATATTAAAACAACTTTCCCTAAACAAAGACTTACATGTTCAAAACAATCTGAAAGTTCTAAACTGAAAGGTCAAGAACACTTAGTTACTAAGTCGATGAAATCCATATATGGGTTGAAGCAAACATCAAAATGTGACGAAATCTTAATGCAATTCTTTTCATCACGAATTAAGTGGATTTATGTGTACCAACCTCAGGATGAGTGGGAGCAACTAATGTAAACTTGTCCTCATAGTGATCGCATTCTTTTGATAAGTATATGTTACACAATTCGAATAATTTCTCACACATATTTTGATATAATGAATCTCGGAGGTACCACTTACGTTAGAGATATCAAAATATACAGAGATAGACCCAACGAGATATTAGTTTGGTCCCATAAGCTTTACTCTAAAGTGGGCTCTTACATGTGTAACAAACAATATTGCTTTCCTTTAAAGGATAAAATGATAAATGAGATTACTTCCTTATGCTTCATTAGTTAGAAGCCATACGAAGGTTCAAGTCTATACTCGTTTAGATATTGCTCACATTGATGAACATTAGACCACTCTAGATTATTGTGAAGCATCTTACAATATCTTTAAGAAACGATAGAGACTATTAGAAGAGGTTGATTATTCTTACCTTTATTTTGTAATATTCAAAAGAAACTAAAAGTCGATTTGGGGTAAACCTTATGCCTGTAGACAAATCTATCTCATGGAGGAGTCAAAATGCAACGTTTAATCTTAGGTTTTATGAATTGTTATATGATGTGTGCAAAATGCAACATATAAATTACATCAATTGTGTGCAAAATGCTTCATCTTTATTCTCGAAGATAATCATCCCTACAAGTAAGTATCTCTATCTTGGTATCTATATTTAGATCATGATTGAATAAACATGATTAGGGTTCTATGTTTTTAACCCATGTTTAAAGATATAATCAACATCAACAACCAATGTTGAAAGAAGTAATGTGTATCATTTTCCTGCTTATGCTACTCCAAATATTAGTAGTAATTTTTTTCACTCGTCTACAGAAGTAAAAGGTATACTTACTGCAGATATTTTTTGGTAATTTCAAAAAAATTTCACAATACGTTCAAAGTTCTTTCCTTGAGTGGTCAACAATCTTCTTCATTCAAGTATTTTAAATTATGGATACAGATACAATTTCAAGTAAGTATGAAGTGCTCCTTCAAGCAAGTCAACGTCAAAGCTGTGCTGAAGAAAGAGAAAAAAGGAAGTATGTTCTTCAACAAAAGAGAAACAACAGAGGTTGTCATGCTACATCAACATCTGATTCTGTTGAAAGGATTCCATTTTCAAATACTTCAAGTGGTATGTGTTATAGTTTTGCAAACAAAATTTAAAAGAAATATGTATGTATATGTTATGTTTTTGGAATCCTTACATATGTTTTATTTTACAAGTTTCAACTACCAATGTTGAAAGAAGGAATGTGTATCATCTTCCTTCTTATGATACTCCAAATATTATTAGTAATTTGTTTCACTCATCTACAGAAGTAAAAGGTATACTTACTGCAGAGATTTTTTTGGTAATTTCAAATAATTTTCACAATACTTTCAAAGTTCTTTTCTCGAGTAGTCAACAATCTTCTTCATTCAAGTATTTTAAATTATGGATACAGATAACACAATTTCAAGTAAGTATGAAGTTGACCTTCAAGCAAGTCAATGTCAAAGGTGTGCTGAAGAAAGAGAAAAAAGGAAGTATGTTCTTCAACAAAAGAGAAACAACAGAGGTTGTCGTCCTGCATCAACATCTGATTCGGTTAAAAGGATTCCATTTTCAAATACTTCAAGTGGTATGTGTTATAGTTTTGCAAACAAAATTTAAAAGAAATATGTATGTATATGTTATATTTTTGGAATCCTTAGATATGTTCTATTTTACAAGCTTTAACCACCAATGTTGAAAGAAGGAATGTGTATCACCTTCCTACTTATGCTACCCCAGATATTAGTAGTAATGTGTGTCACTCATCTATAAAAGAAAAAGGTAAACTTACTGCAGATATTTTTTTCTAATTTAATTATGAATTGTGGTTTTGTTCATTTATTGTATATACTTTTGTCTTATAAGATTCATCAAGAAAAATCTCATCAAGGAATGTACATCACACTCCTTTTGGAAGTACTAAGCAAACATCCAATTTTGTTGAGAGGACTCCATTATCAGATATTACAAATTGTATGTTTTAAATTTTTGGAAACAAAATATTTGTTTAATCTTAGGTTTTATGAATTGTTATATGATGTGTGCAAAATGCAACATATAAATTACATCAATTGTGTGCAAAATGCTTCATCTTTATTCTCGAAGATAATCATCCCTACAAGTAAGTATCTCTATCTTGGTATCTATATTTAGATCATGATTGAATAAACATGATTAGGGTTCTATGTTTTTAACCCATGTTTAAAGATATAATCAACATCAACAACCAATGTTGAAAGAAGTAATGTGTATCATTTTCCTGCTTATGCTACTCCAAATATTAGTAGTAATTTTTTTCACTCGTCTACAGAAGTAAAAGGTATACTTACTGCAGATATTTTTTGGTAATTTCAAAAAAATTTCACAATACGTTCAAAGTTCTTTCCTTGAGTGGTCAACAATCTTCTTCATTCAAGTATTTTAAATTATGGATACAGATACAATTTCAAGTAAGTATGAAGTGCTCCTTCAAGCAAGTCAACGTCAAAGCTGTGCTGAAGAAAGAGAAAAAAGGAAGTATGTTCTTCAACAAAAGAGAAACAACAGAGGTTGTCATCCTACATCAACATCTGATTCTGTTGAAAGGATTCCATTTTCAAATACTTCAAGTGGTATGTGTTATAGTTTTGCAAACAAAATTTAAAAGAAATATGTATGTATATGTTATGTTTTTGGAATCCTTACATATGTTTTATTTTACAAGTTTCAACTACCAATGTTGAAAGAAGGAATGTGTATCATCTTCCTTCTTATGATACTCCAAATATTATTAGTAATTTGTTTCACTCATCTACAGAAGTAAAAGGTATACTTACTGCAGAGATTTTTTTGGTAATTTCAAATAATTTTCACAATACTTTCAAAGTTCTTTTCTCGAGTAGTCAACAATCTTCTTCATTCAAGTATTTTAAATTATGGATACAGATAACACAATTTCAAGTAAGTATGAAGTTGACCTTCAAGCAAGTCAATGTCAAAGGTGTGCTGAAGAAAGAGAAAAAAGGAAGTATGTTCTTCAACAAAAGAGAAACAACAGAGGTTGTCATCCTGCATCAACATCTGATTCGGTTAAAAGGATTCCATTTTCAAATACTTCAAGTGGTATGTGTTATAGTTTTGCAAACAAAATTTAAAAGAAATATGTATGTATATGTTATATTTTTGGAATCCTTAGATATGTTCTATTTTACAAGCTTTAACCACCAATGTTGAAAGAAGGAATGTGTATCACCTTCCTACTTATGCTACCCCAGATATTAGTAGTAATGTGTGTCACTCATCTATAAAAGAAAAAGGTAAACTTACTGCAGATATTTTTTTCTAATTTAATTATGAATTGTGGTTTTGTTCATTTATTGTATATACTTTTGTCTTATAAGATTCATCAAGAAAAATCTCATCAAGGAATGTACATCACACTCCTTTTGGAAGTACTAAGCAAACATCCAATTTTGTTGAGAGGACTCCATTATCAGATATTACAAATTGTATGTTTTAAATTTTTGGAAACAAAATATTTGTTTAATCTTAGGTTTTATGAATTGTTATATGATGTGTGCAAAATGCAACATATAAATTACATCAATTGTGGCATAAAACTAACCCTTTTTTTAGTACTAATGTTGGAAAAAGTGTGCTTTTGTCTTCCTTTTGTATTTTCAGGATTAAATGAGCTCAAATTAACAAAAGAAGCAAAAAGGCAGCTAAATCTAACATAAATACAAGAAAAGGAACAAACGTGGCATGCCCGACCTCCACGACAGCATCTTCCCAAACAAAACAAGAGAACAGAAGGCTGAACACGCCCCGTGCTCAGTGAACACGAGGGCGTGCCCAAGTGCCAGCATAAAAGACAAAGCTATAGAAGCTTCTATCGCCCACCACGGGGCCGTGCTCAGGGGACGGGGCCGTGCTCAACTATAAGATTCGCAGAATCCAGGCAAATCTTGATAGTACAGATATGCTTCTGCACACGGGGGCGTGCCCAGCGGACATGGGGGCGTGGTCAACTAATGCAGACAAACTGCAATTAATGAAGACAGAGAAGAGGATGGACACGGGGCCGTGCGCGAGCTTCTGTTCAGCCTATAAATAGGAGTGCTTGGCTCAAGTGAAAACTATCCCTTGGCACACCACCTCTCTCACACTTCACCCACCACCCACCACCACCATAACACCATCATCCACCACCATCATCCATTGTCCATCATAGAGTGTGTGAGTCATCTCGGGATCCAAGATTGATCGTAAGAGTTCTTGACAATCAAGGTCATGTTTGCCTAAGTCTCTTACATCACTTGGTGAAGACAAAGTGTCTAGTGTAATACTTCTTATTTTTAATCTTTTCGCACTTTTTACTTGGTTATGTATTAATGACTTTAATAACTAGTTTCTTATGTTGAAGGTGATTTTTCCTTATCGTTTGTCCGTGGTGTCTTGGCATTATTTTACTATCTATATAAAATAAAATAAAAGATTTTCACCATTCATATCTCCACGGTCTATATGGAGGTATGTTGACTACCTGGTCGGGGGTTAAGGGAACGGTTTGGTAAAAGTCTTGCCTTGTTCAGTGTATAGATCCTGCAAGGACCTGGGTCAAATTTAGTAGGACCTCCTTCAATACTTAACGGCATTGGATGGCGGGGGTCCAAACTCTTTGATCCCCTCATATGTAAGCTACTATTAATACTTTAACCCGGCTACTTAGGACTGTATCCCTGCTGACTCAGACTACTTAGCCGAGGGTAACGTCACCTTCAAAAGAGGGGCCTACCATAATATGCATTAATTACTTAATTAATTATCTTTCAATAATCCGACCCTTTAGGATTGTATCCTTGCTGACTCAAACTACTGGGTTGAGGGTAACGTCGCCTTCAAAAGAGGGGCCTACTACAATAACTAAGATAATCTCTTAAAAAGTGTAAAAGTGCGAAAATAATCAAAGGTTACACTAAACACGAGTCGGAGCCAAGTGATTCATCTTGTCTATCTGTTTTTACTTTTATTTTATTTTCAGCATTTTAGTTAGTTTTTATTTTTTCTAGTTTAAAACCTTTTTCTAAACTTTTGATTTGATTAGACGTTGAGGATAAACCGGTACTAAAAGCTCTTGTGTCCTTGGACGACCTCGGTATCTTACCAACACTATACTACGCTCACGATGGGTGCACTTGCCCATATATGTGTTTAGTGTTAGTAAATATCTTGTTTTATAAATTTAAAACTTGGCTAAAGAAAGTGTAAAAATGGCTTAAAATATACTTAAACTTATATACACACTTCACACGCATCATTATATATGTCTTATTTTACAAGCTTCAATATAGGTGGAATATCTAAAATTGAATTACCAATGAGTGATGAGATGTTAGCAGATTCTGTGGTTAAGAAGATTCATGGAATTTCTAAAGGTATAAGATACGAATGTAAATTCCTGTTAAGTTTTCAATATGTAGATAACTTATGTTGACTTATAAATTTGCTAAGTCTGTAGATTATATTGACCATGGAGATGCCATCTTTGTGTGTTCTAAATGTGATGCAATGTTATGGGAAGATGAAATGCTTAGGGGAAATAAAAAACGTAAGAAAACATCCTATTCTCTTTGTTGTTCAAATGGAGATGTTGAGCTACCACCACCGCCTACACCTCCTCCATTACTACGTCATTTATATAAAAGTCATACCTCACAGTCTCGCAATTTCATGGATAATATTCGAGCATATAACATGATGTTTTCCTTCACATCTCTTGGTGGGAAGGTTGACAAAAGTTATCAGAGAGGTAAAGGTCCTTATGTATTTAGACTACAAGGTCAGAATTATCATCGAATGGGTAGTCTACTTCCGGACAATGGGGAAGAACCCAAATTCTCACTGCTTTACATATATGATTCACAAAACGAAGTGGTAAATCATCAAAAAGCAGTAAGGTAATTTCTTTATGATAATTGTGGCATTTATGAATATATATTTTGCTTCTCAGTATATTTACATTCATTATCATTTGAAATGAATGTAAATTTTAACATTTTATATTTCTGGCAGTTCTCAGATAGAATCCAAAACTACAAGAAACAACCAGCTTGATAGTACAACCATCAAGGGTCTTAAAGATATGTTGGATTCTTACAATCCTTTTGTCCAGTCCTTCAGAATGGTAAGAGATTGTTTTCAAGAAAATGAGTGGCAAGATGTAAGCTTGAAGCTTATTGGAACAAGAGATAAGGATGGAAGAGTTCACAATTTGCCAACAGCATCAGAAATTGCTGCGTTAATAATTGGTGATTTTGATGGAGCATTTAATAAACGGGACATTGTTGTTAGAAAGAAGTCTGGTGGTCTTCAAAGAATTAGTGAGCTTCATCCCTCTTACCTTGCTTTGCAATATCCACTTATTTTCCCATATGCAGAAGATGGTTATAGAGTTGGTATTAAACATAGAGGGATTGCGATTGATAATGAGGTACTTAGAACCAATTTTACAATTAGAGAATTCTTTTGTTACAAAATTCAAGATAGACAGAATCAGTTTTCATTGTTACTTAATGCGAAAAAAAACTATTTCAGCAGTTTTTGGTTGATGGATACACGATGATAGAATCTGCCAGGTTGAATTATATAAGGTGACAACAACCTAAACTTAGAACGCAAAGTCTTAAGAACTTGAATGCTACTGTTGAAAGTGGAGAGAATAATGCCTCAAGTTGTGGTAAACCTATACTTTTACCTTCATCATTTACTGGTGGTTCAAGATATATGATGCAAAAGTACTTGGATGCTATGGCAATTTGCAAGTCTGTTGGATATCCCGATTTATTCATAACGGTGACTTGTAATCCAAACTGGCCTGAGATTTACAGGTGTTTGCACGATAAAGCTCTTAATGCTGAAGACAGACCGGATATTATCTCTAGATTATTCAAGTGTAAATTGGATCATCTTATAAAAGATTTCAAGAAAGATAAATTCTTTGGTGATATACAAGCAGGTACTCTTTAGTTATATTTTTTACTTTGAACATCTAATTATATTTATCTAACAGCTCAGTGTTGAAAAATTTCAGTTATGTATACAGTGGAATTTCAGAAGCGTGGACTCCCACATGCTCACATATGTTTGTTCTTGGGTGCTGAAAGCAAATTTCCAACTTCATCTGATATTGATTGTGTTATTAGTGCTGAGATACCAGATAAAGAAAGAGATCCTGAATTATATAAGCTTGTCAAGCAATTTATGATTCATTGACCATGTGGTACAGACAACCCACTTTGTCCATGTATGGTTTAGCAAAAATGTTCTAAAAAGTTTCCCAAAAAATATGTAGATGAGACTTGTGTTGATTCGGAAGGATATCATGTCTATCGTCGTCGTCAAACAAGTAATACAGTAGTAAAGAATGGTGTGACACTTGATAATAGATTTGTAGTTCCTTACAATGCTCTCCTGCTCAGAAAGTATCAGTGCCACGTTAACGTTGAATGGTGCAACCAGTCAGGTTTTATCAAATATTTGTTTAAATGTATTAATAAGGGGCCTGATAGAGTCACAACTTCTGTTTTTCAAGCCAATAGCACCAACAATGATACGGAACAGAATGTAGCTGTAGATGAGATAAAAGGATACCTTGATTGTAGATATATCTCTGCTTGTGAAGCTGCTTGGAGAAAGTTCATGTATGATATACATTATGGATCTCCAGCTGTTGAAGTATTACCTTTTCATTGTGAAGATGGTCAGAGTAGTGTGTATAACGATCATGATAATTTGTGTGATATTGTTACTGATCCAACTGTGAAAATAACAATGTTCACAGAGTGGATGAATTATAACAAAGTCGATGAATTTTCCAGGACATTGAGGTATGTTCAGTTTCCGGGATATTATGTATGGAATGCTAAAAATCGCAAATGGAATCGAAGAAAGCATCCGTATGGATCAATTGGGAGGATGCATTATGTCCCACCATCACTTGGTGATTGTTATTACCTAAGGATTTTACTGAATCATATTAATGGACCAACCTATTTTGAAGATATAAAAACAGTTGATGGAAAAGTTTTTGAAACGTTTAAAAATGCATGTTTTGCACGGGGACTGTTGGATGATGATAAGGAATATGTTAATGCTGTCAAAGAAGCTAGCACATGGTCAACCGGAGATTTCTTGAGGACTTTTTTTTGTAATGTTGTTGCTGTCAAATTCGTTATCTCGTCCTGGTGTTTTTTGGTCGGAAACGAAGTCCCTGTTATGTGAAGACATTCTGTATCAGCAACGAAAGATAACTGGTATTGCAGGTAATGTGATTATTTTATTAAAGTTATATACAACTACATTAAAATTATGCAATAGCTCTGTTATTGGGAAAAAAACTAATACTTTTTTCAACATTTATTTTAGATTTGGATCTTCAATAAGAAGAACTTGAAAATATCTGCCTATCTGAAATTGAAAAGTTGCTACTTACCAATGGAAGTACAGTGAGAAATTTTGATGATATGCCAAGTGTTCCGGACAATTATGTTTCATCGTCGAACAATCGATTGATAATGAAAGAATTATCGTATGACAGACTAGCTCTTCAAAGGGAACATGATGGTTATGTAAAGTGTTTAACTGCCGAACAGGAAAGGATATATAAAATTGTTATGGAAGCGATTGAAAAAGGTGATGGAGGTGTGTTTTTTGTATATGGTTATGGTGGAACTGGAAAGACGTTTCTTTGGAAGACATTCTCAGCTGCATTACGATCAAAAGGTGAAGTTGTATTGAATGTTGCATCCAGTGGAATTGCTTCACTTTTGCTGGATGGTGGTAGAACTGCTCATTCAAGATTTGTAATTCCAATCAACATTAATGAGAATTCAATATGTTTGATAGAGCCTAATACTGAGTTAGGTGATTTAATTAAAAGAGCAACTTTGATTATTTAGGATGAAGCACCTATGACTCACAAGCATTGTTTCGAGGCTCTTGATAGAACAATAAGAGACATATCACGTTCCAGTCAATCGAACATGGAATCCAAGCCGTTTGGGGGAAAGGTCATTCTATTTGGTGGTGATTTTAGACAAATTCCTCCGGTCATCCCTAAAGGTACCAGAACAATGATAATCAATGCTTCTTTGAATTCTTCTTATATATGGCGATACTGTCAAGTACTAAAGCTAACTGAGAATATGAGATTAAGAGTTGGTTGTTGTAACACCCAGAAAACGGGTTTGGTAATTAAACCTCGTTAATACTAAAGACGGGGAAAGTACCGTTAGTGGTAAAAGTAATCTGGCAAGTATTAGGAATTAATTGAATAATCCTAATATTTATTTAAAGTGAACAAGAGCTTTCAAGAAAATAGGAAGATAAAAGGCCCGATTTAACGGGACTTAAAGTAAAACGGGTTACGACTTCCCGAACCTACTAAGCTAACTAGGAATAATTCTAACCTAGTTAGATAGTGACTTATGAGTGGGTTAAAACACTTAAATTGTGAACTAAGGAAAATGGAGGGGCCAAAGATGTTAAAATTGAAACTTATGTTGCTAATTCTAATTAAAACAAAAACCAAACACCCCATTTGGGATGTCTGGTCGTACAAGAACAAGCAGGGGCGATCCCCCACTCTCCAAAACCCTAAACATCAATAAACTTCCAAATTAAAGGCTCAATCTAAGCTGAAATCAAAATTAAAGCATAGATTATTGATCCTCATCACAAGAGGATTACAAGGTATGTAAAATTTGATGAAAATTCCCAACTCGAAATTCTCATGAAATTGGGAATTTCTGAAATTTATGGTTGCATGTTAGTTTTATGATGAAATAAGAACAATACAGTGTCTAGGGACAAACCCTAGACCAATACAAGTTGAATTCATGTGAAAATCTAGTAAAATCCACAAACACCATTGTAGGTGATTAGTGGGTTATGTAGATTTTAATAAACACTAGGAAATTGGGTGATATTCTAGTGTAATTTGACAATTGTGAAGTGACTTCAGAATTATAGAAGCTAACAACTTTGTAAGATGGTTGATTTATGTGAAATTAGGGCTAAGAGATAAGCTAGAGACTTGATAAATAAACATGTAAAATTCTGCCCTTAAAGTGTTTGTTGAAATGCCTCAAAGAAGGCTCGAAACTAGATTTTTTGTAGTTAAAACACCTAATTGTGATGTTTTGGCTATTATGCAAAATGTGATTAAAAAGAGTTCTAAATGTGATAAACGTGGTTAGAACTTTGGTTAAAACGGTGGTCTAAAGATAACGCCTACCGGGTAATTAAAGAATGCTAAAACTAGTTGATGAACTCGAATATGCAATTAGTATACTAATGGGCATTTGACTTTTAAAAAGTCAAACTGACCTACGATGTGATGAATGATAATTAGACATAGAAAATAAGTGAGGTGGAATAGTCGTGATTGTTAATGACTAATTTAACCGCCTTGTAAATGATTGACAATAGTTTGACGCGTAACAAGCTAGGTGAAAGCTTGGAGGAGGGAGCGGGTCAAACAGAGCAAGTACGGAAAGAAAAATGTGGCGTGGATGCGAGGTAAGTGTAATTTACACACTTATGTAGAATACTCGTTTATTCGATACGTTGTAAACGTGATAACAATAATATTGGAAATATGGATTTTTGTTAAGATTACCTTGTAGTGTAATCTAATAATGAGGGAAAAAGGGCAAAAATGGAAATTGGTCAAGTGTCGACTAATGTAAATTAAGGTTAAAAGGATACCCATGGCGTAAGCCGAAATGGGTTGAATTTGTAAGAAAAGAGTGTAAAAGAAAAAGGGTATGGTAATAAAATCCGGGATGGGATGAATGTATGAGTTGGAAATCAAAAACGATGTTTTTGATATAGTCCAAACGGGTCAAATGGTGATGATAACACCATTTGACAATATCGACTAATGTGATTGTTAAGTCTTATGTTATCAGGAGCGATTAGCAATTTGGATAATCGCGACGCCATAGAATATTGGTTAATTAAAGCAAGGTATAAGTCGGGTCTATTTGTTGACCCGGGCCAGGTACGCATATATAGTCTTATAGTTAAAAGTGCAAAGATTGGTCAAGTATTTAGTGAAAGTCCTTCATCGCAAGTTGAAGGACTAAAATCGACCAAAACGCCCTTGTAGGCTAAATGGAACAAACGACCCTTAAAGGTTGTTTGGAAACGAGTTTTATGACTAGGTAAATACTTAGAATAAGTATAGAAGCTGAAAGAGGTATTATATTAGCCAAATGGCACTAATTGAGTTTTTGCCGTAAAATAATGATTCGAGAGGTAAAATTAGGTTTATATTGATCACCACATTAAACCTACCTTAAATACAGTTGTGGTGGGAGATTATAGGATAAGAAATGTGGTAATGGAATGCTAGAAGCAATCGAAAGCTATTTTAGGCTCGAAAGTGCTTAAATACCCTTAACGGGTCAAAATAAGCATACGAGCGAAAATGGGTTTAAATTGTGTAATAAACCTGTGATTAGAACCTAATATGGTATATAACATTAATTTGAAGAAGTGTAGGTGATATAGGAATCAAACAAATATGTTTGTTTGATAAAATGCATAAACGGGTAAAATTCGATAAAAAGGTAACGAGTCGAAGGCTTAAAAGTCTCAAAATTTATTTATGTTGGATGTTGGATTTTAACTCCATATGATGAAGAATTAAATTTCGGACGCGTAGGAAAAAGAATCGGGTAAAACGGATTAAAAACGAGAGAGTTATGCTCGTTTCCGTGAAATCGGGTTAAGCTGGGAACGTACAGCAACTGTTAAAGCACCAGGCTGTGAAAACAGGGGCTTGGCGTCACGCGAAGCCCCTTGGCGTCATGCGAAGCCCCCTGTTCTGGAAAAAAATTATTTTCTTGTTGTTTGACCCATGTAACTTGTTTATACTGATTATTTAACTATCAAAACTAACTTTTAAGTTGGTTTTGAATATAGGTGATCGCCAAGAGTGCCCGGATGAAGATCAAGCTCGATGAGGAACCGAACACGATAAAATTTAACACTCGAGATTAAAGCTTCCGCACGGCGTTACGTCATAACTTTTAAACGACGAAATTGTTTATATTTTGTTGAAAACTTTTAAGTTGTAAAAGTTTCAGATTACTCGTATTTTCTAAGGATACTCAATCTTAATTACATGTTTATTTTCGTTATTTGCACGAAAACCTTTAAATTAATAACAATGGTGTTACAAGTTGGTAATCAGAGCTCAAGGTTGTTGACAAAATGTGTTCGGTTCGAGGCTTGATCGCAAATCCGGTGAGTACATGTATATCAAAGGTTTAGTATGATTAAAGTGTTGAGAACAACACATATGGTTGTCGTGTAATACACGTTACACCAATAAAAACGATTTAGAATAAATATAGTCAACGAAATTACACGCGTTGATGCGTATAGTAGAAAAACCTTGTATTATAATACGGGCATCCTTTAATGTTGAAATTACTAACTGTTGTATATGTTTTTGATCGAAGGACACTCGCATATGAAGATAACGAGAGTTTAACAAATCATGGATTTGACAGAGGAACGGTCCAAAGTATGACAAATAGAGCACGATCACCAAGGACCTAAATCGCGCAACGATTGCGAATAAGTTAATGGCAAGGGGAGCCTGTTAGAGCAAGCATTATCAGGTGCACGTTTTAAATTATTGCATAAATAGTAATATGCAACAAATATGTAGAGATTGAAAGTTGCATATGTAGATTGAAAACTTGGAAAAACCTGAATAGAAAACCTATCCGGGATATTGTTTCCAAGAAAAACAAATAGAGGCATTACTTACATGGGGTGTAATGTGAAAATTATAAAATGGTCATGTATACCAGGTGTTGATCGCTTACTCTGGCCAAGTAAGTAGTGAACACGTGGTACCATGAACTTCTTATGATGGTGATGTGTGTAAAATGCAACATATAAATTACATCAATTGAGGCATAAAACTAACCCTTTTTAAGTACTAATATTGGAAAAAGAGTGTTTTTGTCTTCCTTTTGTATTTTCAGGATTAAATGAGCTCAAAAACGCAAAAGAAGCAAAAAGACAGCTAAATCCAACATAAATACAAGAAAAGGAACATTAGTGGACTGCCCGACCCCTCAACGGCACCTTCCAAAGCAAAATAGAGAAGACAGAAGACTGAACACGCCCCGTGCTCAGCCAGCACGGGGCCGTGCCCAAGAAGCAGCAGAAAAGACAAATCTATAGAAGCTTCTATTGCCCACCACGGGCCGTGCTCAGCGGACACGGGGGCGTGTCGAAAGTACAGCAGGCGCATTAATTGTAATTGCGAATTACAATTAATGAGGAGAGAGAGTGTCAGACAGGCACGGGGCCATGCCCAGCGGATACGGGGCCGTGCCCAGCTCTCTGTTCAGCCTATAAATAGGAGTGCTTGGATTCATTTCAACTCATCCCTTGGCACACCACCTCTCTCACACTTCATCCACCACCCACCACCATCACAACACCATCATCCACCACCATCATCCATTGTCCATCGTAGAGTGTGTGAGTCGTCTCGGGATCCAAGATTGATCGTAAGAGTTCTTGACAATCAAGGCCATGTTTGCCTAAGTCTCTTACATCACTTGGTGAAGACAAAGTGTCTAGTATAATACTTTTTATTTCTAACCTTTTGCACTTTTTATTTGGTTTTGTATTAATGACTTTAATAACTAGTTACTTATGTTGAAGGTGATCTTTCCTTATCGTTTGTCCGTGGTGTCTTGGCATTATTTTACTGTCTATATAAAATAAAGGATTTTCACCATTCATATCTCCACGGTCTATATGGAGGTATGTTGGCTACCTGGTCGGGGGTTAAGGGAATGGTTTGGTAAAGGTCTTACCATTGTTCAGCGTTTAGAGGTCCTGCAATGGACCTGGGTCAAATTTAGTAGGACCTCCTTCAATACTTCACGGTATTGGATGGCGGGGGTCCAAACTCTTTGACCCCCTCATAAGTTAACTACTATTAATACTATAACCCGGCTATTTAGGACTGTATCCCTGCTGACTTAGACTACTTAGCCGAGGGTAACGTCACCGCCAAAAGCGGGGCCTACCACAATACTGCATTAATAACTTAATTCATTATCTTCCAATAATCCACCCTTTTAGGATTGTATCCTTGCTGACTCAAACTACTGGGGTGAGGGTAACATCACCTTCAAAAGAGGGGCCTACTACAATAACTAAGATAATCTCTTAATTATGTGCAAAAGTGCGGAAATAATCAAAGGTTATACTAGATACGAGTCGGAACCAAGTGATTCATCTTGTCTATCTGTTTTTATTTTATTTTTATTTTCAGCATTTTAGTTAGTTTTTATTTTTCTTAGTTTAAAAACATTTTTCTAAACTTTTATTTTGATTAGACGTTGAGGATAAACCGGTACTAAAAGCTCTTGTGTCCTTGGACGACCTCGGTATCTTACCAACGCTATACTACACTCAACGATGGGTGCACTTGCCCATATGTGTGTTTAGTGTTAGTGAAATATCGTGTTTTATAAATTTAAAACTTGGCTAAAATAAGTGTTAAAAAGGGCTTAAAATATACACCTAATATATACGACACTTCGCACGCATCAAGTTTTTGGCGCCGCTGCCGGGGACACAAGGATTTTAAGAAAGTTAGGAATCAACGGCCTAATCATCTTTTATTTTTCTTTTTAATTTTTTAGGATTTTCTTAGTTTTTCAGCTTCTGCAGAGCTCAGCACGGGCCGTGCCCGCTGAACACGCCCCCGTGCTCAATCATTGGAACTGGCAATCTTGTTTTACGTCAGACAGTAAGCTGAACACGGGGCCGTGCCCACTCAACACGCCCCCGTGCCCAAGTTTCAGTTACTGAAAACAGAACCGTTAGATCCCGGCGGTTGGTAATTTCTGACATAAACATGAGTGATAGTAATTGTTTTTACTTTCGGCACTCTTATGGTACGTGGTGTCAATTATGTGGTGGCAAACATGAAGAAGTAGAATGCTACTTTCTAAATTATAGGCCCCACTACATGGACCCACCGACTTCTTACAACCTTAAGAGGGGCGAAAGTAAAAATAAGCACTATTTCTCCCTCGAATGCGCCCAGCCAGATATTCTAGGAGAAATGCTCCTTGATGAGTTATTTCAACTAGAAAAGCTAATTCAGAATTGGTTAGAAGAGCTTAGGAAGGATTTTATTAATCCAACCCAAGACGATGGCCATGACGAAATGCTGGAACCGCATTCCAACAACCTCGTTGCTCCCGAAAATACCTTCGTACCTAGCAAAGACTTGGACGATAGTCGTCCCTGTGTCGATTGTGCCGTGAAGGACTCTCCATCGACTTCGTTCGGTGCATACATAGACCTGAGCGATTCGGCATACACCTTCTTTAACGAGAGCCCGGGAAAGGGTTGGACTTGTCCACCTAGAATGAAAATAGGAATTACCCTCACCGATAACCTCTTGCGTTCTCGCCTTAGTCTAGGACAATTAAGGTATCTTAGGCACTTTGGGGTTGTTCCAACCAGTCAGGAGCCACCCGATACTAACAAGTTCCTTAAAAACTAGACAACTTCATAAAACAGTCCCTCGACAAGGGGCCGTGTCCAGCCAACACGCCCCCGTGTCCATCAAAAGATTCCATTCTGACCAGTACGTCAGAATGCGGACAAACTGTGTCAGAACTCCACCTGCACACGGGGCCGTGTTCACTGGGCACGGGGCCGTGTCCAGGATGCTGTCGTTTTCTATAAATGCAGCCAAGAATTCTGCACATTTGGACCAACTTGGGGCAGAGATTTGCAGGAATCTTCTCTCAAACTATCCTAGGTAAGTCTAAAAGAAGGTTCCAACAATCCATCTTGTCCCTTCCTCTTTTAGCCATTTCCTTCTTCTCCATCTTTCTCCAAGAACTACCATTGAAAGTTTGAATTCTTCAAACTTTGTGATAGGGATTAATGAGTTTTGTTCAAGGAATCTTGGTAAAAACATGTTATGTAACATTGTTTTAAGTTATTGGCAACTAAAAAGACCTCACAAGCTCAGAAAATAACTTAAAAATCCAAGTTTCCTTGCTCCAAAATTCTGCAGAAAGATGAACACGGGGCCGTGCTCATTGAGCACGAGGCCGTGTCCGGTATCTGTTTCATTTAAATAAACTTTTTCAGTTTATTTTTCGTAGAATGTCAAGTGAAAACAGCGAAACATCTTCTGTACATTCGTCAAACAGCCGAAGAGGAAGAAGACCCTCCATTGAAGCTACACTTGTGCACTATGTGGTAGCATTAAGGGAGGCTCTCGACGAAATGACTTCAGTAGAGGAGGTCCTAATCGACCGTATTAACGATCTTACGATGAGACTTGAAAGCAGCTTCCAAGAAATTAACCTCTTGCACCAGAGGTTAAATATTCTTGTAGCACCCCCAATGGAACCGGTCCTTCCTCAGCAGGATTGGAACCTAGCACTCGGAATCAACAACCCTACCGGGTGGGAAGACTTGCCGGCGGAACCTCCCGTGGAACACCTACAAGAGATCCCGGTGGAAGTTGAAACTCCTCAAACTAATGCCAATGAGCCTTCCTTTCTCCTTCCAAGGGAGGTGGAAGAATGGCTCGCCGACATTTGAGGAGAACCGCACGCGGAAGATGGAGTTCAAAAAGGCCTTGGTTAACCAAGATTAATTGCTTCTTGGAAATTTTGCTAATTAAAATAAAGTAAAGGCTAGGACTCCATGGGTTATTATTTCCTTGTTTTATCTAGTTTAATTTAGGATTATGTAAGTTCTCTCTATGATGAAATGAAATGATGGTTTTAAGGTTTGGATGGTTTGTAAAGATTAAAACACACTCATGGTGGTAAAGGATAAAAAGGGGAACGAGAAAAATGACCCCATGCACAAGAACAAGGGAACCCGACAATTCTCTCCAGTCCAGAAGGTTCAACACGGGCCGTGCCCAACCAACACGGCCCCGTGCTGAACCACCTGCAGAAAAACGCCCAGTTCAGGTACCTGGACACGGGCCGTGTTCACCCAACACGCCCCCGTGTCCAGACTTCTGTATCTCCTATTTTAATTTTGTTACTGGCACTTGAACACGGGGCCGTGCCCGGATAACACGGGGCCGTGTTCAGTGCCCAGTAACACAATTTTTTGCTTTTTAAACACTATTTTACACATCTAATCAACCTAAAAATTTATTTTTGGGACACATTGAGGACAATGTGTAATTTAAGTGTGGGGGGATGCTAAAACCTTGAATTTTGCAAGTCCTAAATACAAGCCTTACACAAAACTCTATTGGAACCGCTAATCACCCCAAATTTTTTCAAAAATTTTATTTTTTCTTACTTGTCTAGGTTTAATTCGGGAAATTCAAGTTCTCAAAAAGGGTATATTTTTACAAGTTTACAACCGATAGCGTAGTGATAAAAAGAACCAACATAAGAAAATTATGAAAAGGCATGACAAACTTAGTTAAAATTTGATTATATATACTTGATCACATAAAAACCCATTCCCACAAAAGTGAGTTTTGAGCCTTTATTGAGCATACAATTACATATCATTAGACTAAATGCTCATTTTTCGTTTCTTGTGTGAATAGCCGCTTGGTTTTCTTACGACTCTAGAACTTGCCATGACGATACATTCCCGGTCTTTATCAACTTAAACCCGAGTAAGTAAATGATGGAGGCATTAGGACTAACCCTTTTTATTTCTACACCATTATTTTTCTTTTTCTTTTACCACCTACCCAAAATCCCCCTAGTTAACCCCTTTGAGCCTAAACCTTTTCATTTCATCACCCAAACCAAAAAAAAAAAAAAAAAAACCCTTTTACCCACCAAAACCTTTTTTATTTTTAACCCTTTGTTTTAGTAACAAGTTCGGTTTTTCGTAAAAAAAAATAAATAAATAAAAAAATAAAAAATTGATGATGAAGCAAAAAGAAAATAAACAAACAAGTTCATCAAAAATAACTTTGTTTGAATAAAAGCTTCATCAAAATAAAAAGTTGCAAAAATAGAAAATCTTACGAAAACCGACACTTGTTACGCTTTTTCGCCCTTTTTCTACTAACCACTAACCACTATCCCAACCACCTACCTTTAACCCAAGCCTAACCCTTAACCCACAAAGTCCTCTTAATATTTACAAAGGTATAAAAGTTAAAAAGGAGGAGGATTGATTGCTTGGCAAGCCTATGGTAGGAATAAGTTCCATGCCGCTCTCGAGTGATTCACTAAAAATACACCTTCGGCCGAGTGTGAGTGATTTCTCCCGTGAGGTATGTGAACTTGTATATAAATGGAATTTTAAAAAAAAGCATGTTATGCCCAAATAAGTAATTTCTCTTATGAAAAGTTCTAAATAAATCATTACGAATAGGATTGTAAATAAATAAAGATAAAACCCAAAAAAAAAGACCTTGGATTCCCGACACTCTACGATAAGCCCAAAACCTTCTCTTCTACCTATTCCATTTGGGAGTGTAAGCCACATATTAAAGAGTTTTGCTTGAGGACAAGCAAAAGTTCAAGTGTGGGGGTATTTGATGTGTGTAAAATGCAACATATAAATTACATCAATTGAGGCATAAAACTAACCCTTTTTAAGTACTAATATTGGAAAAAGAGTGTTTTTGTATTCCTTTTGTATTTTCAGGATTAAATGAGCTCAAAAACGCAAAAGAAGCAAAAAGACAGCTAAATCCAACATAAATACAAGAAAAGGAACATTAGTGGACTGCCCGACCCCTCAACGGCACCTTCCAAAGCAAAATAGAGAAGACAGAAGACTGAACACGCCCCGTGCTCAGCCAGCACGGGGCCGTGCCCAAGAAGCAGCAGAAAAGATAAATCTATAGAAGCTTCTATTGCCCACCACGGGCCGTGCTCAGCGGACACAGGGGCGTGTCGAAAGTACAGCAGGCGCATTAATTGTAATTGCGAATTACAATTAATGAGGAGAGAGAGTGTCAGACAGGCACGGGGCCGTGCCCAGCAGACACGGGGCCGTGCCCAGCTCTCTGTTCAGCCTATAAATAGGAGTGCTTGGATTCATTTCAACTCATCCCTTGGCAAACCACCTCTCTCACACTTCATCCACCACCCACCACCATCACAACACCATCATCCACCACCATCATCCATTGTCCATCGTAGAGTGTGTGAGTCATCTCGGGATCCAAGATTGATCGTAAGAGTTCTTGACAATCAAGGCCATGTTTGCCTAAGTCTCTTACATCACTTGGTGAAGACAAAGTGTCTAGTATAATACTTTTTATTTCTAACCTTTTGCACTTTTTATTTGGTTTTGTATTAATGACTTTAATAACTAGTTACTTATGTTGAAGGTGATCTTTCCTTATCGTTTGTCCGTGGTGTCTTGGCATTATTTTACTGTCTATATAAAATAAAGGATTTTCACCATTCATATCTCCACGGTCTATATGGAGGTATGTTGGCTACCTGGTCGGGGGTTAAGGGAACGGTTTGGTAAAGGTCTTGCCATTGTTCAGCGTTTAGAGGTCCTGCAATGGACCTGGGTCAAATTTAGTAGGACCTCCTTCAATACTTCACGGTATTGGATGGTGGGGGTCCAAACTCTTTGATCCCCTCATAAGTTAACTACTATTAATACTATAACCCGGCTATTTAGGACTGTATCCCTGCTGACTCAGACTACTTAGCCGAGGGTAACGTCACCGCCAAAAGCGGGGCCTACCACAATACTGCATTAATAACTTAATTCATTATCTTCCAATAATCCACCCTTTTAGGATTGTATCCTTGCTGACTCAAACTACTGGGGTGAGGGTAATGTCACCTTCAAAAGAGGGGCCTACTACAATAACTAAGATAATCTCTTAATTATGTGCAAAAGTGCGGAAATAATCAAAGGTTATACTAGATACGAGTCGGAACCAAGTGATTCATCTTGTCTATCTGTTTTTATTTTATTTTTATTTTCAGCATTTTAGTTAGTTTTTATTTTTCTTAGTTTAAAAACATTTTTCTAAACTTTTATTTTGATTAGACGTTGAGGATAAACCGGTACTAAAAGCTCTTGTGTCCTTGGACGACCTCGGTATCTTACCAACGCTATACTACACTCAACGATGGGTGCACTTGCCCATATGTGTGTTTAGTGTTAGTGAAATATCGTGTTTTATAAATTTAAAACTTGGCTAAAATAAGTGTTAAAAGGGGCTTAAAATATACACCTAATATATACGACACTTCGCACGCATCAATGGACACATTTATGTCCGATGTAGTAAGGGTGGGGTGAATGGGACTAACTTAAAAAGTACCCAAATGAATCAAATGAGCAAAAATAATTGATAATAATGTAAACGCACAGCCGGGTGACGGAAGCGTGTTACATTAGGATGATGAGCCCGAGTGAAGGGACAAAGATTAATGTAAAACGATTAAGGTATGCAATTGGGAGGGGTGTGCTTACACTCGAACCCAAAGAATGCAAATATGACTCTTAACGGGCCGATTTTGTAAAACACCAAATTTGAGAACAAAGTAGGAATATAAAAGCGAAACGAAGTCATAATGCATACCGTAAGGGTTGCAATAATAACGACTTCGGTAAAACACCCGGTTGGTGGGAAAGGATTTAAACGCATGCGTAGACTGAGAAACAGGAACGTGAAATTGAAAGTCAAAAGACTCGGAATATGAGTCATGACTAAAAGATGACAAGAATTTTCGCAAACATAAATTTTGGTAATTACGTTCAACCATTTCAAAGTTGGACGGGTCAAATAAAGAATGAAGTTTGACATTCATAAGTGATGAAAATTCACCCAAAATGAGTCAAACGAGTCAATTAAGGAATAACGCTTAATAAAATAGGAAAACGCAAACCGGTGAAACCGGAAAGCTAAAAACAATAAGATAGAAGGACCCGGGTAATGGGTTGTAAAGGAGTATAAGTATGAACCGGGTAATGGTAAGCGTAAGACAAACCGACGTGTAAATGACGCTAGAAGTCGTAAAGTCGGAAAGGATAGTCTGAAAGTAAACAAATGAAACCTTAGACTACGGTCAATGTCAACTAAAGCTCAAAAGCAAAATTAAATGATTCCAAACATAACAAAGGATGCTATAAAGCTATATATGTATAAATAGACAATGGAATAAAGACTAGAATAAGAGATGATCTACGGGATAACCATAACCTACGGGATATTAATTAGTGTAAAGGTCTACGGGGCCAAAATGACCCACGGGTCATGAACTGAAGCAAAGGGATCATAAGGGCCTCGTCTTAAAGAGATGAAAGCTTAAGGAAATAGCCTACGAGGTTAAGTGAAGGAACCTACGGGTCAATAGTGTAAGGTGAGGGGACTTGTTACGATTCCTCGCGTAAAACGAGAACGGAAAACAATAAATTAGGGGTTGTCAATTTCCTTGATATGAGTAATTGACATAGTTGAAGAGAAAAACGTTAGACTAAAATTCAGTTTTAGTAAGAAATAACATTTTTACAAATATAAATTCTGATAGGAAATTGAATAGTAAGCATGAAAGATTCAAGTCTTGACGCTGATAGGCGCAAGACGATATATTCGAAAAGTGATCTTTTCGAAAATGAAAGGTTGATATAAATTAAACATGACGTGACACGATCACGGTCAAGAAATGCAATGTGAAGTGGAATCACATTATAACCAAGCGAGCGGTAAAAAGTAACTGGACTAATAAGTCTAGTTAGTGAGACCGGTTAAGGTCATTTAAGTAATTTGGTTACTTGTAAGCGGTGGATTCGGTATAACTGAACCGAATAAATAAATTCGAAAACAAAAGAAATTGTTGCTAAAAGTGAAAGATTTCACTAAAGACCTTTAAACGGGTCAAAGTAACGGATTCATAAGGAATTCGATAGTATATGAAAGCGATGGATATCGCTAAGTTAACTAAACTAGTGGAAATAACGAGATTACGTTATTTCGAAGTTACACTATGTCGTATGAGATATGTAGACAATTAGTAACCAAAAAGATGTTACCATACTTTTCGGGTAATACTAACGATTGGTTAAAAAGTATAAGTAATGTTTAAAATATTTCTCGGATCGAATACATTGAGTTTAAACTCAATGAATTATGTAAGAAAAGGTTTCGAGGACGAAACCTCTTTAAGGGGGGTAGACTTGTAACACCCAGAAAACGGGTTTGGTAATTAAACCCCGTTAATACTAAAGACGGGGAAAGTACCGTTAGTGGTAAAAGTAAACTGGCAAGTATTAGGAATTAATTGAATAATCCTTATATTTATTTAAAGTAAACAAGAGCTTTCAAGAAAATAGGAAGATAAAAGGCCCGATTTAACGGGACTTAAAGTAAAACGGGTTACGACTTCCCGAACCTACTAAGCTAACTAGGAATAATTCTAACCTAGTTAGATAGTGACTTATGAGTGGGTTAAAACACTTAAATTGTGAACTAAGGAAAATGGAGGGGCCAAAGATGTTAAAATTGAAACTTATGTTGCTAATTCTAATTAAAACAAAAACCAAACACCCCATTTGGGATGTCTGGTCGTACAAGAACAAGCAGGGGCGATCCCCCACTCTCCAAAACCCTAAACATCAATAAACTTCCAAATTGAAGGCTCAATCCAAGCTGAAATCGAAATTAAAGCATAGATTATTGATCCTCATCACAAGAGGATTACAAGGTATGTAAAGTTTGATGAAAACTCTCAACTCGAAATTCTCATGAAATTGGGAATTTCTGAAATTTATGGTTGCATGTTAGTTTTATGATGAAATAAGAACAATACAGTGTCTAGGGACAAACCCTAGACCAATACAAGTTGAATTCATGTGAAAATCTAGTAAAATCCATAAACACCATTGTAGGTGATTAGTGGGTTATGTAGATTTTAATAAACACTAGGAAATTGGGTGATATTCTAGTGTAATTTGACAATTGTGAAGTGACTTCAGAATTATAGAAGCTAACAACTTTGTAAGATGGTTGATTTATGTGAAATTAGGGCTAAGAGATAAGCTAGAGACTTGATAAATAAACATGTAAAATTCTGCCCTTAAAGTGTTTGTTGAAATGCCTCAAAGAAGGCTCGAAACTAGAATTTTTGTAGTTAAAACACCTAATTGTGATGTTTTGGCTATTATGCAAAATGTGATTAAAAAGAGTTCTAAATGTGATAAACGTGGTTAGAACTTTGGTTAAAACGGTGGTCTAAAGATAATGCCTACCGGGTAATTAAAGAATGCTAAAACTAGTTGATGAACTCGAATATGCAATTAGTATACTAATGGGCATTTGACTTTTAAAAAGTCAAACTGACCTACGATGTGATGAATGATAATTAGACATAGAAAATAAGTGAGGTGGAATAGTCGTGATTGTTAATGACTAATTTAACCGCCTTGTAAATGATTGACAATAGTTTGATGCGTAACAAGCTAGGTGAAAGCTTGGAGGAGGGAGCGGGTCAAACGGAGCAAGTACGGAAAGAAAAACGTGGCGTGGATGCGAGGTAAGTGTAATTTACACACTTATGTAGAATACTCGTTTATTCGATACGTTGTAAACGTGATAACAATAATATTGGAAATATGGATTTTTGTTAAGATTACCTTGTAGTGTAATCTAATAATGAGGGAAAAAGGGCAAAAATGGAAATTGGTCAAGTGTCGACTAATGTAAATTAAGGTTAAAAGGATACCTATGGCGTAAGCCGAAATGGGTTGAATTTGTATGAAAAGAGTGTAAAAGAAAAAGGGTATGGTAATAAAATCCGGGATGGGATGAATGTATGAGTTGGAAATCAAAAACGATGTTTTTGATTAAATAGATAACGTTGGGCATATAGTCCAAACGGGTCAAATGGTGATGATAACACCATTTGACAATATCGACTAATGTGATTGTTAAGTCTTATGTTATCAGGAGCGATTAGCAATTTGGATAATCGCGACGCCATAGAATATTGGTTAATTAAAGCAAGGTATAAGTCGGGTCTATTTGTTGACCCGGGCCAGGTACGCATATATAGTCTTATAGTTAAAAGTGCAAAGATTGGTCAAGTATTTAGTGAAAGTCCTTCATCGCAAGTTGAAGGACTAAAATCGACCAAAACGCCCTTGTAGGCTAAATGGAACAAGCGACCCTTAAAGGTTGTTTGGAAACGAGTTTTATGACTAGGTAAATACTTAGAATAAGTATAGAAGCTGAAAGAGGTATTATATTAGCCAAATGGCACTAATTGAGTTTTTGCCGTAAAATAATGATTCGAGAGGTAAACTTAGGTTTATATTGATCACCACATTAAACCTACCTTAAATACAGTTGTGGTGGGAGATTATAGGATAAGAAATGTGGTAATGGAATGCTAGAAGCAATCGAAAGCTATTTTAGGCTCGAAAGTGCTTAAATACCCTTAACGGGTCAAAATAAGCATACGAGCGAAAATGGGTTTAAATTGTGTAATAAACCTGTGATTAGAACCTAATATGGTATATAACATTAATTTAAAGAAGTGTAGGTGATATAGGAATCAAACAAATATGTTTGTTTGATAAAATGCATAAACGGGTAAAATTCGATAAAAAGGTAACGAGTCGAAGGCTTGAAAGTCTCAAAATTTATTTATGTTGGATGTTGGATTTTAACTCCATATGATGAAGAATTAAATTACGGACGCGTAGGAAAAAGAATCGGGTAAAACGGATTAAAAACGAGAGAGTTATGCTCGTTTCCGTGAAATCGGGTTAAGCTGGGAACGTACAGCAACTGTTAAAGCACCAGGCTGTGAAAACAGGGGCTTGGCGTCACGCGAAGCCCCTTGGCGTCACGCAAAGCCCCCTGTTCCGGAAAAAAATTATTTTCTTGTTGTTTGACCCATGTAACTTGTTTATACTGATTATTTAACTATCAAAACTAACTTTTAAGTTGGTTTTGAATATAGGTGATCGCCAAGAGTGCCCGGATGAAGATCAAGCTCGATGAGGAACCGAACACGATAAAATTTAACACTCAAGATTAAAGCTTCCGCACGGCATTACGTCATAACTTTTAAACGACGAAATTGTTTATATTTTGTTGAAAACTTTTAAGTTGTAAAAGTTTCAGATTACTCGTATTTTCTAAGGATACTCAATCTTAATTGCATGCTTATTTTCGTTATTTGCACGAAAACCTTTAAATTAATAACAAGGGTGTTACAGTTGTCAGGAAGCAGATTTGAAAGAAATAAAGGAATTTGGAGAATGGATTTTAAAGCTTGGTGATGGTCTGCTTGGTGAAGAAAATGATGGTGAGATAGATATTGAAATACCAGATGATTTACTTATTCATGACCAAGTCAATCCTATTTCTTCTCTCATTTCATTTACATATCCGGACATGAATAAGTTTTTGTGGGATTTAACGTATTTCCAACAAAGAGCGATTCTTGCTCCATCTAATGAAGTAGTGGATTCAATAAATAAAGAGTTGTTAGAGAGTCTGCCTGGTGAAGAAAAGGTTTATTTTAGTTCAGATAGTTTATACCAATCTGAGGAAGAATCAGAGCTTAATATGGCATTGTTTCCTCCTGATGTGTTAAACAATCTTCGTTTATCTGTGTAACATCTCGAAAATTCACGTCCTATAATGTGTTGACACGTGTCATAAGTTTGAACGTGTGAAAGAATGTTCTGAAAGGACTAAAGTTGACAATCATGGAAAGTATGTGAATATACGAGTTCTAAATGTCAACAGTGAATAAACATACTTTACATTAACCCTACATGATGCTCATATCTTCAAACGAATAAATCATGGATCATACGAAACTAAATATGAAAGAAAGTGAGAGATTACAAACTACAGGGGTTAAATGTGTCAACATGTTTAAGTTATACCTCTGAGTGACCTTTTAGCAAACCCGAAGCTTTGTAACGGTAAATTATGCTCACTAAGATACACAATATAAATTTCGTAAAGTTTCGTTATCATATGAGCAAGTTGTGATCAAATTCGTATGCGAGGGGTTAAAGCGTCAACGTTGAAAGTTAGGACTTTTCGGGTAACAATAAAGTTAACCGAGGACTTAACGAAGTGGGTAAATGTCTTGAAGCCCTTATATGTCAATTTGGAGGGGGTCAAGGTGCCATAAATAAAGTCGTAGCAAAGTCTCGAAGAGCCAAGGATCAAAACACAAAAAATCAAAAGTTGGAGATTTTGTCAGAAGAGGCCTCGCGCCACGCGAAGCCCCAGGGGGGGGGGTCTTCGCGCCACGCGAGGGGCCTTCTGGTCCGATTTTCTTGTGTCTTTGCCTGCCATTTGCATTCTAATCGACCCTTGAACGATTTTCCACATCTTTCTTGGCCCCTAGACACCCCCTAAACACTTGGGGACATGTGTTGATGATTCATGGTCAGTAGTAGACTTATTTGTCAACACTTTGTGGTGTCTTGGTTACTATATAAAGCACCTAAGTGCAACACATTGATCATTCATTCCTCAAACATCTTCTGATCAATTGTGGAGCACAAGAGCACTTTCCAGGCCTTCCTCATCAATCATTAGACCTTTGTAAGTTTGCTTAACCTTCTTTAAATGAGTTTAGCTTAGTTTTTAGCTAAAAGTCAAACCGTCGTAATTACGGTTTGACTTCGAGATTAATTAATAAGGGCTCAGTCAAATCTCAAATTAAAAGTAGTTATAAGTTGGTAATTATGTGGGTAATAAACCCTCAAAAGGGTTCCCCCTGATTCCCACTCTAACTAGGTCAAATGTCGGGTCAAACTTGTTAAGAAAAAGTCAACAGGATACTTAAATTCTAATTTATGCATAATTAGCAATATAGAACACATACAACCTGTTTGATCATTAATATAACTTGGTAATTAGTGTAAGAACATGTCTAGACATGTTCAACCCGATAATTTACTATTTAGACCCGGTTCGGAACCGAAAGTCGCATAGTTTGACTTTCACTTTGACTTTCAGTTCTGACCCATTTGGGCATGTTTTAGAAATGCCTTAGAGCTTCATTTGGACCAGGTAACATGCTAGTATAACCCTCTGAGATTATACACCATGGTTCATTAGTTAACCAATTAATATGCATGATTCCGTTAATTGCCCATATGTTGACCATTATGCCCTTTTCACCTTAAAACGTGATTTTTGAAAATATAAAAGAGTAGAAACCTTTGTTACTGATATATATACTTGTACCCAAAATTTGAGATCAATTGGTGGTGTAGATTGAGAGTTATGCTCATTAGCGCAAAATGAAAGCTTTATGTTAATTAAATGGCGTAATTAGCGTATTGTCTAGTTAAGCCTACTTTTTGATATCAAAATCTTTACCCACTGATGTAATATATTATTTTGGGATTTTTGAAGATTTTTAATTAATTTTAGGCTGAGCATAACTCATAGTCGTAGGCTTAATCCGGTAATTGTCGGTTTTGCCCTTACGGGCCATAAAATGAGTTTTACATATCTAAACGACTCCAAACCTTTTGCTACTAATTACATATGATAAATAAATTATTTTAGGCCTTCTGGAATAATAAAAATATCAGCTTTATGTATCGAACCCGTAAATGGCTTCTAATCGCCTTATTAAGCGTTTTAGCGCATAGTATGTACTAAGACTATTTTTAAACATACAAGGGTGATACCTACTGATATTTAAGGTAAATTATAATATTTTAACAGTAAGCAAAAGTGGTTAAACTCAGACTTCAGTTTTGGGCTTTACGGCTTATGTGAAATTACCAAAATGCCCATACGGTGCATAGTTTGGTTATATTTGATAAATTTCACATATATACTTTACCCTACTGATATAACTTAGAAAATTGAGTATTTTTGCTGATTACATCAGACCTGTAACTCAGGATAACACTTAAACTCTTTTATAACCTTTTAAATGACCAAACTACCCCTACGGGGCATAGTTTGTGTTTAAATTCGTTTCGGGCATAACGAAAGACATCTTACTGATGTCACAACATATTTGAAGCATATTAACTTAGGATACCTGTATATGGCTCTTACGGATACCCGTTACGCTTATTACGCGTTCGGTTCGGCTTATGTAACTAGTTTACATAATTTAGCCGAAACGGGTCAAACCTTATCGGTTTTATCTCAAAATCCAGAATGTGTATGAAATACCCATATTAAGCAAGTTTCTGAACTTTTCGGGTCTAAATCACATTCTATCCGGTCTTCGCTTAATCGTGCGTACGAACAGTATCTTTGAAACTAACCGGTCTAAGCTTAAGCTTAACTAAAGACCCGTTAGGATTCTAATAGGTTATTATAAACCTTCATTCCAGATTAGGAGAACCAGTAAAAGCTACTTGCAATTTGCTTATTGTGATTATTACATTGCTCAGGTAAATACTTTTAACTTATTTTCCCTATATGGGCTTGGGTTACGGTATATAGAATACCGCTTGATTGGGCATCAAATCTTCCATCGTTGGGTGGTTAATTGAATAATTTGATCGGCTCGTTTAAACAGTCTTGTTACTTAAAGCCTTTGGGGGGTTAATGACCATGTCCCGGATATCCTTGGCATCATTTTACGAAATGGCCATGACTTAAGCGCGGGGTGTAGGCGTACACCCGTCAGTGCACAAAAGAATATTGTGGTGTGTCTATTGATCTTTAACCCGGACAAGATCCGGGCTACTGAACGCACAAGGAACATGTAATTCGTTCACAAGATTATAATATTAAATAATTCTCCCAAGTTAAATAAAATGTTTATGCCACGTGCAACCAAATCAATTTTCAATCATTTTCCAAAATGAGTCAGTTGATTGTATTTACCAGTGTAAACTGACGTATTTTCCCAAAAAGATTAAATGCAGGTACTAAGCGTAATTGGCTGGGATTTCTCCTTAGCATCAATAGAAGTCTCGCAAGCTTAAGATGCCTACCGTCTGTTGAACTACTGTTTCCATTTTAATTTCGATCCGTCTGTGGATAAACAATCGACTATTGTGATACTTGATATTACAACATTATATTCGGTTGAATTATATCTTACAATTTGCTTCCGCTGTGCATATTAAATATTGTGTTGTTTGACTACCATGTTGCCAACCACGTCACGATACTCCCCACCGGGCCCACCGGTGACACGTGGAAATCGGGGTGTGACAATCTGGTTTACCTAACCATAAATTAGTACTGAAACTTGGTGCTCCAGTGATGTTACTCAGAAACACTGATCAGGCAAATGGATTGTGTAACGGTACACATTTACAAGTCACGAGGCTCGGAAAAGTTGTGATTGAAGCAAAAATTATCACAGGGACTAATATAGGTCATCATACTTTGATTTCAAGACTGAAGATGACACCTTCTGATAAAAGAATACCAGTGAAGATTTCTCGAAGACAATTCCCACTTTCACTGTGTTTTGCTATGATAATAAATAAAAGTCAAGGACAATCATTGGAGCGTGTTGGTTTATATCTTCCACATCCAGTGTTTAGTCATGGCCAGCTCTATGTTGCTGTATCTAGAGTAAAAAGTAGGAAGGGGTTGAAAGTTTTGATTTGAGATAAAGAGAAACGAGTCTGTACAACCACTACTAATGTGGTTTACAAAGAAGTTTTACAAAATCTATGATGATACTAAACATCTGTCAACCTGGCAACGTCTGTTGGGTATAATGGAGGAATTGTTGTTAGGAAATGTTTGTTGGAAAGCAATACAACTTTTTGAAAGCATCTGATACTTGCTCTGCATTAAGCCTATCCTGAGAACACATGCTGCGAAAAATGTTTATATCTGGCGTTGTAGTAACAAGTTTGCAGCTCTCATTTTTAATGAGAGTACTAAATTCTTTGTTAATAACATTATTGTCTTAACATTTGTTTACTAACCTTTGTAATTTCTGTTGACTGACCTTTTTAACATGCGTTGACTAACATCTGATACTTACTATCTATCCATCTGGCAAGCTCTGTTGGAGATAATGGATGACAGTTTTTAGGAAAGTCTGTTGGAAAGCAACAGAGGTTTTTAACAGTTAATAGACAACAGTGGTTTGCTATCAACATAATGGAATTGCTGTTTAATAAACCTATTGACCATTAGTTTATATCAATTTTGTAAGTCTGCACTAATTATTTTTTTACTCTCTGTCAATATGTGTTATGATTGGTTTTTTAAGAAACGACCCGTGTTTGCACACGGGTCTTACCGCTAGTACATATAATAAAAGAAACCAATGTGTGACACGTGTCATTCATTAGAGCCATCTATTTTTTTGTTTTTTCGCTTTTTTCATATTTATCTTATATTAATTAAATAATAAATTAATATTATTTCTCTCATTTATCCCTACTTATTTTTTTCAAATTCAATTATATCTAATAATCTGTTATAGCATGTATTAGAAAATATGTATCACAATAATTAATGGACGCATGTTTGATAAAATTGTATATCTAAGTACTTTAATGTTTTTTATACATAATATATCAGATAATCTATTTTTCTATAATTAATATATATTAGATTATATCTAACTATAATATTTGTGTTGTTTTCAATAAGTAATAATATTAAATCACAATTATCCCACTTCTTTATGATATAATATATTATTAAATCATAATTTTCAATTTATCTTTTATTTATTTGTTAATATTTTTTTCTTAATCATTTCTTGTATTTTTTCCATTAATTAATAGCCTTTTATTTTATTTATCCAGTTTCCTTTTATGTTTCCAGCTTTGATCTAACCACATGTAACACACAAGCTTATAACCTAATAATTAAAAACGGACACAATAAAATGTTATACCACGTGTAATACACAAGTGTCTAACCTAATAAAAACTAAAAAATAAAGTAGAATGTTATAATAAGTAAATAGTACATTGAAATTCATTTTTTTAAAACATATCTTAACGAATGTATGTGTTATGCGATTACATTATATTTAGTCAAAATGTGTAATACACGTATTTATTCAACCCGGGCAATACACGGATTTTTTAAAGATGTAACGTTTTATTATACTTACTATATAAAATTACGTGTATTCAACCCGTGTAATACACGGGGTTCTAACCTAGTTAATACCTAAAAGAACTTTCACACTATTAAGGATATGTTGTTTAATTTAAATAAATATGAGTACGGTGTTTCAAACTATATGTTGAACTAGTATTTTGACTCGCCTTTTTGCGACGACGTCAAAACTTGAAGTAACCTGATTTTGTGACGCTAAATATTTGACCCGACTCGTTTCTGAATAAAACTTACGCCAAAACGTAGATGAACTGAAAACGGACATAAAAATAAGTACGAAAACATATTATATTTGACATAACTCATTATCGAGAAAAATAACGTCAAAACGTAAACCAACTTAATTTTATCCCAAAACGTACTTAAAAAAGCATGTAAGAAAATAAGCACTGGAATTTTTACCGCACGTTACAACGGCGTTGAAGCGTAAAGTAACTTGAATTTTTACTGCTTAGTGAAACGTAATATATTTGACCTGACGTATTATATTCGACTGCCTTACACAAAAATAGGCACATAAACTTGAGAGGGGTCAAAATAATATCTAGAATGTTAAGGGATTAAGGTTAAAAAATAAAAATAAAAATAAAAGACAAAAACAAAAAAGAAAAAAAACCATTTATTTGACGATTGCTAGAGTAAATTCTGAAGAATTGTTATTTATTATTATAATTAGACCATCCGTATTGTGCGGTATTTTTTGCAAAAAAGCCATCAAACACGCCCAATATTGCCCGACCCACCGCCCCCTGGGCATGTTTCACCATTTTTTTGTTTTGGCGTGTTTTAAATCACGCTGTTGGGGCATGTTGTTGGCCAATCAGATAAGACCATGTGGGTTTAAAGAGATAGAGATGAAATTTTTTTGTTTGAGTTTGCCGGAATTTTTGGGTTTGGGTTTTGTGGTTAGCCGGAGTTTTTGCCGGTCAAACGAAGAAGAAGGGATGGGAGGCGGGTGGTTTGATTTAAAAGTTTGCTCAATTGTCACATTAGGCCCCTGTGGTTTTAAACTTCAAAATCTTTAATATTTCAAGGTTCAAAAATGCTATATTAGTCCCTATGGTTTTGTTTATTAAATGTCTCGTTTGGATCTTTTATAAAACCTAAAATTTTGCAATGTAATTTTTTAGTATTGTAATTTTTGTTTTATTTAATGAAGTATTATTAGTTTTTAATTTAAAAAAAAAATTAATAATTGTGTAATGATTGGTTGGGACATTGTTGGGCATTATTCCACTACGCCCCTTTTGTAAAAACGCCCAATAATGCCCCCTTGCTGACTGGACTGTCACATGACAGAAAACACCCAAGAATATGAGCATTATTTACTAAACCACTACATATTTATTAGACCATGCGTAGTGGGGCGTTTTTTTAAAAAAAAAAATTGCCCAATCACGCCCAATAACACCCCTTCCCCACTACGCCTGGGCGTTATTGGGCGTTATCTTGCAAAAAATGTTCCTTGGCGTGGTTTGAAAAACGCCGAATGAGGAAAAGGTTGGCCAATCACATTAGAGATTCCATTTGCTTGGCCAATAAGATTTTTAGGTGTTTTTTTAATTTTATTTTACTACAGAACATATTGCCCAATAATGTCTTATCTCCACTACACCCATTTTAGAAAACGCCCAATAATACCCCATTACTGACTGGGCTGCCACATGACGCAAAACACCCAAGGGTATCAAGTTGTCCACTACGCATGGTCTTAGATATAGAAATGTATAACCGACCAATTTGCAACGTGCTTTATGGGGATTCATACAAGGGTCAGACGAATCCAAGTAAATTGTTCTTAAACTTCCACGTCTCACTTATTATATCAACTTCACTCCTATGACTTAGAGGATTCACATCCAATAGTCCATTTATCTGAGTGAATTGTTTATATTTTATATAATTATTGCAAGTAAAGGAGGAAAAAAATGTTACTATTTTTTTGGAAGGCAAATAAATTAGAAACCAGCGCGGCGCTGGGAAGCTAAAATGTTACTCTTGATTAATAAATTTAGAGAAAACACTATTTACCCTTTATATTTACCCTTTATAAGTTTTTGATATTTTTTAGAACAGTTGTGAGTGAAGCAAAGAAAAAAGTTAATAGCAAAAATATATTATTTAATTGGAAGAGAGAAAAAAAAAGATAGTAACATTTAGTATAATTATAGAGATGAAAATAAAGAATCAATTCTAAAAAGTTATATTCAAATTTCATATTACAACTCATTTTCTAAAATATAGATCAAGTTAAAGACTTACTTTTCGTTTGTAAGGACTCGCAATTCACTACCAATATTTGTTAAAATTTGGATCAAAGTTGAAAAGACTTACTTTTTTGTTCATAAAGACTCACGATTCACTACCTTTATTTGTTCCTCACATTTTTACGAGTGAAAGAAAAGAAGATAAAACGTGTAAAAAATACTATATCTAATTGAATAGGCATGAGCAAAATTGTTCAGTAAGGGGATTAAGGGTAATAAACTATAGGATTAGGATCAAATACAAAGGATTCTAATTGTAAGAAGTGTAAGAAGGATTTATAGAGTGACAAGTGTTCAATAACCTAAAAAAACTCACTACACAAAAAACCTCAATACAAAAAAAGAGAAAAAAAGAAAAACCTTAAACATCCACCACCACCAAAAACCTAACCCCCGCCCCCCCCCCCCCCCCCCACATCACCCACCCAAAAAAAAAAAAAAATTATTTTTTTTTTGCCGAGAGGGTGGGGGGTGGGGGGTTTAGGTTTTTGGGTGGTGGTGGGGGTGGGTGTTTATTTTTTTTTAGATTTTTTTTTAGGTTTTTGGGGGTGGGGGGGGTTAGGCTTTTTTTGGTTTTTGGGGGTGGTGGGGGGGGGGGGGGGGGGGGTTAGGTTTTTTTTAGGTTTTTGGGGGGTGGGGGGGGGGTGGGGGTGGGTGTTTAGGTTTTTGGTGGTGATGTAGTGGGTTTAGTTTTAGGTTATTGGACACTTGTCACTCTATAAATCCTTCTTACACTTCTTACAATTAGAAGTCTTTGTAGAATAACTTGACCCCTAAACTATAATCATCATGATCATCATACTCTCTAAATCCCATAAATACACAAAAGCTAAAAATGTTATAGTCATAAACAAGATTGGAGAACTCGCTAGTCGCTAGCGGGTCGGTGAGGTAGGGACTAGCGACTACTCGGGATTACTCGGGATTAATCGGGATTAATCGGATCAGACTTTTTATGTATAATTTTAAGTTTTTATACATATATACATATATTTTTATACGTAATTTTTTTAAGTGGACAAGTTTTGACCGGAATCTGGGAGGTTTTGGCCGGAATATGTGTTTTTTCCGATATTTTCTGATTTTTTTCCGATTTTTTTCAGTTTTTTCCCGATTTTTTCCGATTTTTCCCGACCGACTAGTCGCGATTAGGGCCAACTAGGCCGACTAGCGATTTTTTTACTGATTAGCTGAAAATTACTCAGTTGATGGGCGACTAGCGACTAGTCAGCGATTAATCGCCGGCTAGTCGCGATTTTTGCAACCGTGGTCATAAACCAAAATGTGTTATATTCATAGTTAAAATCAAAAAAGGTTTTTTTATGTAAATCAAATCATTACACATAACATATAGACCTAAATCATAAGGGTGTTAGGAGTGGAGCGGCAAACTTGTCGGCAAACGGTTTTGCCGATCGGCAAACACCGCCGCCAACAGTTTGCCGTTGCCGATGAAGACATGAATCGGGGGTTGGAAGGCGACGCGGAGAAGGGAAGTTTTTTGACCGTTGGGGCTTTTTCAACGGTAATATTACCGTTCAAAATAAAAAAAAAATTATTTTTCTTTTAAACATTTAAATTACCTTCAAATCTATACCCAACCAAACCAAAAAATACCACAAATTCTTCCCAAACATCTACAAAACAAAATGGCGGATGAACTCCCGTTATGGTTCCCACCCATGAGTAGCGACGATTCATCCGATAGTAGCATTCTTTTTTTTCAAAATCTCATCGAAGAAGCCGAACTTCAAGACACGGGCACGTCTAACCGAAGGAGATATATTGAACGTCAACGTGAGGAGGGGCATGAGACACTCATGGAGGATTATTTTGTCGAAGACCCGAAGTACAACAAAGATATCTTTCGACATAGGTTCCGTATGTCGAAACGTTTGTTTCTAAAAATTGTGGAATACGTGGTAGAGAACGACCCGTGGTTTGAAGAGGCCCCCGATGCGCGAGGTAGGAAGGGGTTTACGCCGTTGAAAAAGGTGACATCGGCTATTAAACAACTCGCAACTGGTAACACTCCAGACGAGAACGACGAGTACTTGCATATGGCCGATAGAACTTCCCGCGAGTGCCTAGAATTTTTTTGCGACACGGTTTGCAAAATATACGGTCCCGAGTTCTTACGTAGACCGACAAGCCACGACATGGCACTTTTATACCAAGCTCATGAGGAAAAACATCACCTTCCAGGTATGTTCGGTAGCCTTGATTGCACCCATTTCATTTGACGATATTGTCCGACAGAGTATCGAGGCCAATTTATGCGAGGAGATCACCGATACCCGACTGTTATGCTCGAAGAGGTTGCTTCTCAAGACTTATGGTTTTGGCATGCTTTTGCTGGTCCACCGGGTTCTCAAAACGATATCAATGTGCTACAACAATCTCCTTTATTTTTAACGGAACGAAATGGAACCGCCAAAATGTCCATTTTATATTAACAACCATTTATACAAACGTGGTTATTTGCTCGTGGATGGAATCTACCCTTCGTGGTCCGTGTTTGTGAAGTATATCCCTTACCCTCACGAAGTAGACCAAAAGAAATTCAAGAGGCAACATGAGGCAGCAAGAAAAGACGTTGAACGGGCTTTTGGTGTTTTGAAGGCGAAATGGGGTGTATTGAGTCGACCGATGCGAGCAAGATCCGTTAAAAAAATTAGGAGTGTCGTGTACACGTGTATTATTTTACACAACATGATTTTGAAAGATGAAAGAAAGGCGACAGCATCGGTGCACATTCGGGATCCTCCGGTCGAGCCCGCTCTAGACGATACGGTGTTGGGCGAGTTGATGGATGAAGACACGCA
The DNA here is from genome assembly GCA_030545235.1 of Helianthus tuberosus. Lineage (NCBI taxonomy): Eukaryota > Viridiplantae > Streptophyta > Magnoliopsida > Asterales > Asteraceae > Helianthus > Helianthus tuberosus. Next base: position 19,121,537 of record CM060427.1, read on the forward strand.
TTGGAGACTAAAACACGATCTCATAGATCATCTCGCAAGTCAAGATTTACCCCACCTTTTGGTCGATTCCGACGAAGACTAGTTTAATTTAATTTATTTCAAGTTAATGTAATTTTATTGTTTTTTAATTTAGTGTAATTTTGATGTTTTTAATTTAATTTATGAAAGTTTATTGTTTTTTAATTTAATGTATTTATTCTACATTTATTAACTTAAAATATTAAATAAACTAGTGCAAAAAAAAAAAAAAAACATAATAATAAAAAAAGTTTGCCACTCAGCAAGTGTTTAAACCATTGCCAACACTTTTCAGCAAAGTTTAAACACTTTTAACTGATTGACATGACGCACTCTGATTGGTCGGTTTTTTGGTTTGCCACTCCAAAGTGTTTAACCACTCCTAACACCCTTAGGTCTTTTGAAATAGATGTAACTACTCAAGTATTAAAAAATTAGGGGTGAGCATGGTGCGGTTCGGTTCGGTTATTACCTATAACTGAAACCATAACCGCACATTGCGGTTATCAAAAAATCATAACCGTTCGGTTTCGGTTAATGCGGTTTCGGTTAATCGGTTATTGCGGTTAATGCGGTTTCGGTTCGGTTATAGGTCGGTTATTATTAGTGTAAACTATAATGGGCCAATGAGGTTGGGTCATGGTTAGTGTAAAATGTAATGGGTCAATAAGGTTGGGTCATGGTTAGTGTAAAATGTAATGGGTCAATAAGGTTAGGTCATGGTTAAAAGTTAAAACCTTCAAATACTTCACCAAAGATACATATAGATTAGGCCATGGTTAAGCATTTAAATACAAACTTAAAGACTTATGGTGCTACGGATTTGGCTATGTTTAAAATGTTCGGTTCGGTTATTTGCGGTTATGAAAATAAGAATAACCATAACCGAACCGCAAAAATCGGTTATTAAAAATATAAATAACCAACCCTTCGGTTATTTCGGTTATCGGTTTTTTCGGTTATTTCGGTTACGATTCGGTTAATTCGGTTATATGCTCACCCCTAATTAAAATAGATTGAGCTCAATTAAAAGTAAATGTAGAGGTTTTTTTTAATATATTATATTCGAAAAGTGAATATGAGGCAGTTAAGCATCTAACTTTCTTGCAAAACTCATCAAAACAATCTGATACAAAAGAATAATCGATAATCAATTTTTTGTTAATTCAGTTTCGATTAAATTTAGGTTCGTTTTCGTTGATATTTAGATCAGATTCAGTTAGCGATTCGGTTATTGCTTACCCTACCTACAGGTCTCTTTGACCGAAAAAAATCCAACAAGAAATTGCCTTACCTTTTGTTTTCAACCAAATATTACTATTATATGTGAAAATATATATAATTTTATGCCTATCTTGTTATCATGTATCATTTATCAACTAATTGAATTAACAATTAGAAGCCCTCACTGAATTTGTTGTTTTTGTTTATGGTTTTCAATTTTAATAATTATTAATTCTCTTTGGAAAAAATAGTCTCCGTGTTTGATTTTTCCAATTATATTATACATTATTATTATATTATATTATACATATTAATTCAAAGTGGTCATGAACAGTGTTTTGTTTTTATTTAGTATTATTTTATTAATTATTCATTTAATTGTTTAGTAATAAGATAATTATTAGCTATTTGTTCTTTTTATTAGTAGCATTTTGTTTAGCATTCAGTTTGAATTTTTTTTTATATTAATTTAAGTTCGGATCACTACGATATCGACACAATATATGTTATCAAACAAAAAACCATAAAAATTAATACATACCGGTACCGATGTTGTTCAGTTCGGTACGGTGTGATAGCAATACGATCTTAGTTTATCGAAAGGAAAAAAAATTAAATATAAATCCCGGTAATGATACAAATGTTGTTCAGTCGGTTTCGGTTTGGGTTGGTACGATAGCGGCACAATAGCCGTTTTCCATAATGTTTATATGACAACGTTTAAAAAAATAAACATAGAATGCAAACCAACCAAACTTATATCAACTGAACAACATAGAAATCAAATGATGTGTTGTGAGGGTTGATGTGTTGTATTGCAAGCAGCTGACGCAAGTTCGATTGTTGTTGTTGTGTCTGATTCTATGTTTTGCCAATGTGGGGCTAGCCCACTTGGTGGAGACATATGCCTCTTAAGGGAGATGTTCCAGGTTCAATCCTGGGCAAGGGTGATAAATATTAGAATTATTGGTGAATAGAGCAGACCAGGCGTTGTCATTCAAAAAAAATGAAAAACATCGGTACTGGTATGGATATTCGTTTTTATTGTTTTCAATCGATGTAAGGTTTTCTCTTTCGATTACTATAGCGAGTATAGGTACCATAACGAATCAAACAGATACCAACCGAAATTTCGCCGCGAAGCGCGAGGGGAAAATCACTAGTTATACTTAGACTTTGTATGAAGAGACTTCTCAATTGACGGCGGATCAATTTTAAGGGGCTGTTTGGTAGCCTCTTAATGACCATTCAGATGCTACCTCTCAATGGTTTAAAACCTCTGAATGAATAAGAGGTAACCTCAAGTCTGAATGGTTAAGAGGTAACCTCTGAATGATAAATCATCACATGTCATATTCTTCTACCTTCTCATTGGTAAAATTCTTAATGGTTCCATTAAAAGGTAGCCTCTTAATGACCATTAATAGGCTACCAAACAGCCCCTAATTCACATTATTTTCTCCTTCTCGATTTTATTCTGTGATTGGCATATGAACATAAAGTCGAACAGACCTCAATATACTCATCACTCTTTAATGGAGATGAATTAGGGATTAGAGATCAACGGAGATAGGAATAGGGAATTACCAGATTTAATTTATTTTGTAGTAGATAGATTTCATTCAGGGCCGGCTCAACCATTTTGGTGGCCTAAGGCAAAGTAAAATCTTGTGGCCTTTTTTTCCAAAAAATTGTATGTAATTGAAAGTTAAACTTGAAGGGCTCAAGTGTAATTATTTGAAAGATTGTGTTAAAATTTAAAAACAAGAAAAAAAATGGTGAACAAGGGATTCGAACCTGAGTCTCACCAACATCCATACATACACAAAACCACTATACTACCAACCATCAATTTGTTAATAACCCACACCCTAAATCTTTTATAAATGGACTGTGGTTTCATCAAATAATGGAGGCCCTATAGTTTTGGTGGCCCAAGGCCCAAGCCTCATTTGGCTTACCCTTGGGCCGGCCCTGATTTCATTAAAACTACGTTGTTATAGTTAATTTTTTATTAGAACAGATTCTACACATTTTTATAAGGAAAAGTGCCAAAAAACATAAAAAAAAAAACGATTTTTAACAAGTTAAGTTGAATTTTTAAGATATATATACTTTTTTACAAAAAAAAAAATATTTTTTATTGGAATAACTTCTACACATTTTTATAAGAAAAAATGCCGAAAATTTTTTACAAAATTGATTTTTAACATATTAAGGTGAATTTTTAAGATGTTAAATGCATGGTTCTCGGGTTCCACACTTTTTTAGTGTCCCTGTATGAAAGTATGAAAGTATGGTTAAAAAAATTTGAGCGTTACCTTTAAATTTTGGTCTAAATCTGTCACTGCATTTGAGAATATGCACGCAGGCAAATAATACTAACCCATTCCCCGTGGTGACATGTTCATTAACATTATCCTATAATCGATGCATATGCATCAATGGTTGTACATAAAGTAACATGTAGCTCCTTAAGTCGTGCCCATGAGTTTGAGACGGCGTGACCTCAGCCCACCGTCAAAGATGGTGCCACAATGATAGGTATGTGGTTCTCACAGAAAAGGGTTGACTTGGGTACACAATACATATATAACATGGCGACAAACTTATAAACATATGCATATACATCAAAACCATATTTATAACCTATATACATGTAACTTGTGCATGTAAAATAATTATAAGAGTAAATTACAAAAAAATCGTCCTTTATGTATGTTACTTATTGCAAACTGTGTCATTTATCTTTAATAAGTACAAAAACTGTACTCGATGTTTGCAAACCCTTGCACATTATGTCCTTTAGCCCTGACTCAGCTAGTTTTTATGGTTAAATATGACAAAATGAACCCCACATAGGGTTACTTTAGTCAATTTACCTTAAATATCTATCTATTATACTAAATGAATTCTCTTAGGCCACAAGGGCTATTCTTAGCCAATCATTTTGTTGATGTGGACACTCTCTTTGTCTAGAGAATTCTCTTTGAGCGCCAAACCTTTTTCCTCAATTTTCCTTTCACGCGGCTTCTTCTTAGACACGCTTTACATCCGTATCATTCAAAAACCCTAATTTTTTTCTTTAATCCTTCTGAACATCTCTCCCTTTTCCCCATTTTCTTTCATCAATCTCCCGTTTTTATCAATGACGACTTCATCTATTAAATTCATCTATGTTGATTTCCTCTGATCCTGGTGTGTTCATGTAACCCTAGATTTTATCCACCTGCTCTTTGTCTTCTTCATCTCACGTGCTCCTCTTTGTTTCTCGGCGACGATCCGGTTTCGATTTTTGAATTTATTTTAACTGGTATGTGATTCTGTTATAACCCTAATTGTTTAGCACTGGATCGATTTGTTTTATCTTCGTTCTATCATTTTTGTGAATGTTTTCTGCCGGTTGTTAGATGTTTGTTGTTAGCATATGTCGTTGTATGAAATTAAAGTTGATCACCATTCAGGCAACTAGATTCTTTATCTCATCATTTACATGTAGTCCACCTGTTCGGAGATTCATACAAGATTTCTCCAAAATTGCTATGCCGTTGACCAAATTAACTCGAAAGGATGAAAAGTTTATTTGGGCCGAGGATCAAGAAAGGGCGTTCCAAACGCTTAAGGAGAAATTGACCCATGCACCGGTATTGTCATTACCGGACGGAACAGAGGATATGGTAGTTTACTCGGATGCATCGCATTCGGGACTTGGCTGCGTTTTGAAGCAGCGGGGCAAGGTTATAGCCTATGCCTCGAGGCAGCTAAAGACTCATGAGAAGAGATATCCTACCCATGACCTCGAGTTGGCAGCAGTGGTGTTTGCCTTGAAGATATGGAGGCATTACTTGTATGGGGTAAGGTGCATTATCTTGACCGACCACAAAAGCTTAAAGTATTTCTTCAATCAGAAGGAATTAAATATGAGGCAGAGGCGGTGGTTAGAAACTGTCAAAGACTTTGATTGTGAAATACATTACCACCCCGGGAAGGCTAATGTAGTGGCAGACGCGTTGAGCCGAAAGACAGATTATACGCCTATTCAAGTACGATCGATGCAACTAATTGTGACATCGGGTTTGCTTGAACAAATCCGAAAATCTCAAATTGAAGCAATCAAGGAAGAAAATGTGAAGAAGGAAAGGATAGTTGGGCAACTAAAAAACCTAGAGGATGATAATCAAGGATTGAAAACTCGATTTGGGAGAATTTGGGTTCCAAATACGTGTGGGGCCAAGGTGCGTCTACTTGACGAGGCCCATAAATCTCATTATTCAATTCATCCAGGGGCGACCAAAATGTATAATGACTTAAAACAAAACTATTGGTGGCCCGGAATGAAAAGAGATATTGTGAAATATGTGGAGAAGTGTCTGACTTGTTTACAAGTCAAAGCGGAGCACCAAAAGCCATATGGTAGGTTGCAACCGCTGGATATTCCAGTTTGGAAATGGGAACAAATCACGATGGATTTGTTAACCAAATTGCCCAAAACCAATCGCGGATTTGATGCTATATGGGTAGTCGTGGATAGATTGACAAAAAGTGCTCACTTCATTCCGATTCGTGAGACTTATACATCCGAGAAGATGTCGGAAGTCTACACCAATGAAATCATAGCACGTCACGGAGTGCCGATATCCATTGTGTCAGACAGAGATACTCGGTTTACCTCTAAATTCTGGCGCGAATTCCAAGAGCAAATGGGAACTAAACTGTTCATTAGCACTGCTTACCATCCGCAAACGGATGGGCAAAGTGAGAGAACGATACAAACGTTGGAAGATATGTTGCGGGCTTGCATCATCAACTTCGGGGGTAGTTGGGATGTCCATCTACCCTTGGTCGAATTTTCATATAACAATAGCTATCAATCGAGCATTAAAATGGCCCCGTATGAAATGTTATATGGTAGAAAGTGTCGAACCCCGGTGTGTTGGGGAGAAGTGGGACCACGAGGATTAGCACCTACTGATATAATCCGAACTACGAATGAGAAAATCGATGTGGTCCGAGCTCACCTAACAGCAGCTCAGGACCGACAAAAGTCGTATGCGGATAAGCGAAATAGGCCTATTGAGTTTTAAGTGGGCGATAAGGTAATGCTGAAAGTATCTCCGTGGAAAGGAATCATACGGTTCAGAAAAAGAGGGAAATTGAGCCCAAGATTTATTGGGCCGTTCAGAATCACCGAACGGGTTGGTAAAGTTGCATATCGTCTTGAACTACCCGATGAGTTGAGTGGGATTCATAGCACATTCCACGTGTCACATCTCCGAAAATGTTTAGCAGATGAAACCGCTCGCATTCACTATGATGATATCGAGGTGGATAACAGCCTCAACTATGCAGTTAAGCCAATTGCGATATTAGATCGTAAGGAGAAAAGTTTGAGGAGCAAGGTAATTAACCAAGTGAAGGTTAAATGGGAACACAGGAAGGGTGCGGATACCACATGGGAGTCCGAAGAAGAGATGCAACGGCTCTACCCTAAACTATTTGGTACGTATTACGGTTTCGGGGACGAAACCCTTTTAAGGGGGGTGGACTTGTAACATCCCGAAATTTCAAAACTTTATACTAGAATTATAAAGTGTATAATAAACAAGAATAAACTAACTAGGATAAATAACCCAGTTAGTTAGAAGTCTTGTAGTAACACATGAATGAGTTAAAAAGCCAAAGATATAAACTAAATAAGAGTGGAGGGGCCTAAGATGTCAAAATTGAAACTTAAATTACTAATATTTAGTAAAAGAAAAACCAAACACTCCATTTTTGGAGTTCCTGGTCGATCAAGAAACCACAGGGGCGACACCCACACTTTCACAACCCTAAATTCTACTAAATTCTCAAATTGAAGGCTCAAATCATGTCGTAATCGAAATCTGAACATAGAATCGTGATCTCCTCGTCAAGGAGGTCATAAGGTATGTCAAATTAGGTTGTTTTGATACAACTCAAATTCTTGCATGTGATTGAAATCGAAGGTTGAGCTTGATTATGTGTTGTAAAACATGAAATTGGAAGTAATGTGAAGTCTAGGGACAAACCCTAGATGATTTCTTGTCAAAATCTTGCATGTTAGTTGTAAGGATCAAAATCACTATAGTGGGTGATTAGTAAGATAGTAGAACTCGATAAATACTAGGATTAAGACTCTTGTTCTAGTGTAAACTGAAAGTGTGAGCTAATCTCTAAAATTGTTGATGTTAAAATATGTGTATATTGTCTAATTGAAGTTAATTTGAGTGATAATTTCAAGTTATGAACTTGGTTTAGATCATGTAGAAATCTGACCCGCAAGGTGTTTGATAAAACGCCTAAATGAGGGTTAAAACGTTAAAGATTACCAAAAACGCAGATTTGCATATGTTGTGAATTAATGCGTTTAAGCTTATGAAAGAGTTCTAATCTTGTTATGAATTGAACTCTTTAGGCAAGGAATCCGGAACGTCAAGTGGACACGCCGGAGGTGATACTCGCGGAAAAGGTGTGCTTTAAAGGTACGTGGCTTTAGTCCCGTTAAATTATGCTCAAATGCCTTGGTTTGATATGTAAATGATGTTGTAATGTAATTGATACGTTTGATGTGTCGTTAAAGTGGCGAAGTACACTCGACCATTAAACGGGTCAAAATAAGGATTTGGAATTTAGTTTGGCATGTTAACAAAGTGATAGTTTTCACTAAATAGCCAAACGGGTCAAAAGATGCTTTTAAAAGAATCATGAGAATAGAGACTTGAAAGTCTCACATTCGCTAAGTGGTGGATTGAACCACGCTATTGAATTGGTTATATTAATTTAAGTCTAAGAACCCGGGAAATCGGGTCAAACAATAGAAGCTCTATGAAAGTGTCGTTTGAAACGGAATGCTTGAATTCCGAAAAACGAGTATTTAGCCCTAAGGGAACGCAAAGCCATGAAATGGCGCGAAAACACCAAGTATGTGAGCCCGGGAATTTGGGTAATTATGTCTAATAAGTCTTAAGAATGGAAAAGAGGTGATATGCACTTATACTAATGGGTTGGATAATTGAAATGAGGAAATTGTGAACCGATTGTCGGTATCTCGGTTTCAGTAATGGGAAATTTACATGGTCGGGTCCGTAATTTTATTACGGACTCATAGGAAAAAGAATCGGTTAAAACGGACTAACGAGTAAAAAGTTATGATAGTTTAAAGTTAGAAAATGGTGAATTTTCGGAGCTGGGCATTTATGCAGGATTTTAACCTGCACCTGCTGGAAAAAGGTTTCCCCCGCGCCACGCGGAGGGTTACATTGAAAACTCCGCGACACGCGGAAGCCGTCGCGAGTCGCGGCGGATTTAAGGTCTCCTGCCGCGACACGCAGGAGGACCAAAGTTGAAAATTTTTATTTTCTTTATTTGATTTGATGATTGGAACTTGTTCACATGTATTATGTCAATACCAAAACTAATGCTTTTAGTGGTTTTGACCTTAGGTGACTATGGTGGGCTTCCGGATGGCGGTCAAGCAATGTAGAAGAACCGAACACGTATTTTGAAGCTTCCGCATTAACTAAATTTTGTTTAGACAATCATTTTGATGTAAATGAATTGATAACCATGTCCTAAGGTTTTAAACTAGTCGGTAGTAACTAGTAGAAGTTACTTTAAACTTTCGTTTTGTACTTAACATGATAATGTTGGCTATTTCTAATCGTAAATAATTTTGGAAATTGGCTTTTTAGTATAAACTCATGTAATATATTAAGTAAATTCATTATCATAAAAAGGGTGTTACAAGTTGGTATCAGAGCTCAAGGTTGTTAACAAGTGTGTTCGGTTCAAGCTTGATCAAACATCCGGTAAGAGTTAATTATTCTTAGTAGAGTTATTAAGTAAAAGAGGGAATAATGGATAGATATGCATGGGAAGAGTGTGTTAACACACTCAAACCCGGAAAGTGCATTAAATAGAACGGTGAAAACAAGTCACGAACTTGAATAAACCGAAGTAAATAAATCACATGTTATAGATGAAATGTTAACGTTTGATGTAAACATTTCAGTTAAAGATGGCGGATAAAGGTAATGATGATACGGTGCCAAGAGTCACCGAGCAAACAAGAGAAGTGATTGCTGAAGAGGTAGGAAAGGCAATCGAAAACAGTTTGTCTGGTTTTATCGACAAAATCCAAAACACGGTATTATCAGTGGTGGAAGAAAGGATCAAGAAATTGGAGGATAATACCAATTTAGCAAAGGAGAAGTCGGGAGGACGAAAATCTTGTTCTTATAAAAAGTTCATGGCATGTAAACCGCCAATCTACAATGGGGAGGTGGACCCGATAATATGCCAACGGTGGCTAAGTGATATGGAGGGAGTATTTGAAAGGACCCATTGCGATGAGGATGACTTCGTAGCTTATGGCACGGGTCAGTTAAGGGGTCAGGCAAAAGATTGGTGGGATAACAAGAAGAAAGAGATCGGAAGTGAAGTGGCTAAGGCTATGACATGGGACGAGTTTAAGACGCCGTTCCTTAAACATCATAGTCCCAAGGCAATCATTAACAAAATCAAGGAAGAATTTATGCAGCTTCGACACAAGGGTGAATCTATCGATAAAATCACGGGAACGTTCATGGATAAAATGAAGTTCTGTGATGATCTCATAACGAATGAAGAGTAGAAAATATATTATTATTATAATATGTTTAGCGCCGAGTATAGGGAGTTTATGACTCCTTCGAAGTATGAGACCCTCACCGAAATTATAAACGTTGCTCGGGAACGGGAGATAGAGTTAAAGAAACAAATAGAAAGAGGCAAAAGAAGGGCACAGGTAGTCAACCCAAGCCCGACGAAAAAGGCACGTCCGAACGAATCCTCAAAGAAACAAGAAGGAAAAAGTGGGTCATCAAGCTGCAAGATATGCGGGAAAGGGCACAAGGGTGAGTGCCGGTTTAAGGACAAGCCGTGTCCTATTTGTGGGAAAACCGGGCACACGGCTGCGTTGTGCTCGGGGAAGGTGTCGGTGTGTTACAAATGTTATCAGCCGGGACACAAGAAATCGGAGTGTCCGGAATTGATCGGGAAGAAAGATGACAAGGATACACGTACCGTGACACCAAGAGCAAAAGCAAGATCCTTCCAGTTAACGGCAGCCGAGGCAAAGGTGGAACCCGATGTGGTTTCAGGTATATTTGCTATAAACTCGATTCCCGCACATATGTTATTTGATACGGGTGCGAATAAATCCTTTGTTTCACATGGATTTATTCGACATCCTTCTTTTGTACTAACAAAATTGCCTATGCCATTAGAGGTAGAAATATGTGATAACAAAAGTTTCCTTGTATGTGATGTATGTCGAGACTGCAAAATAAACAATGATGATGAGGAATATTTAATAGATTTGATCCCTATGTCAATGGGAGAATTCCAAGTAGTGGTCGGGATGGATTGGTTATCTCGACATCATGCAGAAGTGATATGTTTCCGCAAGGAGATAAAATTGACATCTCCAAGTGGAAAACAAGTCACCATCTATGGCGAAAAAAGGGGGTAGTCCCGTTATGTCCTCAATACTAAAAGCTCATAAGCTTATGAGGCGCGGATGTAAAGCATTTATGATTTACGCAAACGAACCTGATAAAGAGACGCCGAAGATTGAAGACGTACCAGCGGTACGCGAATACGCTGATGTATGTCCGAAAGATTTACCGGGAATACCGCCGGAACGAGAGGTAGAGTTCGGAATTGAATTGATTCCGGGCGTGAAACCTGTGGCCAAGGCGCCGTATCAGTTAGCGCCATCAGAATTGCAAGAATTGATGTCCCAAATCCAAGAATTGCTAGACAAGGGATTTATTCGGCCAAGTGTGTCTCCATGGGGCGCACCGGTATTATTCGTGAGAAAGAAGGACGGGAGCATGCGTATGTGCATTGATTACCGGGAGTTGAATAAACTCACGGTAAAGAATCGATATCCGCTTCCAAGAATTGATGACCTATTTGACCAATTACAAGGTGCAAGTTGGTTCTCAAAAATCGACTTCAGATCGGGGTATCATCAGTTAAAAGTCAAAGAGGAGGATGTACCGAAAACGGCTTTCCGTACACGGTACGGACATTACGAGTTTCTCGTGATGTCCTTTGGGTTAACTAACGCACCCGCGGCTTTCATGGATCTCATGAACCGGGTTTGCAAACCCATGCTAGACAAGTCAGTAATAGTGTTCATTGATGACATCTTGGTATACTCCAAGAATGAAGTGGAACACGCAAGTTATTTGCGTGAAGTGTTGGAGACGCTCAGGAAAGAGAAATTGTATGCAAAATTCTCAAAATGTGCCTTCTGGTTACGAGAGGTGCAATTTCTTGGGCACATCATTAGTGCAAACGGGGTGTTAGTAGATCCGTCAAAGATAGAAGCTGTGTCAAGATGGACTCCACCAAAGAATCCTTCGGAAATCAGAAGCTTCTTGGGGCTTGCGGGTTATTATCGGAGATTCATACAAGATTTCTCCAAAATTGCTATGCCGTTGACCAAATTAACTCGAAAGGATGAAAAGTTTATTTGGGCCGAGGATCAAGAAAGGGCGTTCCAAACGCTCAAGGAGAAATTGACCCATGCACCGGTATTGTCATTACCGGACGGAACAGAGGATATGGTAGTTTACTCGGATGCATCGCATTCGGGACTTGGCTGCGTTTTGATGCAGCGGGGCAAGGTTATAGCCTATGCCTCGAGGCAGCTAAAGACTCATGAGAAGAGATATCCTACCCATGACCTCGAGTTGGCAGCAGTGGTGTTTGCCTTGAAGATATGGAGGCATTACTTGTATGGGGTAAGGTGCATTATCTTGACCGACCACAAAAGCTTAAAGTATTTCTTCAATCAGAAGGAATTAAATATGAGGCAGAGGCGGTGGTTAGAAACTGTCAAAGACTTTGATTGTGAAATACATTACCACCCCGGGAAGGCTAATGTAGTGGCAGACGCGTTGAGCCAAAAGACAGATTATACGCCTATTCAAGTACGATCGATGCAACTAATTGTGACATCGGGTTTGCTTGAACAAATCCGAAAATCTCAAATTGAAGCAATCAAGGAAGAAAATGTGAAGAAGGAAAGGATAGTTGGGCAACTAAAAGACCTGGAGGATGATAATCAAGGATTGAAAACTCGATTTGGGAGAATTTGGGTTCCAAATACGTGTGGGGCCAAGGTGCGTCTACTTGACGAGGCCCATAAATCTCATTATTCAATTCATCCGGGGGCGACCAAAATGTATAATGACTTAAAACAAAACTATTGGTGGCCCGGAATGAAAAGAGATATTGTGAAATATGTGGAGAAGTGTCTGACTTGTTTACAAGTCAAAGCGGAGCACCAAAAGCCATATGGTAGGTTGCAACCGCTGGATATCCCAGTTTGGAAATGGGAACAAATCACGATGGATTTGTTAACCAAATTGCCCAAAACCAATCGCGGATTTGATGCTATATGGGTAGTCGTGGATAGATTGACAAAAAGTGCTCACTTCATTCCGATTCGTGAGACTTATACATCCGAGAAGATGTCGGAAGTGTACACCAATGAAATCATAGCACGTCACGGAGTGCCGATATCCATTGTGGCAGACAGAGATACTCGGTTTACCTCTAAATTCTAGCGCGAATTCCAAGAGCAAATGGGAACTAAACTGTTCATTAGCACTGCTTACCATCCGCAAACGGATGGGCAAAGTGAGAGAACGATACAAACGTTGGAAGATATGTTGCGGGCTTGCATCATCAACTTCGGGGGTAGTTGGGATGTCCATCTACCCTTGGTCGAATTTTCATATAACAATAGCTATCAATCGAGCATTAAAATGGCCCCGTATGAAATGTTATATGGTAGAAAGTGTCGAACCTCGGTGTGTTGGGGAGAAGTGGGACCACGAGGATTAGCACCTACTGATATAATCCGAACTACGAATGAGAAAATCGATGTGGTCCGAGCTCACCTAAAAGCAGCTCAGGATCGACAAAAGTCGTATGCGGATAAGCGAAATAGGCCTATTGAGTTTTAAGTGGGCGATAAGGTAATGCTGAAAGTATCTCCGTGGAAAGGAATCATACGGTTCAGAAAAAGAGGGAAATTGAGCCCAAGATTTATTGGGCCGTTCAGAATCACCGAACGGGTTGGTAAAGTTGCATATCGTCTTGAACTACCCGATGAGTTGAGTGGGATTCATAGCACATTCCACGTGTCACATCTCCGAAAATGTTTAGCAGATGAAACCGCTCGCATTCACTATGATGATATCGAGGTGGATAACAACCTCAACTATGCAGTTAAGCCAATTGCGATATTAGATCGTAAGGAGAAAAGTTTGAGGAGCAAGGTAATTAACCAAGTGAAGGTTAAATGGGAACACAGGAAGGGTGCGGATACCACATGGGAGTCCGAAGAAGAGATGCAACGGCTCTACCCTAAACTATTTGGTACGTATTACGGTTTCGGGGATGAAACCCTTTTAAGGGGGGTGGACTTGTAACATCCCGAAATTTCAAAACTTTATACTAGAATTATAAAGTGTATAATAAACAAGAATAAACTAACTAGGATAAATAACCCAGTTAGTTAGAAGTCTTGTAGTAACACATGAATGAGTTAAAAAGCCAAAGATATAAACTAAATAAGAGTGGAGGGGCCTAAGATGTCAAAATTGAAACTTAAATTACTAATATTTAGTAAAAGAAAAACCAAACACTCCATTTTTGGAGTTCCTGGTCGATCAAGAAACCACAGGGGCGACACCTACACTTTCACAACCCTAAATTCTACTAAATTCTCAAATTGAAGGCTCAAATCATGTCGTAATCGAAATCTGAACATAGAATCGTGATCTCCTCGTCAAGGAGGTCATAAGGTATGTCAAATTAGGTTGTTTTGATACAACTCAAATTCTTGCATGTGATTGAAATCGAAGGTTGAGCTTGATTATGTGTTGTAAAACATGAAATTGGAAGTAATGTGAAGTCTAGGGACAAACCCTAGATGATTTCTTGTCAAAATCTTGCATGTTAGTTGTAAGGATCAAAATCACTATAGTGGGTGATTAGTAAGATAGTAGAACTCGATAAACACTAGGATTAAGACTCTTGTTCTAGTGTAAACTGAAAGTGTGAGCTAATCTCTAAAATTGTTGATGTTAAAATATGTGTATATTGTCTAATTGAAGTTAATTTGAGTGATAATTTCAAGTTATGAACTTGGTTTAGATCATGTAGAAATCTGACCCGCAAGGTGTTTGATAAAATGCCTAAATGAGGGTTAAAACGTTAAAGATTACCAAAAACGCAGATTTGCATATGTTGTGAATTAATGCGTTTAAGCTTATGAAAGAGTTATAATCTTGTTATGAATTGAACTTTTTAGGCAAGGAATCCGAAACGTCAAGTGGACACGCCGGAGGTGATACTCGCGGAAAAGGTGTGCTTTAAAGGTACGTGGCTTTAGTCCCGTTAAATTATGCTCAAATGCTTTGGTTTGATATGTAAATGATGTTGTAATGTAATTGATTCGTTTGATGTGTTGTTAAAGTGGCGAAGTACACTCGACCATTAAACGGGTCAAAATAAGGATTTGGAATTTAGTTTGGCATGTTAACAAAGTGATAGTTTTCACTAAATAGAAGATGCTTTTAAAAGAATCATGAGAATAGAGACTTGAAAGTCTCACATTCGCTAAGTGGTGGATTGAACCACGCTATTGAATTGGTTATATTAATTTAAGTCTAAGAACCCGGGAAATCGGGTCAAACAATAGAAGCTCTATGAAAGTGTCGTTTGAAACGAAATGCTTGAATTCTGAAGAAACGAGTATTTAGCCCTAAGGGAACGCAAAGCCATGAAATGGCGCGAAAACACCAAGTATGTGAGCCCGGGAATTTGGGTAATTATGTCTAATAAGTCTTAAGAATGGAAAAGAGGTGCTATGCACTTATACTAATTGGTTGGATAATTGAAATGAGGAAATTGTGAACCGATTGTCGGTATCTCGGTTTCCGTAATGGGAAATTTACGTGGTCGGGTCCGTAATTTTATTACGGACTCATAGGAAAAAGAATCGGTTAAAACGGACTAACGAGTAAAAAGTTATGATAGTTTAAAGTTAGAAAATGGTGAATTTTCGGAGCTGGGCATTTATGCAGGATTTTAACCTGCACCTGCTGGAAAAAGGTTTCCCCCGCGCCACGCGGAGGGTTACATTGAAAACTCCGCGACACGCGGAAGCCGTCGCGAGTCGCGGCGGATTTGAAGGTCTCCTGCCGCGACACGCGGGAGGACCAAAGTTGAAAATTTTTATTTTCTTTATTTGATTTGATGATTGGAACTTGTTCACATGTATTATGTCAATACCAAAACTAATGCTTTTAGTGGTTTTGACCTTAGGTGACTATGGTGGGGTTCCGGATGGCGGTCAAGCAATGTAGAAGAACCGAACACGTATTTTGAAGCTTCCGCATCAACTAAATTTTGTTTAGACAATCATTTTGATGTAAATGAATTGATAACCATGTCCTAAGGTTTTAAACTAGTCGGTAGTAACTAGTAGAAGTTACTTTAAACTTTCGTTTTGTACTTAACATGATAATGTTGGCTATTTCTAATCGTAAATAATTTTGGAAATTGGCTTTTTAGTATAAACTCATGTAATATATTAAGTAAATTCATTATCATAAAAAGGGTGTTACATTTATGGACCTCAAATCAGGTGCTACATTTTCCAGTTAGACTGAACTTGCTTAGTTGAACCTGAACATCAGAGAAGGAATTCAAAAGAAGTTTATGTGGTGTCGAAGGATCGGACGTATGAAGATGCGCTTAATGATTAAGAATCGAAGAAGGTAACTGTTTCTTACCTTTATAGTTTGATTTTGTGTGATTTTTAGGATTGCAGTTTTTTGTTTGTGTTAAATTTGTAATTACCGGTTCCAAGTACCAGCTACCAACCCTAATCCCAATTGTTTATATGGGTTTATTTCCACCTAATTACACCATATGTCTTGCGCTCCTAATACCTCCCACCTACTTACACCGTGCTTCTGCTAATTCTGGTTCCTTCAGCCTCTTCAACGTGCGTCTACAATCCCGCGAAGGTAAATTCGTCGCTCAACTATGGTTTTTTTTGCTATATCGTCGCTCAAATTGATTATTGAATATTCGAGGGTTAGAGTCTGCATCTTAATTTTTTTCTTTCTTTTAGTTAGTTTTATCTCAGATGAATAAAAAAATAGTGCAATTATATAACGATTAACGAAAAAAAGAGTAACTGATGAATCAGTAGATAAATTGATGCGGGTAAAGTGGTTATGGTACTGCCTTTAATGCTCTGTTTTAATTCAGATGTAGGCATTGTTGTTGGAATGTAGTGTTAATGTCAGAATCACTAAAACATTAATTTTGAGAATTCGGCTCCTGAGGTGTTGTTTTTTTAGCTACCATAATCTCTGTCATTATCATTCTAACCATGGAGTTCTTACGACAACCAGTTTTATATTTTGTTTCAAATCACAATAGATCCATAATCTACAATAACCTCTTAAGCTAACAAACCACAAGCTTGATTCTTTTTTTTTTTTCATTTAATTGTATAGTAAACTGGAACAACTGGTTACATGAGTTAATCTAACTTTACGCACCCTTATATGCAGCTTGCCATTGGGATACCAATTTAATGCTTGCAGATCTATTAGTAAGGGGCTGTTTGGCAACATCTTAATCAATAAGTGCTGAATGAATAAGATGTCTGAATGGGTAGGAGGGTCTGAACCAGTAAGTGCTGAACCAATAAAATGCTGTTTGGTTGCACATCTGAATGATGTGTAAAATGACATTTTTACCCCTGAAAAAAAAAACCTCAGAACTTTATGGCAATCTCTCTCAAGAAAAATGCATCTCTCTCACTTCCCCCATCTTCAAACTCTTTTTTCTCTCTCTAAAAACTCACAGCCGCTGCCCTTCTCCGATGGCGTGGCTCCGACTGCCGTCGGCCACCACTGACATCACCATCATCATCGGCATCAGCAGATTCATCATCAACATCATCCGAAAAGAAAACCAACGAACCCGAGTTAAATCGGAAATCAGAGGTCGGATCAGCAGATTCAAACAGATCGGAGTTTCGAAATTGAAGGTGTTGAACTTACTCGCGTCGAACTCGTGAAACCCGGCTGCCGGACATGAATCTGCCACCACAGTTGTTTAAATAGGAAATCAGAGGTCGGATTCGAGTTTAGGAGGCTCGTTTTTAGTGGGGTAGAGGTATTTCGTCGGAAAGGGGTCGCCAGAAAACCTTTTGCGCCGCGCTTGCCGTCACCGGCCGCCGTGTATCTCGCCGGCTCCGCCGTGACCAGGTGGCCGGTCACCCACTTCTTTATCTAGTCCCTCTTGCCATTCTTGATTGCTCAGACAAGCACACACAAGTGTGTGTGGTGTATGGTGAAAAGAAATGGGGATTGAGGGTAAAGAGGTCACAATTGTCATTCAGAGGTAGTCAGACTCTTCTCCATGGCTGACTCGGACAGAGCAAAATAAGAGGGATGATAAGTTTTAAGAGGCATGAAACAAACGGTCTGAACTCTGACTCGGTCAGACATGGAAGAATAAGAGGCTAGTCAGATGCTACCAAACACGGCCTAAGTATTTCAACCCCTGTAATGAGATTAATCAAACAAATTTTATCAACTCTCAAACCTTTTTCCTTCTTATTGTTGAATGGGGTTGAATATACACATTCAGGAAGCTTCCTCCACTGTTATATAAAGCCACATAACTTTTTGTTGAGTTTCAGACGAATGGAAATTCAGGTATTTTCTTTTACATTGCAAGTTGTAGCCTTCTGAATGCTATCTTTATTATGTTGTTAATATTCAATATTCTACATTTTCAACTTATTTCAAAGTGTCCATTTTTGTTTAACATATTTAACGGGTCAAACAAGGCAAGTGGAACATAGTAAAAGAAAAACAAAGGTCAAATTGGGCTGACACAAAGAGGACGCTTTGTTCTCTTATATGTATGTAATTTCAACTATAAGAAGTTTCCTTTATACAACCCGTGTAATACACGGGAACTTAAACTTGCTAAAAGTCAAAACTGGTGGAAGAATTCAAAAGACATATTTAATTGACAATCTTTGTGATCATATTATACTTTAACGAATGAGGAGAACGAGGAAAGCTAATTCAAATGAACTTATTATCGTGGATGTATTGCTGCTAATAAGGTAAACTCCATTCTTTGCTGATATGGTAGTTCCTTTTATTGCCCAATTTCGTTAACTATTTTTTCACCATTATGCTATTTTTTATTACAGTTTAATCTATATCGTGTTATATTTCCTATATCCTCTTCATAGAAATGGAGTGGTAAAGGTGTGCTCCTCCCAACCAACTGGCGGGAGTTCAAGTCTCGGGGGTGGCCCAAACGAGTGATTTTGCTGAATATTCGTCAACACTTGCAAGATACTTAGGGTTGATAATTTATCTTTTCAAATTTGAATTGTTTATATGTTTGATTAAAGTGGTATTTGTTTGTATTTTCAATCCATTCACTCATTTTAATACAAAATTTCTTTAGGCTTTCAAAAAAAGTTGGAGGAGGCCACTACCAAAAAGGGATGCAAAATGGTGGGGGTGGATTGGGTAACTGGTCAGATTGGATTGGTCTGAAACAGTTTTGTTCAAAAAAAATTATAAACAATTAGAGTGTCAAATATGGTTAAGAAAAAATATGTCATGTCAAATATAACAGGCGACTAAAAACTAGCTTGACATTATTCATTTGTGGTTTCTTTATTTTACTAGAAAATCGAGTCGTTTAAGTGTACATGTTTGTTTGTAGTTTTTTTTTTGTTAAACTTCAACGAACGAACCCGAATAAGACTCGCTCGTGTTCGTTTAGTTCTTACATCCTTGGGCACGTGTAAATAATGCATCTTTTCATTTCATACAAATTTAAAGTTTTCCACGTGTCTAACCAACATAGCTTTCCTAGGTGAACCTTCATAAACATTTGATATGTATTTGTTATTTGCAAGACTTTTGTAGGACAAGCATTAGAGGGAATCTGATTGTAGAATAAGTTATTAATCATTATTTCTGACATGGTGATATTGGAGATGATAATCATGAAAATTGGCTTCCAGTTGTTTTGAAAATCTTTTACCTAAGTAGATATATAGATCTGAACTTATTTAGTTTCATATGGCCGAGATACTGATGCATGAACCCGTTGACTTCATTTTTAATGTTTTTTTATAGACCTCAGCCAAGAAAGCCAAAGATTTTCTCCCATTTATGGACTATAACCGGAGGATGCCGGCTATCGTTGAATATGTCCTCAGCGGCCAATAAGTGTATAAACAAGTCTTTTAACGACTTGTGGTGTATGTAGCAGTATTTAACGTAGGACGTTAACAATACGTATAAAACAACTAATGTGGTTTTTAAGGAGATTTTCAACGAATTGTGATCGTTGCATATACATGTATTTCAATTTGTCGTTGTAATCTAATATATTCGTTTGTGTTTTAGTGTGTAAACACACTCTAATGAGTAGAGCGTATGTTGTAAACAAAGATCTATATCACCAGCTTTCTTCTTATGTTCGAATCGATTCTTAAATTTTTTTCCCGTACCCTACAGTTTGATGAAGATGATGTATTGAAGGGTTTTTACTGTCACTGAATTAGCAGGTATCTTTATGGTTGTTTAAAACTATTTGTTTAGCTTTTGCTCTCATGGTTGATGCTTTTTTTTAAAAAGGATTTAGGTTTGGTTTAGGTGGATTTATGCGTCAAAATATTTGTAAAGGATTTTCCACATGGAACACCTGCCTTGATATCCATTGATGTAACTAGGAAGAAACAGAACTTGAAGCTTGATGGAATCATTTGCACTGTCATAACCATTGGATGCAATAGGTAACCTTCTATTCTTGAAATTTCGTTCACAGTTCCGTTGGTTCTTGTTGGAAAAATAGGTGAAAATAGCATTTTTCACAAATATAGGAAAATGATTTTTTCCTATTTTGGGCTAGAAATAAATATAATAAAATGAGCGGGTTTTATATATGTATTTGTGGGTTTGTGTTCTATGTTGGAAGACCTTCGCAACGAACTAAACCAAGTCCAAAACCGAGCTAAGATGAATGAGATATCGATGCTCAAAGTTGGGTGTTTGGAACATTCAATGCTGAAACAAAAGGGAAAGTAGCACCTTGTCCCACATAGGAGGAGAGATGGAACTTAAATGGGTATTTAAGGTGGAACTCTCCATCCTTATTGTTTCATGGAAGCACACACTAGTGTCCTCACAAAGGGTGCGGAGCACCCTAACTCGCACTCGCTCGCTCGCGCGTGGCGTGGGCGATGAGGCGCAATGTGGCGCTTTGATGGCGCACTTTGCACGTCGCCCGCTTGAGAGCCGCCTTTGTATTTTTGACCACGTGCGCGTGGTGGAGCGCAAAGGTTGCAAGGACCAAGTGGTAGGTGATGCGGCGCATGACTTGGCAGTCAAGCGTATGCGCACGCGGGTGCGCGCGGCGCACCAGAGTGAGCCAATACGGCGCGACTGTGTGGCGCGCTCGTATAGGCTCACAGGTGACGTGGCGCACGCGCGCATGGACTTGAGCCAAGAGGACGCACCGCATGGTGACGTGGCGCATGCGCGCATGGCTGTGAGCCAAGAGGCTGCACCGCGCATGGTGACGTGGCGCACGCGCGCATGGCTGTGAGCCAAGAGGCCGCACCGCGCATGGGCGCGCGCGCGCAGAAAGCTTCCAGCATTGAATGGCAGTGCAGTTTCAGTCCAGCTTCGTAACTGACGAGTTAATAAGCTTTGACTGAGAATTAAATGACGTATTAAATTGCATTGAAGACGTTTAATGCAATTTAAACCTCTCTTTAATTCGTTTTTTGACTGTTTCGATTTAGGGGCCGTATATATACAGCTCCATACCCACTTCAGAAGGACACCAGCGACACAACAGCTATACCAACTTTCTCTCTAATTTTCCCTGATCAGTTTCTTACAGCATTCAAGGTAACCTTCGGGTTGTAGGCTATCTCCGGCAGTACGCTGCTAAGGCTGTTGTACCCTGGGAAACAAAACGAGTACTCTTGGGAGACTCGGAATTTGTTTTAAGGGAAGCGTGTTGAACACGTGCCTCAGCCTTCTTCTTCATCTAAGTTCTTGTATTTTATTTTATTTCAGTTGTAATTGTACCAGTATTTTGTTTTCTCATTTCTGTATTGTAATCATAATAATAAAATATTTGTTTATTTTATTTTATTCCGCGAACGGTTCCTACAGTTCTTCCATATCTTTTCCCAAATATATGTTAATACAATTGTGCTTAAATGTCACAGGATTGATAAATTAGTGTTTTTTGTTGTGTTCAATTTAGGTGTGGTGGACCTGCTGCTGATTGCTTGCTTTCCAATTTTGTGATGTAATCTAAGTTTCATTATTAAGGAAAATATATCTTAAAGAAATACATGACCGAAAGTCCAAATGAAATAAATGGTTTAACGTTGAACCAATTTACATGTTGCAATTATGAATACTAATAATTTGGTGGCTAATAAAATATGACATATGGAGCTTCCAAGTACACGTTTTCAATTTCTTAAACCTCCGTCTTACTCATCCACCTTCTTAATAATCGTAAAACCACATGAACCGATTGTTAGTTTAGTAGTATTTATATCTGTGTATAATTTATTAAATCAATAGATTTGTAAGAAGTATTTTCTTTATACAACCTGTTTAACACGTTTATGAAAACACCGTTAAATAACATTTTTTTTTGAGGTCACCCGTGTAACACACGGGGTCTTAAGCTAGTTAAAATAAATAATCATCTCCAACACCCACCTGCCACCACACCCCATCTCAACCACCACTCCCTTTACTGCCACGACCGTTCCCACCTCAACCACCTTCCATTGCCACCCTTAGCCACCACCACTTCCACCTCAACCATCGGTGATACCGACCACCCAAAAAAGTCAAAATTAACCATTCATTGATCACCTTCTAACAGTGAAAATCTGAAACTATAGGCAGTTTGCATCAAATTATCTCTCTCACACTCTTTCACTCATGTACTCGCATTCCCCGGTAACAAACACAACAGTCTTCTTCAAAACCTATTATCACCTAACTCAAAATTCACATCTAAAAACAAAACCTAAATAAGCAGGTCCTTGATGAACTCCGGGAGAATCTAGTAACTACCACAGCTTCTCCACCGGAGAAGATTCCAAAACGTCGTCGTGCTCCGCTCTATCTCCTCCATATGAAGCTGCAATTGTAGAACCGCCTGCAACCACACAGCCGTCCAACCTCCGGTTTTAAATCAATCTCCCACATCTCTCTTTCCAAAATCAAACGCAATTACAGATCTAAAGCTTCAATTTCAGATCTAAGCCTTCAATTTGGTATCTAGGGTTTTGAATCAATCTCTCACCTTTTTCTTTCCAAAATTTGTTTAGGGGTATCCTATATTTGTTAAAATTTGAAATGGACGAAAGTGGAATTGCACTATTATATAATACATTTGGATAGGGTCGAGGGGTCACAGGTTTATCGATTCTTAACCCTAACCCGTTTGAAGCCAAACTAAAAAAATATGGTTTACCTATCTTGCAATACTCAACTGTCGAAGTTAAGTGCGCTTCACAAAAGAAGGTTCAAAGGCTTCAACTTACCTATCTTGCAATACTCAACTGTCGAAGTTTATCGTTGAAAAGTGTAAGGAAAAGATCCATTTCCATACATGTGGGGGATTGTTGGAAATTTGATGAAAATAGCATTTTTCATGTGGGGGATTGTTGGAAAAATAGGTGAAAATAGCATTTTTCACAAATATAGGAAAATGATTTTTTCCTATTTTGGGCTAGAAATAAATATAATAAAATGAGCGGGTTTTATATATTTATTTGTGGGTTTGTGTTCTATGTTGGAAGACCTTCGCAACGAACTAAACCAAGTCCAAAACCGAGCTAAGATGAATGAGATATCGATGCTCAAAGTTGGGTGTTTGGAACATTCAATGCTGAAACAAAAGGGAAAGTAGCACCTTGTCCCACATAGGAGGAGAGATGGAACTTAAATGGGTATTTAAGGTGGAACTCTCCATCCTTATTGTTTCATGGAAGCACACACTAGTGTCCTCGCGAAGGGTGCGGAGCACCCTAACTCGCACTCGCACACGCTCGCGCGCGCGCGTGGCATGGGCGATGAGGCGCAATGTGGCACTTTGCACTTCGCACGCTCGCATCGCCGAGAGCCGCCTTTGTATTTTTGACCACGTGCGCGTGGTGGAGCGCAAAGGTTGCAAGGACCAAGTGGTAGGTGATGCGGCGCATGACGTGGCAGTCATGCGGGTGCGCGCATGGTGCATGGGTCATGCGGGTGCGCGCGGCGCACCAGAGTGAGCCAATACGGCGCGCTCGTATAGGCTCACAGGTGACGTGGCGCACGCGCGCATGGACTTGAGCCAAGAGGACGCACCGCATGGTGATGTGGCGCATGCGCGCATGGCTGTGAGCCAAGAGGCCACACCGCGCATGGTGACGTGGCGCACGCGCGCATGGCTGTGAGCCAAGAGGCCGCACCGCGCATGGGCGCGCGCGCGCAGAAAGCTTCCAGCATTGAATTTGAATGGCAGTGCAGTTTCAGTCCAGCTTCGTAACTGACGAGTTAATAAGCTTTGACTGAGAATTAAATGACGTATTAAATTGCATTGAAGACGTTTAATGCAATTTAAACCTCTCTTTAATTCGTTTTTTGACTGTTTCGATTTAGGAGCCGTATATATACAGCTCTATACCCACTTCAGAAGGAAACCAGCGACACAACAGCTATACCAACTTTCTCTCTAATTTTCCCTGATCAGTTTCTTACTGCATTCAAGGTAACCTTCGGATTGTAGGCTATCTCCGGCAGTACGCTGCTTAGGCTGTTGTACCCTGGGAAACAAAACGAGTACTCTTGGGAGACTCGGAATTTGTTTTAAGGGAAGCGTGTTGAACACGTGCCTCAGCCTTCTTCTTCATCTAAGTTCTTGTATTTTATTTTATTTCAGTTGTAATTGTACCAGTATTTTGTTTTCTCATTTCTGTATTGTAATCATAATAATAAAATATTTGTTTATTTTATTTTATTCCGCGAACGGTTCCTACAGTTCTTTCATATCTTTTCCCAAATATATGTTAATACAATTGTGCTTAAATGTCACAGGATTGATAAATTAGTGTTTTTTGTTGTGTTCAATTTAGGTGTGGTGGACCTGCTGCTGATTGCTTGCTTTCCAATTTTGTGATGTAATCTAAGTTTCATTATTAAGGAAAATATATCTTAAAGAAATACATGACCGAAAGTCCAAATGAAATAAATGGTTTAACGTTGAACCAATTTACATGTTGCAATTATGAATACTAATAATTTGGTGGCTAATAAAATATGACATATGGAGCTTCCAAGTACACGTTTTCAATTTCTTAAACCTCCGTCTTACTCATCCACCTTCTTAATAATCGTAAAACCACATGAACCGATTGTTAGTTTAGTAGTATTTATATCTGTGTATAATTTATTAAATCAATAGATTTGTAAGAAGTATTTTCTTTATACAACCTGTTTAACACGTTTATGAAAACACCGTTAAATAACATTTTTTTTTAGGTCACCCGTGTAACACACGGGGTCTTAAGCTAGTTAAAATAAATAATCATCTCCAACACCCACCTGCCACCACACCCCATCTCAACCACCACTCCCTTTACTGCCACGACCGTTCCCACCTCAACCACCTTCCATTGCCACCCTTAGCCACCACCACTTCCACCTCAACCATCGGTGATACCGACCACCCAAAAAAGTCAAAATTAACCATTCATTGATCACCTTCTAACAGTGAAAATCTGAAACTATAGGCAGTTTGCATCAAATTATCTCTCTCACACTCTTTCACTCATGTACTCGCATTCCCCGGTAACAAACACAACAGTCTTCTTCAAAACCTATTATCACCTAACTCAAAATTCACATCTAAAAACAAAACCTAAATAAGCAGGTCCTTGATGAACTCCGGGAGAATCTAGTAACTACCACAGCTTCTCCACCGGAGAAGATTCCAAAACGTCGTCGTGCTCCGCTCTATCTCCTCCATATGAAGCTGCAATTGTAGAACCGCCTGCAACCACACAGCCGTCCAACCTCCAGTTTTAAATCAATCTCCCACATCTCTCTTTCCAAAATCAAACGCAATTACAGATCTAAAGCTTCAATTTCAGATCTAAGCCTTCAATTTGGTATCTAGGGTTTTGAATCAATCTCTCACCTTTTTCTTTCCAAAATTTGTTTAGGGGTATCCTATATTTGTTAAAATTTGAAATGGACGAAAGTGGAATTGCACTATTATATAATACATTTGGATAGGGTCGAGGGGTCACAGGTTTATCGATTCTTAACCCTAACCCGTTTGAAGCCAAACTAAAAAAATATGGTTTAGTTTTGGCCCAAACTGGCATTTGTACACCACTAAGTCTAAAAACCAATTTTGACAAGTGCTGTAAATTCCTTGGCCATGGTTTGAAGCCACTCTGAATGTTGGTTTGTTGTAACAGTCGGTATTTCCCGATCAACCCAAATGATGACACATGTCCCGATACTTTTCCCGTTATATCTTGTTAAAAGTTGAGGGACTAAACTTCCCATTGAATCAAAGACAGAAGTTGAGTGACTAAATTTGATAGAGTTAAATGCCATTTTATTCCCTGTGGTTTGAACCATTTTGTCAGTTTAGTCAAAATGTTTCATTTTCCCCTATGGGTCCAAAAAGATTTCACTGTTGCCATTTTAGTCCACTGGGTTAACTTAATCCATTATTTCTGTTAATGAGAAGGGTGATTCGGTCATTTTATATGACCGAATTGCATTTCTAGTTAACAAAATTACATATAAAATGACCAAATCACCATTCTGGTTAGCAGAAAAAATAGATGAAGTTAACTCAGTGGACTAAAATGGCAACGGTGAAACCTTTTTGGATCCACAAGAGAAAAATGAAACCTTTGGACTAAACTGGGAAAATGACCCAAACTACAGGGACTAAAATGTCATTTAACTCAAATTGATAGTTGTGTAGTGTGGAGTCCACCTCTGGCTTCCGGACCAAGTCCTTGAGGGCGGACCGACACTCGGACATGACCCACAGTGCTATGAAGTCTGTCTGGATTTGTCCAGTAATCCGGACCATGCCACGTATGCATGCTAGGATATAATGTGCTGCTAATCATGTTGTATTTTAAGCGACTCGTTTTCAATATTTAGTTTTTGTTTTGTTGGATAGTATATTTGTTAATAGACACGACTAGACATCATAGTGTACTTTGGATTTCAGATATTCAACCTTTCCGTAATCCCAATTCTCTCCGACAGTTTATTCAGTTCCAAATCCCAAAAAGAATCGGTTTCAGTATTCAAGCAACCCAATAAGGCCACCAGTGCTGGATTGGGGAGTCATTGTATGTTTTGGTTGTTGGTAATTTTAGTGTTATCAACGGTTTTAGGGTATTGGATTAACTTGTCGATCGAGGAAATAATGTTAGAGATTAAATGAGTTAGGTGACGCGGGAGTGCGGGCTCAATTTAATCCTAATATTATTTGAGTTTATTATGTAAATAATTTACATGGGCCTTGCAATTGATTTGTTATATGAATAATGTTTTGGGCTTAAGTATTTTGGAAATTTAATTCACTATATATTGTTTTTTATTATAAGTCTATTGAGTTATGGATTAAATATCCACTACGAACACTTAGCCAATACCATGATTTTGGAAAAAGTCTTACGGATACCCATTACATATTATACATTATATTATACATATATTAAAAAACAAAGTTTGTGAATAGTACCTTAGGGGAAGGATCCACTAAAAAGTGAATTTTGTCTAAGTAGCCTAAGAAGGATTGTGATAATGACATGTGCCACTCCTAATAAGTAGGAATGAAGGGTATTTTGGTCCTTATAAATAAAAGTGAAAATGACATGTGGCACCCATTTTGTTTTTTTAAAATACAACAAAATAAATCTAGTACAAAAAAATCTAGCACAAAAAAATATAGCACAAAAAAATATAGCACGAAAAAATTCAGAAAAAAAATGTAGTACAAAAAAATCCAGCACAAAAAATTGAGAAAAAAAAAATTAAGATAAAAAAATCCAGAACAAAAAATTTAGCACAAAAATATAGTACAAAAATCCAGCACAAAAAAATGTTATACAACATAGAAATACAACACATTTTAGTGGGTTTTTTTAATCTTCATATTTTCTATAGCAATATGGTACTCAAATTAAAGATAAAAAGACGCTCGATTTTATGGTGAAATTTTTATGAAAAAATAATGTCGTATAAAAAGTTATGAACGTTTAAAAAATGGGGGTGGAATATGCATGTGCCTTGCATGTGGAGAGAGAAAGTCAATAAATAGGATTTTCCCAAGATACCATTGCACTCCTCTTTTCTCCTACACTTTCATCTTAACCATTGATTTGAAAAATGATTGGTTAAGATTACTTCTCATCCTACTTAGGCAAAATCAACTTTTTATTTGATCTTACCCCTACTACCTTAACCCATTTCATTCACCAGTATATATACATGTTTTTCCTCAATTGGTTGTATATTGGCATTTGGTAAAGTGGTTGATGTGTAGTGAGTGTTGAGAAAATGGCGCTGGTTCGACCCTTCTTTTTGTCTTTTTTTTTCCTTCCATTTTATTTTCTCCTTCTCAACAGCAAAATGCAGAGACGAGAGTCACGAGACAAAGAAAGAGAACAGACAGCGAGCAAAGCAGTAAGAGAGAGAAACAGAGATCCGGGAGCCGGCGAGTCTCCGACAACCGGCCTTCGACGCGCGCTCGCCTCCCACAAACAGAACTGAAGTCGTCGACTCTGGGGCTTTCCGGTGAAGATTATGAAGTGCAGTAACACGGACACCACTCGTCGCGGTGACTGTCACCGCCGCCGCTGACATGAAGATTTAGGGTTCCGCCGTGACAGAGTGTGACGATGGTGTTGTTAGTTGTCACCGAAGGTGAGTAACTCTGGCCAATCGACTCTATGGTCAATCGACTCTATGGTGTTTCTGTGCAACCAAAATCGACGCCGATCAGGTACAATGAACCCACCTCCTGGTTATCTGTAGATCTAGGGTACGGGTATTTCATCTTTCGATGAAAGGGTTTTTGAGTGTGGGTTTCCGAAATCTTGAATTTGCTGTCTTTAATCTAAACTAGTAATATTCCCCGCGTGTTACGGCGGGTCTACGGAAGTATCAGTTCGATTTATAATGAGATCGGTATGGTATCGGCACTCGATATAGTAACCAAAAGTTACAACCAAAAAATAAAAGTAATGATATGACCAAAATGATGTCAACACGTGTTTTACAATGGTCGAAAGACGAAAACCATAAAAACGAATATCGGTTCCAATAATAACGATACCAGTACCAATGTTGTTCGGTCGAAATCGACAGGGCATTGATGTTGCTAGGACGATGTCATTTTAGTTAGTCACGGTAAGGGTATGGTACCAACAGTCGCTAAAAATAAGCATGTCACAAAATTATAGTCGAAGTTGTTCAAACGATATTGGTTTGGTTCGTCACAATAAAAAAAATTATATTTTACCCGTTCGATTGAAACAAAACTTATATTTCAATATAGATAATATAAGCATGTCGCAAGATTATAGTCGAAATTTTATAAGGCATTACTTGTATTATTAAAATAATGTAAAGGATAAACGGCGTTGACATATAATAAATACTAAAACGTAGATAAAAAATAATCACGTCATAACCGCATACTCAAAATTTTATAAAATATCATATCATAAAAGTTATAATAGAAAAACAAAATATATTTAATTAATATAATAAAATAATTAAAAGCTAGAAAAAAATATAATAACATATATAATATTAATTTTGTTTATATATTCTTATATCCTTACATTTACAAGGGACATGCACAGTAAGATACAAATAATCAAAGCTAATGTACAATTTGACTTGCATTGTTTGCACATGTGTCAATTAATATTATAAAAAACTATTACGTATTTACTAAAATGACATTAACAACTAAACTTTCATTATATAATTATCATTTGTAGGTGTGGCTTTTTTACTATTCTTTAATATTTTTATAATATTTTTATTTTTTTGGAAGGTGACTTTTTATGTACTGGACCAGCGGTCATCGGGTTCATGTCAAAGACAATCCCCCGTCAGCCCCGCACTCTCGGACGCGATGTTCGATCGGGCCCCGGCCGCCGCGCAAGCTGACTTCCGCAGCTGACTTCCGCCCGGAAACCATACTGCCCCCACACGAGAAACTCGCTGGGGTAACAGCTGGGTAAAACCGGGTTGCCCTCAAGACCGCACCATGCCTCGGTATGATACGATCCATCATTGGGACAACCCACCCCACAAGCCGTAGACGCCGGGATTCGAACCGGGGTGGCCAATGGCAAAACCCCGGCCGAAAACCAACTGAGCTAGGAGGTGGGTCGTTTATAATATTTTCATATCATCATTAGTTTTAAAGTATATTATATTTCCTTTTATAAATATTTATATACGATGTTTAATAAAATTCGATGTATGTCATTGTGACATGTTTGTTTTTATATATGTATAGACATAAAGTTTACTCAAAACCGAGTTTTGAATAATAATGTACAAATGATCAAAGCACAAGCATTCATGTCATTAAAGTTGCATTGTGGTTTAGATTTTTTGAAGTGAGCTATTACCCTTTTCTTTTTTTAGTAATAGAAAACAATGTTTAATGAATTTTGAATATAGTTGTATTGGTAATAGAATTTTTTTAATACTGTCTACCTTATGCTACAGCGAGTTACACTGACCGAACCAATGCCCGCCAGAATAACATGCGGCATATGTTTCTATAGTTTTCGATCAATGTAAAACATGTGTCGATATATTTTTTGGGCGTATCTCTATTGGTAGTTATACCGAGTACAAGTATCATACCTATAGTTTAAGGAACCGAGTCGATGTCGGCCGAAAGCCCGCCGCGAAGCGCGGAAATCCAACTAGTTATATATTAATATTGTTTACTGTTCATGACCAATTTCCTTTAATATGTATAATAATAATATAATGAAATCAGTTTGTGGGTTTTGTGTCAATAAAGGTTTGAGTTCAATTGGGTATTTTGTGTTTAGTGTGTGGGTTTCTTGAAATCTTTAAGCTTGCTAATCAATGTGCAGGTGTCGTTTGTCTAAAGATGCGACTTCAATCGGGCGTGAACTCGCTAAGCAAAATTCACATAAAACCCTTAATAGTTTTATGTTCAATTTGTATAATTTGAACCTCAATTTTGCTAAATTGTTGTTTATGGTTTACAAATTTGTTCTTAAATGGGAGTAATCTGTTCAAGAACACATCAATTTAGGTTAAAATTGATCATCCCAACATCTCATGACAGTACTCTTCAAGCTCTTCACAGGTACATCTATTGTAGTAATGATTTTTTTTAGGGGTAAAATTGCTCAAAATTATGTTTATATTCACTTTAGGAGATAGGAGATTCAGTTCATCGTCATGGGGTTTAGATGATCTAAATTGTTCTATCATCTCAGCGCATTAGTTGGGTTTAGAACCAATACAACTGTGAGCTTGAGAGTTAACAAACTTTTCGTTTCTGTGTTTTGATTATTGTACCAGTAGTTACATTACTGCTATTGATCATTCATACATTTTATAATATAGTAATGTGCTCTCGGATGTCCAACATTGGTCGTTTGCTTGAGTTTATAAATGCCTTCTGCATCAGTAAATTAGCTAATTAGCTGGATTCATCTATACAATGAAATCTTTTAAATTTCTTTATTTTTGGTTGTTATTTTTCTACATAGATACATTTTATCTTATCGAAAAATAAGGAAAGGCAGAACAGCAAAGATGGGGAATTGAACCAACATCACGTGGGTAACACCGGATGCGTCTAAACCACTAATCCATTGAGCTTTTCCAGGTTAATATTTGTTTCCTTTAGTCGATGTATCAGTGAATTGAAAAAAGGAGTGGAAGTCCGAATCTTAAAAGTATATTTTGAACTTCTAATTTGATAGTTGTCTTCACGAATACAGGTTTCTCAAAATGCTTATTTATAGATATATAACATCATCGGCAAACTATACATAAAAAGACCCAAGACTGAAGAAAAAGGATAGGAAACAGGGTAAAATTCTTATTCTAAAGATGCCTAACAATCATATCAACTCTGAAGATGGAAAACAGGATGTTTATTTGGCTTATAAAAGTATGAAATGCTTAAAAAAACTCATTTATTTGTTGATACATGTAATTTGCTATAACATGATTTATGTTTTTGACCATTCTTTTGTGTGGGTGAAGATGCGGTCCGATGGTGGGGTCTCTAAGATGTCTATTTGGTGGCATGAGCATATGGATATGGATCACCATAATCAGCTCCAGTAGATGGATGTCCCGCTAACATGGCCGAATGAAACAGGTCCGACTGCTACGATGACCTGAATTTTACTGTTTGGTATAAGTCGGAGTTAAGGTAACCTTTAAAACAAAGTGATACGGATCCGTCCCACAACATAAAGCCCGATAGCAAGGAGGCCCGAGATAGTGTTGGAGAGGAAGAAAGTGGCTAAAGGATATCGGGCCTGCCCAAGACTTGGATCCAGCCGATGCATGCATTTTATTTATTTTGTTTATTTTTATTTTGTTTGTTTAAAATTTGAACATGTGGTTTATCTTGTTTCCTAGTATTTTGGACTTTGGTTATTTAATCTTTTGATCGGCTGGAATGCAATTCAGATTTTGAAGTTTTAAGAATTTTGTTCATCTTTTTTTTGGGCCGATTGGAACCTTAATCGTCGGCTTCTCTCGTTGTCGATTACGGGGAAGGATTATCTAGCTAGGGTTTCTAGCTTACACTTGTACGAATCCGTATCAAGTAGTATCAGCAACTTCAGGTTGCCAGGATGTCAAATGCACGGAGAGATTGTAGGCAGGGCTGCAGATTCGCCGCCGGAGGCAGTGGTCATGATCAACGTGATCCGCGAGACATCGAGCTCCAACGTTTGCAAGATCGGATTCGTGATCTCGAGTTCGAGAATGATTATCTTCAACAACAACGTTCACGCAGAGATGACGAACACACGGTCACGACTCGGTTGTTTGGGACGAGTATGACCGCGACGATCTCGATCACCACGATGACTTTCACAATGTTTTTGCCCGTCCACCGCGTCACCAGTACTCACCGATCCGCAACCCTACTGACCCATTGCGTGCTATTGGTTTGCGGACCGAGATCCCAGAATTCTAAGGAAGATTACACGCGGACGATTTCATTTATTGGGTTCAAACAGTCGATCGTGTTTTTGATCTACGCGACATTCCGGAAACCCTAAAGGTAAAAATTGTTGCTATACGTTTTAGAAAATATGCCTCGTTGTGGTGGGAAAACTTACAGAAACAACGTAAGCGGGAGGGAAAACGAAAGGTTGACACTTGGGAAAAAATGCGACGCCTTTTACGAGCTAAATTCCTACCCGTTAACCACAAACAAGAATCCTTTTTAGATTACCATAATCTGAAACAGGGTTCTTTAACGGTGGAGGAATTTATTGCCACGTTTGACCAAGCTCGTTTACGGTGCGGGATAGAAGAAGAGGAAGAACAGGTAATTGCGAGATTTTTGGGAGCCCTTAGATCCGATATTGCCGACATCGTATGCCTCCAACAATATTGGACTTTTTCAGATGTTTGTTTGTTGGCCCATCGGGTAGAAAAGCAACTCACCAATAAACCTAAGCCCACTAACCGTTTCCCACCCACTCGCACCTATCCAGCCCAACAACCTCCAACCAAAACAGAGCCCACTAAACCTGTGAACCAGACCCCACCGCCCATTGTTACACCCGCGGCCTAGCTCGCCCAATCCAACCAACCTCAGCGATGTTACAAATGTCATGGACTTGGACATTTGAAACGCGAATGCCCGAACAAGCAGGTGGTTACCCTTGTCGACGACCCAAAACCAGTTTACGACTCAGAACCCGAGGATAATTCGGCTGACCCGTCTCACCTTGTGTTACCTGACACCGGAGAGGCCTTGGTCATCCAACGTGTTCTCACCACCACCCTACCCGATTCCTCCGATGACACCTCATGGCTTCGGAACACCATTTTCCGAACTAAGTGTACTGCCAAGGGCAAAGTTTGTACGATTATTATCGATGGCGGGAGTTGCGAAAACATTGTCTCGTCCACTATGGTGGATAAATTGGGTCTACAAGTCCACGACCATCCCGAGCCTTACCAACTCACATGGCTAAAAAAAGGTACTATTTTAAAGGTCACTCACCGTTGTCTCGTCCAGTTTTCGATCGGTAACAAATACGCCGACGAGGTTTGGTGTGAAGTTTTGCCAATGGATGCGTGCCACATTTTACTCGGCAGGCCATGGCAATATGATCGTCGGGTTAAACACGACGGATTTCGTAATACCTCTTCTTTAAAAAAGGATGGAGTTCATATCACGTTAGCACCTTGTGACCCGCGCAAGGAACCCGACCCCTCCTCCCTAGTTTCGAAGTCCGTTTAGAGGGGGAGGATGATACGGATCCGTCCCACAACATAAAGCCCGATAGCAAGGAGGCCCGAGATAGTGTTGGAGAGGAAGAAAGTGGCTAAAGGATATCGGGCCGGCCCAAGACTTGGATCCAGCCGATGCATGCATTTTATTTATTTTGTTTGTTTAAAATTTGAACATGTGGTTTATCTTGTTTCCTAGTATTTTGGACTTTGGTTATTTAATCTTTTGATCGGCTGGAATGCAATTCAGATTTTGAAGTTTAAAGAATTTTGTTCATCTTTTTTTTCGGCCGATTGGAACCTTAATCGCCGGCTTCTCTCGTTGTCGATTACGGGGAAGGATTATCTAGCTAGGGTTTCTAGCTTACACTTGTACGAATCCGTATCACAAAGACTCTGTTTGGCAAGTTGTATTGATTTTAAAAGTCTACATGTTCTAAAAGAAAAGATGTAATTAGAGAAATTAGCATTTGATGTATAAAATTTGCTGCTATGAATGAATGTTTTGGAAACTAACTCATATGTTAAAAACGGAAGGCAAATGAACAGTGTTATGATCTGCGTGGAAGGTTTTGATTCAGTTTTTTCTTTTCTCTTCTTTCGTAATGTTTTCAGGTTATTCGATTTCACCTATGACGTTTTGCTGGAGTGGTTACGTTCCATGTTTTGTTGGTACCGGTCCGGGTTCAACCCCCAGGTTGGCCTATTTTTTCCCAATTCTTATTTTTATTTTACATGTGTCAGATTTACATAGCGTACAGGTGTTGTTGTCTTTGTAAAATAGTGGCCTCCGTTGTGGGTTTGGTTTCCACGGAAAAAATTGGGTCAACATGTTATAGAAAATTTTAGTTTATTTTGTATCATCTTACCTACTGAATATACGAAGTGAAATAACAGGCCATTGTACATTTAAAAAAACTGGCGCAATGCATTATTTCGTAACGCGTTTCCGCTGATGTGCAGTGTTGATGATCACTATGTGCTTATACATGTATGTATGTCTTGATCATGTTACCTTTTTGTTATTTACCAGCTTCAAGACAATTCACGCGCGTATTTTGAAGAAAGATCATATCAAGATCCAATGTTTTTAAAAATAAAGTGGTTTGATTTTATGATTTGGTTTGTTTATTGCCTATTGATACTTTTCTGTGATGGATGTTATGTGTAAATAGACCATGTTCATCGCATTGGTTGGTCATAATAAAAGGCTTTACTGTGTTCAATATGTCTTGGAAATGCATGCTAAATTTATATACTTTGCTGTGAATCTTTCATATGAAGTTATAGTGCATCAAAGTTATTAGCATGTTTTTTATGTGTACCTGCTTAATTATGATGGTTTTATTTTGAACACCGTAATTATCATAAGTGTTTGCGCGCCGCGAAGCGCGCCGTATAAAACCTAGTATATTATATTTATATATTAATAGTACAATGCTTTGAACAGTATTTGAACAGTAAAAATTCTCCTATATATTAATAGTGTTTTATTTAATAGTTTTATTATCTTTTTTATGTTTTAAGTTAGATAAGCTTTTGTCAACCGGTACTGGTATCAAACATGCCAGTACGGTTATCGGTACATAAAGGTAAAAACCGACACCATCCTGGTACAGAAAACACCAAAAGTTGGTATGGAATTAATTTTGAAAATCTTTTAGTTCGGGAAATTCGGTACTAGTACGGTTATCGGTACATAAAGGTAAAAACCGACACCAGCCTGGTACAGAAAACACCAAAAGTCGGTATCGAATTAATTTTGAAAATCTTTTAGTTCGGGAAATTCGGTACTGCTACCCGGTACCATTTGCTTATCTCTGATCACGGGTGTCGTATGGACAACAACGGTATCGTGCAACTTTTTTTTTTCTTCAACTTTTAATGATTTCTTTTTTTAGTTTCAGGGGTAGGGATGAGCTCGATGCCAACCAATACCAAATCGGTACTGGTACCGAAAATACCAATTACGGTACATGTATATGAAGGTAAAAAACGGTAGCGAACCGGTACCGGGAACGCCAAAAGTCGTACCGAATTGGTACTTAAGATTTTTCGGTTAGGGAAATTCGGTACAGGTACCCAGTATCATTTTTTGTTCATCTCTGACCACAGGTTTCATACGAACAACATTATTACCATACAACTTTTTTTGTTGATTTTCTTTTGGTTATCTTTTAATGTTTTTTTCTATATTTTCTTTTTATTCTTATCAGCGGTTTCTGTGCGCAACGCGCTCGTAGTGATTCCAAAACACATGTAAACATAGACTAAATAACAAAAGACGTTCGCCGCAACGCGGCGATAATAAAAAAACTAGTATGCATCAAAAAGTGATTTTTGTATATTGACTTGCAAAGTTACGAGTATCTTGATCTTACTTATCCATATATTTGTATGCCTAACTTGTAGTAATGATCATGTTGGAGTTTGCTAAGTTGCTAATTGTGTTGTATGCAATGTAATGAACTGGGATGTTAAATCTTCAAGTGAATTAATTAGGTTGTTGAAGCCTTAAGTAGTTATGTTCAAAGTAGGTAAAGTTACCAACATAATGTTGTGGCATCTTTTATATTCTTAATTTTGCTATTGATGCCAACTAGTTTATTATTATTACCTTATTGTTGTTGGGCAAGGATGGCTGTTTTGAGACAATCAACAAAAGACCATAAAAGTGATTCTAAAAAGGCCGCGTATGAAGTCTTAAAAGACTTCTGTACTTGATCGTAGGGAAAGACAACAAAAAGAACTCACGGTTACAGTTTCTTGACAATTCAAGATTCACAGATTGATCAAATCACAATTCCAACAAGAATGATCTCTGTCTAATCTGATAAATCATTGTGTGTAACCCGCAAATAGGTTTATCTGATAGTTCTCATACGATTCAGAGATTAATCCAGGTTTTACCAGCCACTATGTTTAAAGGATTAACATTAACAATTTAATACCCTACACTCATGTTTTATATGGATCGTGGGCTTAGAGAAAGGATGGGCTAGTGTTTACAGGGTTCACGTCTGGGCCAGGATACGGCCCGATGCATCCTCCAATTATTATAATTAAAATGGGCTTCTAAATAATGATACAGTTGCTGGATAAGATGTGTGTATGGGCTAGATGTTCAACGTATGGGCTGTTGCCTGCTATACACTACTGGACATTTAAAGAGCTTAGTGGGCTTACAAGACAAATGGGTCAGCGCCTTTGTAGCTATTATAAAGAGAAGGAATGGCTGGTTCATCGTCGATTAACATTCAGATAAATTCATACACTAATTATAAAATGGAGCATTTAACCATAGTATAATTGTCAAGTAAATCATGTATCATACCAAAACATGCATGTTGTCACACAAATCATAAGTATCAAGTTTTCAGTTATTACAAACCATTATATTCTATATATATAGTATGGTTGTATGGGTAAAAGGTTCTTATCTTGGTTTATACAGCATCATCGGCAGCAAACTCCTGATCTCTCACCGAAAACATTGTACTCGCGTAATCCATGACAGAGTCAAACTTCTTACAAGACCAATCGTATATGGGTTGCAGTTTATTATGACCAGCTAATTCTTTGAAGATCATAATGGTGCATATGGTGGCAAAACCAAGCCAAGTAAACCAATCCGGTAAAAGCAGAGAGAATGCAAAATGTAGAGAAAGTACTCTTGTAAGTTTGAACATGAATGTTTTCCAATCCTTGTGTTGCATTTGCATATCACCTGTTTGAGAGAATAAGCATGTTGCAACAATAAAATTCACCAGCATTGTTGCTAAACAAATAGTGATGAGTATTTTGTCTTTTAGGGTCCCTTCAATCACTTGAGCATTCGTTGCCAGCGCTATTCCAAGGACTTGTATAAAGCCCTGATATAGTTCCTTTTGCCAAACCCTTAAAAAACAAAACCAAACCAAATTTAAAACCGAATTAACCAAAAACCAACCTTAAAACTGAAAAAAAAAAAAACCCAATAGAAATTTGGTTATTTGGTTTAGTTTGTAACCGTAACCGAATTTGAATTTGGTTTGATTTTTATTTAAATACGGGCTATTCTGTTTAACCGAATTAACCGTTTTAATCTTTTAATTTTATAAAAATTATATGTATGTGTTTAATTTAATAGCCCAACCCAAGACCCAAATCCATTAGCCTAAATACACAATTATCAAGTCCAAAACTTATGGCCAAAATCGTCTACTAGCTTCTCACGTATCACGTATCACACTGTTAACTCAAAACTCTAGACTATTTGACTATTTTAACTTATACTTCTATTTTTTACTCGTTTAAATTCGGTCCTTTTGTTTTAGACTACTTCGGGTTGTGTATGTTTTGGGGGGTTTTTTTAAACGTTAGGCATTAGTATGTTTTAATATTGTATTAAATGATGCGTCTGTAGTAGTGTATAAAGGGAAAAAAATTCGTTGAATTCGCTTAATTTGATTAAATTCGGTTAGTCT
The DNA here is from genome assembly GCA_030545235.1 of Helianthus tuberosus. Lineage (NCBI taxonomy): Eukaryota > Viridiplantae > Streptophyta > Magnoliopsida > Asterales > Asteraceae > Helianthus > Helianthus tuberosus. Next base: position 19,159,959 of record CM060427.1, read on the forward strand.
GGTTAAATTCGGTTAATTCGGTTTTTACGAAAAACCAAACCGAATTCAAATTTTGTTATAGTTGCCACGGATTCGGTTTGGTTCGGTGTTTGGTTATGACCTCAAAAAAAAAAAAACAAATTAACCGAACAGTATCAATCAAATTAACCATAAACCGCACCATTAAACACCCCTAAGACAACTGCTCATAAGTGAAAAAAACACACATACTTTCAAGATTTTACGATCAATACAAGCTTTAGTTAGTTAAATTTGGAGGAAGTCTATGTAACAACCCGTACTCTCGATACCAAATATCGAGAGCCGGTTATTTTACCGTATGATTATTAGTGTTATTATTATTATTATTACTTAATATTATTGTTATTATCTCTTTGTTAAAAATAATAATAATAATAATAATAATAATAACAACTAGCTATATTTCCTGCGCAATGCGGTCGGAAATCGACCGGTATCAGTTGATTTCCTGACGGCATCTATATGATACTGACACTTGGTTTAAAGTCATATTTTTGTCAACAAAGTTCATACATGAACACCAAGAAAACTATATTAAACAACGTCGCGTAGTCATCTTTTAAAATAAAAAGATAATGAACGCAAGTTTTGAGAGGAAAAAATCAATTAAACAAAAACAAAATGGGTTAGAATCGTATATTGTTTAAGGTATAATGGGTGAAACTGGAACATAATTGTTTTATATATAATATATTAAAAACTCATGTTACTATTCGTTAGGGTTCGAAATTTATATATTTTGTGCGCGATGTGGTGGGAATTCGCCCGTTACTGGTTTGGTTCATAACACTATCACTATTGTACCGACTCTTAGTTTAAAGTCAATAATATGCACAAATAAATGTGTTTTACATTGAAAACAAAAAAAAAAGAATACAGCTACTGGTTTCGATAATAACAACAGCGGTACCGATGTCGATAGAGAACAAAAAAAAAAAGAATATCGATATTGGATCTGATAATAAGAAACAATAGCAGAACCGATGCGGGTATCAGTTTGGTTCACCACTAAACTGTGTTAAATAAAACTCTTTTTCTCAAGAAAATTTATACAAACACGCCGACAAAGAAATATTAAATACAATCGCATATTTAGCTAGAAAGAATAATGAACGTAAGTTATAGGATAAAAGATCAAATTAAATAAGAATTAAATTAATTAAAGACGTATATAATTTAATATATGTAAAATCGGAAATTAAAAGAAATAATAAAATAACATAAATTTTTTATTTTACTATTCATCAGAAGTTCAAATTAATATGTATAATAATATGTATAATAATAATAACACGCGACGAAAGATTTGTTTAGAATTTAGTTATCGTTATGATTTAAATACTCGGGCATGTCCACTTAAGCGAGTCACGTAAAGATGTAACTGGTTTACGTACCTGGGCTAGGCCCAACCCAACCCAACCTACCCAAACCCCTAAACCCTACACTATATAAATAAGCTAATCCCTCACTCCTCTTTTAAAAAAAACCTAAGTTTCTTTTAAAACCTTGGCAGCCGCACACAACATACCATCTTTGCATCCCCCTCTAAAATCCCAGCGACTGGAGCTAGATACCGGCCGCCGCACACCCCTAGATGCACTATACTCTCACACACACCATCACCTACCTCCCTCTCTTTCGACACATAAAGCCGGCGAGTCCGATGACGCAATTAGATCGCCGGTACAAACTCACCTCATCCTCTCACATCACCTCACCCCACCCTCGCTCTTTATCTATCCCTCTGTCGAGCAATAACAACAGCAACGCCAATAATGACGGTGACGGTAGTGGTACCGTCGTTGAGGTGGTGACGGCGAGTTGAAAACCTGGCAGCAACAAGTTCATCGGCGAATGATAAAGATGGAGGTGATTATCGACGGCACCAGCCCGATGAACCGGCACCGGCAACGATGGCGGTGACAGGAGTAGCTCAGTTGCAGGTTTGATTTGTGCCCGGTTCTTATGCAGCTCATGATTGGTTCCTTTCGGGTCCGAATTTTGCAACACGTTTCCATTGAAGCTCCGGTTCAGGTCTATAATGGTGGCAGCGGACACCTCTTTTCGTCTCACGATCTCTCGGTCAGTTTGTATCTATCAATAGTTGTCTCGGTACTCTTTGTGGGTTTTGATTAATGAAATGAAAGTGTACAGCTTTACATGTTTTATGTTGAGGAGGATTGATAGGATTTTGAGACTGATTAGCAAATGATATGTGGATGAGTTGTTTAATGATCGTTTTCGGAATTTATAAAACGTAGGAATTTGTTTTGGAAATGACGACCGTGAACTGTTTTGAATAAATGGAATGAAGATGTCTACCATGGTAATATTAGGGCTGTAAACGAACCGAACGTTCAGCGAACAGTTCGTGAAACGTTCGGCGGGAAGTTCGTTTATGTTCGTTCGTTTAATAAACGAACGAACATGAACAAGAAATTTCGTTCGATTAGTTAAATGAACGAACATGAACAGAGGTCTCGTTCGTTCGATTGTGTTCGTGAACGTTCGGTAAGGTGTTCGTGAACATTCGTTGATTTGCGTTCGTTTATTTTCGTATGTTTGTGTTTTAATTGAAAGATATTTGTACTTTCTTATATTTTCTTTGTACTTTTCATATTATTAAACTTTTATTTATTTTATTTCCCTAACAATTAAACTAGGAAACCCACTTTTACCTTGCATTATTTCCCTTTCATTTCTCATTATTTACATCTACGAAGACAATCGACCTCCGTTCCACAATATGGGATTCAAGTTCGAGTGCTACTCTCTGGGCCATCTATCTTTATCCTTCGTCGCATTCACCAAATTTATTTGTGTTCGTTTGTGTTCGTGAACCGTTCGCGAACACGCTCATTTCCTTAATGAACGAAGACGAACATAAAATCTCGTTCGGTAAGTGTTCATGAACCGTTCGTGAACACATTTATTTCCTTAACGAACGAACACGAACAAGGCCTTGTTCGTGTTCGTTCGGTTCGTTTACAACCCTAGTAATATGTGTTAAATTGATTATTTTGGTGTTATTATGACTCTTGGCCAAATGAACACATAAGTTAACTGTTTAGGATATAACCCGAAGCTTAACTCTTTGTTTAAAGACATAGGCATATGTTTGATTGAGGGTTTTTATACACATATCGTGGGTATATGAACGTCAAAGTGGGAACTTGGATTTGTTTGTTAAATCAACTTGTATGCAGACTTAGGCCCACACCCGGACACCATATGAACCGCACACTTGATTAGTTGGACTATATAAAACTGGACCGCACAGTCGAGGTCCGACCGGGCTGACCCGAACCCGACCCGTTTAGCTAAACGGGTTCGCAAGTTCAACCTGAAATTGACCAGAACCCGTTTAGACTAGGGGTGAGCAAGTTTAGGTCCGGACCGAAAATAACCGAGAACCAAACCGAAAATATACCCAACCCGACCTGAACCCAAGTACCTAGGTATTTAGATCGGTTCCAATTTTTCATATAAAATCGGGTCGGTTCTCGGTTCTTTTCATGATGAAACCCGACTTGGACCTATGGACCGGAACGACCCTATATTTAGGGTAGTGAATGGGTTATGTATTTTATGTTTGATCGGTTCTCGGGTCGGGTAATGGTCGGGTAGGGTCGGGTTTTTCCTTTTGCTCACCCCTAGTTTAGACTAAGCCTAAACCCGCGAATTTCGTGTTAGGTCCGTGTAGTTTCAGAAATTCACACCCTTAATCCAATTCCCGACGGAAATTCGATTTTGAGTTACTTCCCCAAAAACGATTTTGAGGCTGCTTGTGAACAAACTGCCGGAACTTCTTTTTCCGCGCAAAAGTCCAGGATTTTGGGCTATTACCTAAACACTCAAAATCATATGTAACCGATGATGCTAAATCTGTCAATAAAAAATATATTTTTTATCTCGAAAAATACGAATTTGATTTGGTTATAGAAAAATAAAATGCACTAGAAATAAGTAAGACATAGTAATGCTGTTGGAGCAGCAAGAAAATGAGAAAGAAAGTAAAGCAAGTGGTTTAAGAAGAGTATATAACCTGGGATTGTCGACATTAAGATCCATGACGATTTTGCTAAGCTTTTAGATTTGGTTGCACCTCAAGACGTTTGCAGATAGATAGCTTTCAGGTTTTTGCTTCTTTAAAAGATGTGGAAAAGGGTTTGACAGGAGGATATATTTGCATGTATTCACGAAAAGGGTCAAATATGAGAGTTCGGTATGTCAAATCTGGAGTTGGGTGGTGGGGTTCAATGGTTCTAACAAGATAACAAATCTGGAGTTAGAGTTGGGTGGTGGGGTTCAATGGTTCAATGAACAAGCCATCTGGAGTTGGGTGGTGGGGTTCAATGGTTCAAACAAGATAGTGACAAACTTATAGTTTGACGTTACAAATTATTATCTTCTATGATCGTCTCTTTGGTCCGTTTAACACACCATTAAGAAATTTGGTATCGGGTGACTCTAGACTAGGAGTTTAATATTGAAGTGATTAATTTTTCTAGCCATTGTGCTTGGTTTTTGTATCTAGACGACAATCATTATTGTGAACACTTGATAAATTACAGGATTACACTATGCTCGGTATCGATGAACAAGATTTACGAAACTGTAGCTACATAATTATTATATCAACATTTATCATCTTGGATGAACAATGCTATGCAGCTTGCTATTGGCCTTCCCTTTTTTTTTTTTTATCTTTTTTTCATGTTTTCGATTGTATTGACATTTAATTATCTTTTACCCTCTCACACAAGGATTGCTTTTTCACACGTGTCGGAATCGAATATGTGTGTGCATTTGACTTTCAAGGTTTTTGCTATTTCATGTAAACTAGATTTATATTTATACATTATATAATACTTTGAGTTAATTGCCCGGACGGTCCCTGTGGTTTCACGTTAGTCTCCTGAGTAGATGCCAGTTAGTTTGGAAATAGCAGGTATGCTCCCTATGGTTTGTCATTTTGTTACTCGGATAGTCCCCTAACATTTACTCAGGGGACTATCCGAGTAACAAAATGACAAACCATAGGGAACATACATGCTATTTCCAAACTAACTGGCATCTACTCAGCGGACTATCTGAGTAACAAAATAACAAACCATAAGGAGCATACAGTGGCGGATCTAGAAGAAAACTTCAGGGGTATCCTAATTTTTTTTTACCTAGACCCATTCCTGAGAATTTGAAGGCCCCTATACCAGCTAGTAAAAATTGGTCCTTAAGTTTTTCTTTTACCTAGGTTCATCCCTGAGAATTCGAGAGCCCTTAGGGGCCCTATGCGACTAGGTTATAGACCCGTATATTACACAAGTTATATAAAAAATTATATAAGATTTAGAAATTATAATATAAAATTTTTAGATAAAATATAATATTTTGTTAAAGCATGTAATCTTATATGAATTTTCAATATTAGAAATAATGAATTGTATATAAGACCTTTATCTTTAGTTTCAAATAACCATAGGTTAAAAACTTTCTTATTCATATTCATATATCAGTATAATCTTTTAGATAAAATATTTATATTTTCTTCATATTTATATAATATTTCTTTATATTTAAACAAAAAAGACATTTTATTAAATCATATATTTAAAAAGAACTATTTTAATATTTTTTATGTATTATTTTCATTTTTAACCTTTTTATTCTTTTTTGTTATTTAGAAAAAAATACCATGTATAAGTAACTTGTGAAAAATAAGCCTTCATATCATTTTCAGGGAATCTCTTGTGATAATAAACAAAGTGAAAAAAAAATGCAAATAAGTAATGTTTTACAATAAATTAAATAAACTAAATGCTGAAGTTTTACTAAATGAAACTTTTGACTTGTATAGTATTATTCTTTCCATTTATTATCCCAACTCCCAAGACTCATACTATTATTATATTAATTATTAATACATCTTCATCTTCTTCCTATTGAACATGCCGCTGCCGCTGTAAGTTCCGGCAACTGGAATTTTCAGTTTTCGTCTAACATAAAATTTCATTCCATTTTAATTTTATCTCCTATATTTAGGGGTATCCTTGTAGTTGTTTAGGGGTATTCTCTGTATAAAACCGACAAAAAATACACTACTGATACGAAGTTGAGCCGTAGCCCGTGCTACGGCTCGTTGAATGCTAGTTCCGCCCCTGGGAGCATACCTGCTATTTTCAAAAGGTGGGGACTAAACGTGAAACCACAGGGACCATCCGGGAAATTAACTCTAATACTTATTATGAACTATAAATTAGCAACAAAATGTTGTTTTATAGAGTTGTACCCCATGCATAGGTAGATTTAAAAAAAATGATTTTTCATTTCTAACCCAATGTTTTTCTTCTTTTGCAATTTAACACTAACACTTTTTTTTATTTTCATCTTTGGCGTCTCATAAGTTTCATCTTTCACAAATTATTCGTTTTACGTTTCGTTCTAAATTTTGTAAGTTAACACGTCGCAACATGTGTGTGGGGTTCACCGTCTTTTGGTATATTTTCTTTCCATTTGACAGGTTCGTCGCAACACGTTATTTTCCCCCGTTCGACTTAGTTATTCTTTTCTACGTTTTACGTTTCGGTCGAATTTCTTCGCATTAACACACAACAACGGACGTGCGTGGTTCAACGATTTTACGGCTGCTTTTCGTTCGGTGTTATTTTTTTTCTTTTTTATTTATTTTATTTTTACGAACTTTTCTGATGTTGGTGTCGTTGGCAACGATACCACCGAATCTGAGTTCGCGTCCGCCCGATCCCAGGAGATAGGGGCTGGGGGTTGCGACAAGAACGCAGGGCCGAACCTATTTTTGGCACAACCTATTTTGACTCAAAACATAGTAGTCATTAAAAAAAACGGCCCATTAAACACCGGTGTCAGACCAGACCTAAAACCAAATTATCATCAAATTAGGAAACCAAGACAGATTGGTTATTGAGTATTGACCCATGGCTTAGTAACGGAAATCTAGGAGCTTTGTCCAACGGGCAAGCCTAGCTAACTGCTAAAACTACACATGAAGCGTAAGAAAACTTATAATGTTTCATTTCAGTAGCTTTGGGTTGATAATGTGGCTTGAAAGGGTCAGTCTCTTCATGCAAAGACTCTGTAAGGTAGTAATGCTATCAAGTTGAGAATATCCAAATTAAATACCGTATCTGCAAGTAAACTCATCGATTAATGACCAGCCACTATGTTAAAAGGATTAACATTAACAATTTAATACCCTACACTCATGTTTTATAAGGTCCTATAATGTTTTGTTATATTTTTCTGTGTTGTAACATGTATATGGATCGTGGGCTTGTAGAAAGGATGGGCTAGTGTTTATAGGGTTCACGTCTGGGCCAGGACACGGCCCGATGCATCCTCCAATTTATTATAATTATAATGGGCTTCTAAATAAGGATACAGTTGCTGCCTTGCTGGATAAGATGTGTGTATGGGCTAGATGTTCGATGTATGGGCTGCTGCCTGCTATACACTACTGGTGGGTGTTTAAGTTTTTTTTTTTTTTTTTTTTTTTTTTTTTTTTTTTTTGTAGTGGGTTTATTTTTAAAAGACTTTGTACACTTCTTATTTTTAGGAGCCTTTGTATTTGATCATAATCCTATAAAATGGAGCATTTAACGATAGTATAATTGTCAAGTAAATCATGTATCATACCAAAACATGTTGTCACACAAATCATAAGTATCAAGTTTTCAGTTAATACAAACCATTATATTCTATATATATAGTATGGCTGTATGGGTAAAAGGTTCTTATCTTGGTTTATACAGCATTATCAACAGCAAACTTCTGATCTCTCACTGAAAACATTGTATTCGCGTAATCCATGGCAGAGTCAAACTTCTTACAAGACCAATCGTATATGGGTTGCAGTTTGTTATGAACAACTAATTCTTTGAAGATCATAATGGTGCATATGGTGGCAAAACCAAGCCAAGTAAACCATTTCGGTAAAAGCAGAGAGAATGCAAAATGTAGAGAAACCACTCTTGTAAGTTTGAACATGAATGTTTTCCAATCCTTGTGTTGCATTTGCATATCACCTGTTTGAGAGAATAACCATGTTGCAACAATAAAATTCACGAGCATTGTTGCTAAACAAATACTGATGAGTATTTTGTCTTTTCGGGTCCCTTCAATCACTTGAGCATTCGTTGCCAGCGCTATTCCAAGGACTTGTATAAAGCCCCTATATAGTTCCTTTTGCAAAACCCTAAATAAACAAAAACTAAACCAAAATTAAAACCGAATTAACCAAAAACCAAACATTACATCTGAAAAAAAAAGCCGAACCCAATAGAAATTCGGTTATTTGGTTTAGTTTGTAACCGTAACCGAATTTGAATTTGTTTTGATTTTTATTTAAATTCGGGCTATTCGGTTTAATCGAATTAACCGTTTTAATCTTTTAATTTTATAAAAATTATATGTATGTGTTTAATTTAATAGCCCAACCCAAGACCTAAATCCATTAGCCTAAATACACGATTATCAAGTCCAAAACTTATAGCCAAAATCGTTTCCTAGCTTCTCACGTATCACGTTGTTAACTCAAAACTCTAAACTATTTGAACTTTTACTTCTATTTTAGACACGTTTAAATTCGGTCCTTTTGTTTTAGACTACTTTGGATTGTGTATGTTTTGGGTTTTTTTTAAACGTTTAGCATTAGTATGTTTTAATATTGTATTAAATGATGCGTCTGCAGTAGTGTATAAACAAGTACATGTTCCACCAAACAAAGGGGAAAAAATTGGTTGAATTCGGTTAATCTGATTAAATTCGGTTAATCTGGTTAAATTCGGTTAATTCGGTTTTTACCAAAAACCAAACCGAATTCAAATTCTGTTATAGTTGCCACGAATTCGGTTCGGTTCGGTGTTTGGTTATGACCTCAAAAAAAAAAAAAAAAAAAAAAAAACAAATTAACCAAATTAACCATAAACCGCACCGTTAAACACCCCTAAGACGATTGCTCATAAGTGAAAAAAAAAACACACATACTTTCAAGAGTTTACGATCAACACAAGCTTTAGTTAGTTTAATTTGGAGGAAGTCTATGGTCCACGTGAAAATTTTTACGAGGGTTCAATCCAGGGGCGGCCCTGAAGGTGGGCGGGGAGGACCACCGGCCAGGGCCTGAGATTCCGAATGGCACGTTTAAAAAAAAATCTTATATATGTTATAATTCTTTTTTAAGAGTAAACCGATATAATTAGATGAATGGCTTAGTGGTTAAGTTCCCCGCTTCCGAACTTGAAAGCCCAGGTTCGAGTCATGCTCGAGTCATGCTTGCTGTTATATTTTTTGAAGGGTTTCATTTTATTTTTTGAAGGGTTTTTTTAAATATAAAATAGATGATATTAGTTTTGATCTGTGAATTGATTTTGGTGTGGATTGTGCTAACAAAAGTAAACCACATTTAGAGAAATAAGAAATGTGTTTGCTACTTTCATTTTTTCTTATTGTCTCGTGTGTTTTATTATGTGATAAGCCTTATTTGGCCCGAATCGTTGAACCGACCCGAAACCCGAAACACATTGCCGTAGTCTCTCTGTTTGGTCTCAGCGAATACTATGATTATATGAAAAACTAGTTTACATTTATATATTTCGTTAAAGCCGAATGGCACATTTTTTCGAGCTTGAACAGGGCACACAAATTCTTAGGGCCGGCCCTGGTTCAATCCATTAGATTTAAGGTATGCTGAAAGTACGTCCTTAAATTTGAGGTTTATGTAGTCCCAAGGTGAACAAATATGGGATTAAAAGATGATAGCATTAGGAATAATAAGGAATCCATTTAATTGTTGGAATCCATTTAATTGTTGGAAGAAGGGGGTAGGATCAACGGTAGTGGGGCCACTCCCCTATCAATATCCAATTTAGGGGTGCTAAACGGGTTAGGTTGACGGGTTCAAACCGATGTGAACCTGAAAATTTTAGACGAATCCGAACCCGAAGATCTTTTAATACATATGAACCCAAACACGATCCGAATATTAGCATGTTAACCTGAACACGACCTGTTCAACCCGAATTTTCAATTTTTTTTTTACTCAAATGAATATAGTCTAATTAAAATTTTACTACAAAAACAAAAATTTATATAATACAATTTAATTATAAAATTTTGTGTCAATCTCTCTTTTCAAGTTATAATTATGCCTAAAATATACACCCAAATTAATTTATGACATTAAACATATTGTAAAAAATAATATAAATGGGTTAAATGGGTCAACCCGTCAAATTGACCGGGTTGACCCGAACCCAACCTGTTTAGCTAAACGGGTTCACGGGTTCAACCTGAAATTGACCAGAGTCCGTTTAGACTAAAGTTAAACCCACGAATTTCGTGTTAGGCTCGTGTCGTGTCATAAATTCACACCCCTAATCCAATTCCCGCCGGAAATTCGATTTTGAGCCATTTTGAGGCTGCTTGTGAACAAACTGCCAGAACTTCGTTTTCCGCCCAAAAGTCCAGGATTTTGGGCGATCACCTAAACACTAAAAATCACATGTAACCGATGATGCTAAATCTGTCAATGAAAACTACCCTGTCACAAATGATATATATTTTCGATTTGGTTATAGAAAAATAGAATGCACAAGAAATAACATAGTAATGTTGTTCGTGCAGCAAGAAAATGAGAAAGAAAGTAAAGCAAATGGTTTATGAAGAGTATATAACCTGGGATTGTCGACATTAAGATCCATGACGATTTTGCTAAGCTTTCATTTCTCGAAATGCATGCTCGGCTTCTGGAGTCCATTGGAACTAGTTCTTCTTTACGCAGTTGAGGAGGGTTTTGATAAACGGGAAATATTTTGCTGCATGATTGGCGAGGAAACGGGTGAGTGCTGCTAACCGTCCGGCCAACTTCTGCATTTCTTTTATCGTTGATGGTGAAGGCATCCGCTCTATCGCTTGCACTTTTTCGGGATTGACCTTGAACCCATCCTTTGTCACGATAAAACCCAGGAACTTCCCTTCTTCCATCCCGAAGGAGCACTTCGCTGGATTTAGTTTGATATTCACCCCGCGCAACGTATCGAACGTTTTTTGGATGTTCACCAACATCATATTTTCTTCTTTTCTCATGATGACCAGGTTATCCATGTATACTTCGATGTATTTACCGATGGCGTCGCTGAATGTTTCATTCATCAGTCTCTGATAAGTTGCGCCTGCATTCTTTAGACCGAAGGGCATTTTTGTATAACAGTACAACCCTGTTGGTGTGCGAAATGCAGTTTTGTCTTCGTCCTGGATGGCCATCTGCACCTGATGGTATCCTTTATAACAATCGAGGAAACACTGTGACAACTCGAAATTTAGAACCCTTCATTGTATCTTGATATAACATGCTTGAACGTTACGTGTTTATATATTAGTAAATGAAAGTTGTGAATTATCTTGACGTGTTATGTGATCCGTGCATTAGGTTATACATACGTATGATAGATATATAATTAGGAACGTGTTTGGTGTTAGGAACCGAAACCACAAAAGCCCGACTCGAGACCCCTCGGTCTCGAGTGACCCACAACAGTTGGGCCGCAACCCCCTATAGCCCACTCGAAATGCCTTAGGGTGCACTCACTTGGGATAGTATAAAATCTTTGCCTTAGCCGACATATGGGATGATTTGATACACAATCATTCCCTCATCATACCCCAAACATTCTCTATCTCTCTCTCTAGCTTCCTCTCTTTAGAAACCACTAAACATCACCACATCTTACATTCTTGGAGCCGGTTTGGAAGAAGAAGACGTGTAGCTCGACCATCATTCCATCTCGGACACACACTTACACCCAATCGGTTTCGGTTAGTGTCTCCTCTTAGTTGGTTGTAATGTATATGCATTTAAGTAATGTTGATTAAGTGATAATGTGCATTGTGACTATTATTCAAGTATGATGAATGTGTTTGTGTGAATTAATGGGTTCTTGATTCTATGATGAACATGATTTCCCTTGTAAAAAGTGTGAATATTTGTAGGATAATATGTTGGTAAAATGTGTTAAATGGTAAAAGAATGATAGTTGGGATTGTTTATGAGCATCCGATTCATGCTAGATATTATGGAACATTTGTGTTATGATGGTTCAAAAGATTGTCTCGATAATAAGAATATATGTCCACATAATCCTTGATCACAAGATTTCATGTTTGAATGATCTCATGAAGAACACTATGAATATGTGCTGAATATGATATGAACATATGATGAACTGTTTGAATATGACATGAATATTTGAAAAATTGTGTGTTTGATCTGTTTTGATTAAGTATTAGACAAGAAAACATGTTTGTGTGATTTAATTGGATAGTACACCAAATCATGAAAATGAATTTCTATTGGCTAGTACAATGTTGGGCAGACTTTCTAGAAACAGCAGGTATGCGAGTCGAGACCCCTGGTTTCGACTCGAGACCATTGAGTTACGACTCGAGACCGCAGCGATTGCGACCCGAGACCTTGACCAAACAACTCAAAACAAGACTTCAGGGATCCGAGACCAGCAAGGTCTCGACTTGAGGTCTCATGGTCTCGACTCGAGACTGGACTCGAGACCTCTGAAATTGCAACTCATGCCTGCACCACTCGAGGCCAGACATTCATGACTCGAGACATCCTGGTTGCGACTCGAGACCGCGTGTTCTCGAGTCGAGACCACCTGGTCTCGACTGGGCTGCTTGTCTTTGTTATTGGGCCGAAGTGTATGGATTACTCGTGCTTGTTACTGTTTAAGTGGGCGATGTGTTAACTGTTACTGTTTAAGAACTTGGACAGGCCAAATAACTTAGAGGATAAATATATGTCATGTATGCTATGTGTTAGATACGTGTAGGATATACGTGACTTCTTTACACCCAAACCTGACCTATACTGGTGACCATATTAGGACGTGGTGACCAGCATACTTAACCAAGTAAACTAAACTGCTGAGCAACCCAAGGTGAGTTCACACCCTTTACAAAGCATGGGATTCCCAGGGGTTGGGAATGGGGTTAAGGAACATGGATTCCTCGTCCTTTATTGGGTAGGACAGTGTTGGTTCAGGAATATAATTCCTCGTCCTCTTGGACAGATAACTTTCGCTAGACCAAAACTCTATCACGAAGTCCCTCCTTTTTATATCGACTTAATCGCCGGGCCAATGGCGAGCGGGTCATTAGTTAGATAGCGCTATTTAGGTTTGACAAACCTCACACCGTGCCGCAGAGGACGGGCGTGAACTAATGGACTATGGCACGTCGGTGATGATAGACACCGACGCTAAGGGCACATAAACATGACTAACGTCAGTAGTCGATATGGTAACGAGTCTAGTAGTATATACATGGGGTAGCCCCCACGGCCGAAAAGCCAGATAACTAAACATGGGGTAGCCCCCACGGCTGGATTGCCAGAGTAAATGGGTTAAACAAATCACGTTTTCAACTATGGGGTAACCCCCACGGCAGGGATGCCAGTTAAAGGAACTGTTTTTGGAACAACTTAAAACAAACACCCAACTATGAACTCACTCAACATTATTGTTGACTCGTTACTACATGCTTTGCAGGTCAATAGGTACTTAGATGGAGCTTGCATGGGGAAGAGTCGTTGTGGGACATGGACAGCTGTGTGCCATGTTAAACTTTGAAACATTTAAACTTATGCTTTGGTTTTAAACATTATGCTTCCGCTTGCAACTTAAACTATGATTATTTGGACACCAATTGTATTGGTTGGACTTTTATAATTAGTTACTTGCTTGTTCGATATGATTGGTGGCTTGATCCTGGTCAGTCACGCCTCCAAGCGGTGATACTCCGCAGGTGGATTTTGGGGGTGTGACAGATTGGTATCATCTGAAAGACGCCAGTGAATCGATTTTCTCGTCAATATCTGGTAGAGCATAGCAATCGCGCGGGAATGCTTTGTTCAAATCTTTATAATCTACGCACATTCTCCAACCACCATTTCCTTTAGGGACCATCACTGGGCTGGCTACCCAGGTTTGATAACGGACTTCTCTAATGATACCAGCATTTAGTAATTCTGTCATCTGTTCCTGCATGGCGTCGTGCTTTATGTCTCCTAGATGACGTTTCGTATGTACCACTGGTTTGGCATTTTCAAAAACATTCAGCTTGTGTTCTGCTATGTGCCGTGGAACGCCCACCATATCGGCCGGTGTCCAGGCAAACAGTGGCGGAACCAGCCCAAAAAGTTAGGGGTATCCTATTTTTTTTAGGATCAGGGGTATCCTTTATATAACAGAAACGGAGTTGAGAGGTATTTTTACACTATGGAAATGGAGTTAAGGGGTATTTTTACACTACGGAGACGGGGTTGAGGGGTAGCCTGTGCTACCCCTATTTGTACTATAAGTCCGCCACTGCAGGCAAACACGTCCATGTTCTCGAATAGTAACTTCTTTAGCGCCGCGCGTGAGATCTGACATTGCTGGGCCCAAGGTGACAGTTTATAACAACCCTCCAAAAATTTTCTGACACCCTAAAATATATTAAAATGCCCCTATATGTCCTAAAATACACCCTATATGCGAAAACAGACCCCGAATACCTTAATTTTTATTAAAATAAATTAAAAATAAAATTTATTGGGCTGTCGCGGGCCACGACAGACTTCACTTAAGTCTACGCGGGCCGCGAGCGCCTCGGCAAGTGGCGCAGCCCTGAGCCGCCACGTGTCGAGTGCGTGTTGAGGCTAGTGACCGAGTCAGCCAAGCTAGGGCCTACCCTAGCTGGCGTCGCGGGCCCCGAAGGCCTTGGCTGTGTGCTACGCGGGGCGCGGCGAAACCCAAATGCAGCCCTATAAATTACATGCATCGGGTCTTCAGTCTGCTCGTTCATTTCTCGACTTTCTCTCTCAAATTTCTTATAGTAGGCACTATACTCGGGTATAATATCCCCCTAAATAACGAAGTTCTGCTCCGTTGTAAGTATCATAACCCATGGATACGTATTAGATACTCTGCCCGATTGATCTAGGGTTCCGTAACGGCTGTCATGGTTCTGCCCGACGTAGTCGTTGGAATGCCGTCTCGGGGAGGGTATTACTAATGTTAAAATGGGTTATTATACTAACACGGGTGCATTTGTGTAAATTATAGATAATTCTCAGGAAACCCTAAAGGATAATCTAAGACAGCAATGTGAGTAATCTCCTTTTTGTAAACTGTTTTTACAAAACCTTAAATATTTTACAATGCAATTTAGCAGTGATTGAGTCTTTGTAATTCTACAATTACTGCCGGTATGTTGGGGTTTTGTATACAAAATGTGAGACACGTTACCATTGGACAAAGAGTTAGCCAATGTGTAATATGACCCACCAGTCAGGATTGACAGTACTGAATGAGTAATTGGTAGATGTAAACATTGTAATCGCTCTCAATAATGTTTAAATTTATAAAACTTTTCTTGATTGAACTGGGATTCACTCACCAGTATTTCCCACTGACATAATGTTTTTAAACGCGTTTCAGGTAACACAATGTGAAAGCCAACTAGAAGCCAGCTGGACAGCACTGAAGGCTTGGAAAAAGTAGCTATAAAAGTTACCTAAATAAAAGAAAGCGTTTATTTCAATAAAATGGGATTTATCCCTATAAATCAGTTGTAATGAAAAACTTGGGTTTTGTCCCAATATATTTATTTATATAAAATGTGGTGTTTTACTCTGATAAAATATTTCCTAACTACGGTCCTGATGTAATTTCCGCTGCCAAATTAATAAACACCGATACCACCAACACTGTTGTTCGCGGCCGCCCGTTCCCGGGACAGATAGGGGGCGGGGGTTGCGACATAGTTTGTTCGGGGTACTTTTTGTTTAGTATCCATTTTTCAGGTTCTGCGTGCGGTGTGGGCTTGCTTGTTTTTGCTGGTCTAATTTCATCGGTCGCGAGGACCTCTTTGCTTGCGTAAATTATGGCTATCCCTGTTTCTGTTGGGAAACCAACAGCTGAATGTGGTCCTGAACAAATCATGCTAAAATCTCCTTGGGACTCTCTTCCCAAAAGGATATCATGTCTTGAATTTGCTGGTAACACCATGAATGTGACTTCTTCTGTTCTTGAATTCCTTCCATCAGAGAGTAGCACCGGGAATGATATCTGACCAAGAGGGAAAACGACCTCGTTGCAGAAACCAGTGAGTGGGTAATCCACTGGCTCTAGACGCGCTTTGTCTTCTTGGTCGAGTTGGATAAAACATTGCTCATAAATGATGTCCGCGGTGCTCCCTAGATCTATAAAAATGTAGTCAGTCTGGTAATGACCGAACACACCAGGAATGACTATAGGTCTTCTTTCTCTTGGACCCCCTCGTACCACAGGGAAGATGACTTGTCTTTCGCGCCAAGAATCATCTTGGGCGCGCTTGTTGTAGTTCTTCCGTGGTCTTCTCTGACCACCTTGGATCATGTGGGTTTCTAACTTTCGGAGCTTTTTGTTGTCTGGGCCTTCTTCCCTTCTTTGGATCTGCCGATTGTCTCTTTTTCCACCCTTTACTAGATGTGTGAGCTTGCCATTTTTCAAGGAGCGTTCTATCTCTTGTCTGAGGCTGATGCAGTCATCTGTGAGGTGACCTGTGTCTTTATGGAACTCAAGAAGAGGTTTGGGTCTTGCCCCCTCTTATTTCTCATTTGCAAGGGAGGTTTGAACTGATGATTTTCTGTGGACAGAACCTCGGAAGGGGTTTTCGTCAAAGGCGTCCATTGATTTTCTGTGGACAGATCCTGCAAAACAGCAACAACGTTAGCTCGTTAAGAGGGGGATATGGGGGTTTCCCTATTAACCAGGCTCCGGCGTGGGAATAAGTACTGTCCTGAGGAGGAAATAGTGTGTGTTGTAGGTGAAAAGTGAGGAGAATAGAATGTTTAACCTGAATGGTGAAGGGTCCAATTTATAGCCGGAGGGTGAAGGAGGGAGGAGGGACCTAGCCAGCTGCTATTAGGCGCCAGCTGTCCGACAAAGGAGAATATCCTCTTGGTCTCCTCTGCTGTGGTCAGGATAGTGGTACACGTGGCGCGCCGTCGTTGGTCCATGTAGGAGGATTGGTACTGCAGCTGTCGGTCTGCCCCCAGGTAGCGTCGCAGGTCCACATGGTGTCTGGGTATTGGTGACACGTGTTGTCCTCTTTGTCTGGAGGAGCATCTTCGGTACCACCTTGACGTCTTCCAGAAGCTTCTAGAAGCTTCTGGATTTACTTGCTGATGTAGACGCCATGTTAGACGGAAAAAGTGGTATGGTCCCTGCCATGTGTGTATGAAATTGGGACCATACATCTTCAGGTTGCACCTCAAGACGTTTGCAGATAGATAGCTTTCAGGTTTTTACTTATATAAAAGATGTGCAAAAGGGAAGGGGATTGATAGGAGGATCGATCTTCCATGCAGTTACATCTCTTGGTGTGGGGTCGGGACCTTTTACAAGATAGTGGTAGGAGAGGATCATTTATTCTACTATTATATTATATATTCATATATGATTCAAGACTCTTGATGAACAAATTATATTATATTCATATATGATTCAAGACTCTTGATGAACAAATTATATTATACAAGACTCTTGATGAACAAATTAACAAATTATATTATATTCATTCATATATGATTCAAAACTCTTGATGAACAAATTATATTATATTCATATATGATTCAAGACTCTTGATGAACAAATTATATTATATTCATTCATATATGATTCAAGACTCTTGATGAACAAATTAACAAATTATATTATATTCATATATGAATCAAAACTCTTGATGAACAAATTAACAAATTATATTATATTCATATATGATTCAAGACTCTTGATGAACAAATTATATTATACTCAAAATAGAATGCACTAGAAATAAGTAAGACATAGTAATGCTGTTCGTGCGGCAAGAAAATGAGAAAGAAAGTAAAGCAAGTGGTTTAAGAGGAGTATATAACCTGGGATTGTCGACATTAAGATCCATGACGATTTTGCTAAGCTTTTAGATTTGGTTGCACCTCAAGACGTTTGCAGATAGATCATAGCTTTCAGGTTTTTGCTTATTTAAAAGATGTGCAAAAGGGAAGGGGATGGATAGTGTGGCAATGGGAAGACCGGAAGAGTATTAATAGGACCTTTTACAAACAGGAAAGTGGAATCGGGTATATCGCTGGGGAACTTTTACAAGACATAAGACATTTGATAGGAGTGAAGTGCGGAACTAGCCCATTAAATCAGTGGTATCCTAAATTTTTTTTTACCATGCAATCATACAATATTAAAAAAATTACAATAAATAAATAAAGTAAACAAATAACTAATAGATTTGGCCTCTTCTTTTTTCATAGATTGAAATCGCTCTATCACATCGTTGTCTTTTACTTTATGAAAAAAACTTTTTCGACCGCACAAACATGGCATTGTTCAAAAATTACGGGCCCCTTCGATTGCGTAAATCCGTCTTGATAATGTTCAGTTTTCAAAAAACATCTTTCAACGGTTGCGGTTGCAACTGGTAAAACCAAAGCTAGTTTCACTACCCAATAAACCAAAGGCCAAGAAATATGTGTTCCCATTTCAACCATAAGATTCACAAGATCACTTATTCTATTATATGAGCTTTATTAGTTATTACAATTTGGGCTTAATTATCATAAAAATAATTATTTAGGCTTTGTTACTAAACATGTTTTGGGTTTAATGAATAATATCAAGTTTCATAATTTTCTCTTAGGGGTATCCTCGTATATGTTTTTGGGTAGGCTATGTATAAAATCGGAAAAAAAAATTACACTGCGAATACGAATACGGGGTTGAGCCGTAGCCCGTGATACGGCTCATTCTTAATTAGTTCTGCCCCTGTGAAGTGATAGTGACTGATTGTGGGATTATTTATGGGATCATACACAGTTTAAGTCAGCCTTTTATTGACTAGGTTGTTGTAGTTTGAATATCGTTACAAATTATTATCTTCTATGATCGATCGTCCAAGATACATCTATATTTTCTTTCTTTGGTTCTTTTAACACCATTAAGAAATTTGATATCGGATGTGATACGGATCCACGAACAAAGAATAAACCTAGGCTAACACTAGCGGCGACGATACTTGGCCAACCAAGTTACCGGCGTCAGAATGCAAGGATCTCGGCCAACCGAGATCGAGAAAACGAAAACATGTTTCTTTAATAAACTTCAATAATAATTCACCATCCAACCAAAAGAGTTTACAAGCTTAAATAGAAAACTTAGAAAACGACAAACAAGGAAACAATAAATATGGAATGAAAAGATAAAAATAAACCTCTAAAATTAAGGTCCAAATGATATAAACGAATCATGAATTAAATTTAATCTCTTTCCAAAGGTTGGATGGTTCTATTAACTTGGGCCGGGTTCTAGCCACTTTCGATATCGGGTTCGATGTTGTCTTCCACCTGGGCCGTTATATCCGGATCCGTATCATCCTCCCCTCTAAAAAATGACTCGTCCCCGAGTCAACGCCAAACTGGTCGCCTTCGGTATAAGGAGCTAGATCAGCAACATTAAAAGTAGCAGAGACACCATAATGACCCGGTAAATCAATTTTGTATGCATTGTCGTTAATTCGCTCAAGAACACGAAACGGACCATCGGCTCGAGGTTGTAACTTAGCAAAACGCCCCTGCGGAAACCGTTCACGTCTCAAAAATATCCAAACGAGATCACCAACTTGAAAAACCACCTTCCGCCTATGTTTATTTGCACGAGCTTGATATTGTAAATTATGCTTAGTAATCTGATCGCGGACCTGTTCATGAAGCAACTT
The DNA here is from genome assembly GCA_030545235.1 of Helianthus tuberosus. Lineage (NCBI taxonomy): Eukaryota > Viridiplantae > Streptophyta > Magnoliopsida > Asterales > Asteraceae > Helianthus > Helianthus tuberosus. Next base: position 19,179,819 of record CM060427.1, read on the forward strand.
GATTTGCGCAGCCTGATCACTTCCTTCCGCACTATATTTCGCAACCCCCGGCAATGGCGCGAGATCAAGTGGTGTAAACGGATTGCGCCCATAAACCACCAGGAAGGGGCTACGTCCTGTGGAGCTATGAGTGGACCGGTTATACGCGAACTCGGCCTGTGGAAGAGCAAGATCCCATTGCTTTTTGTTATCACCCATGAGACATCGAAGAAGATTTCCCAAGCTACGATTAGTGACTTCGGTTTGACCGTCGGTTTGGGGGTGATGAGAAGAGCTAAACTGTAGTTTGGCCCCCAAATGTCTCCAAAGTGTGCGCCAAAAGTGACCCACAAATTTCACATCTCTATCCGAAGTAATTGTTTTTGGTATCCCATGTAACTTCACAATTTCAGAGAAATATAACCGTGCGACCTCTGATGCATCATATGTTTTCGAGCACGGGACAAAGTGAGCCATTTTAGAAAAGCGATCCACAACAACCATAATGGAGTCTTTCTTCCGTTGGGTAAGCGGTAAACCGAGAACGAAATCAATACTGACATCTTCCCACGGGCCGGACGGAGTGGGGAGTGGTGTATATAAACCTTGGTTAGTGTGATGAGTCTTGGCGATATGGCACGTGCGACAACAGTTTAAAACTTTAACCACATCCCGTACAATTTTGGGCCAAAAGAAACGCTCGGCCACAAGTGAGACTGTTTTTTCTCTTCCAAAGTGACCCGCTAATGCACCTTGGTGACATTCAAGAATAATTGATTCCCTGTACGAGGATAAGGGAACACACAAACGATGTCCCTTAAAAAGCAGCCCATCGCGCCGAACGTAATCGCGAAACGGAATATCCCCACATTTTTCCCAAACAGCCTTGAAATTAGGATCATCTTTATATAATAATTTGAGAGGATCAAAGCCGGCTACCTGAATAGTGGAAGAAATCAGCAGCGCTGGACGCCGACTAAGGGCGTCAGCTACCGTGTTGGCATTCCCGGCTTTGTGTTGAATGACAAAATTGAAATCTTGTAACGTTTCAACCCATTTTGCGTGTCGCAGGTTGAGTTTAGCTTGTCCTTGTATAAACTTTAACGCTTGATGATCAGAATATAGAATGAACTCGTTGGGTAACAAATAATGTCTCCAATATTCGAGGCTTCTTATGATAGCGTAAAACTCCTTGTCATAGGTGCTATAACGATGCCTCGTGTCATTAAACTTTTCACTACAAAAAGCTATCGGCCTGTTTAGTTGACTTAGAACACCACCAATTCCCAAACCCGAAGCGTCACATTCCACTTGAAACACATGATCGAACTTTGGCAAAGCGAGTACTGGGGCTTCCGTAACGGACTTCTTGAGGTGCTCGAAAGCCTCTTGAGACGCCTTAGACCAATGAAATTTACTATTCTTCAAGCATTCTGTGATGGTTGCGACAATTGTGCTAAAGTTTTTAATAAAACGCCGATAGAACGAAGCAAGGCCATGAAAGCTTCGTACATCGTGGAAGGAAGTCGGAGTCGGCCAGGTTGTTATCGCCTCGACCTTCGTATTATCCATTCGGATACCATTGCCCAACACTAAGTACCCCAAAAAAAGAACTTCATCGGACAAAAAAAGACATTTTTTTTCTGTTGATAAATAACTTTTGATCCCGTAGAATCGTAAAAACTTGTCGAAGATGATGCAAATGTTGTTCCAAGTTTTTGCTGAAAACTAAGATGTCATCAAAATAAACGACCACGCATTTGCCGATAAATGGTTTAAACACATGATTCATCAAACGCATGAAAGTACTTGGAGCGTTTGATAACCCAAAAGGCATTACCATCCACTCGTAAAGCCCGTCGCGTGTCTTGAACGTTGTTTTCCACTCGTCCCCTGTCCTCATACGGATTTGGTGATAGCCGCTCTGCAAATCAATTTTAGAGAATAAGTTCGCCCCGTGTAGGTGGTCAAGAAGGTCATCGAAGCGTGGTATCGAAAAACGGTATTTGATGGTAATTTTGTTTACTGCACGACTGTTAATACACATCCGAAAAGTACCATTGGGTTTAGGAACGAGTAAAGCGGGTACCGCACAAGGACTCATACTCTCCCGGATGAGGCCTTTGTCTAGAAGTTCTGTAACCTGACGATGTAGCTCGGCATACTCCTTTGGGTTCTTTCGGTAGGCAGGCTTATTCGGGATACTCGCACCAGGAACAAAGTCGATGCAGTGCTGGATATCCTGCATCAATGGTAGCCCTGCCGGAATATCATCGGGAAAAATATCGGCAAACTCTTGAAGTAGTGGGAGTACAGCAATGGGGAGATCCGAGGGTTCGGGGTTTGCCGCTAACACAACCAAGGCTAAAACCGGTGTTGGGGGCTGTTGGTTTGCGAGGCCCACAACCTCGGATTTTGTCAATGGCGGTTGTGGCTCATCGCGTGGGTTGAGCGGAGCCAAAGTAGTGTTGAGGCCGTCCTTTTTAAAGGAGTATGTGTTACGAAACCCGTCATGTTTGACATGCCTATCATAAAGCCACGGACGCCCTAAAAGAATGTGGCATGCGTCCATTGGAATCACCTCACACCAAAGTTCGTCCGAGTACTTATTGCCGATCGAAAATTGTACTAAACATTTATGAGTAACATTAACCAAATTTCCTTTCCTCAGCCATGTGAGTTGATATGGGTCGGGGTGGTCTTGGATGGGTAGGCCGAGTTTTTCGACCATTGTGGCGGCTACCATATTTTCGCAACTCCCCCCGTCAATAATAACCATACATACTTTACCTTTAGGAGTGCACTTTGTTCGGAAAATATTGTTATGAAGCCATGTAGTATCATCCCCGGGATTGGATGGAACGGCACTAAGAACTCGTCGAGACACAAAAATCTCACCCCGATCGGGGTAAAGTACTTCGGTGGGTTCTTCTTCCTCCGTCGTATCATATTGTGGATCGGGCTCATCCACAAAAGCAAGAATTTGCATGTTTGGGCAATCCCGTTTAAGGTGACCCAATCCTTGACATTTAAAACATCGTGTAGTATTTGATGGTCCTATCTGAGTAGTTGGAAGCACAGGTGGGTCGGCTTTGATTGGGCCGACCCGAGGAGCCGATGTTGCTGGGCGTGAGGTCGTTGGGAACTTAGTTACCGTCTTGAGTTTGTGAGAGAGTTGTTGTTCAACCCGTAAAGCAAGCCTACACACGTCATCGAAAGAGTAATACTGTTGTAAGAATACCACGTCCGCAATATCCCGTCGCAGGATACTTAAGAATCGAGCAATAATTTGTTCTTCATCTTCCTCCGCCCCACAACGTATTCGCATGCGTTCAAATTCACTAATGAGTTCTACAACAGTTAATGAACCTTGTTTGAGGTTATGATAATCCAAATATGCATCCCGCTTGTAGGTAACAGGAAGAAACTTGGCTTTTAAAAGGCGTTTCATCTTTTCACATGTCTCGACTTTATGTTTTCCTTCTCGATAACGTTTAGCCTGCACCTGATCCCACCACAACGAAGCATGTTTTTTTAATTTAATTGCGACAAGTTCTACCTTTAGGTTGTCGGGGATATCACGAAGATCAAATATACGTTCCACTGTTTGAAGCCAATCCAGAAAATCATCCGGTTGCAACCGGCCTTCGAACTCCGGGATCTCGGTGCGCAGACCCAAGGCCCGCAGGTGGTCAACCGGCTGTTGTGGTTGAACCCGTGCTGACCTGGGTTGTCGATGGGGTGGGGTCCGTTGGTGTTGATGTTGGCGGGCAAAAAAATTGTCAAACCCCGTCGCTGCCGTCGTCGTATTCATTCATAATGGATTGTGTTTCCGAGCTTTCTTCCCTCTCTTCGTACCTGTCAAAAGGATTAGTTTCCAATTCGTGAACCCGTTGACGGAGGCGTTCGATCTCAGCATCTCGAGGATCACGTTCTTCATAACCGTTGCCTCCGGCGGCGACTCGACGGTTCGGTTGGCGGCGATCCCTTCCTGACATCCTGAGATTCCTGGGCTCTGGTACCACTTGATACGGATCCATGAACAAAGAATAAACCTAGGCTAACCCTAGCGGCGACGATACTTGGCCAACCAAGTTACCGGCGTCGGAATGCAAGGATCTCGGCCAACCGAGATTGAGAAAACGAAAACACGTTTCTTCAATAAACTTCAATAATAATTCACCATCCAACCAAAAGAGTTTACAAGCTTAAATAGAAAACTTAGAAAACGACAAACAAGGAAACAATAAATATGGAATGAAAAGATAAAAATAAACCTCTAAAATTAAGGTCCAAATGATAGAAACGAATCATGAATTAAATTTAATCTCTTTCCAAAGGTTGGATGGTTCTATTAACTTGGGCCGGGTTCTAGCCACTTTCGATATCGGGTTCGATGTTGTCTTCCACCTGGGCCGTTATATCCGGATCCGTACTCTAGCCTAGGAGTGATAATAACATTCATATTATTCTCAATTCTATTAATCATATGGTAAAATCTGATACAAATTTAACTAAATATATTGATGTTTCTAGTTTAAATATACAAGTAAAGCATCCTAATGGAACGAGTGTTGTTGTTACTAAAATAGGAACATTTAAATTGGCAGATGGTGTGGTTTTACATGATATGTTTGTTGTCTGTGAGTATTGTGTAAATTTGTCAAAATGGTATCAAGAACTGATGAAATAAAACGAGTATTATTAATCACCGAAAACAAATCAACGGATACTACAATGAACTCGACAGAAACTCTCACAAAGTTCCTCTCACAAGCAGATTATCAAAAAGATAATCTGCTTAGACGAATAACAAGCACAATAAACTGAGAATCACAAAAAACCCAGTTGAAACCCTAATCGCCTAAAGAAGAAGAGAGGATAATAACGCACAGAGAGAAAAATTGACCCTGACAACCAACTATCACCTCCGCATAACCCGGATCCTCATCCAGCCTTCATTAAATGGAGACCTCAACAGCAGCCCAATAGTAGTCCATAAAGAGTCTTCAACAGCAGCCCAAATGCTCAAGTAGGCCCACATGAAAACATAAACCACAAAAGACATTAATAAATGAATTAATAGAATTGAGAATAATATGAATGTTATTATTTTAACAATATATTGAAGTGATTAACTTTTCTAGCCATTGTGGTACTTGGTTTCTGTATCAAAACGACAATCATTGTTATGAGCACTTGATAAACTAACTCTAGGATTAGACTATGCTCGGTATCAATGAACAAGATTTTTGAAACTGTAGCAACATAATTATATTATATCAGCAACATTTATCATCTTGGATGAACAATGCGAGCGAGCTAAGGGTGAATGGAATGATTAGACACTTGGAATAGGTAAACTCCCAAATCACCCAATCAAACAGTGCCACGTCATTTTACCTATTTTGCTTATCTGTTGCTCAAAAACATTGGCGGTGGTTAGACATTTGGAATATGTAAACTATTTTTTTGTATTTTTTATTTTTTAAACTAGTATATTTAATATTTAAACATGTATTTTAACATAATAAATGTAGAATAAATTAAAAATAGCATTACATTAAATTAAAAACAACTAAAATTACAGTAAATTAAAATTACATTAAATTGAAATAAATTAAACTAGTCTTCGTCGGAATCGACCAACAGGTGGGGTAAATCTTGACTTGCGAGATGATTCACGAGATCGTGTTTTAGTCTCCAATGTGTGTCTTCATCTATCAGCTCGTCCAACACCGTATCGTCTAGAGCGGGCTCGACCGAAGGATCTCGAATATGTACTGGTGCTATCGTGTTTCCGTCGTCTTTTAAAAGCATGTTGTGTAAAATAATACACATGTACACAACATTCCTAATTTTTCTAACGCTTCTTGCTCGCATCGGCCGACTCAATACACCCCATTTCGACTTCAAAACACCAAAAACCCGTTCGACATCTTTTCTTGCCGTCGCGTGTTGCCTCTTGAACTTCTTTTCGTCTACTTCGTGAGGGTATGGGATCGATTTCACAAACACGGACCATGTATGGTAGATTCCATCCACGAGCAAATAACCACGTTTGTATAAATGGTTGTTAACGTAAAATGGACATTTTGGCGCGATTCCATTTCGTTCCGTTAAAAATAACTGAGATTGTTGTAGCACATTGATATCGTTTTGTGAACCTGGTGGACCACGAAAAGCATGCCAAAGCCATAAATCATGAGATGCAACCGCTTCGAGCATAACAGTCAGGTATCGGTGATCTCCTCGCATATACTGGCCTCGATACTCTGTGGGACACATTCGCCAAACGAAATGGGTGCAATCAAGGCTGCCGAACATACCTGGAAGGTGATGTTTTTCCTCATGAGCTTCGTATAAAAGTGCCATGTCGTGGCTTGTCGGTCTACGTAAGAACTCCGGAGCGTATATTTTGCAAACTGTAACGCCCCAAAATCCAAATGTTATATACTCGAAATATGCCCTTATGCATTATATTATGAAATAAATAACTAGGCCATTTAACCTAGTTAAATGCCCGGTTTAGACTATTGAAAGAGAAAAGTAGTGCACGTTATGTTTTAAAGGCAAACCCGAGGGACTAAAGAGGGATAAAATGAAAGTTTAATTATGAACTTAAAAAGAATATATCCACACACATTACACACACTTCGTGTGTGAATGTTCTGGATCGATCAAGAGCTCCCCAAAGGAGCCAAACCCTAAACTCAACCAAAGCATCAAATTGAAGGGTGAATCGAAGCTCAAATTCACAACCGAACACGAATAAATGATCACCTTCACGAGGGGATCATAAGGTATGTTAAATTTTGATGTTTAATGAAGTTGAGAAATCTTGATAATCATCACTAGTGGTGGTTTAGGTATGAATCATGAAGGTTATGGCCAAATTAGTGATGTATGCATGTTTAGGAACAAACCCTATGCGAAGACTCTGAGTAAATTGCTAGAAATTAGGTGTTTGGATCAATTGCCACAATTAGTTAAGTGGGTTTATGTTTAATCCATGAAATGGTATGAACTTGATTAGGAATATGTGTATATGTGATGTGTATTTGTATATAGAGTGATTATGGTATGTAATTTGTATGATGTTTACTTGAGATGATAAATGAAAGTGATAATTAGGAAGAAACACATGAAATACTTGTACATCATGCTTAGAAAGCAGTACGCACACCAAGTGTTTGATGAAATGTCTAAATGACAGTAATATGTGAAATTGTATGCAATTAATGGGTAAACATGTATAGAGTGTGGTAATAATGAAATTGATAGTAAACTAACATGAGGAATGCATTTTAGATATAGTTCATGAGAAGGTTATGTTAGGTCGATGTTGAGTATGCTTCATGCTTGTTTGAATTGACTAATGAAAGTCGTACATGAGATATGAATTTGAGATGATCGTTCATACGTACTATCATGTATGCTAACAAGAATGTGAATGTAATGACATGTACGGATAGGAGTCATGTCAACGCGGACATAAGCATGGAAGGGCAACGGGTCAAGGATAAACACGAAAGCTATGCTTGAACTCGGACGCACAAGGTAAGTGATTTCCGTAATCACTTCTTAGTTTGTTTAAGTAATATAGTGTTTTAATTTAAATAAACATGATGTTTGAAGTTAAATATATGCTGAAGTCTTTCGTCGTAAATGATGGGATTAGAGTTGACCAAAACGCCCTTGATGGGAGTTTTGGGGCAAATGATCTTAAAGGTAGTTTAGAAATAAGTTATTCGATTAGTGTAATGTTTCGGTCAAGTATGAAAGTGAGGAGTATGGTTTTGTAAGTTAGAAAAGTCTTAATGCGCAATTACCCTTAACGGGTCAAAATAAGCTTTTAAGCGCAAACGGGTTGAATAAGATGTAAAGCATCCGGGAATGAATCTTTTAGGAAAAATGATCTTGAAATTATCAGTTTATATGAAGTTAAGGTCAAATAAACAAGTTAGGTGATAGAATTATGAACGGGTCAATTATTGGTAAAAAGGGTAGTAAGCCGAAGACTTAAAAGTCTGGAATTGTGTTAATCCGGATGTCGGATCTTAACACCATAAGATGGGGAATTAAATTACGGACGCGTAGGAAAAAGAATCGGGTAAAACGGACCAATAACGAAGAAGTTATGACCGTTTCCGTGAAACGCGGACGTGCTGGAAATCTGCAGCACAGCAGCAACAACCTTCTGTCGTTTTGAGGGTGTCGCGTAGCGCGACGGCCCGTCGCGTCGCGCGACGGGTGATGTTTCTCCGAAAATTGTTTTCAGGTTTCGTTTTGGCTTGGGAACTCGTTTAAACGCGTTTTAAGTTGCGTATGACTAATTTAACTTATGTTTTATAACCATTAGGGTAAACGCACATGTAGATAGGTATGTATGCATGTTTGTATATCTCTATACACGTATGTAGAAATGTATGAAGGCATGTATGTACCTCCGTGAGTATGTTTATAAGTATGCGAGCAAGAATAAGCGGATATGTGATGGTATATATGAGAGTAGGCATGTATGAGTTTGGTAGGATGCACGTAGGGTTGTGTGTAGGTAAATATGTATAATGTCATGTGTGTACTTAATGATGTTGGTATGTGTACATATAGATATGTATATAATGATGTAGATGTGTGTATATGTAAGTATCCATGTAGATTGGCATGTATGTGTGCGAGTATGTATGTAAGCAGGTATGTATGCATGAGTGTACGTATATATATATATAGAGATAATATGTATGAAGTAGGGTATGTATGTAAGTCTTTCGGTATGATTAAGTGTTTACGATGTTTGTTCGTGTACCTGGAGTTATAAGTGTGATGCAGGAATGGCAAGGAAATCTCACCATAGATGGTAAGACAGGATGGAAAAGCTGGGTTGTAAAGAGTATAACGAAACGAGAAGTAACGAGAATAAACTTTGTATGTTTCTAATGCGTACTAATGTTATGAATTATATATGGTGAATGCAGGTAGTACCAGTCAGGAGGATATCCAAGGATTGGAGATCGAGGATCGAGTCACAAGATAGATTGTACGGGAGTGTCGAGTACGTATTTGAGTGAAGCCAGTTTATGATTTCTTATTGTAAATGAGTATAATAAATGTATTTATTGAGAAAGAATTAACCCTAAAATTGAGATTAAAAGTGTCAAAGTGTTTGTAACTAAAGAAATTTTTATGGTACGAATTTCTGCTGCGACTTTTGTCATTTACGAATTAGGGTCTTACACAAACCGTGTCGCAAAAATATTCTAGGCACTCGCGGGAAGTTCTTTCGGCCATATGCAAGTACTCGTCATTTTCGTCTGGAGTGCTACCAGTTGCGAGCTGTTTAATAGCCGATGTAACCTTTTGCAATGACGTAAAGCCCTTCCTACCTCGTGCATCGAAGGCCTCTTGAAACCACGAGTCGTTCGCTTCCACGTCGCTCACAATTTTTAGAAACAAACGTTTCGACATACGGAACCTATGCCGAAAAATATCTTCGTTGTATTTCGGGTCTTCGACAAAATAATTCGCCATGAGTGTCTCATGCCCCACCTCACGTTGAAGTTCAATATATCTCCTTCGATTAGATGTGCCCGTGTCTTGAAGTTTGGCTTCTTCGATGAGATTTTGGAAAAAAAAAGAATGCTACTATTGGATGATTCGTCGCTACTATCGGGTGGAAAAAACAACGGGATTTCATCCGACATTTTGTTTTGGAATGATTGGGTAAATGTTTGGTATTTTTTGGTTTGATTTGGATATGAATTTGAATGTGTTTGGGTATGAATTATGTTTGGTATTTGTAGTTAAATTAATTTTTTTTTTGTTTTGAACGGCTATATAGCCGTTGAATTATGTCTCCAACGGTCACATTTTAACATTTGTCGATCGGTATAGCTTCACCGAACCATCAAACATACTGAGCGGTAAAAGGGGGTTGGCGGCGGTGTTACCGCTCGGTAAAGGAGTTTACCGCCCCCCTTTACCGCCCACTCCGTTCACCCTAATAATCATATCATATCAACAACATTTATCATCTTGGATGAACAGTGACAAGCAGCTGGCTATTGGTTTTCCTTTTTTTCATGTTTTCAATATTATGGCGGCCCTCCATTTGATAGTCTTTTACTCTCTCACACAAGGATAGTTTTTTCTCACATGTGCCAGAATCTAATATGTTTGTGTATTTGACTCTAATCAATCTCTTTCCCAATGGCTAAACACTCATACGAAGACTTGGGTATTTACAAACCGTCCAACGATTTCGAAGACGATTTTTCAACCGATAGTAGCCTACTTTATTTCGTAGAGAAGCTAGAGGAAGTCGAAGCAGGAGACACAACAACGTCGTCGGGCGTTCCAAAAAAAATGTCAAACGTGATCGCGTACAAGGTAACAAAAATCTTATAAATGATTATTTTGTTGATGAACCAAAGTATGATCATGAAACATTTCATTACCGTTTTCGTATGTCGAACCGATTGTTCCTAAAATCTGTTGGTGACGTGGAAGCACAATATCCTTGGTTTCAAGAAGGATTATATGGGCGGTACAAAAAGAGTTTTACGGCGATACAAAAGGTTACTTCCGCCATTAAACAACTCATGAGCTGTAATACTCAGCGGCGGAACTACAAGGGGGTCAGGGGGTCAGCTGACCCTCCAGCCACCCTAGTCTTCTTACCAAGCAGATCTATCATCTGGTTGATTTTTATAGCTTGACCCTCAAGATTATAAGTGGAAGAGACAAGAATAAGAATGGAGAATGGGTGAAAAAGATGATTGGCAATTGGTAAATGTTGGAAGCTGAGGAGGGTGTTTTGATAATTTACTCTACTTAGTGTAAAGAAAGTCTACCATCTAAAAAGTCAATGTGACCAGACTTTTACTGTTAGATTAATATTACAATTTAAATTAATAAATCCGCGCGTTGCGCGGTGGGTGGGTATCAGTTCGTTTAACTACGGTACTGACACTTGTTATAGCAACCAATAGTGAAAAAATCATGATATGACCAAAAATATACTAACACGACGGGAATTTTATCGGTATCGGTTTGTGTTGTTACGCCATCTACACTCATTACAGCAACCCATATAGAAAAAAAATCTTGATATGATCAAAAAATGCTGACACGTGAATTACAGCGATAAAAAAAACGTAAGTTGCATAAAATATATAAAAGAACCACATAACACATATAAAAAACCATTAAATAACACATATAAAAAAACCTTTAAAACACATATAATTACTATTCATTCACTTTGTATACAATAGTATACAATTCTTTCAGTTTACTAGAGATTTTTTATTTGAGTAAACTGCCATTTTGGTCCCTGTGGTTTGGCCAGTTTTGCCACTTTAGTCCAAATCTCAAACTTATTACATCTGGGTCCCTGTGGTTTGCATTTTGTTGCCATTTTAGTCCAAAATCCAAAAACCTTATTTTTTGACTGTTGCAACCTCCTATTTTGTCTTTTAGTTCAGGGGCATTTTGATCATTTTGCTTTTCATTTAACATTTTCTTAATTAAAAAATTAATATATATATATATATATATATTAATATACACACATAAGCAGTTCATCATCCCAACATAAATCAGTCTACTCTCTCTCTCTATTCTCTCTCTCTATATATCACCACCACCACCGTCACCACAACCACTGAGACTCCTACACTCCCTCTCCCTCTCTCGATTACACTCAAACTAGCAAACACAGGGACTTCATCCTCTTCACATGATAAAAAACCCCAGACCAAGCATCCTCTTCACATGTATAACCCTCGATCTCTCTCTCTCTCACTAAAACAACACAGATACACACACACTCTCTCTCAGTTCTCTCTCTCTCTCTCTACACAGCGGTGGTGGACGGACGGCGAAGACCTGTATCTCTCCTCCATCCTTCTTTCTTTTCAGATCTGTAAATAGGGGGTGGTGCACGACGGCAGTGGAGGTGGTTATGGTGTGGCTCGGGTTTGGGTTTGCTTTGAGTTTGGTGAATTTGGGGATTTTGGGTGTTTTATGAAGTGTCTAGTAATATTTGGGGATTTTAAGTTTTTGTAATGGGATGGTTAAAGCTGGATTTTCAGCTTCAGAACAGGCTCTGTTAAGATTAATTGATGGGTTTGTTATAAATCATAAGTTAGATGAAGCTTTGAGGGTGTTTTCTGTACTTAGTTTGAATGGTTATAAGCCCTCGGTTTCGTTAGTTAATCGCATGTTAGGTGTGCTTGTGGAGGAAAAGAAGGGGATTAAGGATGTTTTGTTTGTGTATAAGGAGATGGTGAAAGCGGGTATTTGTCCAAATACGGAGACGTTGAATTGGGTAATGCAGGCTTTGTTTGATGTTGATTGGGTTGATTCGGCATTGGATCAGTATCAACGGATGGAGAAAAAGGGGTGCTGTGCGAATAGCCGGACATATGAGATTGTGGTGAGTGGGCTTATTGGTAAGAATCGGTTGGATCAAGCTCTTGTTGTTTTGAGTGATGTTTTTGAAAGTGGGTGTGTTCTGGTGGAGGTCCGAACAATCTCAGATCAATCATCGGAGTTCCTTTCTCAGATCCACACATCTTTCTTCCCCAAATCTCAGATCCGTCATCGGAGTTCCTTTCTCTCTCCTCTCTCTCTCTCTCTCTCTCTAATCTCCTGAACAGACATGTGGTGAGAAGTGGGAGGAGGTGGCGGTGGTGGTGGTGCTATAGAGAGAGAGAAGAGAGAGAGATGGAGGAGGAGGTGGCGGTGGTGGTGGTTCTATAGAGAGAGAGAAGAGAGAGAGAGAGAGCGCTTGATCGAGGAATTAAACAGACAATTAATATACACACATACATATACAACAAATGAAATTTAGAAAATGACCAAAATACCCCTGAACTAAAAGACAAAATAAGAGGTTGCAACAGTAAAAAAACAGGGTTTTTGGATTTTGGACTAAAATGACAACAAAATGCAAACCACAGGGACCCAGATGTAATAAGTTTGAGATTTGGACTAAAATGGCAAAACTGGCCAAACCACAGGGACCAAAATGGCAGTTTACTCTTTTTATTTTTATATATGTATTTACTAGCTTACTTAATATATGTATATGTTTAGTTTTGTTACTTTTGTATGTTGTTTTACTTGATTTGCTTTTTTCCATTAGTAAAACCTATTATTATACAATATATATATATATATATATATATATATAATGTAATGTACAATATGTCTTATGCATGTTATAAAGTCCATAAGTATAATCTCGCATGTTGTAAAGTAGTAAAAACCGTAAGTTGAAAAACCAAACTTTAATGCAATACACACACACACATATATATATTGATCCCCCAATTAAAAGTTTCTGGTTCCGCCACTGGTAATACTCCCGACGAGAATGACGAGTACTTACAAATGTCCAAAAGAACTTCGCGAGAGTGCCTACATTTTTTTTGCAACGCCTTGAATCAGTTCTACGGCGATGAGTATATGCGTAGGCCGACAAGCACCGACATAGCAAATTTATACAAAAACCACGAGGAAAAACACCACATTCCAGGGATGCTAGGTAGCATTGATTGTACGCATCTTGTGTTGAGGATGTGTCCCACAGAGTAACTAGGCCAGTATACGAGAGATGATCACAAATATCCAGCGGTCATGGTCGAAGTGGCCGCGTCACAAGATTTATAGTTTTGGCATGCGTATTGCGGTCCACATAGTTAACTAAACGCTATGTCGGTTCACTAAACGACATGTCGGTTCTATGGTTGCATCGACGCTTGTTGGAAATATGCACACCGGGATACGGCGGTTCTACCGCTGCATCAACACATTTCGGAATTACGATGATGATGGTGATGGCCACAAGAATTTGAGTCACGCAGGTTAGATAATCGATTTGGGTAAATAATACTAGAACTTGATCAAACGTTTATTTTGAAACAGAGGTTTTTTAATACTAAAAGCATAAATTTATTTGAATTAATAATTGTTGAATGCCAAGTCAGCACTTTAACCCTTTTAAGACTATGGGGTATGGGCTCGGGTTGGGGCGTGGGTTGGGGGAAAACGCACAAGTCACCACCCCGGGTGGGCTTGGGTTGGGGCGTGGCCCTTGGGGCTTGGGTTTCAAGCCGGGCGTGGGGCGGGGGAAGCAAGGTGACATGGCGGGCTGTGAATGGCCAAAGCAAACTAGCCGTTGGGCAACGGCTATGTTAAAAAAAATTTATTTTTTCACTACAAATATCACACTTCAATTCCTATTTTTACCACATTCAACCACAATATCTTCTATAGTCATCTTCAATTCTCATTCTACAAAACCGAAAATGCATCCACATAATCGTGTTTACGACCCGAACAACCCGTTTGGGTTCCAAGAAAATAATCCTAGCCCACCACCCAATCGTCCAATGCCTCGTCCATTTTTCGTACACTCCCCTATGCCCCTTGAAGCGAGTTATGCATCGTATCTCGGGAATCGTGTGTTTACTAACTTTCCACACATCGACGATTCGATACCTACCCCGTTTACACAAACGCCCATCAACCTTTCACCAACCTCCATCGACCTTTCACAAACCGAAACCGTCCCCGAAACTCAACCACCCAACGATGGTCCTTCCGCATCAATAGTTCCCAAAAAGAGAAGTCATAAGAAAAAAACCGAGGCGGAGAAAGCACTTGAAACCGTCAAACGAAAACAACTAAAATGGGTCGTTAATGAAGAACTTGCATTGGCGAGGGCTTGGTATCAACAATCTCAACATCCAACTTTAGGTATTCTTAAATATTTTGTAGCCCTTATTTTAATATTTATAGTTATTTTTTATATAACTTTGTAATATATTAAATTTTGTTTTTATTAAAATAGGAAAATCTCAACATCGAACCCATTTGTGGGAAGCGGTTAGTAAAGTATTCCATGAAGAACTGGGAAGGGAGATTTATCGTGAAAACGATACCTTATCCTCGAAGTGGAGCGAGATAAGCAGCCAACTTACAAAATTTAGTGGTTTTTTAAATAAAGCAAAACAAAACCCAAAAAGTGGGGAAACCGAAGCCGACATTGTGACGAATGCTTTGGTTACATTCAAAACAAATGTGGGGACCGACTTCCGTTTCATGCATTGTTGGGAGATTTGTAAGTTCCATCCAAAGTGGGCGAATATCCCCAGTGGTAGCGAATCGAACACGTCTTCCAAAAGGTCAAGGGCCTTGTCCCTAGCCCAATCTGATGCACGAGATCAAGAGTTTAAGGACCTTTTGGATGATTCGCCAAACCGGCCTGAATATGGAAGAGATGCCTCAAAAATGCGCGCTCAAAAAACAAGATCGGATACAACATCTCCTTCAGCTGGGAGTTCGGGCTCGCGTAGGGGAATATACAGCGATCAGTTGGATGACATTGCATGCAAGTTAGATACATTCAACGTATTCCAACAACAAAGGACCGAACTTCGAAAGAGCAAAGATGCTAGAGATGCCCTGAAACAAAAACGAGATGATTTGAAATTTCTATCCCAGCCCATTGATCACCTAGAGGGTGACCAGTTGCAACTAGTTTTGGAGATGAGAGAAGAGATAAAGAACAAATATAAACGCTAGGAATATTATTATGTAATTTTCTTTATTTAAAAATATTAAAAAAATTAAATTTGTTGTTTTAAAAAATATTCAAATAGCCCACGGTTTGGCTATTTGGGTCAGCCCAGCGAAGCCCACCAAACCCCCGCCCCACCATACCGTCTTCAATGTGGGTCAGCACAGCTCTGCCCCTCAAGCCACGTGTCAACCCATGCCCCAAACCCCCGCCCCACCATACCCCACAGTCTAAGGGGTTAAATATATGAGTTGGAGTGATTAAATTGAGAAAAAACAAATTAAAATTACCAATGGAGTTGGTGGTCCATTGGCAAAGGTAAAACCTTTAAACACCTTGGGAGAGAAAGATTTTGGGTTCAAGTCCCATAAGCAACATGGAATAAAAGAAATTTACCGTTCAAAAAAAAAAAATTAATATATGAGCTTTCCTAATATATATGACGATGTAGTTATGCGTGATTTTACAAGTTATATACTTTAAAAAAACGGTAAATTTGGATCACTAACAAACTACTAGAGTAGAGTATTATCGTGTCACCAGCGGAATCACCCGATCATATCTATCTCAATAGGCAATAACGCCTATACATTAATTAAGGATAAAACCTAATAAATCTGAGAATCTCTCTTATGAGAATCGAACCAAGAACCTAATAGTCTTAAGCCTTACCCATCTCCTCCAGTCAATTACATGGGAAATGTGGTGTAACTTTGATTTGGTTGCATGGGGGGGGGGGGGGGGGGGGTTTGATGGCTTTAATTTTTGTTTCTCTCTATGTAACCTGCCTGATTAACAATCTCTTTTTTTTTTTTTTGAATGACAAATTTCTTTTATTCTCTTGTGGAACTTGAACTCAAGACCTTATCTCCCAAAGTATTTAAAGACTTTACCTTTATCAATAAACCACCACCCATTTTCATTAACAATCTCTTAATCAGTTTCTTTTAAATAAAATTGTTTTAGTTGTCCTTAAAAAAAATAATCATGAAGCCATGCACGTGATCTAGTGAGAACAAGACACGATGGCCTTT
Source organism: Helianthus tuberosus (assembly GCA_030545235.1). Taxonomy (NCBI): domain Eukaryota; kingdom Viridiplantae; phylum Streptophyta; class Magnoliopsida; order Asterales; family Asteraceae; genus Helianthus; species Helianthus tuberosus. Next base: position 19,196,421 of record CM060427.1, read on the forward strand.
TTGGATGATTGATGATCCCTCCACTAAAGATTTAGTATTCTGGAGACCGTACTTTTTGCTTGGTTTTTAATAAAAGTTTTTTTTTGTCATTTTATATGCTAAATCCCCTTGTGGGTGTCAAATCACAAACTTGTAAGGTAGCGAAGCTTGTCCACTCACAGATGATTAATACATACTATACTTAGATCTGAGTTTTTATAAACTAAATACCAAGTTGTTTTTATAAAAACAGTCAATCACTATTTCATATGTTCATGTCGAATAAGCAAGTTTATATTAAGTTATAGGTTCAAAAAAAAAAAAAAATTACAATATTGTATATTGATAAACTGAAAAAAGGAGCGTACGTGGTGATCAATTAAATGTTATCCAAATTTTGGTTCTTATGTTAATTGGGGTAAAAAATATTGTTATTTCTCGATTCAAACTAAACAATAGATCACTTTTGAAACACTTTAACTTTGTGATCAAAAGTCTAATAACATTTTTAGAAAAAAAACAATGATCAGGGCGGCTCTCAGAATTCATGTACCATGTTCGAGCTCGAAAAACCGTGCTCTTAGGCCTTAGCGAAATTGGATATTTGGCTCACTAAAGGTCTAAACCTAATGCCAATGAGCTAATAACTAATCTAAACTATAAAAATAGTTTTGTAAGTGGGTCTATGTTGGTGTTTGTATTGGTATACCCTATTAATTTATTTATTTTTACATATACATATCAAATTTTTTTTTTAAAAATAACGTGCCTTTCGAAATATCGAGCCCTGGCTGGTGGTCCTCCCCGCCCACCCTAAGGGCCGGCCATGACAGTGATGATGAGGCCCACTTCTTATTCGATGGTCTCGTCTTGGGCTCCCATTTTATTTGGTCTTGTCTTCAGGCCCAAACAGGGTTTTGTCTCTTAAAAAAGCCAACGTGATATGGCGGGAAAAGGAGATATGTGATATCTCTGAGATCATTAAATGTCCGATAGGAAAGAAACAGGTATCGCCAGAAAGAGTACTACAGTGGCAGCTGGCTCCATTAATGAGCCAAAGATCTGGTCGTTGGGGCTCAGACATGTGTCTGAGTTCCCCAAGGCTTCCATAATACCGTTAGATGGTCTGTGCTAAACTCTCCAAGGAGATAAGCAGACTCCTTAATATAAGGAAGGTGAAGACCATGTTCAAGGTATGCATTCAATACTCCACCTCATGCAATACACACAGCACATTAACTCCAAACATTACTTCGGGATCACATTTAAGGCACTTTGCCTAGAATTCACACCACCGAGGATATTCCGGCGATCATACACTCGTCAGAATAAGCTCCTCGTTTTCCGGCAAGGTTACTTATACTCACACCGGAGCTTGGTCACGGATTCCCCCTCCGGGGTCCTCCGTGGCGAGGCTAACGGTGTTCTTTTTTTGTAGGAAAACGACTCGGACCTTTGCAACGTTGACGGGCTCCGTTGACCGTCCACCGGGAATCAGGGACTCGACAGGCCGCATAAACATTTTTAGAAAAAGCCGCATAAAAAATAGATCACTTTTGAAACACTTTAACTTTGTGATTAAACATTTTTTTGAAAAAGCCGCATGCTATTAAAAAAACAACAACAAGCAAGGGTAGCAAGAAACTAGAGCCAAAGGTATAAGAAGGTTAAAACATGAGTAAATTGCCAAAATCGACAGAGGTTTGGGTATATTTGCCAGTTTCATCCAAAACAATTTTTTTGTATCATGTTACCCTTCATTTTTGAGATTTTTTTGTCATTTTCATTTAAACGTCTAAATTAATTTATATTTTGTCAAATATTTTGATGAAAATGGCAAAAAAATCCCAAAATCTCAGGGACGTTTTTGGCATAAAAAAGTTAGACGTTTGGATAAAAATGACGAAAAATCCCAAAAGTTGTTTTGGATGAAACTTGCAAACATACCCAAACTCAGGGACGATTTTGGCAATTTACTCTTAAAACATAAAAGAAAAAATCAAATCTTAAAGGAAAAACAATCTCACCATTCCACGTATTTTGGCACTCGGGATCGAAGACGGTGGTAGCTAAGGCAATGAATGCCGGGTTTTAGTGTGTTTTTGTACACTTAATTTGTAGCTTATTTACAAATTCGTATCGTTTATAAGGGAATAGTTTAAACAAGTTTTTGATTGTTGTTCATAGCGATAAACTCTTCCCTTGGACGAGTCGACTTCGTCCTGCCCCACTGTTGTTACCACGTCTTTCGATGCCAATAGAACCCGACATTCATTGCCTTAGCTACGACCGTCTTAGGTCCCTAGTGCATTCCGCAAATTCCCTCTTGTATCTCTTGTGTAACACCTCGTAAAATCGTGTCCAATAATGTATCAACACGTGTCCCTAATCCTAATGATGCTTATAGATGGCTAGGAGGGACTATTTTTCGCCAAAATAAAAAACTTCAAATGTGGAGGGACTGTCAACATGCGAAAACTAAGCCTCTGAATGATCTTATACGATTTCCGTATTCTCATATGAGCCACTTGTTGGACGAGAGGAGCCGTTTGCATAATTGTTTGATAGTTGCGTAATTGTTTGAAAGTTTGCGCGACGAAGGGTTAAAAGCGTCAACATGTTAATTCTTACCTCTGAATGACCTTTTAACGAATCGAGAGCTTCATGATGTTTGATCATACTCTCGGGAATGCCTAATGTTAGCCAATTAGGGTTTTGTGCCATAAAATGATAAAATATGCAAGTTTGCAAGTTAAGGGGTTAAAAGCATCAACATGTTAATTTATACCTCTGAGTGACCTTTTAACGAACCGAGAGTCTTATGATGCTTGGTCATACTCTTGGGTGTGCCTAATATTGGCCAAGGATGGTTTTTTTATCATAAATACAACAATACATTAGCGTTTGGAAGTACAGGGGCCAAAAGTGACAACAAATGAAACTTTTCTATACTGACCAAAGGCTTACGGACCACAGGGACAAACCCATACGGTCCGTATGGGGTACCTGCAGGTCGAGTTTGGCCTTGTTCCCCACTCCAAGCTTCCAGAAACCTTCAAAATGATTCTATGGGCTTGTTCCTTGTTTTGTACATATACTAGGGCACTTGTAATCATCTTAGAAGGCCCCTAAACATTTGGTAATCATCCAAGAACCCTCCAACAACTATAAATAGGTGTAGTATTTCATTTCAAAACTTGCACCATTTCTTGTTTCTTATATATCTCTCAACATTGGAAGTTCCTGAGCAATTGGGAGCATCCTCTGATTTTTATTAAGCCCCTAGGACCAGTTGTAAGTGTTCCCTTCATGGCTTATTCAGTTTAAAGGCTTTTAAAGCCGAAAAGTCAAGCGTTTACGATAAACGCTTTGACTTTCAGTTAGACCTTAAATGGTCAAGCCATTGTTCGCAACGAACATGGCTACGTGATCGTAATTAGGTAGGTGTTAATCCCTCAAAAGGGCACCTCCTAAGAATCACGTTTGCTTGGTCAATTGACGAGTCAACGTATTCACATTTTAAAAAGTCAACGGGTCAGATTTTAAAATAATTGCGATCTGAGTTTAAGAGTGTTCTAAAATATGTTTTATCACTTAAACAACTTAATAATTATTATTAGAACATGTGTAAGCATGTTCGGCTCGTCAATTCCAGTAGTAGGGTCGGTTCGCAACCGAAAGTCGCGAAGTTTGACTTCTTCGTTGACTTTCGATTATAAACCGAATTAGACTAATATGCTATTGATTTTAGGTTCCGTTATGATCATAATATGATGTAGCATAACCCTCTGAGGTTATATTGCACGATCACACTAGTAATCTGAGTTTTTGCGCATGTTCCGTTATTTAGCCATACTTTGACTATTTTGCCATTTTAGTTGAAAATAAGGTTTTAAAACCATAATGAACTAGCAAATGATATCAGTACTGATATGCTAACATGTTTAACATATTTTGATGATATAAATCTGATCATAAACCTAGTTTTCGTATAGTATCGTAAATTACGCTTTTAATGGACCAAAAAGCCCTTTTGGCACCTAAATCGGTTTTAAAAGTAATTTCTTATACTAAACTAATTGCTTACTGATGTAATGTCGCAACCTCCGCCCCCTATCTGTCCCGGGAATGGGCGGCCGCGAGAATCAGTATTGGTGGTATTGGTATTTAACATTTTGGCAGCGGAAATTTCATCAGGACCGTAGTTAGGAAATATTTATCAGAATAAATACCACGCTTTTATAATATTTAACATATTGGGATAAAACCCAAGTTTTTATTACAAACATTTTCATAGAGGAAAATCCCTATTTTATTGAATAAAACATCTTCTTTTATTTAGGTAACTTTTATAGCCACTTTTCCAAGCCTTCAGTGCTGTCCAGCTGGCTTCTAGTTGGCTTTCACATTTTGTTACCTGAAACGCGTTTAAAAACATTTTGTCAGAGTGAATCCCAGTTTAATCAAGAAGAGTTTTATCAATTTTCACAGTATTGAGAGCTATTACAATGTTTATGTCTACACAATTACTCATTCAGTACTGTCAATCCTGACTGGTGGGTCATATTACACATTGGCTAACTCTTTGTCCAATGGTAACGTTTTCCACATTTTGTATACAAAACCCCAACATACCGGCAGTAATTGAAGAACTACAAAGACTCAATCACTACTTAATCACATTGTAAAATATTTAAGGTTTTTGTAAAAACAGTTTACAAAAAGGAGATTACTCACATTGCTGTCTTAGACTTCCTTTAAGGTTTTCCTGGTAGTTATCTATTAATTACACAAACATACATATGTTAGTATAATAACCCAATATTTACATTAGTAATACCCTCCCCGAGACGGCATTCCAATGACTACGTCGGGCAGAACCACAGCAGCCATTACGGAACCCTGGATCAATCGGGCAGCGTATCTAATGCGTAACCGGGGTTATAATACTTACAACAGGGCAGAACTTTGTTATTTAGGGGGGTATTATACCCGGAGATTATCTTTGCTATTCAGAATATTGAGAGAGAGATCGAGAAATGAACGATTGAAAACTGAAGCTGATGCCCCTTATTTATAGTGACCCTTCGCCTCCTCTCGTGGCCCGCGACGTAGGTCGCCTAGGGCTTAGCCTTGGCCAGTCACGACATAGGTCGTCCGGGTGTCTCGCCACGTGGCAGCTTAGGGCTGCGCCTCGTTGATGAGCTCTCGCGCCCCACGTAGACCAAGGAGAGGTCTTACGCGGCCCGCCAGAGACTAATAAAAATTGTTTTTATTTAATTTTAGTAAAAATAAAGGTATTCGGGGCCCGTTTTCGCATACGGGGTGTATTTTAGGACATATAAAGGTATTTTAAAATATATTAGGGTGTCGAAAATATTTAGGAGGGTCGTTACATCCTCCCCACCTTGTTTTAGAGCTCGTCCTGGAGATCTACCGGAATAGGTGCGGGTATTTCCTTTGCATTTCTGATTCAAGCTCCCATGTGTATTCTGGTCTTCTTTTGGAGTCCCATTTCACTTTGACAAGAACTAATCTATTATGTTTGAGGTTCTTGACTTTCCTGTCTTCGATTTGTAGAGGCCTCTCTACAAATTTTAACTGTTCATTTACTTCTATATCCTTAAGAGGTACTACGAGTGATTCATCAGCTAAACATTTCTTGAGATTAGATATATGAAATACATCATGTATTCCTGCCATTTCCTCTGGCAGTTGTAGCTGATAGGTTACAGGTCCTATTCTTCTAATAATCTTAAAAGGTTCAACATACCTGGGGCTTAGCTTTCCCCTTTTGATGAATCTTACCACTCCTTTCCAAGGAGAGACTTTTAATAATACTTTATCTCCTACCTGAAATTCCAATGGCTTTCGTCTGTTATCTGCATAACTCTTTTGTCGATCACATGCTGCTTTCAGTCGTTCTTTGACTTGAATGATCTTGTCTGTTGTTTCTTGTACTATTTCAGGTCCAGATAGTTGCTTTTCTCCAATTTCTGCCCAACAGACTGGCGTTCGGCACTTTCGTCCATAGAGTGCTTCGAATGCTGCAACATTGATACTTGTGTGATAACTGTTATTATAAGAAAATTCTATCAATGGTAAATGATCGTCCCAATTACCTTCGAAATCAATTACACAAGCTCTAAGCATGTCCTCCAGTGTCTGAATTGTCCTTTTGCTTTTTCCGTCTGTTTGAGGATGATAAGCGGTGCTTAGATTCAAATTGGTTCCCATTGCTTTTTGGAAACTTGTTCAAAAATGAGAGGTAAAACGACTATCTCTGTCAGAAATAATTGATAGAGGAATTCCATGTAATGAAACTATTTCATTTACATATAATTTAGCTAATTGTTCCATACTGAAAGTTTCCTTCATTGGTAGGAAATGAGCTGACTTGGTTAATCTATCTACAATCACCCAGATTGTATCATTACCTTTTCTTGTTTTGGGTAATTTAGTAACAAAATCCATTGTTATCAATTCTCATTTCCAAACAGGCATTTCTAATTGTTGCAGCAAACCTGAGGGTTTCTGATGTTCAGCTTTGTAACACCCCGAAAACGAGTTTGGTAATCAAACCTCGTTAATAGTAATGAACGGGCAAAATACCGTTAGTGGTAAAATTTAACCCGGTGAATATTAGGACTTAAACAAATAATCATAATACTAGTTAAAAAGGATAATAAATGTTTTGAGAAAACAAAGTTATAAGGAGCCCGAGTTAACGGGACTTAAAATAAACGGGTTATAACTCTCGGAACCCACTAAATTAACTAGGAATAATCAACCTAGTTAGTTATTTGTTTTAAGACAATAAATAAGTGTGAACTAGTGAGCTTTTTTTTAAACCTTGAATAGTTGAGGGACCAAAAATACAAAAGCTAGAAAGTGGATTATTAAAAAGAAAAATCTAAAACAAAACACACACACAGACAGTGTGTGTTCTGGATCGATCAACAGGAGACCAAAAAGGGGTGAAACCCTAGTTCACCCAAAATCAACAAATTGAAGGTCAAATCCAGCCCGAACCAGATGCATGAACACAAATTCGTGATCACCCAAGCTAGGGGATAATAAGGTATGTCAAATTTTTGATGTTGATGAAGTTGTGAAAATTTATTAACATCACAAGGTGCGAATTATGTATGAATCATAGAAGTTATGGCTGAATTTGAGATGTATGATTGCTTAGGAACAAGCCCTAAGTGAAGATTTAGAATAAATTGCTATGATTTAGATGTTTGGTTGAATTACCACACCTAGCTAAGTGGGTTTTGATAATATGATGAAGTTAAGGTTAAATTTGTGCTTAGAATCATCATATTGAATAACGAAATCAAGATACTTGAACAAATTGTAAGTTTGAGTAATTGTTCATACATGACTTGAAAAGGGGTTTTTGTATGATATGAAGAAGTTGATATTAAAATCATGTTATAGATGCTAGAGATCATATTATCTACTAGTTTGTGTGCAAAAACTTGAATTGTTAAGAGTTCAGATGAAAATGTTGAAGTGAGTTCAATGAACCAAATGTGCATTTGAATATGTCAATAGGCACTTTGACTTCTAAAAATTCAAAATGACCAAAGATATGATTGAATGATAAATTCGACAATAAACCCGTATGATGGAATAGTCGTAAATGATTATGACTAATCTAACCATCTTACGAATTGTGATGATGATAGTTTGACTCTAGACAAGCTAGATGAAGGCTTGGGAAAGAAGCGTGTCAAACGGATCGAGTACGCGAAAAAAGAGCATAACCGGATGAAAGGTAAGTAAAGCTTACACCCATTTGTAATATACGTAATTGTTTTATAGGCGATAAATACAACAATGGATTATGTTCAAAAAAAGGGGTTCCGAGATGAACCGAAATGAGTCGGAACGAATAAAAACGATCAAAACCAAGGTTAATGGTAAAAAGTGGCGAAATGATAGTTTAGTCATGAATTGACCAAGAAATTATAAGTTATCTTAAAACTATCTAGTAACGTAACTAGTAATGGAAAAAGGGTTAAAAAGGATAATTTAGTCCCATGATGACTAGGTGTAAGTGGAGATTAAATGGATACCAAAGGCGTAAGCCGAAATGGGTTAAAAATGTAAGAAAAAGGAATATTTGTAGTAAATTCCGAAATGGGTTGGACGTGTGAATGGGTAGTTAAAAACCACGCTTTGTTATAAATGCAAATGTTTGGTCATATAGGCCAAACGGGTCAAATGGTGGTGATAACACCATTTGACAATATTGACTAACGTTGGTTGTCAAGTCGTATGTTCACATGATTGAACCGGAGGTGGATAAGTGTGTCGCTATAAAGTAGCGGCAAATAAAAGCAAGGTATAAATCGGGTCTATACGTTGACCCGGGCCAGGTACGCCTAAATGAATTTATAGTTAAAAGTGCAATTTTGGTCAAATGGATAGTGATAGGGGTGTGCACGGTTCGGTTCGGTTCGGTTTTTGGATAAAACCAAAACCGTAACCGAAAGTTCGGTTTTTGGTTTTCAAAAACCGTTCGGTATCGGTTTATTCGATTTTTAAAACAAATTATGTAAGATTCAAAACTTAAAAGTATAATTCATAGTTTAAGAATCTTTCTTAAATGTTTACATTTAAGTTAATATATCCGGTCTTTTAAATTAATATTATTCACATAAAACTAACCTTCTAATCTATTTTAATGTTTCTCCAAAGTTTTTGTTAAGACGTTTTCTTCAGTGTTGTAGAAATCGGCCTAGGTGGCCGATTAATCGGCGCCTAGGCGCTAGGCGGCCACTTACTGCCTAATTTTGAGCTAGTCGGTCAATTAATCGGCCATGGTCAAAGTCGGTCAAAGGCGGTACCTAGGCGGTCCTAGGCGGTCAAAAATCGGATTAATCGGTCAAAATCTGTCAAAATCGGTCCTAGGCGGTCAAAATTGGTCAAAATCGGTCAAAATCGAACCATACTATCTGAAACTTGAAGTATTTATGTGAATTTTGAAGTATTATTCTTATATTATTGGGTATATATATATATATATATATATATATATATAATTTTGAAAAAATACATATAAAAATCCCATTCCGATTAATCCCGATTAATCCCTAGGCGGTACCTCACCGCCCGACTAGCGCCTTCTACAACATTGGTTTTCTTTTATAATACTTTGAAAACCATTTAATTTTTATATTAAACTTTGTTAGTTCTTGTAAACAATGGATAATTTTAATGATAAATAAACATGGTAATGTTCTTATTATAAATATTTAACAAACAAGAATAAAATTAATAATTCTTAGTAGCATGAGTAAACACTTAAACAACTTAAACATAAAAATATATAGATTTGGTATACTATTAAAACTTATCGGTTCGGTTCGGTTATTTTCGGTTATTGAGAATGATTATCTGAAAACCGAACCAAAAATTTCGGTTATTAAAAATCCGAAAACCGAACCGTCGGCTTTTGTTTCGGTTCGGTTTTTTCGGTCCGGATTTTTCGGTTATTTCGGTTACGGTTCGGTTATTTCGGTTTTCTGCTCACCCCTAGATAGTGATGGTCCTTCGCCGTAAAATGAAGGACATAAAATTGACCAAAAAGTCATTGATGAGTAAATCGGGCAAACGATCCTTGGAGGTTGTTTAGGAACTTGTATTATGATTATGAAGCCCTTAGATATGTATAAAAATTTTAGGTAATGACATTCGTGGGTCGAATGTCTAAAAACGGGTCTTATGCGTAAAATGACTAACCGAAGGGTAGAAATTAGTATTATGGATTCATTATGTTAAATCCACCAAAAAAATTGTTGTGGAGGAATAAAATTAGTTGTTTAGTATGGTAATAAAATGTGCAAAGTGAAAAGAGCGAGTTTAATGTTTAAGTGCTCAAAAGTCCCCTAAACGGGTCAAAATAGATTAAGAAATAAATTATGGTTAAATGCTTAGATAGATACAAATGAATCGGTGAATGTAAACGCCTACGTAAACTCTTTGATGGGAGCGAAAACGTTAAGGTTTGACAAGCCCGGGATGAGTAAAAATGATAGGAATTAACTATTTTCTAGAGCATGTAGTGAGATGATAATGCCAAACGGGTCGAATAATCACCTAAAGGATTTATGAGCCAATAATGGGTTAATCAGATCTTTATGCAAACCGAGGTGATAAACAGGTCCGTAATTTAATTACGGACGAGTAGGAAAAAGAATCACGCGAAACGGACAACTAGATCAAAAGTTATGCACGTTTTTGTATAGGTTAAGTTTAAAAAAATGGAGCTGGGTATCTGCAGCTGATAAACAAACGAGCTTGCTGTTGAAAATAGGGCGTCGCGTCGCGCGACACCCAAACGCTTCCATCGTCGCGTAGCGCGACAGTAGTCGCGGCCCGCGACAACTAACCAGGATATCCTCGCGGCCCGCGAGGACCCAAATTGCTGCAAAAAAAAATTATTTTGTTGTATGACCCGTATATCTTGTTTAAACTTGCTAATTAAGTATCAAAACTAACTTTTAGGTTGGTTTTGATCATAGGTGAATGCCAAGCGTACCCTGATAAAGATCAAGCTCGAAGAGGAACCGAACACGTTCAATATACAAGCTTCCGCACATTGTTACATCGTCGCTTTTAAATGACGAACTTATTTACATTACACTGTACAGATAACTTTTGTAGAAGTTTTTTATAAACCCGCATTTTTATATGAATGTGTAATCATAAATACACATTTTATTTTTGATTATTGTATGAAAATCGTTAAATAATGATAAGGGTCTTACAAGTTGGTAATCAGAGCTCAAGGTTAAAAGAATAAAGTGTTCGGTTCGAGGCTTGATCGCAAATCCGGTAAGTACACGTATGTTAATGGTTTAGCAGGTTAAATTGTTGTAAACAACACATAGGGTTATCGCGTAATACACGCTACCCCAATCAAAATGATTGATACAGTTAATGAAATTACTCACGTTGACGCGTATTGTAGAAAAGCCTTGTAAATGTTTTAGTTGAAGTGATATTACTAACTCTTGTAAATGTTTTAGTTGAAGGACACTCGCATCTGAAGATAGCGGGAGTCTAACAAATTGCGGATTTGACGGAGGAACGGTCCAAAGTATGACAAGTAGAACATGCTCACCAAGGACCTAAATCGCGTAAAGATCGTGAATAAATTAATGACAAGGAAGACCCGTTAGGGCAAGCATTTACCAGGTGCACGTTTTAAATTCATTGCACGAATAGTAATATGCAACAAATACATAGAGACTGACAGTTGCATATGTAGATTAAAAACTTGGAAAACCTGAATAGAATACCTATCCAGGATATTGTTTCCAAGAGAAATAAATAGAGGCATTACTTACATGGGATGTAATGTGAAAATTATAAAAGGTCATGTATGCCAGGTGTTGATAGCTTACTCTGGCTAAGTAAGTAGTGAACACGTGGTACCATGAACTTTTATGATGGACATACTTACATCCGATGTAGTAAGGATGGGGTGAGTAGGACTAATTAAAATGTACCCAAACGAATTAAATGAGCAAAATGTTTGATGAAAATGTAAATGCACAGCCGGGTGACAGAAGCGTATTACATTAGAATAATGAGCCCGAGATGAGGGACAAGGATAAATGTAAATGAAAATATAAAGGAATGACCTAAGGAAAATTCACGAAAAATAAGTTATTATGGACAAAAGGGGCAAGTAAAACCCAAGTATAGATGACTCGCCGGGTCATAAAAACGAAGGTATTGCCCACATGAAAATCAAGGTTGTTAATTTTGGTTGTAGTAAAGAACGGATGACGATGATAGTCGTCACTCATAATCTATAAGGCCGTCAAGGATGGTCATATAAAGAATAAAAGACACGGTTGAATAAACGCGATGGATTTCGCTAAGACGACTAAATAAATCAAAGCGAAGTCTTAATGCGTACCGGAAGGGTTGCAATGATAATGACTTCGGTAAAACACCCAGTTGATGGGTAAGGATTTAAACACATGCGTAGACCGAGAAACGAGAACGCAGATGGAAAGTCAAAAGACTCAGGTTTCGGGTCATGACTAAAAGTCGACAAAATTTTGCAAGCATAAATTTTGAAATTTTCGTTCAACTATTTCAAAGTTGAACGGGTAGAATAAAGAATGAAGTTTGATATCCATAAGTGATGAAATTTCACATGAACAAGTCAAATGAGTTAAATAAAGAACAACGCTTGCTAATGTAAGTGAGCGTGTACCGAATAAATAAAAGCGCAAATTATTAATAAACCTATGCAAAGGGTTATGAGCGCTAAAAACATTAAGATAAAAGAACCCTGGGTACGGGTTGTAAAGAAGTATAGGTATGAACCGGGTGATGGTAAACGTAGAACAAACCGACGTATAGATGATGTAAGAAGTCGTAGAGTCAGAAGGTTAATCCAAGAGGAAACTAAGGTAGCCTTAGACCACGGTCAAGGCCCATAAAATTCAAGAATAAAAATGAACGATTTCTAAACTTAAAATGGTGAAAAGACCTACAGGTCAATAGCTTAAAGCGAGGGAACGGGTTACGATTCCCCGTGTAAAACAAGAACGGAAAAAGATTAAATTATGGGTTTTCGATTTCCTTGATATGAGTAATTGACATAGTTAAAGAGAAAAACGTTAAACTAAAAATTCAGTTTTAGTAAGAAATAACATTTTAACAAATATGAATACTATGAGACGAATTCGGAAATGATTAATATCAAAGAATATGGGTCTTAACACCGAAACGTGTGAGATGATACATTCGATAAGAGGAAGTATAATAAAGAAAAGCTGAATTAAACTTAAACGTGACATGACACGCTCACGGACAAGAAAAGAAATATAGAAAACGATCGCGTTGTAACGTGGGTTACGGGGTATGAAGTGACGGCGACTAATTAGTCTAGCCGGTAAAACTATTCAAAGTTAATAAAATGTCAAGACAAATACAAAGCACTTGTTAATATAACACAAGCGCGGGATAAACCTGTTAACAGACTGATGAGACTAAGTGGTCAAGTGACAATTCGATCAATGAAGATAAACGATATAAGCTGGAAGTAACGGCCCGCGAGGCCTTACACGTGAAAGACGTACGCATCAATATAAAGGAAAACGTTAAATCGAAAGGAATGAATGAATGCCTTGAAAACGAAACTAAGATTCGTTTGGTTTAAATTAATGAACTACATAAATAAGGTTTCGGGGACGAAACCTCTTTAAGGGGTAGACTTGTAACACCCCGAAAACGGGTTTGGTAATCAAACCTCGTTAATAGTAATGAACGGGCAAAATACCGTTAGTGGTAAAATTTAACACGGTGAATATTAGGACTTAAACAAATAATCATAATACTAGTTAAAAAGGATAATAAATGTTTTGAGAAAACAAAGTTATAAGGAGCCCGAGTTAATGGGACTTAAAATAAACGGGTTATAACTCTCGAAACCCACTAAATTAACTAGGAATAATCAACCTAGTTAGTTATTTGTTTTAAGACAATAAATAAGTGTGAACTAGTGAGCTTTTTTTTAAACCTTGAATAGTTGAGGGACCAAAAATAGAAAAGCTAGAAAGTGGATTATTAAAAAGAAAAATCTAAAACAAAACACACACACAGACAGTGTGTGTTCTGGATCGATCAACAGGAGACCAAAAAGGGGTGAAACCCTAGTTCACCCAATATCAACAAATTGAAGGTTAAATCCAGCCCGAATCAGATGCATGAACACAAATTCGTGATCACCCAAGCTAGGGGATAATAAGGTATGTCGAATTTTTGATGTTGATGAAGTTGTGAAAATTTATTAACATCACAAGGTGCGAATTAAGTATGAATCATAGAAGTTGTGGCTGAATTTGAGATGTATGATTGCTTAGGAACAAACCCTAAGTGAAGATTTAGAATAAATTGCTATGATTTAGATGTTTGGTTGAATTACCACACCTAGCTAAGTGGGTTTTGATAATATGATGAAGTTAAGGTTAAATTTGTGCTTAGAATCATCATATTGAATAACGAAATCAAGATACTTGAACAAATTGTAAGTTTGAGTAATTGTTCATACATGACTTGAAAATGGGTTTTTGTATGATATGAAGAAGTTGATATTAAAATCATGTTATAGATGCTAGAGATCATATTATCTACTAGTTTGTGTGCAAAAACTTGAATTGTTAAGAGTTCGGATGAAAATGTCTAAGTGAGTTCAATGAACCAAATGTGCATTTGAATATGTCAATAGACACTTTGACTTCTAAAAATTCAAAATGACCAAAGATATGATTGAATGATAAATTCGACATAAAACCCGTAGGATGGAATAGTCGTAAATGATTATGACTAATCTAACCATCTTACGAATTGTGATGATGATAGTTTGACTCTAGACAAGCTAGATGAAGGCTTGGGAAAGAAGCGTGTCAAACGGATCGAGTACGCGAAAAAAGAGCATAACCGGATGCAAGGTAAGTAAAGCTCACACCCATTTGTAATATACGTAATTGTTTTATAGGCGATAAATACAACAATGGATTATGTTCAAAAAAAGGGGTTCCGACATGAACCGAAATGAGTCGGAACGAATAAAAACGATCAAAACCAAGGTTAATGGTAAAAAGAGGCGAAATGATAGTTTAGTCATGAATTGACCAAGAAATTATAAGTTATCTTAAGACTATCTAGTAACGTAACTAGTAATGGAAAAAGGGATAAAAAGGATAATTTAGTCACATGATGACTAGGTGTAAGTGGAGATTAAATGGATACCCACGGCGTAAGCCGAAATGGGTTAAAAATGTAAGAAAAAGGAATATTTGTAGTAAATTCCGAAATGGGTTGGACGTGTGAATGGGTAGTTAAAAACCATGCTTTGTTATAAATGCAAATGTTTGGTCATATAGGCCAAACAGGTCAAATGGTGGTGATAACACCATTTGACAATATTGACTAACGTTGGTTGTCAAGTCGTATGTTCACAGGAGTGAACCGGAGGTGGATAAGTGCGTCGCTATAAAGCAGCGGCAAATAAAAGGAAGGTATAAATTGGGTCTATACGTTGACCCGAGCCAGGTACGCCTAAATGAATTTATAGTTAAAAGTGCAATTTTGGTCAAATAGATAGTGAAAGGGGTGTGCACGGTTCGGTTCGGTTTGGTTTTTGGGTAAAACCAAAACCGTAACC
Source organism: Helianthus tuberosus (assembly GCA_030545235.1). Classification (NCBI taxonomy): domain Eukaryota; kingdom Viridiplantae; phylum Streptophyta; class Magnoliopsida; order Asterales; family Asteraceae; genus Helianthus; species Helianthus tuberosus. The sequence continues at coordinate 19,211,602 of CM060427.1, forward strand.
GAAAGTTCGGTTTTTGGTTTTTAAAAACCGTTCGATTTTGGTTTTTTCGGTTTCGGTTATTTCGTTTTTAGCAATGGTTCGGTTCGTTTTTCCGGTTTTTAAAACAAATTATGTAAGATTCAAAACTTAAAAGTATAATTCATAGTTTAAGAATCTTTCTTAAATGTTTACATTTAAGTTAATATATCCGGTCTTTTAAATTAATATTATTCACATAAAACTAAACTTCTAATCTATTTTAATGTTTCTCCAAAGTTTTTGTTAAGACGTTTTCTTTTATAATACTTTGAAAACCATTTAATTTTTATATTAAACTTTGTTAGTTCTTGTAAACAATGGATAATTTTAATGATAAATAAACTTGGTAATGTTCTTATTATAAATATTTAACAAACAAGAATAAAATAAATAATTCTTCGTAGCATGAGCAAACACTTAAACAACTTAAACATAAAAATATATAGATTTGTATACTATTAAAACGTATCGCTTCGGTTCGGTTATTTTCGGTTATTGAGAATGATTATCTAAAAACCGAACCGAAAATTTCGGTTATTAAAAATCCGAAAACCGAACCGTCGGTTTTTGTTTCGGTTCTGTTTTTTCGATCCGGATTTTTTGGTTATTTCGGTTACGGTTCGGTTATTTCGGTTTTTTGCTCACCCCTAGATAGTGATGGTCCTTCGCCGTAAAATGAAGGACATAAAATTGACCAAAATGTCCTTGATGAGTAAATCGGGCAAACGATCCTTGGAGGTTGTTTAGGAACTTGTATTATGATTATGAAGCCCTTAGATATGTATAAAAATTTTAGGTAATGACATTCGTGGGTCGAATGTCTAAACACGGGTCTTATGCGTAAAATAACTAACCGACGGGTAGGAATTAGGATTATGGATTCATTATGTTAAATCCACCACAAAAATTGTTGTAGAGGAATAAAATTAGTTGTTTTGTATGGTAATAAAATGTGCAAAGTGAAAAGAGCGAGTTTAATGTTTAAATGCTCAAAAGTCCCCTAAACGGGTCAAAATAGACTAAGAAGTAAATTGTGGTTAAATGCTTAGATAGATACAAATGAATCGGTGAATGTAAACGCCTACGTAAACTCTATGATGGGAGCAAAAACGTTAAGGTTTGACAAGCCCGAGATGAGTAAAAATGATAGGAATTAACTATTTTCTAGAGCATGTAGTGAGATGATAATGCCAAACAGGTCAAATAATCACCTAAAGGATTTATGAGCCAAGAATGGGTTAATCAGATCTTTATGCAAACCGAGGTGATAAACGGGTCTGTAATTTAATTACGGACGCGTAGGAAAAAGAATCACGCGAAACGGACAACTAGATCAAAAGTTATGCACGTTTTTGTATAGGTTAAGTTAAAAAAAATGGAGCTGGGTATCTGCAGCTGATAAACAAACGAACTTGCTGTTGAAAATGGGGCGTCGCGTCGCGCGACACCTAAACGCTTCCATCGTCGCGTAGCGCGACAGTAGTCGCGGCCCGCGACAACTAACCAGGATATCCTCGCGGCCCGCGAGGACCCAAATTGCTGCAAAAATGTTTTATTTTGTTGTATGACCCGTATGTCTTGTTTAAACTTGCTAATTAACTATCAAAACTAACTTTTAGGTTGGTTTTGATCATAGGTGAATGTCAAGCGTACCCGGATAAAGATCAAGCTCGAAGAGGAACCGAACACGTTCAATATACAAGCTTCCGCACGTTGTTACATCGTCGTTTTTAAATGACGAACTTATTTACATTACACTGTACAGATAACTTTTGTAAAAGTTTTTAAAAAACCCGCATTTTTATATGAATGTGTAATCATAAATACACATTTTATTTTTGATTATTGTATGAAAATCGTTAAATATTGATAAGGGTCTTACATGATTCTTAAGTTGTCTAGATGAGTAAGCTATAACCTTTTGACGTTGCATTAATACACATCCATATCCTAACTTAGAAGCGTCACAATAGATTGCAAAATCTTCAGTTCCTTCTGGTAACGCTAGTATGGGTGCATGGGTTAATCTTTGCTTAAGAATTCTAAAGGTTTCTTCTTGTTTTGGTCCCAATTCAAATTTAACAGATTTATAGGTTAACTTAGTTAAGGGAATGGCTATTCTAGAAAAATCTCGAATAAACCTTCTATAATAACCGGCCAATCCTAAGAAACTTCTAACCTCGGTTGGTGACTCAGGGGTTTTCCATTTGGTAATTGCCTCGATCTTGGTGGGATCTACATGAATTCCTTCATGATTAACTAATTGTCCAAGAAATTGTACCTGTTCTAACCAAAACTCACACTTCGAAAACTTAGCATAAAGTTTTTCTTTTCTCAATAAACTTAGAAGTGCGTGCAAATGCGCTGCATGTTCCTCTTTGCTCTTAGAATAAATGAGAATATCATCTATAAAGACAATTATGAATTTATCCAAATATGGCTTACATATTCGATTCATCATGTCCATAAATGCAGCTGGGGCATTGGTTAGACCAAATGGCATGACAGTAAATTCATAATGGCCATACCTTGTTCTGAAAGCGGTCTTAGGAATGTCCTCTTCCTGTACTTTTAATTGATGATATCCTGATCTTAAATCGATTTTAGAGAGAAATCGTGCTCCTTGCAACTGGTCGAACAGATCATCGATTCTCGATAATGGATACCGATTCTTAATCGTGACTTTGTTCAATTCACGGTAGTCAATGCACATACACGTTGATCTGTCCTTCTTTTTAACGAATAGGATCGGTGCTCCCCATGGTGATGAGCTTGGCTGAATGAATCCTTTCTCTAACAATTCGTCTAATTGTTTCTTCAGTTCCTACATTTCTGCGGGTGCCAAACGGTAAGGTGCTTTGGCAATTGGTGCGGTTCCTAGTATCAAATGGATTCTGAATTCAACTTCTCTGTCTGGAGGTTGCCCTGGTAGCTCTTCTGGAAATACATCTGAAAACTGGGATACTACTGGAATATCCTTTAATTCTTTTCCTTTAGTGTTAGTGATTATGGAAATCGAATACACTAATGACCATTTTCTTATATAACTTGCTGTTTTCATTACAGAGATGAACTTTGTGAATCTAGGGGGCTTATTTCCTTTAATTGTGATCTTTTCATCCTTTGGTGAATTTACTTGGATTGACTTTTGATCACATAAAATACTGGCTTTATTGGCTATTAACCAATCCATTCCTAACACAACATCAAATCCTGCCAGATTCATTGGGTAAAAGTTTGCAATAAATTTCTGATTTAGAATTTCTATTCTTGCTCCCAGCAAGATTTCAGAAATCTTAATGGTTTCCCCATTTGTTGTCTCTACTAGACATTCTTGTGGGAGTTTAGTTAATGATTGATTGAAAAGTTTGCAAAATGAAGTATTAATAAAACTTTGGTTCGCACCAGAGTCAAATAATACTTTAGCGAAAACATCATTAACTAAAAACGTACCGGTGATCACATCCGGGATCATCTTTGCTTCTTCTGCAGTCAGAACAAATGCTTAGCATTTTTAGTATTCTTGGTGTTCATGGCTGGAGCTAGTTTTGGACAGTTAGGCTTGATATGACCTTGTTCTCCACAATTGTAGCATATCCTGTTGTTAGGCTTCTTCCTGCAATCTTCCTCCTTGTGTCCAGATATTCTGCAGAAGTTACAGTATATGGAGCATCTTCCAGAATGCTTCCTTTTGCAATTTTTGCAATAGGGTGCAGAGGTAGAACCTACATTTCTCCCACGGTTAGAATTTCCAGAACGGAATTCTTGGGTAAGCTTCTGGGTTAGGTTCCTCCTTTGATCCTCCTCTCGTGTACGGACTAATTCATCTGTCAAGGTATTTGCTAGTTCTACAGCTTCTTCTATGGTTTGAGGTCTAGCTGCCTTGACTACATACCTAATCTCCCCAATTATCCCCAGATGTAACGGGAGATTAATACTGGTTCAGGCGATGCAAGGGTTGGTACTATTCGAGCATATTCAAAGAATAATGTAGTATAACCCTTACTATCTATTCCAGTCATCCTAAGGTTTAGGAACTTATTTGCTATCTGTTCCTTTTCATTGGGAGGACAGAATTTCCTTTCTACCGTGTTTTTAAATTCTTCCCATTCCATATTATAAACCTATCACTTCCTTTAGACTAAAGGATAGTATTCCACCATTCTAAGGCTGAGTTCTTAAACAGATTGGAAGCAAACATTATCTTATCCTCTTCCATGCATTTGCTTATCCTTAAGACTTCCCCAGTCTTTTCTATCCAGTGTAGAGATGCAACGGCCCCTTCATTGCCGAGAATTCCATTAGTTTACAAGACCAGAATTCTTTATAAGAACAACCATAAGACATGGTTCTTCTTCTTTTGGGAATCGGCATTTGAAGTACGGGTCCATTGTTCACGCTGTGTTCAGGTTCAGAGGGTCGTTTACTATCATGTTTACTTTTATTTTCCGCTTCCCTAACCGTTTTGATAATATATGGCATCGCATCTATTATCCTTTGTGCCACTATATGTTGCATGGCACTGTTATCCACTTGGTTTCCATTATTGTTGTTGTTTGGCTTTTCGTTATCCGGGTTATTGTTACTCTGGTTATTATTACTCTGGTTTTCCTGGTTCACTTCGTTGTCAATCTGAACTTTAAACATTTACCAATTATTAATATCACAAAATAATTAATAATTTAGGCAATAACAACACAACACACATATTGTTAAAAAACGTCGAGCATTACGACTTACTCTTTCTTATATAGTATGCATCTAATACAAACCGATACTGGAATTTAAACTTACAATACTATTATGCATCACTAACCACGAGGTGGTCTATACTACAACATATATTATTATTATTACACATATATATTATATATTTTTTCACATTATATATATATATATATATATATATATTATTTTATTATTATTACTATCTCCACCATCACCTTCACTGATATGGATTCATCCAGAAATCCATATTGCGCTTGTCGAACTTCCAGACAAGTCGCTCTCCTACCTGCCTCATTCTCTCGCTACTTTCTAAAATTTCTTCTCCAAAAGTTCGGAGCTCTTGCACATTATCTGCACTCATTGGGGGTGCAAGTGCTGGTACTGGGTCTGGGTACTGGGGCATGGGCTCCTCCTGAGGGTATAGATTCTCTAAGATCTCTCTAATGTATTCATCGTTATCGTAGTAGGGATCTAGAGGTTCCAGACCTGGGTAGGCTGCTAAGTTTGGCATGGGTTCGTCGGTTAAGTGGTAGCGTTGCACATAATCCCTATGATCATCGAACCATGGATTGTAGTCTGGGTCTAAGGGATTAGGGGCTGGTATCCTAGGTATCTCCTCAGGGTTGAAATCATGCATTTGGGCTTCGTTTTCTGGGTTGTTTTCTATCTCCATCGGCTGCGTGGGAAACAAAGGTAAGGGTTGTGGGGCTATGTGTTGCTCCAGGTTTGGGTCGGCAGCTATGGTTGCTAGGATATGAAAATTGGCTAAACTTCTATTAAGCATGTCTTGTGTATGGGCATCTGTCTCTCGCTTAGCGGCTGCTAGGACTCGCTGCTATTGCAACTTTTTCATTCTCTTCCTACGCTCATGTGCTCCCCTACTGAACCATCATCTCTTTTTCTGAGGGAATGGCTCTTCAGACTGGGCCTTAAGCATGAATATGCCTTCTTCACTGTCGGCTGAGTACCCAGAGAGGGCAGGCTGTGAAGAGGTACCGTCACTCCTAGGTGAATCGGACAACTGACGATAAACGTCTGAGGGTCCTTGATCACTTATATTGTAAACTAACAAATAGTCAAATAACACACAACAATAAAATACAAATATGCACGTATTTTCATAATTAATTTCCTAACAATTTGAATAATATCTTGGTGTCAGCAGAACACTTCTATGGCTGAATCAGTGGCTTAGCTCTGAACCACCTTCTGTCGCAACCCCCGCCCCCTATCTGTCCCGGAAACGGGCGGCCGCGAGAATCAGTATTGGTGGTATCGGTATTTATCATTTTGGCAGCGGAAATTTCATCAGGACCGTAGTTAGGAAATATTTATCAGAGTAAATACCATGCTTTTATAATATTTAACATATTGGGATAAAACGCAAGTTTTCATTACAAACATTTTCACAGGGGAAAATCCCTATTTTATTGAATAAAACATCTTCTTTTATTTAGGTAACTTTTATAGCCACTTTTCCAAGCCTTCAGTGCTGTCCAGCTGGCTTCTAGTTGGCTTTCACATTTTGTTACCTGAAATGCGTTTAAAAACATTTTGTCAGTGGAAAATACTGGTGAGTGAATCCCAGTTTAATCAAGTAGAGTTTTATCAATTTTCACAGTATTGAGAGCTATTACAATGTTTATGTCTACACAATTACTCATTCAGTACTGTCAATCCTGACTGGTGGGTCATATTACACATTGGCTAACTCATTGTCCAATGGTAACGTTTTCCACATAACCCAATATTTACATTAGTAATACCCTCCGCGAGACGGCATTCCAATGACTACGTCAGGCAGAACCACGACAGCCATTACGGAACCCTGGATCAATCGGGCAGCGTATCTAATACGTAACCGGGGTTATAATACTTACAACGCGGCAGAACTTTGTTATTTAGGGGGGTATTATACCCGGAGATTATATTTGCTATTCAGAATATTGAGAGAGAGATCGAGAAATGAACGACTGAAAACTGAAGCTGATGCCCCTTATTTATAGTGACCCTTCGCCTCCTCTCGCGGCCCGCGAAGGCTGTAGCCAAAGGCTACGCGGCCCGCGACGTAGGTCGCCTAGGGCTTAGCCTTGGCCAGTCACGACATAGGTTGTCCGGGTGTCTCGCCACATGGCAGCTCAGGGCTGCGCCTCATTGATGAGCTCTTGCACCCCGCGTAGACCAAGGAGAGGTCTTACGCGTCCCGCCAGAGACTAATAAAAATTGTTTTTATTTAATTTTAATAAAAATAAAGGTATTCGGGGCCCGTTTTCGCATACGGGGTGTATTTTAGGACATATAAAGGTATTTTAAAATATATTAGGGTGTCGAAAATATTTAGGAGGGTCGTTACATGTAATATCATAATTAGGATATTTTGGGATATCGAATCAGATTATAAACTTAGTTTATGCATTAGTGCTTGTATTACACTATTAAATGACGATAATGCCCTTATAATACACAAAATGGTTTTTAAGCATTATTTTCATACAAAACCTTTTACTTACTGATATGTTATATTTAATAACACACTTTGATCATATAAACCTGATCATAACATCAGTTTTCCTTAAATATCGCACATACCGTCATTTAACGACTTTAACGCCGTTCGGCGCGTAGCATGGTTTTAAACCATAACTACCAACCTAGACTTGTTACCTATTGATCTTATAATTCATTTTAATTTTTTTTATAGTAGGTATATGATATAAACTCAGATTCCCAAATTAGCTTTCAAAACTATGTGTGAAATTACCAAAATGCCCATACGGAGCATAGTTTGGTCTTAAACTATAAAACACACATATGTTTGATATCCTACTGATATTATATCATAAATAAAGTGTTTTCACAGAATGTTTATGGTCATAACATCATATTATACGCAAGTTTCTTTTTTATACGTCTTAAAATGACCAAAACGCCCTTATGAGGCATAGTTTGATTTTAAAACCTTAACGGGCATACAAGTTGATATCCTACTGATATTATAACTTGTTTAAAGTATATTGGCATATGGAACTTGTTCATGACTCATCCGGTTACTTGTTATCGCTAATACACGTACGGTTAGACTTACGTAACTAGTTTAAGTAAGTTTACCGAAACGGGTTAAAGCTTATCATTTTTATTTCAAAATCCAGAATGTATTTAGTTTACCCATACAAGTCTTCATACTTGTTGGGTCTAAATTACATTCTATTCCGGTCATCGCTTAATTTAACGTATCGTACCGTTTTTAATACTTTAAGCTAGCCGGTCTAAGTCTATGACTTAAATAAGACCTGTTAGCATTCTTATTGGTTAATTGTACCATCATTCCAGACTAGAGCCTTTCGGTAAATTGTACCTACGCTTATTTAATTGAATACGTCTGAGTTATTATAAATCTTGCAATTTAAGACGAGAGCTAGCTCAGTTAAATACTCTTAACCTTTTTTCCCCTATACGGGCTTGGGATACGGTAAATGCATGGTCGGGTATGGGATTCGAAGACCAATGTGTCAGGAAATTCAAATAATCCATTTTAATTCGAATTGCTTGACTGAAACATTGGGGGTTAATGCGATGGGGTGTCGGCATACACCTGACATATGCGATATGGTTTATTATTCCCCAAAAAGGGAATAAGATATAAATTTTGATACCCAAATATGGGTTTCCCGAGAAGGGATAAGTGGTGTGTCGGTTAATCATGAACCGACATAGTTTCCGAGCCCCGTATGTAGAGCAAGTATCTAAAACTGATAACATGAGATATAGTTTGTCCCAAGTATAAAAGATTTTTCGTGCCTTGTGCACCTAAATCAATTTTGAAAATGTTTTCAAAATGTGTCGGTTGACTGTATTTACCAGTGAAAACTGACGTATTTTCAAAAGACTAAGTGACAGGTGCAAATACGTAAATAGGCTGGAAGCTGCTCGAAATTGTTAGATGAGGAATTTACAACTCCTTCGCATAAGCCATTAGTCTGATAACCTCTTTTGTATTTAATGATCCGTCTGTGGATTATAATTACAAGCTCGTCTACTTATTACTTTGGTATTTTCAAACAATTGTGTTTGTAATAATATTTTATTTTCCCAAGACTTCCGTTGTGCTATTCTATCTATGTTTGACTATGACGATACCAATCTTACATCACGATATTTCCCATCGGACCCACTGGGCTGAGCTGTAAATATCGGGGTGTGACATCTTGTATCACATACTTCGCTTCTTTCTCATCCACACATTTCAGGGGGGGGGGGGGGCTAGGTATGACCTTCGGTAAAGTGCCCCATCTATGAGTTCGTATTGTAGAGCTTTTCTCTTACCTTCCGGTCTGGCCATTTGTAACAATCCTCACATAACCCGACACCCTTATAATATTTCTAACACTCTAGTATATTTTAGAATGTCCCAATATGTCTTTAATTACACCCCGTATGTGAAAACCGAGCCCGAAATATGTTATAACATATAAAATAAATTAAAAACCATAAATATTAAGCTGAGGCGGGCCGCGTAGGATCCCACCTCAACCTTACGCGGGCGGTATGAAGGTGTAGACCGGACTTCACTGATTTCTTTAGTTCAGGCGGGCCGTGTAAGCTTTAGCTTACTCTTACGTGGGCCGCTAGAGATCATCAAACGCGGAGACATCCTAGGCCGACACGTGTCGACATCGTGGCAGACCTACACATCGAATCAGCTAAGCTACGCGTTGACCCAGCTTTGACGCGGGCCGCGTAAGCCTTAGCTTACCTTTACGCGGGCCGCGTGAGGGTCAGGTTTTGCAACTATATAAACAGGCCATCGGGTTTCACTTTCCATCGCTCACATCTTTCTTTCTAAACGAATTTCTGAAGTTATAAGCATTATAGTCGGGTATTATACCCCTAATTAGCGAGGTTCTGCTCCGTTGTAAGTATTATAACCCCAGTTTCGTAATAGTTACGCTGCCCGATTGATTTAGGGTTCCGTAACAACTGTCGTGGTTCTGCCCGACGTAGTTGTTGGAATGCCGTCTCGGGGAGGGTATCATTAATATTTTCAAATGGTTATGATACTAACCAATGTACATTTGTAGTAAATTATAGATTATATCTAGGAAACCCTTACGCGAAGTCTAAGATAGCAATGTGAGTTTATCCTCTTTTCGTTAACTTTTTTGTAATGTTTTACAAAACCTTAATTGTTTTACAATGCAATTAAGAGGTGATTGAGTCTTTGTAGTTCTTCAATTACTGCCGGTATTATGGGGTTTTGTATACAAAATTTACTGCTTGCGAGTAGTATATCGGTACGACAATACGTTACAATTGGACAACGAGTTAGCCAATGTGTAACTTGACCATAGCCATAGATCTGGTCGAGTGGCAAATACTGAATGAGTAATTGTGTAGAAATAAACAATGTGATCGCTCTCAATACTGTTTTAATTGATAAATGTTTCTTGATTAATCTGGGATTCACTCACCAGTATTTCCGACTGACAAATGTTTTTAAAACGCGTTACAGGTAACACAATGTGACAGCAAATTAGTGAAAAGTCAGCTGGAGAGCACTGAAGGCTTGGGAAAAATGTGGCTATAAAAGTTACCTAATAAACGATGTTTTAAATTCAATAAAATAGGGTTCGTCCCTATAAATGTATTGTAATAAGAAACTTGGGTTTTGCCCATGTGATTATTAATATCAAATATGGTGGTTTTACTCTGATAAACATTTCCTAACTACGGTCCTGATGTAAATTCCACTGCCAAATTAACGAAACCTGATACCACCACCACTGAGCTCGCGTCCGCCCGTTCCCGGAACAGATAAGGGATCGGGGGTTGCGACAGAAGGTGGTATCAGAGCCTAGCCACTGGTCTGAGTCAAAGAAGTGTTCTGCTGACACTTAAATTCTAAATTTTGTGTTAGGAAATAAATTATGAAAATACGTGCATAACTGTATTTATTTGTTATGTGTTATTTGACTATTTGATAGTTTACAGTATGAGTGATCAAGGACCATCAGACATGAATCGTCAGTTATCTGATTCACCTAAGAGTGAAGGTACTTCTTCACAGCCTGCCCTTTCTGGGTATACTGCTGATCAGGAAGAAGGAATGTTTGCTTTTAAAGCTCAGTTAGAAGAGCCATTCCCTCACAAAAGGAGAGGATGGTTCAGTAAGGAAGCTTTTGCTCGTAGGAAAAGAATGCGAAAATTGCAACAGCAAAGAGTGTTAGCGGCTGCTAAGCGAAAGACAGATGCCCACACACAGGATATGCTTAATAGAAGCCTAGCTAATTTCCATATCCTAGCAACAACTGCTGCTGACTCAAGTCTGGAACAACTAGTAGCCCCATAACCACAAAACCCAGAACAACCCATGGAGATAGAAAACCCTGAAAACCAAGTGGAGATGCATGACTTTAACCCAGAAGAAATCCCTAGGATACCTGCACCAAACCCCCTAGACCCAAATTACGACCCCTGGTGGGACGATAATAGGGACTTTGTGCAACGTTACCCTATCCAGGAATACCCACCCATACAGAACATAGAAGCCTATCCAGGTATGGACCCTTTAGATCCCTATTACCACGATGATTATATTAGGGAGATCTTAGAAGATCCTTACCGATTTCAGGCACTGTCACCCCCATATCAGGAACCCGCACCCCAGATTCCAAACCCAGTCCTAGAACCTGCACCCCCAATGAGTGCAGAAAACGTCCAAGAACTTAGGACTTTGGGGGAGAAAATTTTAGAGAGCAGTGAGAGAATGCGTCAGGTGGGAGAGCGTCTCGTATGGAAATACGATGAACGCAATATGGATTTTTGGATAAATCCATATCCGTGATGTGATAGAGGAGATGGTAATAATAGTAGTAATAATATAATAATAATAAAATAAAAATAAAATATGTGTGTACGGATGCATATTACTATTAGTGTGATTCTATTTCTGTTGGTATTGTAATTTTTATTTCAGTACTAGTGTGTAATAGATGCATAATAGTATATGGGAATAGAGTAAGTAGCAATGATCTACGTTTTTGGTTAGACTGTGTGTCATGTGATTAACTATATTAAATATTATCTTATGACATTAATATGGATAAATGTTTAAAATTCAGATGGCCGACGAAGAAAATCAAGGAAATCTGAATAATGACAACCAGAGTAACATTAACGTGGTTAATGAGAATCCAAGCATCCATAACAACGAAAACCAAATGGATAATAGTGTTGTTCAACATATAGTGGCACAAGGAATTATAGATGCCATGCCATTTATTATTCAAACTATTCAAGAAGCGAATAATAAAAGTAAGCATAGCAGTAAGCGACCGATCGAACCAGAAAACAACGTGAACAATGGACCTATACTTCAAATGCCTATTCCCAAAAGAAGAAGAACCATGCCTTATGGTTGTTCTTACAAGGAATTCTGGTCCTGTAAACCAATGGAATTCTCGGGCAACGAAGGGGCCATTACAACCCTACGCTGGATAGAGAAGACTGAGGCAGTCTTAAGGATAAGCAAGTGTGCTGAAGAAGATAAGATATTGTTTGCTTCTAATATGTTTAAGAATGCAGTACTAGAATGGTGGAATACTATCCTTCAATCAAGAGGAAGTGATAGAACCTATAATATGACATGGGAAGAATTTAAGAACAAGGTAGAAAGGAAATTCTGCCCACCCAATGAAAAGGAACATATAGCAAACAAATTCCTAAACCTTAGGATGACTGGTGTGGACAGTAAGGGATATACTAAAATATTCTTTGAATATGCTAGAATAGTGCCAACCCTTGCTTCACCAGAACCAGTGTTAATTTCCCGCTATATCTGGGGATTAATTGGAGAGATTAGACATGTAGTCAAGGCAGCTAGACCTCAAACTATAGAAGAAGCTGTAGAACTAGCCAATACCTTGACTGATGAATTAGTCCGTACCCGAGAAGAGGATCAAAGAAAGAACCTAACCCAGAAATTGACTCAAGAGTTTCGTTCTGGAAATTTTAATCGTGGGAAAAATGTAGGTTCTACCTCTGCACCCTACTGTAGGTATTGCAAAAGAAAGCATTCCGGAAAATGCTCCATATACTGTAACTTTTGCAAAATACCGGGACACAAGGAAGAAAACTGCAGGAAGAAAGCTAACACCCGGATATGTTACAACTGCGGAGAACAAGGCCATATCAAGCCTAATTGCCCAAAATTAGCTCCAGCTCCAGAAAACAAGAATAACAAAAATGCTAGAGAATTTGTTCTGACAGCAGATGAAGTCAAAATGATTCCAGATGTCATAGCTGGTACGTTTTTAGTTAATGATGTTTTTGCTAAAGTATTATTTGAATCTGGTGCAAACCAAAGTTTTATTAATACATCATTTTGCAAATTTCTAAATAAATCATTAACTAAACTACCACTAGAATGCTTAGTAGAGACAGCTAATGGAGAAACTGTTAGGATTTCTGAAATCTTGCAGGGAGCAAGAATAGAAATTTTAAATCAGAAATTTATAGCAAACCTATATCCCATGAATCTGGCAGGATTTGATGTTGTTTTAGGAATGGATTGGTTAATAGCCAATAAAGCCAGTATTTTATGTGATCAAAAGTCAATTCAAGTAAATTCACCAAAAGGTAAAATGATCACAATTAAAGGAGATAAGCCTACTAGATCCACAAAATTCATCTTTGTGATGAAAACTGCAAGTTATATAAGAAAAGGTTCTATAGTGTATTTGATTTCCATAATCACTAACACTAAAGGAAAAGAACTAAAAGACATTCCAGTAGTATCTCAGTTTTCAGATGTCTTTCCAGAAGAATTACCAGGACTACCACCCGACAGAGAAGTTGAATTCAGAATTCACCTGCTGCCAGGAACAACACCAATTGCCAAAGCACCCTACCGTTTGGCACCCGCTGAAATGCAGGAACTGAAGAAACAATTAGATGAATTATTGGAAAAGGGATTCATACAGCCAAGTTCGTCACCATGGGGAGCGCCGATACTGTTTGTTAAAAAGAAAGACGGATCAATGCGTATGTGCATTGATTACCGTGAATTAAGCAAGGTTACGATTAAGAATCGGTACCCATTACCGAGAATCGATGATCTGTTTGATCAACTACAAGGAGCTCGATTTTTCTCTAAAATCGATTTAAGATCAGGATATCATCAATTAAAGGTACAGGAAGAGGATATTCCTAAGACCGCATTTAGAACAAGGTATCATCATTATGAATTTACTGTCATGCCATTTGGTTTAACCAATGCCCCAGCTGCATTTATGGACATGATGAACCGAATATGTAAGCCATATTTGGATAAATTCATAATTGTATTTATAGATGATATTCTAATTTACTCTAAGAGTAAAGAGGATCATGCAAAGCATTTGCACGCACTTTTGAGTTTACTACGAAAGGAAAAGCTTTATGCTAAGTTTTCAAAGTGCGAATTTTGGTTAGAACAGGTACAATTTCTCGGACACCTAGTCAATCATGAAGGAATTCATGTAGATCCAACAAAGATTGAGGCAATTACCAAATGGAAAACCCTTGAGTCACCAACCGAGGTTAGAAGTTTCTTAGGATTGGCCGGTTATTATAGAAGATTTATTCAAGATTTTTCTAGAATAGCCATTCCCTTAACTAAGCTAACCTGTAAATCTGTTAAGTTTGAATAGGGATTAAAACAAGAAGAAGCCTTTAGAATCCTTAAGCATAGATTAACTCATACACCCATACTAGCATTACCAGAAGGAGCTGAAGACTTTGTAGTCTATTGTGATGCTTCTAAGTTAGGTTATGGATGTGTATTGATGCAACGCCAAAAGGTTATAGCTTACGCATCTAGACAACTTAAGAATCATGAAGAGAATTATTCAACCCATGATTTAGAGTTAGGAGCTATAATCTTCGCTCTTAAGATTTGGAGACATTACCTTTACGGAAGTAAGTTTACCATATTCACTGATCATAAGAGTTTAAGGTATGTTTTCAAACAAAAGGAGTTGAATATGAGGCAAAGACGCTGGATGGAATTGCTTAGTGACTATGATTGTGATATCCAGTATCATGAAGGAAAAGCAAATGTAGTAGCAGATGCATTAAGCCGAAAGTATCATGAAAAGCCAAAAAGGGTACGTTCTCTTAAATTAAATCTGCAAGTAGATTTAAATAATCAAATAAGAGAAGCACAAGAATCAGTAATCAAGGAAGATACTAAAAAGCTAAAAGGTATGCTAAAAGAATTAGAACAAGGAATAGATGGAATTTGGAGATTCCATGAAAAGAGAATGTGGATACCTAAATTAGGAAACCTACGTCATCGCATATTAGAAGAAGCCCATAAGTCTAAGTATACGATGCACCCAGGAAGTGATAAAATGTACCAGGATTTAAGGAAAAATTTCTGGTGGATAGGAATGAAGAAGGACATAGCAGCCTATGTTTCTAAATGTTTAACCTGTTCACAAGTCAAAGCTGAACACCAGAAACCCTCAGGATTTCTACAACAATTAGAAATGCCAGTGTGGAAATGGGAATTAATAACAATGGATTTTGTTACTAAATTACCCAAAACAAGGAAAGGTAACGATACAATCTGGGTGATTGTAGATAGGCTAACCAAGTCAGCTCATTTCCTACCAATGAAGGAAACTTTCAGTATGGAACAATTAGCTAAACTATATGTAAATGCAATTGTTTCTTTACATGGTATTCCTTTATCAATTGTTTCTGATAGAGATAGCCGATTTACCTCTCATTTTTGGTCAAGTTTCCAAAAAGCCATGGGAACCAAGTTAAAATTAAGCACAGCTTATCATCCTCAAACGGACGGACAAAGCGAAAGGACAATTCAGACAATGGAGGACATGCTTAGAGCTTGTGTAATCAATTTCGGAGGTAATTGGGACGATCACTTACCTTTAATAGAATTTTCTTATAATAATAGTTATCACACAAGTATCAATGCTGCACCATTCGAAGCACTTTATGGACGAAAGTGCCGAACCCTAGTCTGTTGGGCAGAAATTGGGGAAAATCAACTATCTGGACCTGAGATAGTACAGGAAACAACTGACAAGATTATTCAAGTCAAGGAACGAGTGAAAGCAGCACGTGATCGACAAAAGAGCTATGCTGATAACCGACGCAAACCATTGGAATTTCAAGTAGGAGATAAAGTATTGTTAAAAGTGTCTCCTTGGAAGGGAGTAGTAAGATTCATCAAACGGGGAAAGCTAAGTCCCAGGTATGTTGGACCTTTTAAGATTATTAGAAGAATAGGACCTGTAGCCTATCAGCTACAACTGCCAGAGGAGATGGCAGGAATACATGATGTGTTTCATGTATCTAATCTCAAGAAATGCTTAGCTAATGAATCACTGATAGTACCTCTTAAGGATATAGAGGTAAATGAACAACTCAAGTTTGTAGAAAGGCCTCTACAGATTGAAGATAGGAAAGTCAAAAATCTCAAACATAAGAGACTAGTTCTAGTCAAAGTAAAGTGGGACTCCAAAAGAGGACCTGAGTACACATGGGAGCTTGAATCTGAAATGCAAAGAAAATATCCGCATTTGTTTCAGTAGATCTCGAGGACGAGCTCTAAAATAAGGTGGGGAGAATGTAACAATCCTCACATAACCCGACACCCTTATAATATTTCTAACACTCTAGTATATTTTAGAATGTCCCAATATGTCTTTAATTACACCCTGTATGTGAAAACCGAGACCGAAATATGTTATAACATATAAAATAAATTAAAAACCATAAATATTAAGCTGAGGCGGGCCGCGTAGGATCCCACCTCAACCTTACGCGGGCGGTATGAAGGTGTAGACCGGACTTCACTGATTTCTTTAGTTCAGGCGGGCCATGTAAGCTTTAGCTTACTCTTACGCGGGCCGCTAGAGATCATCAAACGCGGAGACATCCTAGGCCGACACGTGTCGACATCGTGGCGGACCTACACATCGAATCAGCTAAGCTACGCGTTGACCCAGCTTTGACGCGGGCCGCGTAAGCCTTAGCTTACCATTACGCGGGCCGCGTGAGGGTCAGGTTTTGCAACTATATAAACAGGCCATCGGGTTTCACTTTCCGTCGCTCACATCTTTCTTTCTAAACGAATTTCTGAAGTTATAAGCATTATAGTCGGGTATTATACCCCTAATTAGCGAGGTTCTGCTCCGTTGTAAGTATTATAACCCCAGTTTCGTAATAGTTACGCTACCCGATTGATTTAGGGTTCTGTAACAACTGTCGTGGTTCTGCCAGACGTAGTTGTTGGAATGCCGTCTCGGGGAGGGTATCATTAATATTTTCAAAGGGTTATGATACTAACCAATGTACATTTGTGTAAATTATAGATTATATCCAAGAAACCCTTACGCGAAGTCTAAGATAGCAATGTGAGTTTATCCTCTTTTCGTTAACCTTTTTGTAATGTTTTACAAAACCTTAATTGTTTTACAATGCGATTGAGCGGTGATTGAGTCTTTGTAGTTCTTCAATTACTGCCGGTATTATGGGGTTTTGTATACAAAATTTACTACTTGCGAGTAGTATGTCGGTACGGCAATACGTTACAATTGGACAACGAGTTAGCCAATGTGTAACTTGACCATAGCCATAGATCCGGTCGAGTGGCAAATACTGAATGAGTAATTGTGTAGAAATAAACAATGTGATCGCTCTCAATACTGTTTTAATTGATAAATGTTTCTTGATTAAACTGGGATTCACTCACCAGTATTTCCGACTGACAAATGTTTTTAAAACGCGTTACAGGTAACACAATGTGACAGCCAATTAGTGAAAAGCCAGCTGGAAAGCAATGAAGGCTTGGGAAAAATGTGGCTATAAAAGTTACCTAATAAACGATGTTTTAAATTCAATAAAATAGGGTTCGTCCCTATAAATGTATTGTAATAAGAAACTTGGGTTTTGCCCATGTGATTATTAATATCAAATATGGTGGTTTTACTCTGATAAACATTTCCTAACTACGGTCCTGATGTAAATTCCGCTGCCAAATTAACGAAACCTGATACCACCACCACTGAGCTCGCGTCCGCCTGTTCCCGGGACAGATAAGGGATCGGGGGTTGCGACACCATTCACCTTCTGGGAGGACCCCGTCCTTCAGGAAGTTTACAATGGGGGTCATCCAGGAGTCCCCAGTCGTATCAACTGTTGCCACATCTTCATTCGTGATGGAGGGGGAGATCAGGACCTCCACCTTTACCTCCCTAGCCAGATGGTAGAATGCCACTAAAGCCAACTTACTGTGGGCATCTGCCTTTCTGTTTTTTCCCCGGGGGACGTATTCCAGCTTGAAGCCACCGAAGGTCCTGGCTAGTTCCTTCACTCTAGTCACATATTGAGCCATGGTGTAAGACCCATAGAAGTTTTTAACATTTCTATAACATTAAAGTAAGCATTTTATGTTAAAATTGCCACTTAACAAAAACTTTTACATCATAAGTATTTAAACATGTTTTACAACATCCAAAAACATAGTCAAAAGTGTTTACATAATCCACTTTTATTAAACGAAACAAAATCAAATGCGGAAACTTCATTGAGAGGTGTGTTCGGTTCTTATTCGTCGCTTGATCTTCATCCAAGTGCAAACCATGATCACCTAAATTCAAAACCAACACAAAAGTTAGTTTTGATAGCTTAGAAACATATTAAAACGAGTTCTATAGACAAAACATACAAAAATCAACCAAGTTTCAGCTTTTCAGGCCCTCACGGGCCGCGACAAAGTAGCCCAAAATATGTCGCGGGTCGCGAACTTAGTCACGCTACGCGACAGTCGGATCAAATGGGTGTCGCGCGACGCGGCACCTTATTTTCGACAGAATGTTTGCTGGATTGTTGCTGCATATTCCCAGCTCCTATTTTTTTTTTTACCAAAATCAACTTAAAACATTCATAACTTTTATTCTACTCATCCGATTCGCGTGATTCTTTTTCCTACGCGATCGTAATTTAATTCTCCATCTTATGGAGTTAAAACCTGATATCTAACTTCTCAAAATATAGGATTTCAAGCCCTCGGCCCATTCTGCCAAGAAATCCGCCAATACCCGACCATTTACCGAAGTCCTCGCTCTGTATTCTAGAGCATGTTCCCCCAGTTCCACAGCCCATTTAGCCAGTCGACCGGAGAGCTTAGGTCTCCTCAGCACTTTCTGAAGGGGTTGATCTGTTAGTAGAACGATCTTGTGAGCATGAAATTAACTCCTGAGTCTCTTGGAGGAAAAGACTAGAGCCAAAGTTAGCTTTTCCAGGGGCAAATACCGTTCCTCCGGACCTTTGAGGGTCCTGCTGATGAAGTATATGTGGATCTGCATTTCTTTTCTTTCTACCAAAATCACAGCACTGATTGTAGTCCTGGATGCTGACAAATACAAGAACAGGTCCTCTCCTGGTACAGGGGTGGCCAAGGTCGGAAGCTTGCATATGTGTTCTTTCATTTCTTGAAAGGTTGTTTCAGCATGATGAGTCCACCTAAACTTGTTTGTCTGGAGGCAGTCCTTCAAAACATTCATGTAGGGTAAGGTCTTGTCTGCAACTTTTGATAAAAACCGATTGAGTGCTATCAATCTACCGTTCAACTGTTGAATGTCCTTCAAGGACCTGGAGGACCGCATCTCGGCCACTGCCTGTGTTTTTTTGAGATTCGCCTTGACCCCCCCCCTTTGTGACCACCACCCCTAGGAACTTTCCTTCTTCAACCCCAAAGTAACACTTCCCAGGGTTCAGCTTCATGTTAACCTCCTGCATGGTTCTGACTGTTTCTGCAACATCCTCCAGCATAGCCATCTCTGTTAGGCTTTTTATGACAATGTCATCCACGTACACTTCCAGGTTTCTCCCCCGCTGTTCCCTGAATAAGGTGTTCATAAACCTTTGGTATGTAGCTCCAGCGTTCTTCAGCCTAAAGGGCATCTTGGTGTAGCAGAAGGTGCCCTCGTCTATTACAATGGCAACTTTTTCCTCATCTTCCAACGACATCTAGATTTGGTGATAGCCCTTGTATGCGTCCAAGAAACACTTTAAAGGGTATTGGGCTAGAGAGTCAACCTGGACATCTATCTTTGGAAGGGGATAACAGTCCTTGGGTGTCATGGCCCCCAGCCCGGTTTGACCCGGTTCAGGAGCCGCGGGACAGAAATCCCGTGGTATTTGTTTAATTGAGTTGACAGCGGAAGATTTTAGCAGGATCTTTTTAAACTGAAAATGCCCGATTATATTATTTCATAATTCGGGATAAAACCCAGGTAGTTTACAATAAAGTGATTTCACTGGGAAATCCTTATTTTTACAAAACATGTTTCTTTATTTATATTAAGCCACTTGCTTAAGCTTGTAGTGCTTCGCGGCACTTTTCCTGGATCATGACAAATCACCTGAAACATGTTTGAAAAAGGTTTTGTCAGCGGGGAAATACTGGTGAATCATTCTTTTTACTAAAAACGACGCATTTGTTATAATTTACAGTATTAAGAGCGGTTACAATGTCTACATATATCAACCATCTACCCACGGTATTTGTCACTCGACCACCTATTGGCTATCTCGTTGTCCAATGGTGTCTGTGACTATGGTCATATCACCCCTTGGCTAACCCTTTGTCCAATGGTGACGGTTATCAAGTATTATATACAAAACCCCACATACCGGCTGTAACTTGGAGATTACAAAGACTTAATCACTGTAATTATAACTTTGAAAATAAACGTGATTTTGAAAGCAATTTGGTAAAAAGAGAATGACTCACATTGCAGATTTATGCGGGCAGAGTTTAGACTACTGATTAGCCTGATAACCTAATTTAAATAACAATGTACACGAACTAGGTCAGTAACTAATACAACATTTACGATAACTCACGAGATTTAAAACCTTCACAACGAATGACAAAGTGCGATACTTAAACATCCATCGAATTCACGACGAATGACAAAGTATAAACCCAATTTGAGCAGCACTTAAACATTCATAGGATAGTTTTAATCGATCGGACATTGAATCGTAGCAGCACCTCGCTAATTTGAGAGTAATATTCGATTTTAGAAAGTGAGAATTCGTTTTTGAATTGAAATTTCGACACCATCGAACTGCTCAGGAGCCAAGCTATTTATAGCTGAAATTGAGGTCTTACGCGGCCCGCGTAAGCCTCTTCTTAATCTTTACGCGGCCCGTGAGGAGGTCTATTTCATAGACTAGGGCTAGCGTGTCACACCTAGGCTCGACACGTGTGTGACGCGTGGCCAGGCATGCTTATCCGGTCAACCACACTTTGACGCGGCCCGCGTAAGGCTAAGCAAACTCTTACGCGGCCCGCCTGAAAACCTAAAATCTTTATTTCTTTCTTTTTCATGCACAGTAGGTTTTCAGGGGTTCGGGTTCGTACTTAGGGGTCAATTTGGGGATATTTTTGAAGGTCCTTATATCCTCCCAAACCTAACTACTCCTTTCCAAGGAGAAACTTTCAAGAGTACTCTATCTCCGACTCAAAATTCTAGTGGCTTATGTCGATTGTCGGCATAGCTCTTTTGACGATCTCGAGCAGTTTTCAGTCTTTCCTTGATCTGAGTGATCTTGTCGGTGGTCTCTTGCACGATTTCAGGACCTGATAATTGACTTTCTCCTATTTCTGCCCAACAAACTAGAGTTCTGCACTTTCGTCCATACAGTGCTTCAAATGGGGCAGCTTCAATGCTTGCATGATAACTATTGTTATAGGAGAATTCGATCAAAGGTAGGTGATCGTCCCAGTTTCCACCAAAATCTATCACACATGCTCGGAGCATGTCTTCCAGGGTTTGTATCGTCCTTTCACTTTGCCCGTCTGTTTGAGGATGATATGCTGTACTTAAATTTAGTCGGGTTCCCATTGCTTCCTGGAAACTTGTCCAGAAATGGGAAGTGAAACGACAATCCCTATCCGATACAATGGAGAGTGGAACTCCATGTAAGGATACTACTTCGTCTACATACAACTTGGCTAACCTTTCCATACTAAAGGTTTCTTTCATGGGTAGAAAATGAGCTGATTTGGTTAATCGATCCACAATCACCCAAATCGCGTCATTCCCTTTTCTGGTTTTGGGTAACTTTGTAACAAAGTCCATTGTTATGAGTTCCCATTTCCATACAGGCATTTCTAATTGTTGAAGTGGACCCGAAGGTTTCTGGTGTTCTGCCTTAACTTGTGAGCAAGTAAGACACTTAGAAACATATCTAGCTATGTCCTTTTTCATACCTATCCACCAGAAATTAATTCTTAAATCTTGGTACATTTTATTGTTTCCTGGATGCGTGGTATACCTAGATTTATGAGCTTCTTCTAAAATCTTATCTCTTAATTCTCCTTGCTTAGGTACCCAAATTCTTTTCTTGTGGAATCTCCAAATTCCATCACTTCCTTGTTCTAATTCTTTTATTCTTCCTTTCATTCCTTCAGCATCGTCCTTGATTGCTGTTTCTTGAACATTTTTCAGTTGTTCCATTAAATCTAACTGTAGATTTAATCTAAGAGCACGAACTCGTCGTTGTTTCTCATGATACTTACGACTTAAGGCATCTGCAACTACATTTGCCTTTCCTTCGTGATATTGAATATCACAGTCGTAGTCGCTTAGGATTACCATCCATCTCCTTTGCCTCATGTTCAATTCTTTTAGCCCGAATATGTATCTTAAGCTCTTATGATCTGTATAGACAGTAAACTTACTTCCATACAGATAATGTCTCCAAATCTTAAGGGCAAAAATTATGGCTCCTAACTCTAAGTCACGAGTCGTATAGTTTTCCTCGTGTTTTTTCAATTGCCTTGATACATACGCAATTACCTTCTTACGTTGCATTAGCACACATCCTAATCCTAATTTTAAAGCATCACAGTATACTTCAAAATCTTCAGTCCCTTCTGGCAAGGCTAGGATTGGGGCATTTGTTAACTTTTGCTTTAAAATTTTAAATGCCTCTTCTTGCCTAGGTCCCCATTCAAACTTAACTGCTTTACAGGTTAGCTTAGTTAATGGCACCGCTATTTTAGAAAAATCCTTAATAAAGCGCCTATAGTATCCAGCTAATCCTAAAATACTTCTAACTTCCATAGCTGATTGTGGAATCTTCCATTTGGTGATTGCTTCTATTTTGGAGGGATCTACATGAATACCTTCGTGGTTCACCATGTGTCCTAAAAATTGCACTTCCTGTAGCCAAAATTCACATTTCGAGAATTTGGCGTAAAGCTTTTCTTTTCTTAACAAAGTTAAGAGTGCATGCAAGTGCTGACAGTGTTCATCCTGTCTTTTGGAATAAACAAGTATATCGTCGATAAAGACAATTACAAATTTATCCAAATACGGTTTACAGATCCGATTCATCATGTCCATGAATGCTGCAGGTGCATTCGTTAGTCCGAAGGGCATGACTGTAAACTCGTAATGACCATACCTTATTCTAAAAGCAGTTTTAGGTATGTCTTCTTCTTGTACCTTCAATTGATGATATCCGGAGCGTAAGTCGATCTTAGAAAAATATATAGCTCCTTGAAGTTGATCAAAGAGGTCATCAATCCTATGTAATGGGTATCGATTCTTAATTGTAACCTTATTCAATTCTCTATAATCAATACACTTTCTCATTGACCCATCTTTCTTTTTCACAAACAACACTGGTGCTCCCCACGGGGATGAACTAGGTTGTATAAAACCTTTACTTAGTAATTCATCTAATTGCTTTTTCAGTTCTAACATTTCAGTGGGTGCTAACCGATAAGGTGTTTTAGCTATCGGTGTAATTCCAGGAATTAGATGAATCCTAAATTCTACCTCCCTATTTGGTGGTAATCCCGGTAATTCTTCGGGGAATACATCTGGGTATTCTGCTACTACAGGAATTTCTGTAAGTTCCTTATTTTTCGTGTTAATGATTACTGAAATCATATACACTACTGCTTGCTTTCGTTCATAACTAGCAACTTTCATTACTGAAATGAACTTCATGGGTTTACGTGGCTTATCTCCTGTAACCATAATTACTTCTCCTGTGGGTGCGCGAATTTCTATGGAGTTCTTATCACACAGGATTCGAGCATGGTTGGCTACCAACCAATCCATTCCTAACACGATATCGAATCCGGCTAAATTCATAGGTAACAAGTTTGTAGAAAATTTATAGCCTAAGAGTTCTATCTTTCCTTCTCGCAAAACCTTATCTATGTTAACAGAATTTCCATCTGCCGTTTCGACTGTAAAAATCTGCTTAAGGTTGGTCAAAGGTAAATTAAGAGCTTGGCAGAACAAAGTATTGATAAAACTTTGGTTTGCACCAGAGTCAAATAATACTTTTGCATACACGTTGTGAACTAAGAACGTACCAGCTATGACGTCAGGAATTAGTTCGGCTTCCTGCGTGGTCAGTTGGAATGCTCTTGCATTCTTCTTGGTAGCTCCGTCGGCCGTCTTGGCTTTGTTGTCTGCTGGTTTGACCAATTTGGGGCATTCGGGTCTGAAATGCCCAGCTTCTCCACAGTTATAGCAGATCCTGGTCTTCTTTCTACAATCTTCCTCACGATGTCCTACAACCTTGCAAAAGTTGCAGGTTTCATCGCATCTTCCAAAATGTTTCTTTCTGCAGTTCTTGCAGAAAGGCGGAGTAGAAGATTGCCCGGTTCCTCTCTTCTTGAATTTGCTATTATTACCCACACGAAATCCTTGGGTAATTTTCTGAGCCAATTCCTTCTTCCGGTTTTCTTCTCTTGTGCGTACCAGCTCGTCAGTTAGGGTGTTAGCTAATTCTACCGCATCGTCAATAGTGCGAGGTCTCGCAGCTTTAACGATATTACGGATTTCGCCAATCAATCCCCAAATATAGCGAGAAATGAGTACCGGTTCTGGCGAAGCCAGCGTTGGTACTACTCTAGCATATTCGAAGAATGTCGAAGTATATCCTCGACAGTCTACACCCATCATCTGATGGTTCAGGAATTTATTTGCCATTTGTTCTTTTTCGTATTCGGGACAGAATTTTCTTTTTATTAGTTGTTTAAATTCTTCCCAACTCATGGCATAGGCCATATTTCTTCCTTTGGCTTGAAGTACCGTATTCCACCATTCTAGCGCCCCTTCTTTAAAAAGATGCGACGCGTACATGACCTTGTCTTCCTCAGCACATTTACTTATCATAATTACTGCTTTGGTTTTCTCCAACCAACGCAGTGCTGCATTTGCCCCTTCATTTCTGCAAATTCAGCTGGTTTACAAGCAAGAAATTCTTTGTAAGTGCAACCAGGCGTTGCAGCTTTAATTCTCTTAGGGAGTGGGGCTTGCCGTGGATCATTATCGTGATTAGTATGGTTGCCGCCTCCGTTTACACTATTACTGAAGTTATCTTCTTGAGTACGTTTACTAGGAATAATTTGTTGAGGTTCAACAGGTTTCTGGGCAGCAGCAAGGATTGCTGGAATAGCATTGGCTATTCCTTGAGCAACGATATTCTCGATATCTTGCTTAGTCATAAATTGATCTTCTTGATTTTGCTCAGATTGATTAACTTCGTTAACTGGTTCATTATTAGCAGGTTCCATCTGGTAATTAATATATATAAATTATTAACATAAAATAAACAATAGTTATATGCAAACAATCACACAATACAACACACGTATAGCCAAAATTATCGATTTCTCGATGTCCATTTCTTTTATATTATATTATATTAGGCATCCGTACACACTGTTATCTTACACAAGTTTTATTTTTAGTTATTTTACATAGTTATATTTTACTAATATTATTATTATTATTATTATACAATCATAGTTTCACACCACACTATTTCTTGTCAGCTATCTTCTTAGAAACGATGCTCCCTCTCGTCATACTTCCAGGAGATTTGTTCTCCTATTTCCCGGATCCTATTCCCTGCATCCATCAACTCCTCGCCAAAATGGTGGAGTTCAGCTAGGTTTTCATTGCTCATTGGCGGGTTTGGTATAGGTTCTGAGTCGAACTGAGGGAAAAATGTATAAGGATTATTGCGGAGGTTTTGAAACTGCCAGTCGTTAGTCCACCACTCCTCCATTTCTCCTAAAGGTTGGGTGTGGATTAGAGGATCTGGAATGGCTGGTTCTAAGTTTATTGGAAGTTGGGTTTCAACAGGATAAGGGTAGAGGTTGGTGTTGATAGGTCTAATGATATCACAGCTTGCCAATACGCGATCCAATTCCTCCTGTAATGGCAATTCCTCGACTTGCCTAGAGCTTTCCCCAATTTCCATTTCTGTTTGCCTAGAACCTTCCCCGATTTCAATCCCTTTTCCTTTATCTATGGGATTCTCTATTTTGGGAACCTTTCTAGTTGTTGGTTTCCTCCTGCGCACACGCCTCCATCCTACAAATCTTCTTCTTTTCTTAGGCTTTGGTTTCTCCGGAGGTGGAGCTTGAAATTCTATAGGTTCCTCCACATCGGCTATGTAACCAGTAAAGTCTTTGGAAACTTCTATTTTTACTGGATAAAGATTGAGATTCTGAAGGGCTTCTGATAACTCATTCATGCTATTTAGCATATATGTGAAAATGCACACAAAATGCTAAGTTAAAATTTTTATAATAAAATTTCACAAATAAACATTCAAGTATTATTGCATACCGTGTGACTAATTTAATACAAAGGACAACTGAAAATTAAAACATACTAGGGTTTATTGTAAACTTATTTATTTACTGGGTAAAATTTTCTTTAGAGTTTCTAGCTTGTAGATGATATGGGTGTTAATACTGGGTCAGGGTATTTAAAATTTTGCATTTACTGCTACAGTGGCTAACATATAGAGATCTGCCCATTTTTCATCTAATTCGTCTTCCCAGGGTGGGTTATTGCCTATTTTCTGAGTTTCCTTAGGAATCGTCATTTCTTTTGGTTGTGATTTCTTTATTTTCTCCTGACTTTTCCTAATAATTCGACTTCTTT
Source organism: Helianthus tuberosus (assembly GCA_030545235.1). NCBI lineage: Eukaryota > Viridiplantae > Streptophyta > Magnoliopsida > Asterales > Asteraceae > Helianthus > Helianthus tuberosus. The sequence continues at coordinate 19,238,358 of CM060427.1, forward strand.
TCTTAGGAGAAAGTGGGTTCTCATATTGTGCCTTACGAACAAATATTCCTTCCTCAGTATCTGTTGGGTATTTTGAGTATGAAGTTCCTTTTTCTTTCGGTGAACTATCTATTTTATGATAGATGTCCGAAAGTCTTTGCTTACCCATACTGTAAACAAATATTCAAATAATAAAACACGTAATCACAAAAGGGTAATCCGTAAAAATTAAGTATTTCTAAATATTTAATTAGCTTAAATCAGTGGCTCTGATACCACCTTTTTCTGTCACGGCCCCCGGCCCGGTTTGACCCGTTTCAGGAGCCGCGGGACAGAAATCCCGTGGTATTTGTTTAATTGAGTTGACAGCGGAAGATTTTAGCAGGATCTTTTTAAACTGAAAATGCCCGATTATTTTATTTCATAATTCGGGATAAAACCCCGGTAGTTTACAATAAAGTGATTTCACTGGGAAATCCTTATTTTTACAAAACATGTTTCTTTATTTATATTGAGCCACTTGCTTAAGCTTGTAGTGCTTCGCGACACTTTTCCTGGATCACAACAGATCACCTAAAACATGTTTGAAAAAGGTTTTGTCAGCGGGGAAATACTGGTGAATCATTCTTTTTACTAAAAACGGCGCATTTGTTATAATTTACAGTATTAAGAGCGATTACAATGTCTACATATATCAACCATCTACCCGCGGTATTTGTTACTCGACCACCTATTGGCTATCTCGTTGTCCAATGGTGTCTGTGACTATGGTCATATCACCCCTTGGCTAACCCGTTGTCCAATGGTGACGGTTATCAAGTATTGTATACAAAACCCCACATACCGGCTATAACTTGGAGATTACAAAGACTTAATCCCTGTAATTATAACTTTGAAAATAAACGTGATTTTGAAAGCAATTTGGTAAAAAGAGAATGACTCACATTGCAGATTCATGAGGCAGAGTTTAGCCTACTGATTAGCCTGATAACCTAATTTAAATAACAATGTACACGAACTAGGTCAGTAACTAATACAGCATTTATGATAACTCACGAGATTTAAAACCTTCACAACGAATGACAAAGTGCGATACTTAAACATCCATCGAATTCACGACGAATGACAAAGTATAAACCCAATTTGAGCAGCGCTTAAACATTCATCGGATATTTTTAATCGATCGGACATTGAATCGTAGCAGCGATCGAGTTAATACCCGGTATCGTAGCAGCACCTCGCTAATTTGAGAGTAATATTCGATTTTAGACAGTGAGAATTCGTTTTTGAATTGAAATTTCGACACCATCGAACTGCTCAGGAGCCAAGCTATTTATAGCTGAAATTGAGGTCTTACGCTGCCCGCGTAAGCCTCTTCTTAATCTTTACGCGGCCCGTGAGGAGGTCTATTTCGTAGACTAGGGCTAGCGTGTCACACCTAGGCTCGACACGTGCGTGACGCGTGGCCCGGCATGCTTATCCGGTCAACCACACTTTGACGCGGCCCGCGTAAGGCTAAGCAAACTCTTACGCGGCCCGCCTGAAAACCTAAAATCTTTATTTCTTGCTTTTTCATGCACAGTAGGTTTTCAGGGGTTCGGGTTCGTACTTACGGGTCAATTTAGGGATATTTTTGAAGGTCCTTATATTGGGGCAAGCCTTGTTCAAATCCTTGTAGTCTATGCACATTCTCCATCCTCCGTCCTTCTTACTGACCATGAATGGGTTGGCTATCCATGAGGGATACCTAACCTCTCTGACTATCCTAGCTCTGAGTAGTTTCCTTGTCTCTTCACAGGCGGCCCTCCTCTTGTTTGGGCCCATGCTCCGTTTCTTTTGTTTAACAGGTCTTACCCGGCTGTGGGTATTGAGCCTGTGTTCTGTCAAGCTCCGGGGGATCCCGGTCATATCCCCTTGTTGGAATGCAAAGACGTCTATGTTGAGGAGAAACAACTCTTTGAGTGCACTCTTGCACTTGCCACTCAGGTGCTTTCCAACCTTTATTGTTTGCTCTGGTAACCTTCTATTGAGGGCCCATTCCTCTATTCCTTCTTCTCGGGATTCTCTCCCGGCTTCTCCCACTAAGATTGATTACACAACTTCGTTTGAGGATTTTACCCACGCTAGCACCTGAGGAGTCTGGAACACCAAGGCCCCATGAGGGGTTGAAGTTTGGGCTTGCAGATCGCCAATCCCTGGTCTGCCTAGGATTGCATTATATTTGGAAGGGGCTCGGACCACCGTGAATGTTAACTCTATAGTTCGTACCCAGTCCCCTACCCCCACCGTGAAGGGGAGCATGATCTTCCCCATGGGGTGTGAGACACTGTTGTTAAAACCCACTAAGGTTATGGAATCCTCTTCCAACCTGTCTCGTACATCTCAATCGAACCTCAGGAATCAGGGCTCATAAATCACTTCTACCCCACTCCCCCATCCACATGTATCCGGGCTACTCTGTGCTCGGCTATTATAGCAGAAATGTTAAGTGGGAGTCTTTGTACTTCGTGTTCTTCCAAGTGGGGCATTAGTATTAGAGCCCTCATGCAGCTTGATGGCCCTAGTACCCGAGCCTTGACGCTCTTGGTCGGATCATACTCTTCTCTCCTTCTAATCATGTCTAGATACCCTCTTTCTGGTTCTCCCACTGACATCTCTTCCTTTCCTGTCCCCCCTTCCTTAATCTATTTCACTAAATGAAATAGGTTCCCTGTTTTCACCGCCGACTCTATTTCTCTCTTCAAGTACATACAATCATCTGTTTTATGGCCGAAACCCTTGTGAAACTCGCACTACTCATTCGGGTGGGTCTTCAGCCCGGGTTTGATGGGAGGAGGCTTCGGAAATGAGTTATTGACTCTCTCCGGGGCCAATATTTCATTTGGGGTTTCGGTTAGGGGGTAAAATTATCACAATAAGGGGCAGGCCCCCTGCCCCAGGGTTTTTAGGGTGAATATGTTGGTCTTGGCATGTCATGCTGTAACTTATCATATATGGTTTTCTGAGGGTAGAGGGTACCTTTTTCTTGGGACTTGAGAACTGGAGTGGTTTTCCTGGGGGCGAGATCCAGCTCCTTGGCCTTGCTGCTTGTGTCCTTTCCTCTAACAAAAGCTCTGACCCTGTCCATGAGGCCGTCGAAGGTCTCAGGGAACTCCTCCCCCAGCTTTTCACACAGTTGGGTGTGCTTTAATCCGTTTATGAAGCTACTGATCTTCATCACCTCTGGGACACCTTTGATGTTCATACTTTCCTTGAGGAACCTTTCCATGTATTGGTCTACTTGTTCATTATCCTTCTGGCAGATGTGCATGATCTCATTGGGATTCTTTATCACCTTTCTCTGCTGGCTAAATTTCCTGAGGAACTTTTCACTTAGTTCCTCGTAGCTGTCTATGCTTCCAGCCGGAAGGCTATCAAACCAAAGTCTAGCCCCTTCGGTTAATGTTTGAATGGACATGTGACACCACGTGGGCGCAGACCGCCGCCCCACATGTCCGGCACCTCTAAAGGCATGCAGATGATCTTCCAGGTCTTTGGTCTTGTCATACATGTCCAAGTTTAGTGGAGGTTTAAGCCTGGGAGGCATGGATGCCTCGGCAATCCTTTTTGTGAACTTTGAGACTTCAGCTAAGTCCTTAGGCAAATAAAGCTTGGTTAACATGTCTTCGTCCTTATCGTCCTTACCTTTTCCTTTTTCCCCTATATGCTCCTTTCCTTTTATCAACATTTCCCTTTCCTCGGGTCTCATCTGTCTCAGGGAAGTCATAAAAGCATTCAACGAGTCTGAATCACTATTACCTTCGTGAGAGTCGGTATTGTTTTTATCAGACGGTGTATCAAAGGAAATTCTGGCTCGAAAGCTTTCCAGCTTCTCCCGTCTCTCCAAATCTTCGAGCTGCTTCCTTAGCTCATCCCTGTGCATGAAAATGAAATATGGTGTGATGGCATCCTTTTTCCCCGACAGTCCATCCCTGTTGCTTGTCTCTTCCTCATGGGTTATGTCTTCAACAGTCACCACTTCATTGGTGCTTTGAACTGTCTTCATTATCTGAGAGTTTGGGGTGGAGGTGGTGTAGTCATGCTGCTTTATATGGGAGATAATCCTTCACAATGTCTCAGGTTCTTAGTGAGATCACTAGACGGATAGTGTCCCACGGATGGCGCCAATGTCGAGTCCTCGAATCCCGGTGGGCAGTCAACGAAGCTCGTCAACATCGCGAAGGTTTGGCGTTGTCTTCCTACAAAAAAGAACACCGTTAGCCTCGACACGGAGGACCCCAGAGGGGGAATCCGTGATTAAGCTCCGGCGTGAGAGTAAGTAACCTTGACGGAGAGTGAGGAGCTTATTCCGACGTGCGTTGTGACAACCCGAGCTTTCAAGGTCTTGCTTCTACGCAATTATCTGTTTCACAACTCTACCTTGATAAACGGATTAATGCTGCATGTTTGTTAAGAGGTAAATGTACATGTTTATTGAATTGTTTGTGTGGTTGTTTTGTGCACGTTTCATAACATAGTTTCTTCGTCATTGTTATACTCGATGAAACATAGGTCTTTCATCAACTCCACCTCTCGACGAAATATAGTCTTTCGTCATGAAGAGTCTTTCGTCGGCCCATAGTCTTTCGTCGACCCATCTCATAACCTAGGCCCATGATTCTCCTTTCTGTATAAAGGAGCACACATCCTCTTTCTAACGGTTGCAAACCCTAAACCTATCTAACCTTCGACGGCAACCCCTCACGAGATCGAAGTCCTCTTCTTCCTAGTCTGGCACGCTACTCCTTTCCTTGTAACTCGGTTAGTATGTTCTCATCGTTATGCAATTTAACCCTCTTATTATATGTGGTTGTGTTGGTACATGAATGTTATGAATTGAGTTGATGATGATTATGTATTTAGAATAAACTGAATGATGAATGGAATGATTGATGTTGATGAAACTGTTATATAATAAAAACTAGGGTTCATGAATCCCGATCCTTATAACTGTTGACTTATCTTGATATATGTTGATTGTTAAGATGGTTAGCAATGAAAGAGGTAGGTTGTTGTGTGATATTATGTGTTTTAGCAGATTAATAGAAATTATGAATGGACCGAATGATGATGATGCGATGAAACAGTTAGGGTTTGTAGGCTAAGTTCTCCACGACGAAACAGTGGCATTTCGTCACAACCCGGTCACGACGAATCATTGGAGTTTCGTCACAAACTGACTTCGACGAAACATTGGTGTTTCGTCACATGTGGTTGTTCGCCGAGTCTGTTCACATGTGACTTGATGTTTCGTCCCTTCTGGTTATGTTATTGTCATGTGTTGTGATATTCTGTTTAAAGCATAATGGTAGTGTAAACTAGTTGTGAGGATCTTGACCTGACTCGTATAGGTAGCCAATCCAATTGTTAAATGTTACCTTGAAAACTGAGTGTCTGATATGCAATTCGAGATGATCATGTGATGGATGCAAACTATGTGCGATAAGTAACTTGTATTGATCAATGTGAATCAACTAATGTGAATAACCAACTCAACTGTTGAATGCTATTGCATGATATGTACTTGGAATGTAGACTAACATGAAAACTGAGTGGTTGCTACAAATCATACGGTGTTTTTGCGATGTATGCAAACTGTGAATGTTATTGAGTGATATGCACATGAGATGTGGATGGTTGTGTTGAATACAAACTGTGTGATTACGTGAAGTAATTTATTACTAAACTAACTATCTTTGGTAACCACGGTAGGGTATGGTTGATCACTGTGAAACAAAGTAATAAAACATACCGAGCAAATCTAAGGTGAGTTCACTTCTCTCAAAACAAGCATGCGTCCGGTGTGGACAATCAAACTGACAAAACTTGTAAACGGATTTTCGTAAACCCATATCCTTACAGGGGATATGAGGCGGTTTTCAAATACCCATATCCTTGTAGGGGATGTGAGGCGGATTTCACATACGCATATCCTTGCAGGGGATATGCAACGGATTTCGGTAAACGTTAATGTTGGATAATATACTCACTCTCTATCACTTAAGTCCCATCATACTACCGGGTTAGTTGCTTGTAGGGCAACGGGGTTATTAGTTGATAGCACTATTAGGTTTGGCACCCTCACGACGTACCTAGATATGACGGGCGTGAACTAATAACTTTAAATCATGACCAATGTTTGATAGAGCATTGGAGAAGGGAAAAAAGGGCCGTCTGCGGTATCGAGTTATTATCAGCATAACATAACATATCATAAGTCACTACTAGGTAACAAACGGTTAAACAAACTGTGAACTCACCAGCGTTGTCTGATACACATTTTTCTGCATGCTTGCAGGCCTTTAGGTACAAGTTGTTGGAACTTGCTGTCTGGGATGCTGGAGTAGTCATGGGTCAAGTTACAAGGAATTCACAAGACAAGTTTAATGGCTTTTATACACTTGAGTTACGAAATTGTTGACTATTGTGTTATGCTTCCGCTAATTAATAAATAATGTTTTGATAATGATTTATTTTAATAAATGAAAGTTTAACTGAATTATTGTCATGAGTTCAATGTGATTGGTGGCTAGATCCTGGTACGTCACATGCCTCGAGGGGGATTCCGCATGTGGTATTCTGGGGGTGTGACATGTGTGATCGCCGGAATATCCTTAGTGGTGTGAATTCTAGGCACAGTGCCTTAAATGAGATCCGAAGGAATGTTCGGAATAAATGTTCTATGTGTATTAAATGAGAGGAAGTGTTAAAATGCATACCTCTTGCAATGTTGTTTACCTTCCTTATATAAAGGAATCAGTTTATCTCCTTCGAGAAGGACCCTCAGACTCATCTAACGGTTTCCTCCATTCTTTGGGAGACTCAGACACATGTCTGAGCCCAAACGGTCCGATCTCTTAGCCATTAATGAGGCCAGCTGCCTCTTGGTACTGTTTCCGGCAGAGAGTCCCTCTTGCCTTTTAGGCAATTAATGTGCATCAGAGAGATAAGATGTCTCCTTTCCCGCCTGTTTCGATAGCTTATTTCCAGAAATAGACAAAAGCCTTCTTATTGGGCCTGTTTTAGGAGCCCAATCAGGTAAAGAGCCCAAGATGAGACCACACACCATTGAGTGAGCCTCGTCAGCCGGTTCGTAATCGAAAGAAACCGGTAGACTTAATGTCTCCAACGAGCTTAGGAATGTGAACCACATCTTCTGAAAAACGTTAGTCATTTCTACCATTCAAATACACCAAAACGCAGTGAATATAATAACCTGAATTGTCTCTCTTAAAACTGACATGGGATGAGCAGATTAGGCATGATTTACTAGAGTTGCATCTTTCTGAGGACTTGGTCCAAGATAGGACTTCGTGGAGGCGTAGGATTAGGGTTAAAGACCTCTAGAGGATATTGAAGTAAGGTCTTAGGTGTATTTTAGGGATGTAGGTTTGTCTTATTCTTTAAGTGACTTTACCGGTCATTGTCTTCTGGTGTTTATGTCCAAATGATGTTGTATGCTACTATACATGATTTACATTATATTGTGTCATTCTGATCACTTTCTTGGTATTGGTGGCTTCCTATTTACATTATACTATGTCCAAATGATGTTGTATGCTATTTCAATATTCTTTGACTTGGTGTGTTGGTATGTTGTTCGTTTTGGAGCCGAGGGTCTCTCTGGAAGCAGCATCTCTATTCCTAGGGATAGAGGCAAGGTCTGTCTACATCCCACCCTCCCCAGACCCTATAAGTAGCTTTGCTATTTGTGGGATTTACTGGGTATGATTGTTGTTGTTGTTGTCTCTCTCCAACTTTGTTTTATGGGCCAGTCTTAGTGTGAAGGGAGATATGTGAAGAGATAATTCCTTTTTGAAGAGTTATACAGAAATTTTAAATGGGTTAAAGATAAAATTTGGTTTATTTATTACTTTTATTTAGTTATTAGATACAGAAAGTTTAATTGATTTAAAAATAAAATTCGGTTTATTTATGATCTTTATTTGGTTATTGGGTCTAGATAAGTATTATTATTTTATTTAACGGGATATATTTATCTAGTTTGAGTTTGGGTCTAGATAAGTATTATTATTTTATTTAATGGGATATATTTATCTAATTTGAGTTTAATAATTATTTAATTAGTGTTTAAGTCAAGTTAGAATAATAAGTAGTTTAGTAAAAATAGATGGTTAGAGCTATTGTAATTTGCGTACTTTGATTGATAATAAAAGAGTCAAACAATCGATTAAGGGCCTAGTTTTCCAACAATCTATTGTAGAATAGGCGAAGATTTGTTGAAGTTCGCACTAGTTACTGATGTGCTTCCTAACAACAGTTGAAATTCCACAACCGGCTAATTAGGATAATGATTGCCTCTCCACAAAAAAAAATGCAACTAAGACCACACGGTGTGGAGGGGCTTGAAGATTGGGTATTTTGCGACACGTGGACCACGCGTCAGAACAAGGCATGGTGCTAAAACGGACGGTGTGGGAGTGGTGTGGTTAGTGGTGTTTTTATAAAAATCTATACTTACTAATATAATAAAGATATTTTTATGATATGTCATTCATACATAAGCCAGTCCTTTTTCTTTTGACATCTGGCATTCTCCCCTTCAGTTATTTAACCATTTTAATACGTGGCAACTTTTTAAAACACACAAAAATTTCTCCGGCCCCTAATTCACGCGCCCAAGATTTTCACAGGATCCTCGCGAATCGTTCAAACCTTATTCACTTCTACAACCGCTTAATACGTTCCCAATCGATCTTCTGTGTTCTCTCCGTAACAAGCCGTTCTTCATATCAGTTTTCTTTTATCAATCTGCGTGTAATCGCAGGACAGTTATATTGGTTGTGGAACATAATCGTATGGATTAGGTTAGGAACCCCTTTCTCATAATCGTATTGATGAAGTTGTATTACTTTAGTTTCAATCGATTCGATCATGGATAAATCAGGTTTTGGTCGCCAATTTGAAACCCAATTTGTACCTACAAGTCTTTTTAGTTATCTATTTTTTTACTTTGTTGGCTATTATGTGTGAAATTCTTTGATGTTGTGATTATTGGTTTTTATATTGTGCTTATTGTATGTGAGTTAAACTTCAATAGCTCATTAATATGAATTGTTGTACATCTAAACGTATCATTACGGATTTAGGGTTAGGGTTTAGTATTTGGATTTCACATTCTTCACTCTGAATTTTTGCAACATCTGTGTATGTACTGGTGGTGTGAACCGCCTAATTTCCGTTGATTGAAACTCACTTGTAGACGTAATAGGGGTGGGGTGTGGTGGTGGTGGGATTGTGTGGCAGAGGTGGTCGTAGGCAATGATACTAAGCTACAATGGGGGAGGCAGCTAGGGTAGTCATGATGCTTTTGTAACAACGGGGGTAATCGGAGAGAACCGAACCCTCCATTTTTTCGACAAATGTTCTGCCATTGTTCTGATGTTTACCAGCGGCTTGCTATCCACCATCGTTGCTTCAGTAACATCTGTTGAGACCACCCAGAATTCTGCTACTACTTCAAAACGGTGTCTATGTTCCCTTTTCCGTCACAGGTGTCAATGCAACTAATGTTTCAATTCTGGTATGATTTTTATTGTTATGTTATTGACTATTCTAATTTGAATTTGGTGATGTTTAGAATTTGAAGTTGTTCATCTGATTACTCGAATTTTGAACAACTTCAATAGGATTTGGTGATAATTGGGGATCTGTTGGGGCAAACACTAGAGAGGCTGCAAGCGTTTGGTGAATTTGAGGTAAGTGATTATTATTAGCTATTCGTGAGCCGAAAGAGTTGTATTTGTAATTTGTTCATTACGCTTTTGGTTGAAGTGGATGTTAGATTAAGATATTCTCAAGTTATAAAGTAGCAAGTGGTCATATGTTAAGTGTGGCGATCAGATTCTCGAAAAAGTTGGCGATTAGACATTATGTTATTGTGTTGGTGGTGGTGTTGTCATGAAAGTAACGTATAAAAGCGATCTGAATAAAGTTGTTGACTATCAATTTATAGGATAAAAGTTTGTTAATAATGTTGATTTGCTGTTTAATTGTGTAGATAATTTATTTTGGGGACATTGTTATCCTGGAAGAACCCATAGAGAGGTATATTCAAACAATCTTATTAGCTTGTGATGATCGATTAACAAGAAACACACAAGGTTGGTGTTGTGTCAGCACTTCAGTCTCCTAAAAAGCAAGTGTTTTAATTTTTAAAATCTTTCTATTTTCCAACACTAATTAAAGCCTAGCTTTTTATGATTTAAGCTAAGCTTATGTAGTAAAACGGCTTAGAACGAAAACGTAGGCAAGTGGACATCAAGATCTCTTTTGATGGTGTAGGTTTTAGTTTATCAAAGACTATAAGTAGTGGTAAATCAAGCCTCATTCATCGTCGACGCAAGAGCGTATTTTCGGTATATCATTTAATGTTTGAGATTTTTGGTATGATTAGTTGCTTTGTTGTAGTGCTCCAACGCCTCCTCAGCGCCTCCCTGTTTGCTTTATCATATTAATTATATTACATATAGACATATAGTTATAGCTATATTAACATATTTTTTTTTGTTGTTGATATGGATATATTGGTGAGTTTGAAATTTCACAGGGAGTTTGTTAGATGTGTGCAAAGCCAAATGGGCTAGCAAGTTGTTAAAGAATAAAATATTAGATTATGATGAAAAAGATGACACCCTTGTGAAGTGTAACAATGGTATAAGATGAGTGGTAATATTTAATCATTTTTTTTTACCAAATGAGGTATTTTTTTTTGATGTTGCAGCATCTATCTGTCAGAACTCAATGATCAAATGAACAAACAGTTTTATTATGAAGTCTTTGCATCAAATACAAGTAGCAAACAAATCTGTCATCACAGATTAACAAGTAAACAAAAGATCTCCAACAGGATGATCGGTACAAGAGAAGACAAACCCTAGACTCAGAATGTACTTGTGAGGATAGGGAACCAGAGCAGCGAACAAGGAGATGAAACACAAGAAATGAAGAGCTCGGATGATGAGGACAAAGGAGCAAGCCCCCTTTTATACTGAGGCAAACCCTAAGCGATATCCAAGAAACACGGGAGCCCAAGCCAGCAGCCCATCTTGACACTAACTGCTATAAGGCCAAGCTAGCAGCCCATCTTGACACAAACGGCTATAAGCCCAAAGCCAGCAGCCCAACGGACCTCACAATAAAACCAGAAAATAAAACAAAGAAATATTAGAAAAGGAATAAAATAAAAGAGCATTTAAACTATAATTTTAACACCCCCCCCCCCCCCTCAGTTTAAATGTGAAAAGAGATTAGAAAGCCCCAAAGACTTACACATATCTGCATGAGTTTTCGGCAACAACCCTTTGGTAAAGATATCTGCCAGTTGATGTTCAGACTTGACACCAGTAGTTTTAATCACACCAAAAGCAATTTTTTCTCTCAAGAAGAAAAAGGTCAACCTCAAAGTGTTTTGTTCTGTCATGAAAGACAGGATTGGCAGCAATAGATAAGGCTGCTGAATTATCACATTTCAGCACAACAGGAATATCTACATCAACCTTTAATTCTCTCAAAATGTTTATTAACCACAGAACTTCACATGTAGCACTGCACATGGGCCTATATTCTGCCTCGGCGGATGATCGGGACACAACACTTTGCTTTTTGCTTTTCCAGGAAATCAACGAGTCACCAAGAAATATGCAGAACCCGGTGACTGATCGACGGCTGTCAATACATTTGGCCCGATCTGAATCTGCAAAAGCGGTTAAGTGGAAAGTGCTACCCTTTTTAAATAGAATGCCAGTACCTGGGGCACCTTTTAAGTAGCGCGGCACCTTTTAAGTAGCGCAACACCTTGAAGGCAATTTGGGTATGTGCCTCAGTTGGCTTATGCATAAACTGAGACAAGTAATGAACAGAATATGCAATGTCCGGTCTTGTATGCGATAGATAAATAAGTTTACCTATCAGTTTTTGATATTGTGTGACATCAACATGCTTTGAGTTATTTAGTGTTAGATTTGTCAAAACATGATTTTGGTCTATGGGACAGCTATTGGGCTTACTACCACTCATCCCATACTCATTTAACAAGTCCATACAATACTTTCTTTGAGAAAGGTAAACACCGTTATTAGTTTTTATTACTTCTATCCCAAGAAAACACTTTAGTAAACCATGATCTTTGATTAAAAATTCATTTTTCAAAAGACTCTTAATCTTAGTTATCTCCTGTTCACAGTTCCCAGTTAACACAATATCATCAACATACACCAAGAGAACAATAAAGACAGATTTTTCGGACTTAATAAACATGGAATGATCACATTTAGATTGAACAAACCCAATTTTAACTAACGTTTGAACAAGCCGCTCATTCCACATACGTGGGGCTTGTTTTAAGCCATATAAAGATTTGTTTAATTTACAAACTTTATTCTCTTGTTCAACATTTAACCCATCAGGTAGAGTCATACAGACTTGTTCCCTAAGATTACCATAAAGAAAAGCATTATTTACGTCAAGTTGATATAACGGCCAATTGTTTTGAACAGATAGACTAACAACACATCGAACCGTAACCATTTTGACAATAGGGGAGAATGTTTCCTCAAAGTCAATCCCCCTACGTTGGTTAAACCCCTTAGCAACAAGCCTAGCGTTGAATCTATCTATTTCACCTGTTGATTTGTATTTAACTTTAAACACCCATTTACACCCAACAGGTTTTCTACCACTAGGGATATCGACAATATCCCAGGTATTGTTTTTATATTAAAGCAGACAATTCATCATTCATAGCGTCAATCCACCTTTTATCTTTATGAGCTTCTTTATAAGTGCATGGTTAAATAACTTTATTGATATTAGCAGCTAGACAGACATTTTCACTAGGTAAGTTAGAATAATTAACAACTTTATCATAACTATATTTAGCATTCCCAACAATAAAATCATCAAATCTTTTAGGAGCAGAGGAAGATCTAGTAGACCTTCTAATGTTTTGAGTACCCTCAGGAAGGTTTGACTCATCATGAATACTACTAGACTCAGCCCTCACAGATTCAGTTGTAACACCTATGGACTCATTGTTCTCAGACACATCATCAATTCCTGATGATTGTTGAGTATCACTATCAATAGTTGACTCAACTGCATCACTATGTTGCTGAGTCACAGTAGTTGAGTCAGTGACACCCTTCTCTTCATCATTAGGATTTGTATCACTTGAAGTTTCAAGGTTGTCAAAAAAGTTTAGTTGGTTTAAAAGGTTTGTATTGATTTGATCAGGAGAGTAATTTTTAAAGGGAAAACAGTTTCATGAAAACTGACATCTCTGGAAAAAAATGAATTTTCTTTGGTCCAAACTCCAGACCTTATACCCCTTTTTAAAGTTAGAATACCCCATTAAAACACACTTTTCAGCTCGTTCCTCAAGTTTATCAGAATTGTCTAAAATGGTGAAGAAACAAAGGCAACCAAAAACTTTCAAGTGATCAAGAGAAGGTTTAAAACCAAATAGCATTTCATAAGGAGAACGACCATGCAGCACAGAAGAAGGAAGCCTGTTAATTCAGTATGAAGCAGTAAGCACACATTCAGACCAGTATTTAAGAGGAACTCTAAACTGAAATAATAAAGCTCTTGCAACATTTAACAAGTGTCTATGTTTTCTCTCTACAACACCATTTTATTGTGGGGTATAAGTGCATGAGGTTTGATGAATCATTCCTTTAGTTTTAACAAAGGCAGACATTTGATAGTTAATGAATTCAGATCCGTTATCACTTCGAAGCACTTTGATATTAACTTCAAATTGGGTTTTGACTAAGTTGTAAAAACTTTGTATGTTCTCAAAAACTTCGGACTTAGATTTCATTAAGTATACCCATACTGATCTGGTAAAATCATCGACAATAGTGAGAAAATATTTATACCCATCTATGCTAGTGACTTTGTATGGACCCCCAACATCCAGATGTACCAGATCCCCTACTTTAGTTGACCTATGGTCACTTAGAGGAAAAGGTACCCTATGTTGTTTGGCCCTGTGACAAATGTCACAAGGTTTGGTATCATTAGGCTCAGTTTTAATTTGCAAAACCTTTAACACTTGTTCAGCTGGGTGACCCAGCCTTGAGTGCCGGAGCTTTATGTTTTCAGTTTTACTTAAGCAGGAAAAGTTAGTGCCTAGAGGGTTACCACAAAAGTACAAACCCTCAGTTTATCTACCAGTCACCAGGGTTTTCTTGGTGCATGAATCCTGAATGTAGCAAGTATTCTCATCAAATATAACTCTAAGCTTATTATCTTTAGCTAACTTATAGACAGAAACGAGATTCACATAATATTCAGGCACAACAAAAACATCCTTTAAAATCACAGAATCTGATAGCTTAAAGGATCCAATTTTAGTGACTTTAGCATCTGTCCCATTAGGATGCTTAATGGTTATATTATATTCAGAGACATCAATCAAATTAAACATATTTTTACTGGTCATGACCATATGCTGGTTTGCACCAGAGTCTATGATCCAGTTCAGATTCTGTGTTGAGGAGTCCATAGAGTTAAAACAGAAAAGGTTGTTGAAGTTTTCTAGATTAGAGAAGGAATTAAAGCATTTACCTCCTACATTGGACTTATTGGAATCTTCTGTTTTATTTTCATTCAGCAGCCCTAGCAACTTAGAAAACTGATCAGCAGACAGAGTATTTAAGGAACTACCACCTTTATCACCCACAGAGTTGTTCACAGAGGGACTATTGCCATTACTAACAGAATTATTTGACTTAGACCACTGACTATTTGGCTTTTGTCTATAATTTGAAGGATAGCCATGTAGCTCAAAGCATTTATCAATAGTATGCCCAATTTTATTGCAGTGAGTACACTTAAGATTAGGATTAGGGCCTTTGTTAAACTTTTTCTTGTCATTAAAGTTATTTAACTTAGCAACAAAACCAACATTAGGAATTTTAGACCGACTATTTGATCCTCTATGAGATTCTTCTCTAGAGATAATAGAGAAGGCTGTTTTGATAGTTGGTAGAGGATCCCTAGTCAAAAGATTAGTCCTAACGGGTTGGTAAATATCATCAAGGCCCATCAAGAACTGCGTAAGTTTGATTAACTGATTAAACCCATTGAACTTAGATGATGCATTGCAAGTACAAGAGGGCAACTGTAACATGGCATCAAATTGCTTCCACATAGTGTTTATTTTATGATAATACTCAGATACACTAGAGCCATTTTGACTTACTGAGTTGATTTTCTGATATAAGCTAAACACAACAGACCCATCAACTTTATCATAAGTGTCCTTTAAATCATCCCAGACTTCTGAAGCAAGTTTTGAATAGACTTGACCAACATATAGCTCATCAGATACAGAGTTCAGAATCCAGGTTAGCACAATAGAATTACATCGATCCCATTGACTAGCAGGGACATCATTGTCTTTAGACTTAGCACATGTTCCATCAATAAAGCCTAATTTGTTTTTAGCCATAAGAGCAAGTTTCATAGCATTAGACCAGACCGCATAATTTTCAGTCCCTTTAGTTTTATATTAACAATTGTGAGACCACTAGAATCACTAGCATGGAGATATAATGGGTCACTAGCATCAAGTTTGCTAATCAAGGTCACAGATGGCTCAGATTTATCGCCCATTTAAAACAATCAAAAGCAAATAGAAGCACGGTTTAGTAACACAAAGGTAAGAAGCACCAAGATAATATAGCACAGAGTAATGAACCAAAACACACAGGCAGATAGAACACAGAGACAAACACAGACCAGACACGGCGAAGCCTGGACAGAGGTCCGTTCAGAGGTTCGTCACTCAAGGTGCCTCCGCAGACGATAACCAGGGAGCCACAATACAATAAGCAAACCACAAATGCAACTGAGTGTACCCTCTCTGTGTCCCAAACAAGCCGGTCTTGCCTAAAACCCGGTATCAATATGCCTAGACACAGGATTCAGTGATGCAAATAACGGTAAAAGAGAGAGAGAGAGAGAGAACGATCTCACAGTGGGTGCGTAATGCTCCAGCGGATCAGGCTTGTAACCTTCACTTAGGGTTACAAGCACTTGATCAGAAAACCAAGCACAAGTCCTGTTAGTTTGCCCTAAGAGGGACCAACGAGGACCTTCTTTAAGAAGAAGTGGCACCGTTGTAAAAAACCAGGGACCGATTCACCAAACCCTAGAAATTAGGGTTTCAAGCACAGCAGCAGTAAGAGAAGGGGAATCGCCACGGATTGAAGTCGGCAGACCCTAAGGACTACCAAGACGTCAAGTGCCGGGAATCGCTGGAGGCGGATTGGTTGGGGATTGGATTGGGGCTGGTTTGGGGCGAAGGCCTAGTGGGTATGGTGGACGATAAGGGGACAGTTTGGGCCGGTTGAACAGGAGGAGTAGGATGGTTGGTGTGAGGTCTTGTAGGGGAGTCGGGTGGATTGTAGTGGGCCGAGGAGATGGGTGTTGGTGTAGCGAACATGGTTGGGTTAAACAGAAGAGGGTTATGGTCTAGAAAATCATGAGATGGTGGTGAGGTGTGGAGATCGGCCTTGGGAAAAATGGTCTCGTTGAAGGTGACGTGGCGGGAGAAGATAGTTTTACCCGTGGTAAGGTCAAGACACCGGTAACCACGTTAGTTCGCGGGGTATCCAAGAAAAAGACATGCGAGAGATCGGTGGGTGAGGTTGTTTGGACGAGTGGCGGAGGTGTTGGGGTAACAAATGCATCCGAAAACACAAAGGTGATTATAGGACGGTTCCCGGAGGTATAAGAGGGACAACGGTGTGCGGTTTTGGTGTAGTTTAGTGGGTAGGATGTTGTGGAGGTATGTGGCGGTGTGAAGGGCTTCGACCCAAAAGTTGGAGGGGAGAGAGGCATGGGTGAGGAGAGTAAACATGATTTCGTTCAAACGACGAATCATATGCTCCGCTTTGCCGTTTTGTTGGGAGTTGTGAGGGCACGAGAACCGTAGTTGAATGCCATGTTGAGAGGTGTAGTTATGAAGGTTCGTGTTGTCAAATTCGCCGCCCATGTCACATTGTATAGCTTGGATAGGAAGGAGAAATTGGGCTGTAACAAACTGGTGAAAGTGGGTTATTTTCGAAAAAGTTTCGGATTTGAAGTGAAGAGGATAAACCCACGTGTATTGAGTGTAATCATCAATGATGACTAAATAATATTTATAACCTGCGTAACTTAATAATGGTGATGTCCATAAGTCGCAATGTAATAAAGAAAAGGGACATAGAGAATTACGGGAATCAGTAAATGGCAAACGTTTATGTTTCAAAAATTGACAAGCATGACAAAGAGACAAAGTCTTATGTTTATTATAAGAAATAAAATGGTTCAAACGAAGAAAATCCAGGACAGGTTGACCCGGGTGACCGAGTCGGTTATGCCAAAAAGGAGATTCTTGAGTAGTAGCGAAGCAAGCAGTGGAGGAAGCTGGTGGGGTGAGCGAGTACAAGTCACTAGAGATGTTGTGACGACTCAGGATCTTGCCATCCTTGAAATCCTTCACAGAAAAACCATATGGATCAAATTCAATCGAAGTGTAATTGTCAATATTAAATTGTCGAACATATATACGGTTTTTGACAATGTTGGGATTGAAAAGGATGTTTCTAAGATGTAAAGGTTTAGAGGCAAAGTTGAGGGTTGAGTGACCCGAGCCCATAACTGGAAGTTTATTGCCATTACCAACGATTATTGACGCTATTGGTGCAAACGTGGAAAACGTGTCAATATTATTTTTATTTAATGAAACATGAGAAGATGCACCTGTGTCGAAGTTCCACTGGTCATTGCTTTCACCGGAATCCACGGAGAGTGCATGAACTGCTTCAGCGAGTTGTGTTGGTTCGAGAGGGTCTACCTCGACAAGGTTAGCTTGAGCCGACCGACGGTTGCCACGATTGTTTGGGGACTGAGATGATGCCTGAGGATGCCATGGTTGGGCCCAACCTTGAGTGGGATACGGTCACGGTGGGGCTGTCCAGTATGGAGGAGCCCAAAATGGTGGGTAATATGGTTACTGTGGGGGTTGGTTCGGGTATGGATGTGGGCTGTGGTTAGGGTGGTTGGGTGGACTGCGGTTGTTGTTGTTATTGGATCGGTAGTTGTTGGGCCTGTTGTTCGGCCTGTTGTTATATTGGCGGTTATGGCGGTGGGCTGTATGAGGGTTGGTTGGGCCGGTGTGATGGGGCGAAGAGTGGGTGTTGGTTGTAGAATTAGTGTTGGAGTTTGGAGGTGGGTTTGGGGATGGTATGGCAGCCGCAACAATAGGGTTTTTAGTGACGGCATCCCGGGTTTTGAGGCGACCAGCCTCAGAGAGAAGCTGATCGATGGCATCCTCCCATGAGGGTAGGGAGTTGTTTAGGATAGAGGCAATGGTATCGAATTCCGATGGAAGACCTTTAACAAGATGGAGCACACGTTGCTGGTCGTTCATCGGAAAATCGAGGGCATGAAGTTGGTCGGTCAAGTCACGAACTTTTTGATAGTACTCATCAAGGCTCGGTATAGAGGCTAGGGTAAGGTTGGCCAGTTCATGTTGGATGGCTTGTGATCGGGGGCCTTTGTTGTTCACAAAGAGGCGTTTGACCCGTTTCCAAGGGTCCAAGGCGGTGGATTCATCGGCCATAACACGAACGAGCAGGTCGTCTGAGAGAGTGTCATAGATCCATTGCAACACAATGAAGTCTACGTTCTCCCACGCGGCAAAGTCGGCGGACTCTTTGTGTTGGTGCATGTTTTGTGACAACAGCTTAATAGTTTGTTTATTTAGTCTTTGGATATTTTGTATTGGGCTTAGCTTATTGGTTAGGGAGTTATTTAGTGTTATGGGCTTGGAGAATGGCCTGGCCCAAGATCAAAGCCCATGTGCAAACCTTGTCCTATATAAACAAGGCTTGGCATAAGGGTTTAAGAGAGCAAGTTTGGAGAGTTAGAGAAATCTATAGAGAGTGGCTAGGAGATTTCTTATGGGTCTTGAATTGATTGTAAACTTCGTGTTGGATAATCAATAGAAGACGGGATTGAAAGTGTATCGTGTTCTTGATTCTGTTTCTACTCGTTTTCTGCAAAATCTGATCTAGAGGATTCCGCACTCTAGGTTGGATCGACGATTCTGTTACGATCCATACGGCTTACGGGACATACAATTGGTATCAGAGCATTAGGCTCTCGATTGGCTTGGTTCAGAATCGTTTTTGCTGAAATCTGGGTTGTTGGACGTGTTTTTGAAGGCTGTTTCAGAGTTCTGCTGCTGATTTCGGATCAAAATCAAGCATTTCGGATCATTTCGGATTCACAGGCTTGCATTTCGGATCAAATACCAGCATTTCGGACCAATTTTGCTGCATTTCGGATTGATTTCGGACAGGAAATCAGTCATTTCGGATTAAACAGCATCAATTCCGGACCAGAAACAAGCATTACGGATCAGTTTGAGTTGATTTCGGACCAGATAGACTTGATTTCGAATCAGTCAAAGGGATTACGGATCCATTTCGGATTGATAACTTGCATTTCGGACCAGATCAGTTGCATTTCGGACACAGTTCAACCATTTCGGATCATCAGGTTGCATTTCGGACAAGTTCCATTTGCATTTCGGATCAGACAGATCCATTTCGGATCAGTTCGGATCAGTTAAGCTTGATTCCGGATCAGACTGTCCCATTACGGATCAGAAGGTGATTGATTTCGGACCAGAGTGTATCATTTCGGATAAGGCTAGTGCATTTCGGACAAAAGGGTGTTCATTTCAGATAAACATAACCATTTCGGACCATTACGGATAGCCTTCAACCATTTCGGACCTTTTCTGACCATTTCGGAAGGGGTGGAATTTTTCTTGGCTCGCGTAAGAAAAGAAAATTTTCATAGATTCGTGTTTAGAAAATTATCCGTAACTCGTCACAGGAAACCGTTTGCACCGTTAGAATCCTTTGATTTTCAGGGTAAAAAAAAAAACTCTGGAAAATCCTAAAACAGGTGTTTGACATTATACATCATTGGATTCGTCTTTCCGAGACGATTCTAACGGCGTACTTTGGAAATCACAGTTTTCGGAGATATTTTGTACGGTTTTACCAGTCTGTTGCGTTAAAATGTCGAACATGATGAATGTGAATGCACCTAAGATGATGAAGGTGGAGAATTATCTTACATGGAAGGACAGCTTCCAATCCTTCATTGAATCTCAGGATGCACGCATGTGAATCTGTATTGTAGATGGGTACACAAACCCAAGTCACGATTATGAGGGCAGACCACGTAGAACAGACTATGTGAACATGAAAGAGGATGATAAAAAGATGTATGAGACTGAAAAGAGAGCCTTGGCTGCAATAAAGATGTCCTTACCTGATAGCATCAAGCATACCTTCAAGAAGTACACAAATTCAAAGGATATGTGGGATGCATTAGAAAAACGATATCAGGGAGATGCGAATGTCAAAAGGAATAAAGCTTTGAGCTCTACAGCACGAGAAGGTTCATATGATTGTAGTGCTCTTATGGAGGATAAAGAGAATGCCACTCAGGCATACATGGCAGAGATAGTGCCTGTTTATGAGGATGAAACTACTGTGAATGATGCTGAAGCTAAAGTGGAGAATGCTGAAACAAAAGTTGAACATGTCGTTGCTGATAAAATTACAGAAGTTCATGAGGAAGAGGTAAAATTTAATTCTGTGTGTTTAAAATGTCGTGAATTACAGGGTGAAGTTGACAGGTTGTCAACACAAAACCAAAGTCTAGTAAACGAGATGTCTAACATCAAAGAATCAAACTTTTTTGCTAAAAGAAACGAATCTTCATACTTGAAGAAGATAAAAGGTTATGAAAGTGAAATTGAAGCCTTAACCTGCAAACTAAATGAAAAACTTCAAGTCATAGACTTAGCTCATGACATGATGGCTGAGAAAACAAAAGAGATTTCTGAAAAATGCAAAGAGTTGTCAGACGCACAACTCAAAATTGTTGAACTTGAAAAGAAATTAGGTCAATTCAGGGACTCTACTTTTGTTATGAAACACATGATGGGTGGGTTAAAGAAAAGTAATGACAAGACCAGTGTGGGATTCCAGGGCTTTAATGAAGTCCCACCTCCTCTTAGTTATGACTATTCTTTCTTACCTGATGAAGATGAGTTTACAGACTTTCTGTCAACATCACCAAGTAGTTTCACATCCAGTCAAGGTGATGTGTTTGAAGATAATGATGCTAAGAAGGAAAATAACAGCAAACCTGTTTTGAAAAAGATAAACACACCTCCTAAAACCAAAAATCAAACTTTTGTTAAAAAGGTTAATTTTGTTCAAGGAAGTGACATGAAAAACGAAACAGCTGTTATTGAAAACGAATCTAATGTAGAGTTTGCTAAAAACAAGAACAAAGAAAATTCTGAAACTAAGCAAACTGAACTAAATCCTTCTAAGGCATCATCATCAAAACCTGAATCTAGTTCAAAGGCTTCAACTAAGAAGTCTTCGAAAAAGAGATCATGCTTCAAGTGCCACACAAAGGGACATGTAGCTAGCTGCTGTCCTAACAAAAAGGTTGAAGCACAAGTTAGTGAGAAACAAAGAGGGAAATCACCTGAGAAGCAAGGTGATAATGAGGAGAAAGTCTCAAATTCTCCAAAGAAATCTGCCCCAAAGCAACAACCGGGTGTTGCTGGTGGCGTAGATAAGGCTGAAAAAGGAACTCCACAAGTTCCTCGTTTTCAAAGAAATCAACTAAGATTTCAGCCTAGATCTCCACCAGGCAGATATGAGAGACCTAGAAGCAGTTCATCAAGAATGAACAATTATAGTTCAAATAATTTCAGAAGTCAAGGTCAATATCAAAATCGATACCAAAATTTTGGTGGTCGAACTTTTTATAACAATGGCTTTAGAAATTATAATAATCAAGCTTCTTGGAATCAAAATTTTCAAAGGTCAAATAGTCCAAACTCATATAGGAACCCTCAGGACCAAAGACCTTATGGAAATCAAAACCTATTTAAATCAACAGGTCTAAGATCCAAGACACCATTAAGGTGTGATGGATATTGGATAGAAGCATCTAATGTGGATTTAAATGGTCGACCCAAAACCGGTAAGGTTTGGGTTCTAAAGTCTAACTGAGTTGTTGAGTGAATGCAGGATGACCAAGAAGGACTGTTGATGTGTTCGACAGTGGTTATTCCTGTAAAGCATCTGAGGTGAATAGTAGGTTAACATGGGTAACGAACTATTTACTTCTGTGATCATTTTGATTGTTTTTAAACTTAAAACGTGAAAAACTGTAGTCAGATTTGAAGTGGGAGTTTGTTTGTTTTTAAATTGATGTTTTTGAAACTTACTCCAAGAAAACAAAAATTTAGGGGGAGAAATTCCTCTAAGCCAAAAAGAGTTTAGATAGTGCGTGTGTTTAGGGGGAGTAAGTTATAAATTTTAAAAAATCCAAAAACATTGAAAATAAAAAATGAGTTTTCATGGTGTGAAAAAGAAGAAATGATGGTACATCAGCAAGTTAGACTGTCACACGGAAACTGAATTACAATGCTTAAGTGTGATAGCAGCTTCATCATATGATGTACCAGTAGGCAAAAGCATGAAATAATCAACTTACCAATGTGATATAAACATAAATGCACTAAGTGTGAGTGGGGAACACATCAGTGGTGTATGGTTTAATGACCTTAAATCTTGCGTTGATAGATTGCCAAAATCTGAAGTTTTGGGTCTTTATACTGTTATTTCATCTGGGGATATCATGGGTGTCCTTCTGCTGCATCCAGATACATGCTGACCTAGACACACCCAGGATATCTTAAAAGAGCTAAAAATGCCAAAACCTGAAAAATGAAGAAGCTCTCATAGAGAGTCATTCAATAAGTGCAAAATGCACAAATCGTACCAAAAATGGTATTTGTCTTAGCCCTCGTTAGATATTTTGGTCTCTCTGCTGCACGGAAGTACTGACCTGTTCACCATATATCTAAACGTTGAAAAACGAAACGGATGAATTCAGTATACTCACCTACTACGATGAATCTTTGTGCATACCTTGATCGCGGGGGTATATCCTGAAGTGGGACACACTAATATATCAGAATTAATATTACCTTAACGTATCATACGGTAATGGTACTTGAAATGTTCATGCATTTTGTTTAGGTGGACAAACATACTGGTAATCGTCTTGAACTGCTTTTCACGAAAAATTACATAAAGAATTAACTTGGTGTGAAACAGTTTGATTGTGCTGATATGATCTTCTTGCACATGATACTCACAAAAAGAAGTATTGTAAATATTTTTGAGTTCAGTTTAGTTTGTTAGTTTGTTTTGAAAAATCAAAAATACCAAAAATATTTCCTTTTTAAAAGACTTCCATTTTGAACTGACATGTAGTTGTTTTTGCAAATTAAGATAAAATATTGGTTTATCTTTAAATGTGAAAAAGGCTAATGGTTTTTCAAGTTACTTGCTTGTGTTTCTAAACAGATTGATGCAGTTATCAAAATGAAGTGCAGAATACAAGTAAAGTGTAGAATGA
Source organism: Helianthus tuberosus (assembly GCA_030545235.1). Taxonomy (NCBI): domain Eukaryota; kingdom Viridiplantae; phylum Streptophyta; class Magnoliopsida; order Asterales; family Asteraceae; genus Helianthus; species Helianthus tuberosus. The sequence goes on from CM060427.1 coordinate 19,261,929, forward strand.
AAGCGAAGTGAAGATCGTGTGAAGATGCATGGTAGGATCCTTCTACTACATTGCAGAAAGAGAGAGAGATATGGAAGAGTTGGAGATCCTTGCTTAACCAAAGATTGCTAGTTCGCTGATATACAACGAATGAAAGTTTTGGAGATTGGAAGCATCAGCTAAGGGGGAGTTTGTTGATGTCAGAAACTGTGTAGCTGACGCTATCCAAAGACCAAAAGACTGCAAGATGTTTGAAGACAAAGTTACACTATGAAGCTATTGTCAAGGGGGAGTTTGTTGGTGCTTGTTTTGTGACAACAGCTTAATAGTTTGTTTATTTAGTCTTTGGATATTTTGTATTGGGCTTAGGTTATTGGTTAGGGAGTTATTTAGTGTTATGGGCTTGGAGAATGGCCTGGCCCAAGATCAAAGCCCATGTGCAAACCTTGTCCTATATAAACAAGGCTTGGCATAAGGGTTTAAGAGAGCAAGTTTGGAGAGTTAGAGAAATCTATAGAGAGTGGCTAGGAGATTTCTTGTGGGTCTTGAATTGATTGTAAACTTCGTGTTGGATAATCAATAGAAGACGGGATTGAAAGTGTATCGTGTTCTTGATTCTGTTTCTACTCGTTTTCTGCAAAATCTGATCTAGAGGATTCCGCACTCTAGGTTGGATCGACGATTCTGTTACGATCCATACGGCTTACGGGACATACACTTTGGCAGGGGACGGCGTACCGTCGATGTGACAGAGCACATTATATCCTTTAGCATGAAGGGTAAAAAGTTTTACCCATAAGGCATACGATACTTTGGTACCATCAAGGGTACGAACTTTGTTTTGGATATTGGAGACAGTGTAAACTGGGTGAAGTGGTTTGAGGCCGGCGGCTTCAGTGGTGGTAAGTTCAGTTTTGTCGGTCATAGCGAATGAGGGTAGAGGCCTGATCGAAATCAGGTGTAGGACGGCAGAAACAGGGGTGTTCGAAAACAAACCCTAGAGGAAGGATGATACCATGTAAAGTTGTATGATCCCTTGCCTTTCTCATTAATCAATAACGAACATATATAGTTACAAGGAAATGAGATAATTACGGAAACAATGAAATACAAATCATACAAATAAATACAATGATTTACAAAATAACAATCCAATAATTGTGGAGTACAATTATCGGTTAACATTATATTGTTTAACTCGTGTATCACATGGGTCTTTAACCTAGTGTGTGTATATATATATATATAGACATCAACCAATTAAAACACACTTAAAATCCACCCATCAATTAAGAACCTCCACTTCACAACCCAAATGCCTCCCACGCTGGTTGAAAACCCCAAGCCCAAACATAAATGCTATGGACAACGCCGTTTCCGGGGTGGGGTGTGTGCGTAGCATGACATAAACGCCACAAAACCATGGTTACACTGTGTGCTCTAAGGGAACGCGGGTTTACCATTCATTCGTTTAGCGTTACGAGAGAGAAGAAACTCAATTCATCTCAACCATCCACCAAAGAAAAAATTAATAATGCGTCAGAAATTAGGTGATGATTGTGTTTAATAAGAAATGTGGTGATGATTACTTTTTCGTAAAGTAGATTCTTTACGTAAACTCAAATTTGAAGGAAAAAAAAACCCAATGCATTTTTTAATGAAATAATGCATGATATTTTTTTGTAGCTTCCTTTCCAAGGAATATTCAAAGGGATTAGCAATGGGATGGTGGTTAATTGGTAAAGGCAAAACTTTTAAGCATTTTGGGAGAGGGAAGTCTTGGGTTCAAGTCTTACAGATGACAACAATAAAAGAAATTTGCCGTTCAAAAAAAAATCCAAAGGGATTTTCTATTGGCACACTTTGACAATTCAATACTAATTGTATAGGCCTATACGATCCGTATTTGATAAAGTAAAAGACATGACAGACTGGTAGGTGCAAGGGTTGTCTGACGGCTGACCTAATACGCATCGTATAGGCCTATACGATGCGTATTAAGGCCCTGATTTTTTGAGGTTTGATTTTTTGGTGTGTTGTGTTTGGTGTTTGGTGTTTTGGGTTTGTTATTGGTTATTTTTGTTTTAATTAGTTTTAAAATCTTTATTATTTTTTATCGTTAAGTATCGTATTATAGCGTATCGTATCACATTTTTAACTTAATATCGTATTATAGCGTATCGTATCACATTTTTAACTTAATATCGTATTATAGCGTATCGTGGCGTATCGTATCACATTTTTAACTTAATATCGTATGCGTATCGTGGTGTATCGTATCACATCTTTATTATTTTTTTATCGTATTATAGTGAGCTGTTTCGCCATAGAAATAGCATACGCAAGTTGCTGAACGAACGTTTACTCGAGGTCACTTTTGAGTGACAGAAAGCAACCTCGTACTATAATACGGATTGTATACGCCTATACGATCTGTATAGGGTTTGCATGTGAACCCTACTTGTCAGCTTTGAAGGACAACCTAGTACTAATATGCATCGTATAGGCCTATACGATGAGTATTATTCGCATGATGGGGACAGTGTCAGCCTTTGACTGACCTTGAAAATTGAAATTCACCTAATACACATCGTATAGACCTATACGATGCGTATTGGTAGTGTCGATTTAATTTTCCAAGGTGTCTCAATAATACGACCCTATCCAAATACACCATATACAATAAAGTTAGGGATTATTACCCACTTAGAGCATTCACATCCAAGGAATCAAATTATCTGTGTGTTGTTTTTAAATTATAAAGAGTATAAAAAGTGGTTGTGAGTGGAGGAGAGAGAAAATATTACTGTTCATCTGTATATTTGGGGGGACACTGTTCACCCCCTATAATTTTTTAATATATTTTGAAAGTGGTTGTGAGCGGAGGAGAGAGAAAATGTAATGATAAAGGTATAAAAAATATTATTTAATTGAAAATGAGAGAGAACATGTAGTGTTTTTTAGTGTAATTTAGGGTGAACATATAATGGACCGGATGTGAATGCTCTTAGACTAGAAGGTATGGGGGCCGGCTGAGGCCCGGCTAGGACCGGCGCCGGTCCCCCACACCGCCCCCCTCCATCCCACCCGTCATCCCCAGCGGCCCAAAGCCGGTCTCGCCGTGCCCCCTTTTGAACAATATAGCCGTTACTAACGGCTAGATTAATAAAAAAAAACCTTTTTCAATTTAAATATATACCCATTCTTTATACCATTTCCTCAATTTTCACCCATTCTTCTCTCATTCTCATCCATTTTTATAAAAAAACACTCCCATTTTTATACCAATCTTTTATAAAAAAAAAATCTCTTCATCCACAATGGCATCTAATCCTTGGTGGTCCGGCTCTTCTTCGGACGAAGAGGAGATGTTTTTCGCAAACGCTGTGGTAAAGGCGGCGCAGATTCTTTTGGAAGAGGAAGAGGACTCGTCTGAAAACGTTATTATCAGACGAATACAGGTTAACAGAGACCGCGAAGGAGCGCACGAGAAATTGGTTAACGATTATTTTTCGGATGCACCCCTTTACAACGCCGATACTTTCAAACGAAGGTTCCGAATGAGTTGCCGTTTATTCACACGGATTGCTGATGATTTGGCGGGGCTAGACCCGCTTTCAAAAGTGTACTGCGGCCATTCGCCAACTGGCGTACGGGACAGTGGCCGACGCGTTGGACGAGTACTTACAGATGTCGGCAAGAACCGCGCGGGAATGTTTGTATCGGTTTTGCCATAATGTGGTGAAACTGTATAGCAAAAAATATTTGCGGAAACCAAACGCGTATGATGTTCAACAGTTGTACCAAGCTCATGAAGCAAGGCACGGGTTTCCGGGAATGCTTGGTAGCATTGATTGTATGCGTTGGGCGTGGCATAACTGCCCGACTGGGTGGCGAGGGCAATACACGCGAGGTGATCACGACTATCCAACCTTAATACTTGAGGCCGTGGCGTCACAAGATTTGTGGATCTGACATTCTTTCTTTGGGCTCCCTGGTTCACTCAACGACCTCAACGTGCTATACCAATCGACGATCTTTAGCGATGTCGTTAATGGAATCGGTCCGGACACCCGTTTTACAGTTTCAGGGGTTGAGTATAGACGCGGGTATTATCTTGCTGACGGAATATATCCGTCTTGGTCTACAATTGTCAAGACTATTTCATATCCTGAGGACGAAAAAAGGAAAAAATTCGCCAAGCGTCAAGAAGGTGCAAGAAAAGACATCGAACGTTGTTTTGGTGTTTTAAAAAAAATGGGCCGTCCTTGAACAACCGGCACGTGCGTTCACACCGAAGCGGTTGCGCCTTTGTATGTACGCTTGCATTTTGCTCCATAACATGATTATTGAAGACGAAGGTCGGGCGATTTGTGAGTATGATGAGAATGCATCTTACGGGAATACTGTCCCGGTAGATCCGACGCAACAGGATTTAAACTCGTTCGCGCTAACCAACGACTTCACGCATATAAACCTTCAACAGGATTTGGTAGAACATATTTGGAACAACGTTAACGTAGCGGACGGTGACGAAGACGAAGACGAGTAGTGTAGTTTTTTTTTAGGAAATGTAATATTTTTTTATTTTTCGGAAATGTATTTTGTTTTTAGGAAATGTAAATTTTTTTTATGTTATGAAATGAATTTATTTATGTTGTTTTATGTTGTATTTGTTAATTTTTATAAAGTTTTTATTAAGTTAATAAAGTAAAACTTAGAAAATTATAAAATAATGAGGTGGGGTAGCCCCATCCTCCATCCCCCTCAATTATGAAGGAGACCCATCCCCCACGAGCCGGTGATGTGGCGCCTACGTGGCGGCCCATCCTCGTGGGGATGGGCCTCACCATACCCCTTAGTCTTAGGCTATCTTCTATCATTTCACGCTCTTTCACTTCATATCACTGTTACATCATAAAGTAATTGTCACCTTACAGACACATCATCTCCCTACTCTCCTTTGCTTTCTTTCACTAATCCATACTTTAGTTTCACGCATTTTCACTCTACATCTTCCAACCAAATTATTGTTTAATCATTATTTATTTATATACTTTCTTAATTTTTTATAAGCGAAATTACTATATATTATTATTACTATATATTAATAATACAAATGAAATGAACAGTAATTTTATTATATTATAATAACATTACTATATATTAATCATAATTATTATTATTTTTTTTACTTTCTCAGTTGGATAAGTTTTGTGTCAACCAATATTGGTATCGAAAATATAGGTACGGTCCGGTTCATTATCGGTACATGAAGGTAAAAATCGGCACCAGCCTGATACAGAAAACGCCAAAAGTCGGTACCGGATTGAGTTTGAAAATCTTTTAGTTCGGGAAATTCGGTACTGCTACACGGTACCATTTGCTCATCCCTTATCACGGGTGTCATACAAACAACAACGGTATCGTACAACTTTTTCTTGTTGATTTTCTTCGACTTTTAATGATATCCTTTTTTAGTTTCAGGGGTAGGATGAGCTCGGTGGCAACCGATACCGAAAATACCGGTTACGGTACCGACATATGAAGGTAAAAATCGGTAGCGAACCGGTACTAGGAACGCCAAAAGTCGGTACCGAATTGGTACTTAGGATCCTTCGGTTTGGGAAATTCGTTACCGATACCCAGTATTATTTGCTCATCTCTGACCACGAGTTTCATACGAACAATATCATTAACATACCACTTTTTTTTGTTGATTTTCTTTCGATTATTTTTTAATGTTTTTTACATTTTCTTTTTATTCTTGTTAATGGTTCCACGTGCAACGCGCTCGTAGTGATTTCAAAACACATGTTAACACAGACTAAATAACAAAATAAGTTCGCCGCAACGCGGCTAGGGCGATAAACCTAGTTACTTTAATAATTTAACTACGTTACAGACCCATGTATTACACAGGTTTAAGGATATAACTTATATGACTTAATGATTATATACACATCTTTTTAGCATTTTGCTCGTATATACAACCAAGATAGATGTCATATTCAGTTTTTTCAATCAAATATCGCAAATATATGGTAGCCATATCATATTTAACTATAACTAAAACCACTCAATTAATAATTTTCAAACACATTTCCTTAATTGTGGGATTTTATTTGTCTTTCCAAATTATTTTGCATATTTCTAAATTTTTAGCTCACGAAACACTTCTTATAAATATGTCTAATCATTTTTAATAAGTCATCCATTATAAAACAATTATACTCTCATAGTACTTTCCAATCTATTTTGAAGTTGCTAAGACACTATGGATCCACGTTCGCTTTATGTTACTACTTTTTTTTACATTGCTTTGCTTTGTTATGATTTGATTTTGGTTATATTTCTGTTATATATAACTTTATATATTATTTAACTTTTTTATAAGTATATTTTGATATTCTCAAATACAAAAACCATAATATCAGAGTACTAACATCTAGATGAAGTCACGACCATAAACACAGTTCCATGGTTTGCTGACTCCCCTATCCTTCAAGTTGTACGTATGAAAATAATTTAGTTATGTAAACTTATGCATACATTATTATATTAGATTATATAATTTTTATCCTCAAACTCATGTAATACACATGTTTATAACCTAATCCTCAAACGCGTGTAATTCACAACAAAATTTTGGATAAAACTTATATGGAATGTAGATTAAAATAAACATGTTGCAACATTATATTCATAATTTTATGAAAGACAATATTTTAAAAATACAAGAGAAGAACAAAATAGGTTAAAACTAAATTATAACAACAAAATAACAAAAAGAAAAATAAAAACCTAAAGCCACCATGTGTATAGTGCTTTTAATTTAATAATTACGAAATACCAAAAAAAAAGGTTAAAACATCCAATCAAATAAAATAAATAAAAATTATTAGTTTTAATGATAAGAAGTTACCATAAGTAATAAAAATTTCGTTTAAGGATACCATCAATCTAATAAGAAATCTTGAAAAAAAACTCACGACATTTTTTATAGATTAAAGTGAAAATATAGAATAAACTAAATTTTAAATTTAAAAGTAAAACCAAAAAGAATAAACTAAATTTTAAATTTAAAAATAAAACCAAAACAAAGTTTTAAATCATGAAAATATAAGATAAACGAAATTTTAAATTAAGAATGGATAGATAAACATGATATTAAAAATTTTAAATATATATATAAAAGCCAAAACAAATAAAAAATTAAATTTAACAAAAAAATTAAATTGTATAAGGTGTTGTCATGTGACATTTCTTGTATTCTTTTATTAGACAATTAGACAATAATAATAAATTAATAACATCAATATGGTATAAAAAGTTGAAAATCAATAAAAAGTATATTAGGTTAAATAAAATTTCATTAAAATTCAAATAGGTTAATACAATAAAATTCAAACAACTTAAAATTAAAACATCCAAATGAGAATATAAAAACTAATCTTCCATATCTTCATCATTGGCATCGTTGGCATCTTCGACACATTCAGGCCAAAGATGGTCTACTAAGTTGGCATGCAGTGCGACATTTATTGCTTCCGACCTTACTTTTGTTCGATTAGCATGTTTCTCATTGAATGATAGTGTACATTCAGGGGATTCAATGACTTCTTTGTAATTTGACAACGTTTTCCCCTCGTCCTCCAATATCATATTATGGAGTATGATGCAAGTGTACATGATGTCTCTTAATAAATGCCTTGCCCACGATCGTGCTAGTTGTGTAATGATACCCCATTTTTTTTCAAAACTCCAAAGGCACACTAAGTATCCTTCCTAGCCCTTTGTTGCTTTTTTTTGTGAAATCTTTTATTTTTTTCGTTATTGGAATATGAGAATGCCTTCATTAAGGTTGCCCAATGTGGGTAAATCAAGTCGGTAAGATAGTACCCATGCTCGAAATGAGTCTCGTTAGCATAGAAAGAAGAGCCTGGTGCAACCCCACTAATAACGTCGTCAAATACATGCGACTACTCAATGAAATTAATATCATTGGTTGAGCCGCCAATTCCAAAATACGCATGTCATATCCAAAGATCGTATGACGTCACCACCTCAAATATTAAGACCGGGTCATCATGATCACCGCGATGATGTTGACCTCGCCAAGCACTTGGACAAGTATCCCACTTCCAATATGTGCAATCAATACTTCAAAGCATTCCTAGAAAGTTGTGTACACTTTCGTGTACGTCTTATATTTATTGAATATCACTAAAGGTTGGATTTCTCAAATATTGTTTGCCATATACAACAATCATACCTTTAATTTGTTAATAATAAAAAACATTATTAGTTAATAATAATAATAATAATAACAACAACAACAATAACAAAAATAGTGGAGACTTTCTCGAGAACATGTATCTGAAATTTGTAGATATTCGTCCAAAAACTCGGACGAAACGTCGCACGCCAATTGACGAATTGCTGATGTGCATTTTTGTAAAGCGGTGAATCCAAGTACACGCCTTGCGTCTTCCTTTGTTGGAAAAAAATAAATCGACCCTCTAAGTCGTTAACAATTCGTGCAAATAGTTCACAACGTGTACGCAAACGCCTCCGAAATATATCTAGGGTATATACCGGATTATTAAAAAAGTAATCGTTTACCAAACGATTGTGAGCACCTTCACAATCCCTTCCAAGCTTCTGTGCCCTTGTTCGTGGTTGTGATCTTTCGCCAAGATAACTTAAAGCTTGCATACCCAACTTAATGGTTTCAATAATTATCTCGTCTTCGAGATCGGAATCGGATGAGTCGAATATAAAATTCATCATAACAAAAATAGATAAGTATTTAGAGATAGAGATGGTGTGAGAGTGATGAAAGAAATGTGTAATTGTGTGGGAAAAATGGGATTGATGTTTGAGTTTGTATAGATTAGATTTAAACTAAATTATTTTTATGTATAAACGGTCAAATGACCGTTGGAATGCATGCATTGTAACATCACACATTGATTGTGAAGGGGAACGAAGACTTTCTTATAAGGGGCTTGATACCTTCACCATCATGACGCGTTTTAAAACCGTGAGGGGTAGGCGCTAAGGGCGTGCTGACCGCCAAAGCGGACAGTATCATGGTGCGGTTACGTGGGCTATTACAGATGGTATCAGAGCCAGGGACCAGACTGGTGTGCCAGCGAGGACGCTGGCCCCGTAAGGAGGGTTGATTGTAAAGTCCCACATTGGTTGTGAAGGGGAACAAAGGCTTTCTTATAAGGGGCTTGATACCTTCACCATCATGACGCGTTTTAAAACCGTAAGGGGTAGGTGCTGAGGGCGTGCTGGCCGCCAAAGCGGACAATATCATGGTGCGGTTACGCTGGGCTGTTACATGCATGACCCACAAAATTCTTCCTTTCCATGTCGTGCTCGCCTCCACGCCAACCCTCACCCGCCCCCTTCTTTGGCGTGTAGTACCCACTCACGATCGCCTCATGCCACATGACATGGGGCGTGTAACCATGGTATACAGGGGCGGATTTAGAAGGTTTTTATGGGTTCCCAGAAACCCAGTCGATTCGAAAAAAATGAAAAAAATTAGTGTAAACCTTGTATAACACTACAAGAATAATACACTATTACCGGCGACACCTTTAGCGGCGACAGGTCAAATGTCGCCGCTATTGGTCGATCCGCCTCACAGGATCTCAACCCAAACCCCATCCGTTGATCAAAATCATGATCTGACGGTTGGGGATTTATAAATCATTACCGGCGACAAGGATAGGGCAATAGCGGCGACAGCTAGTCTCTGCTAAAAGTGAATGTCAGAACTTTAATCCCTAGCCACACAAATCTTATCTCTGGTCAACTTCATTAAAGTTATTACCGGCGACCATTGGCAATACCGGCGACATCTTGTCGCCGCTAACGGTTGAACGAGCCAAACACCCTATACAGCGCCAATTTCTCCCTCCTCTTTCATTTTTCCCCCAAAAAAACCTCCGAACACCGCTGCTAACTCGCGAAAATCATCCAAATCGGTTAGTTTCACTTTGTTTTTGTTAGATTTCTTCTCTACATTTGTTATATAGATGTTATAGGCTTAGAAGATAATGACGTTGTCGACAACAACTCTTCATCTGACTGTCCACTTGTCATTGACTTGACCCAATACTTTCAAATTGGATCTTCTCATGTTACTGCGGGTGAGCCTTCAATTGAAGTTGATCCCCCAACGGCTACCGTCGATGAAGTGTTTGAGGTCGAGACTGATTGTGATGAGGTCGAGGCTGATTGTGATGAGGATGATCCCGATTATGTGGAGTCTGACTAAAAGAAAAGTTATTGTAATTTATATTGATTTGTAATTGATAAACACTTGTTTGAAATATTTATTTGAATTTGAGTTACACTTGTTGTACTTTCCCTTAATTTCTATTAGATACACATGCTGTAACATTTGTAACTTTATAGGGATTATGTTTTCGGTATTGCTGATATTCGCTTATTTGATGGCCGATGTGGCCCCCTGGGGACATGGGGGTGACGGCGCTGGTGATCCACCGCTTCCTCCTGGTGGGATTCGTGGCACACACGAGACAGACGGTAAGTTTTTTACTAAATTATTTTGTAGTCCTTGTATTTTATATATTATAAATGTTCTTACTAATTATTTTTGTTTTAATTGCAGCGGTTCCCCCAAAGAAGGTTAGGGGGAAAGCTAAAAACGAAGCACTACGGCGTCTAGTAAAAGCGGGGGGGTCTGTGTCGCTTACGTTTGATCGACAGGTCACGTTTACCCCTGTTGGTAGATCAAGAGACATGTTTTCAAGGGAGGCCGGCTTGTATATGTGGCGGGCCATCCCGTTTGATAAAATTGGATGGGATGCTGTTGAACCACATTACAAGGATGCCGTCATGAACCACTTACGGGTAAATAAGTTATATGCATAAAATTTTATAGCACATGCAAATCTAATTTATATATGATATTTTAACTTTTTTATTTAATTTGTAGGAAAATTTCAATCTTGATGAAGTGGAACGTGATTATGACGCGAAAAACTTGAAGGGTGGTATAAGGACTGTGCTTATGAAGCGATACAATGACCGCAAGTAAGAAGCTAGACAATTATTTGATAGCAAGGGAGGTTACGATGATCTTGAGAGTGCAAGGGCATACCATCCCGTGGATATGCCCTATGAAAACTGGTTGAGTACCATCGAAGGTTTCCGGCAAGAAAATTATATTAAAAAAAGCAAGGCCAACAAAAAAGTACGCGATAAACAACAATTCCCATACCGTGGGGGGACATCTTCGTACGGTAGCACCGCCTATAAAAATGTAATGTTTTATGTATGTGTGCGTGTGTGTAAGCTTTTGTTTATTTAATGTCTAATCTAAGTGTAATGTTAAACAGAATTTGGATTGGGTACCTACGTATGCTAAAACCCACACGGACAATCAAGGGAATTGGGTTGATCCGGTTGCTGAACAAAATTACGTAAGTATTTCTTTTAAGTATTATTTTCTATAACATATATATATATATATATACACATATATATTTAATCATCTTCGTAAAATACAGCGGAACATACAACGGGCCACAGATGAATGGAGCGGCGATGGTCCTCCAATTGCCCCGTATCAAGAAGCGTTGGGAGAGCGCCGAGGATGGTATCGCGGGATGGGGCCTAAACCTTCTTCCAAGACGTCCTCGCACTCGTCATCTAACATGTCGTCTTCGCAAGCTCGGACGCAAGAACCCTTTTCCGAGGTAAACTACGCAATTTATAAAATGACAAACGAACGCATGTTTCCTTGTTAAATATATGTTGGTAGCGTTAATTAATATGCTAATATACGTTTTGCTATCTATTATTGTAGGATTTTGTTAACAACTTGTTCCAAACCCCGTCATTTTTGAACCAACTTAACAACTATCTTGCTTCACAAGGAAAAGGAAAAGGAAAGTCAAAAGACTACGATTCTGACAACTTATTCGATAATGAATCCGACGATGAACCCAACGATAACGATGACGATGAGTGACTTGTTTTTAATGTATGATTTAGATTTAATTAAACGTTGTAGGATATAATGTACGACTTAAACGTAGTTTTTAAGTATATTACCTTTAGTATATGTTGATTATGTTCATGGCGTATGCTTGCGTTGTTTGAAAATAGGCAGGTTTTGTTTTTCGGCCACAAAACTGGCTGGGCTGCTGTATATACAGCTGCTGTATTAAAAAAAAAATAGACTTTTAGCGGCGACATCTGTCGCCGCTATTGCCTTTCAACCTTTAGCGACCAATATTAATACCGGCGACACTTTTAGCGACGACAGTTGGCTTTACCGGCGACAAACGGTCATTAGCGTCCGAGCAATACCGGCGACGTTTTACCGGCGACCTGTCGCCGTTAAAAGTCGATAGCGGCGACAAAGGTGGTCAATACCGGCGACACCTGTCGCTGCTAAAGGTGCCCTGTTCTTGTAGTGTAATTTGGAAAAAATACTGAAAAAATTAGTGTAAACCTTTTATGATTTGGAAAAAGTAACCCAGTGAAAAAACTGGCTGGATCCGCCACTGATGGTATACAACCTTATAGGGCATTTAACCATAGTGTAGAAATAGATTTCATAGCCTTAGTTTGGTCATTTAAATCATAAAACATACCAAAACATAACATAACGTTATCAATCCAAGTGAATTCAAATGATCACGTAAGTGTACATTTACTCAAGTACAGACCACCCTTGACCGGTGATATGATGTTTGTCAAATTATTCTTCATAAAGGTGGTATAACTTTAAATTCTTGCAAATGCGATGGTATATTTAAAAGGGCACAAATGGGGTTTTTTGTCTTATATGCACACCCTGCAGTATCGAGCTGTGGCCAAAGCGCGACGTTTTGGTCCGGTCAACCAAACAAAGACTGACGGGTCTGTCGACCGGACCAAAACGCCGAGCTTTGGCTGCGTTAACCAGACAAAAGACTGACACCCGGTCAGTCCTTTGTCTGGTTGACAGGACCAAAACGCGGCCAAAACTCGGCGTTTTGGTCCGGTCAACAGACCCGTCAGACACCCGTCAGTCTTTTGTCTGGTTGATCGGACCAAACCGCCGCTCTTTGGACACAGCTCGACACTGCAGGGTGTGCATATAGGACAAAAAATGGCTTTTTGGTGTGCAAATAGCTAATTGGGTGTGCCAATAGGTACACCCTAATTTAAAGACTTGCAAATCAGAACACACACCACAAACCCGATTACATTGTCATATTTAAACAAACCAAGTATCATGACTCGTACCCTTTCAACAATTGTTTTCAAAACCAACAACTCGATAAACATTTATATAGACTCAAACTCGACTTTATCATCTTGGGCTAACCCTCCATGGGAATCTTGGTCTAGACAATTTCAACGGTATGACCATGAGCATCGTTAGCACCACGAGCACCATTTGCACCAGGATTATCAGCAGCACGAGCAGGCACTAGACTTCGCAAGAACTCCAAAAACTTTTTAATTTTTTTATAAGACCAAGCATATATGGGTTTCAGTTTAGTATGACCTTCTACACATGCGACAATGGCGCATATGATGACAAAACCAGGCCAAGCAAACCATCCTGGTAACATCATAGAGAATGCAAAGTATAAAGAAAGTATTCCTGTAAGTTTGAAGATGATGGTTTTCCAATCTTTGTCTTGGGCACGTGTTTGAGTGAACATGGATAGTGCAACAGCAAAATTCACAACTAACAGCACGAAACAAATTGCTATAAGTACTTTTTTTTCTCCCTTCGGTTCAGTCATTTGAGCAATGGTTGTCGTCACTACTCCATGGACTCCAAGAAAGGCAGCATATACTGGCATGATGTGCGTAACCCTAAAACGGCAGCCACAGTTTATATTAATTATAAAAAAAAGTATACGGAAAGACAAAAGATTTAATGATATACCTCTTTTAGTTACTCACATATACCACTTTATTTTCTCACTTAGTTTATAGACCCATGTGTTACATGCGTTTAAGGATAGAAAATTAGAAAATAAAAGGCTTTAAGATAATCATGGAGTTGATCGAGTTCTTTGGAAAAAAAAATGCGTGTTTGAGTTTATATAAACTTGAATGAGTTTTTAAAAATAAATATGTCATTGTTAAGGTTGGTTGTGTTTGAAAGAAATAGCAATTATAAATTTTGATTTTTTTTATATTTCATATTATTTCTTGCATCACGCATAATAAATATAAATTTTGATGTGAATACATATAACCCTAATATGAACTATACATACAAAATTAAAGAAAAATATAATATTACTCATTTTAAATTATGCGTTTAGAATTTTGTTTATGAATACAAAAAGATTCGTATATTTTATTTCAAATTAATATTTTGTTATTTTAAAAAGTGTTATTAAATAGAAGATGGAATGGAATTAGTTCATTATCTAAAATTATATATATTGTTTGTATATATGTTTAACATTTGTGAAAATGATAATAACAAATTATAAACATAAGGTTTGAAATTTTATGTTACATCAAATAGTGATGGATGTATATATATTTTGGTTATCTCATCTTCTTTTGATAAGTATAATTTTAGTTATTAAAGTTGTAGGTCCCTCGTGGAGGATGAGGTTAAACCTTAACCTTGTTATATTAACACACTAGCAAGTGCGGAATCCAAGCTAGAGTGCAACCGAGTCGAGACAAGTATAAACACAAAACACACAAGGATCACCGATTAACACCACTGTATTAATGCGTATGAAAGGTTCCAGTTACAAGCACAAGGTTTACAACTCAGTATTGCAAACTCTCTAAAGTGTGTGTGTGTGTTCTTGACAGAATGCTCTCACTATCTCTCGAGTGTATCTTTCTGTCTCTCGTCTCTCTGTTCTCTCAAACACACACTGCATGGGTATATATATACCCAGCACAGGTTGTATGGTCGAAGGATCATGTGGACTGCCCGAAAGATAATCTGTCGATCAAGAAGCCATCGAAGGATCCACAAACACTTCGAAGGATGGCATATCCTTCGAAGTCCATCAGTATCCTTCGTGGAGTATCTTTCGAGCCTTTCGAAGGATAGAAACAATCATTCGAAAGCCCAACCTTCGACACATAACATTATACAACCATTTTCTAACTGTTTGGCCAAGTCAAACCAGGAGGATGGTTGACTTGGTCAAACTTACATGACTAACAAGGACATCGTTTACATCGTGACCGAATACAGACAAAGTACAGACACAAGTGCACCAACAAACTCCCCCTTGGCTGTAGCTTTGTCTCGATCTTGATTATCTTTGATCTTCGTGTCTTCAAGACTCTGATGTCCTTTCAAGTCTTCAATGTCGGAGGATCTTCAAAGTCTTCACGTCTTGAAAGCAGAGAGTGTATCAACAAACTACCCGTATCATGTAGGAAGTGTGTTGACAAACTCCCCCTTGGCATAGGCTCCTCCTTGAGTTATGCTCGTGAAAGTCTTGATCTTTATGAAGTGAGATCCTTGTGGTGTTGATGATAGTCAGCGGCAACTCGATCATCTTTATCTTCTGAGCGCCTTCACGTTGTGTCTTCATTCCAAAGCTTGTCATCGACTATGTTCTCCTTGCCTTTAGAATCTGCACATGCCAGAAATCTAAACGCATAATGAGAACAACTGCTTGGAATAGTTAGTATAAGCAAATGACACACGAATGACCATGTCACAATCAAACACCGTCCGACAGTATGAAAGTTTAATAAATTTGTCAATTTGAGATTTAACTTTCAAAGACTTGCAAATTTCGACCGTTTATGAAGATTTAGTCAATTCGGTTTTCAGTCAGGTTTCAGGTAACGAAGATTCGAGCTCCAACATCGTACGATCGAAAATAAAGTAGAAATAAAATCTTTTTGGCTTTTATAAAGATTATATCAAAACACACCTAAAATCTTTTTGGTATTTTTGAATAAATTAAAAGTCAACAATTTTAATATCCTTTGAGTGTTATCAAACGACATCACCGCTAATGTCGTGCTGATATGCACCAAACGACGAAACTGTTTAAAATAAGACAATAAAGATTAAGCAGTAAATAAATATATACAGACATTCTTTTTGCGAGTTTCGAGGGTAAGAGAATCATATCAGTGAACGGTCATGCCAAAACGCTCTTGTTGTTCAGTTAGTTAACATTTAGATAAGCATCCTATAACGATTATCGGTATTGTTGTCCACATAAGCTCAACTTATCATTTGTAATCATGGCGAGGAGATACGTTAAGGTATGATTTATACTTACCGACCGGTGTTCATCCACATCACGACACATTCCCGTATCAAGGTATGCACGAGGGTTCATCTTACCGGTGAGTATACCGATTATCATCTGTTTGACCGTATATGATGTGAGATTCTCACTTATTTTGATTTGAAAACAAGCCTTATGTGATAGAATCACTTATTGATGAGGAACTTGATTTTCAGATGCATGAGGGCACAGGAGCAAGTCCGTGAAAAGGTCAGTACTTTCGTACAGCAGAGAGACGAACTTGACTCTCGGATAAATGTGATATATTATCACTTATTTGTTTGGACATGTGATTGTTGATCACTTATTGAGGTCAAATGCAGTATGTACACGTATGTATAGTATCATGGAAGATCTAGACTTGCGTCCCCGTTATTTTTCGGTAAAAGATACAACCATGATACCCAGATGATAAGCAGCATAAAGACCGAATATCTCAGAACCTCGGCAATCTCTCAAACGAAATTTCGGTACTAAGACCATATGCCAATGAGTGGTTCCCACCTGGTCTTCAGTCGATTTAAGATTTATATCACCCTGCGCACTTTAATATGATTGTGAGCCTACCGATACATCTTATATAGAGCTGCTTATCGTTTTGCATTTAAGGATTAAAGAGGTTTAGACAGACCACTGATGTACTATCATTTTCTCTTTTGCTCGCCAGGAAACTCATTTTTGTTTTTCTATTGTTTTTGGGTTTTTGAAATTTTTCAATGTTTTTGGATTTTTCAAATTTTTGGATATTTACTCCCCCTAAAATCAACAAACCAAGATAAAATTTAAAACACAAAGGTATTTACAAAAATGATTTTCCGATGTTGGTTTACTCTTGCTTGACCTTAATGCCGTTTACCAATAATAAAAAGTCAAATCTTGATTTGTCAAATGCTTTGGTAAAAAGGTCGGCACGTTGGTCATCGGTGTGGACCTTAACGACATCGATTAGCCCTTTCTCAAAGCAATCACGTATGAAGTGATATTTGATTTCGATGTGTTTGGTCTTTGAGTGCTGCACAGGATTTCTAGTGATCTGTAATGCAGCAGAATTATCAACGTAAATAGGAGTAGTTAGGAATTCAAAACCGTAGTCGCGTAATTGTTGTTGGATCCAAAGAACTTGGGAGCAACAACTTGAGGCAGCAATGTATTCAGCTTCGCATGTTGATGTAGCGACGCACGTCTGCTTCTTGCACTGCCATGTGACTAGGCGATTTCCTAAAAACTGACATCCAGCCGTTGTGGATTTGCCGTCGATTTTGCATCCGCCATGATCAGAATCACTGAATGCGATCAAGTCAAAGTTATTATCCCCAGGGTACCATAGACCGGTGTCAGGGTAACCCTTCAAATAACGAAAAATCCTTTTTGCAGCTGCAAGATGTGAGGCCTTCGGGTTAACTTGATATCTGGCAAGCAGGCACGTTGGGTACATTATGTCTGGCCTTGATGCTGTGAGGTACATAAGAGATCCGATCATTGCGCGATAGTATGAGGGGCTAACAGCTTCACCCTTCAAGTCTGGAGTAATTCCATGATTTTGTGGCAGTGGGGTACCAATGGGCGTTGCATCAGACATCTGGAACCGGCTCAAGATGTCACCAACATATTTAGTCTGATGGATGAATATCCCAGACTCATTTAGTTGCACTTGTAGGCCCAAGAAGAAGGTCATTTCCCCCATAGCACTCATCTCGAATTTATCCTGCATAATGCGCTCGAAATTCCTACACAAGACATCATTAGTAGAACCAAAAATAATATCATCAACGTATACCTGTACCAGAAGAAGATCTCCATCTTGTTCTTTGATGAAAAGAGTACAGTCGATAAGACCTCTTCGAAAACCATTCTCCAGCAGATAGGTAGATAAGGTTGCATACCAAGCTCGCGGTGCTTGATGAAGACCATAGAGAGCTTTGTTGAGCAACCAAACCCGATCGGGATGGATAGGATCTTCAAAACCTGGGGGCTGTTCGACGTACACCTCTTCTTCAACCACACCATGTAAGAATGCACTTTTTACGTCCATCTGATAAACCTTGAATCCTTTGAATGAGGCATAAGCCAAAAAGATCCGAATTGCTTCCAGACGTGCAACAGGTGCATAGACTTCGTTGTAGTCGATTCCTTCTATCTGACGAAAACCTTGAACGACTAAACGTGCTTTATTCCTAATAACCACTCCACGGTCGTCTTTCTTGCATTTGAAAACCCATCGAGTGCCAATTTTCTTGTAGTTCTCAGGTCTTTCAACAAGCTTCCAAACACCAAGCTTTTGAAATTGCTGCAATTCTTCCTGCATGGCTTCAACCCAAGCATTGTCTTTCAAAGCATCTTTCCACGATTTTGGTTCTTCTTGTGACACGTAACACGCGAAGGACCAGTCATTCTGAAGACCAGATTCTCTTATAGCTGAATACAAACCAGCATTCCGGTTGTTTCTCAGCTGATTACGCGTCTGCACACCGCGATGGACATCTCCTATAATATTCTGCTGGGGGTGGGTATCGTGAATCCTCATTTCAGGATTTTCTGACACACGTGCATTGATACCCAAATTGTTAAGATTAAGATCAACAACCAACTCCACACCAGGAATGTGTGTAGAGGTGGATGCATTCCCTTCAGCAGTGTCTACATTTTGCATATGAGGTGTATCAACAGAGGCACCTTGAACAGGAGCAGCTTGAGCCGAAGATCCTTCAGCTGCATCATGAAATTCATCATCTTCAGAAGATTCATTATAATCAGCAGCATCTTCATAAACCTCATTTTCAACCATATTGTTGACAGACGAAGAAGCTTGTGGGTCAACAACAATAGGTCTAACCAAAGGCGAGTCAGCAGCGTTGTCACATTCAAACAACATTCTAGCCGCTGCTGATTCTTCGTCAAAGGTTGGCAGATTGAAGGAGTCAAATAGTCCATCATAATCGAACATCCACGGATCACCCGGAGCCCTAACAGGACTCGTGTACCTTTGAACCCTCACTTCACTCCATAGCTCAATCTTTCTGGTAGCCAGATTCCAAACACGAAAATTCGGAGTATCATATCCAAGGAAGAATCCCTCGATAGCTCTAGCTCCAAACTTTCCATCCGGCTCAATCATAGTACATGGAGCACCAAATGGTTCTAGGTAAGAAAGATCCGGTTTTCTTTTCTGAAGGAGTTCGAAGCAAGTTTTGCCATGTCTCTTTACTGTAAGAACTCTGTTTAACGTGTAGCATGCAGCCGATACAGCCTCCCCCCAGAATTGAATAGGGAGTTCCGACTCTACTAACATTGTTCTTGCAGTTTCGATAATCGTCCGATTCTTCCTCTCCGCGACACCATTTTGTTGTGGAGTATAACGAGAACTGTACTCATGAAGAATGCCTTTAGAAGTACAAAACTCATGCATAACTTGATTCTTGAATTCGGTTCCATTGTCGCTTCGGATCCTCCTCACTTTCAACGAATAGAGATTCTCCAACATTGTAAGAAGATCCTTGAGGATGCCAGGAGTTTCACTCTTGTGTGCCATGAAGGATACCCAAGAAAATCTAGAATAATCATCAGTAACAACTAGACAATAAGCATCTCCGAATGTTGTCTTGTGCTTCATAGGTCCAAAAAGATCCATATGAAGACGTTCAAGAGGTATGCTGACAGTGTTGATTTTCTTCAAAGGGTGAGACTTCTTTGTTTGCTTCCCTTTTTGGCACGAGACACAGATATCTTGTAAATGAAAACTTCTCACAGGCACACCATTCACAAGATTATTTTTCACCAAATGGTTCATCTTTCTCAAGTGAATGTGTCCCATTCTTCTGTGCCAAGATATAGACTCCTTTTCTGTGGCTTTCGAGACAAAGCAAGTGACTTGAGCTGATGTTGTAATCGCCTGGCTCATGTCGAGAATATAAAGATCATTAACTCTCGGAGCCGATAAGAGAATCCATTCTTGTGGAATTTTGAATCCAGGTTTCAGCACATAGCAGCCGGCATCATCAAAATGCACTGAGAACTTTTTATCGCAGATTTGCGACACACTGAGAAGATTATGATCAATTTGCTTAACATAATTGATCTTATCGAAGCACACAATACCATTGGAGATACTTCCCTCTCCAGTGATGAATCCGCCTTTGTCTCCCGCAAATGCGACATACCCTCCTCTAATATATCTCACGTCGTATAAGAGCCGTAAGTCGCCAGTCATGTGCCTGGATGCTCCACTATCAACAATCCAATGACTATTAATAGTTCCTCCTGGAACACCCTGCACATGTCATTTAAAAATATCAGTTGAGGATGGGGACCCAAGCCTTAGTGGTCTTGGGTCGTCCCTGAGCATCACGAAACGTGATATCAATCTCTTGATGATCTTCAAGAACAACTGCTCCCCCTGAATTGTCACCTCCCTTAGGTAACCAAATTTGTTTTTGCCTATCAGTTTGAGTGTAAACAGTTTTTGAAGCTTCTGGTTTTACAGGTTGTGACACACTTGGTTCCCTGTTAACTGTTTTAACTTCAGATTTCAAGGCTTTTTCAACAGTTTTCATGTTCTTACGTCGTTGTTTAGTTTCTTGTTCTTTTACAGTTCGTTTATCATGTTTAGGTGAAACTGACCGACGTTGAGGATGAACTGTTTCAGGTGGAGCTTTCTCAACAAATTTATTCTTTGGAGCATTTGGGCAGTTTTTGATGATGTGCCCAAATTCTCCACATTTAAAACATGTTCTCCTTTCAACAAATTTAGGAGAACTTGATTGACCACAAGATGTCGAACTCGTGGAATCTGAGGTACTAGCCTTTTCATCACACCCCTTTGTGCGTTGAGTGTAATTGTTATCAATGTTACGTTTTAAGATTGTGACCTGTTGTACAAAATCTGTGTTTGATTTATTCTCAAAAGTCTCAATCTTATCAGTACCTGTGGATGCCACGAATTTGACACTTTTTGCTTTCCTTTGAGATCGAGCTCGTTTGACTGGTTGTTTACCATTAGAAGCACTAGGTTGTTGAGTGGTTGAAGATTTTTTATTACCAAACTGTTTTCTAATCTCAGCCTTAGGAACCGGATCACATTGTGTTACAACAATTCCCGGAAGTGTTTTTCCCAAAAATTTGTTTGTGTTGTCTTCAAAGACTTTATCAATCAAAGATTGATTTACATTTTTAATTGGGAAATCGTGATCTGAGTAGATTTTATCATCTCCAACCAAAGTATACAACACATTACTGCTTTTAACAGTAGACACACATGTCTTATCAACTTTGACAGAATCAATCACTTGTTTCTTAACAGAGGAGACATCAGGAGTATCAGGATCACAAAGAATGTGATTCTCTCGTGGAATAACTACTCCTTTCATCTTGTTAAGTGATTTATCCTGATCACTTACATCCACTTCTGATTCATCATCCGATGTCTCATAGTCCTCGATAACTGGAGGACTTTGCTTCATGGATGATGAAGTTTCTTGTTGCTTAGAGGATGTGTTTAAAGAATTGTCCGGTTTGAACCCTAGGCCAGTAGTAAATTCCTCAAAATCAAGAGGCACACTGGGTTCATACCGAGGCATTTCCTCCTCATCAGGCATCTTGGTATAGTTATTCATCAAAGGAGACGGACATTTCTTATACCCTATGCCTTTCTGATTTCCCTTCAGTTGTTGAACATCGATAATGTGATCAAG
The DNA here is from genome assembly GCA_030545235.1 of Helianthus tuberosus. Taxonomy (NCBI): domain Eukaryota; kingdom Viridiplantae; phylum Streptophyta; class Magnoliopsida; order Asterales; family Asteraceae; genus Helianthus; species Helianthus tuberosus. The sequence continues at coordinate 19,283,884 of CM060427.1, forward strand.
CACAAATTGGGAGTTAGAATAACTCTCCAATTTTTGTTTGATCGCATCATGCTCGCATTGGGCAATGGCTAATTGTTTCTTAGTTTCTTCCACAATGTTGATGTATTCATTTATACTTACTTGCTTGTGGTAAACTACTTTGTTCACTTCGGACACGTTTTTCTTTAATGTTTCAATTACTGATTTAAAATCTTTTTCGTTCCGAGTTAAAGCCATATTTGCCTCTTTGCATTTGGAAAGTTCAATAACCAAATTTTGATTATGACTATGAAGCTTTCCTAATTCAAGCTTCTTTTCTGCACATGATTCACAAACACTAGGAGCAGGAGGTTCCGAATTTACCTGACTCGAAGAGGCTGACACATTTGTCATAAATGCAGTTTGAAAAGAAAACGATCCATCTTCAGAAAAGAACTTTTCCATTTCCCTGGATGTAGTAGCAGCCTTCTTGATCAGAATTGATTTCTGACATATAAGTTCATCAGCTTCATTCAATAAATCCTCCATACCAGAACCTGCTTCCTCCTTCACATCAGACTCTGATTGATTATCCCCAGAAACAGAGCCTTCTTCATCAGAACTTCCAGAATAACCAGAACTGTCATCACTTTCAGAGGACTCTTCTTTGTGATTGATGATCTTTGCATAACAAGCTGTTCCACTTCCTTGATCACCTTCACCAAGCTGCACAGACCAGTCACATCCCTCATCAGCTTGAACAGTCAAAGCCCGATTGGGATTTGAAGATCCAGGCTGTGCCTGATTGTTATTAACTCCCACAATCCTCCTTTCACGGTTTTCTTGCTGGGCATTCACATTTGCAGTACTCGTCTGGTTTCTGAAAGGGTTGTGATTGCCTTGTTTTGTTGGTCGAGTGCACTCACGTTTGAAGTGCCCTTTATTACCACAATTGTAGCATGTAACGGCGTTGATATCAAACCCATACTTTGTATCTTTCTTTCCTTCCAACGAAGTTCTTCCAGTTCGAGCCATGAAATCTTTTGCCCTTCTTACTGCACTAGCAAAAGCCCATTTGATATCCATCAACTCCATTTCTTCCTTGTCGATCTGTTGATAATCTTCATCGGTCATGTTGATGTTTCCAAGCTGACCTGCTACCAAACCACAGTAAGCACTGACCATTGTATTGATAATTTCCATATGCTCCTTAGCAACTTCAATGCTGATGTGTGAAAGGTTTGAATTATCGACTCGGATTGTGTTAGGGTTTTGAGGTTGAGATTGAGGATTGTTTGTATAATGAGCCTGTTGTTGTTGTTGTGGTGGTTGGACTTGTGGCTGTGTTGGGACGGGAATGTAAGATCTCGGATCAAAAGCCGGAGCAGCAGTTGATTGAGGAAACGGAAGAGAACTTGTGTTGGACACAAATGCAGTTTGCAGTTTAGGTTGCTGAGCTGCAGCGGATCTTGCCAAAACATCGAAGCCTGGAAGGTACATTTCTGTATTCTGAGGAGCGGGAGCTCGCTTTGCTTTCCTGATTTCTTCATCATTTTTATGTTCCAGTTTCTGAATAAACTCATAGATGTTAACCGTGTCTAGAGTTCCAGTATGCTTCAACAACTCGATAAACGAACTCCATTTTGGAGGTAATGCGTCAGCAAACCTATTCACCATGTCTTGTTGAGTAGATACAACTCCATAAGCACACATTTTACTAATCAAATGATAGAACCGTGTGGTCATATCATTTAGAGTTTCGTTTTCCAAAAACTGAAACGATTCGAACTCTTTCTTCAACAAATCATGACGAGACTTTCGAGTAGCTGCATTGCCTTCACCTCTAGCAACTAAGGCATCCCACAATGTTTTCGTGGTCTTGCAGTAGGAGAACTGATGATAGATATCTTTGTTGAGTGCTTGTGTAAGTGTAGCAAAGGCCTTTTTCTCCAATTCATAAGCCTTCTTGTCATTTTCGAGCATGTTAGCATAACCTTCTGAAGTGGACGCTACAACCTCAAGATTAGCATTGAATGCATTAATGAAACATGTCCAAAGATCGGTGCTTTGCCCTTGAACATACGTGTGAAAGCGGTTTTTCCATGATGGAAAGTCATTCATATGGTTCAGCTTTGGTGGACGATTGTTGCTGCCCGTTTCGCTTTCACTAATCAAAAGATTTTGAATGCTTTGACTTTGATTGGATACCAAAGCCCATTGACTTGGACTGATTGATGGCGGTGGAAACATACTTTTCGCCCAAGCTGCAGCAGAGGTTAGCTCTTGACTAGATTGTGAGTCAATACTCCAGTCCCAAGGACTTGTACAACTCATTTTGATGAAATACTAATAGACGACCTACACAAACACAAACTGTTAAGTTCAAACAGACACTAATCGAAAGATACAGCCTTGTTCGAAAGACCAAGACTTGTTCAAAGGATCAACAGTGTTCGAAAGATCACTGTTGAGTTTCGAACAAAGACTTCGAAAGATTCACAATTTGAAAGATCCTTATCTTTCGAACACTATCTCGAAAGATTCACAATGAAAGATCCTTATCTTTCGAATATCTATCTCGAAAGATTCACAATAAAAGATCCTTATCTTTTGAAAATGTATCCTCCGAAAAGATTCCCTTGAGCTCGAAAGATAGATCACAAACTTCGAAGGATGGGTCGAAAGATGATTATCTATCGAGCCTTCCTTGATCGAAAGAAGATCGTTCGAAGTCGAAAGATATCCTTCGATCGCTCCTGACACAACTGATACTGAAATGATAGGTTGGTGAAAAGGTGACGGGTTGGTAAAGTCAACTTTCGGCAAAAGAGTATGATCAGACCGTACTTTCTGCCAAAACCAGATTTGGTTTGATTATTTTAACCAAATATCCCTTCCCAATACACAAACAACTTTCAAAACTAATCTCAAAGATCAAAAAGTCATAAACTTGAAGAACACTATGAAGATTTAAATGGACAACATGAATTTATCGGTGAACCTTCAAATTCCGAACACAATATTTTGTTAAAATATTTAACACAAACCCATAACTAACATGTAAACATGAATAATAACAAGGTTTAATCTGATTTTAAGTTGTTTTCCAGAAAAATATGAACTTTAATACCCGAAAAACAAACCAAGAACACACTCGGTTTTAACAAGGAGAAGAGCCAAGGCTCTGATACCACTTGTAGGTCCCTCGTGGAGGATGAGGTTAAACCTTAACCTTGTTATATTAACACACTAGCAAGTGCGGAATCCAAGCTAGAGTGCAACCGAGTCGAGACAAGTATAAACACAAAACACACAAGGATCACCGATTAACACCACTGTATTAATGCGTATGAAAGGTTCCAGTTACAAGCACAAGGTTTACAACTCAGTATTGCAAACTCTCTAAAGTGTGTGTGTGTGTTCTTGACAGAATGCTCTCACTATCTCTCGAGTGTATCTTTCTGTCTCTCGTCTCTCTGTTCTCTCAAACACACACTGCATGGGTATATATATACCCAGCACAGGTTGTATGGTCGAAGGATCATGTGGACTGCCCGAAAGATAATCTGTCGATCAAGAAGCCATCGAAGGATCCACAAACACTTCGAAGGATGGCATATCCTTCGAAGTCCATCAGTATCCTTCGTGGAGTATCTTTCGAGCCTTTCGAAGGATAGAAACAATCCTTCGAAAGCCCAACCTTCGACACATAACATTATACAACCATTTTCTAACTGTTTGGCCAAGTCAAACCAGGAGGATGGTTGACTTGGTCAAACTTACATGACTAACAAGGACATCGTTTACATCGTGACCGAATACAGACAAAGTACAGACACAAGTGCACCAACAAAAGTAGAGATATTATATTAAAGTATAGGTAAACAGATAACTAATATTAAGAATAAAGAATATTGAAGAGATATAATCATAAATATAAGATTACTAGGTTATTCCCCGGGTAGACACCCGGGTAGGAAAATTTAAATTACAATAAAAAGCAACAATAATATACGGGTTCAATAGTCATCAACACACCCTTAAATCTTTTTATGAATATGTGTGTTGAGAAATGATATGTTTTTTTATATTTTTGAAAAAAAATACATTTAAACATAAACCTTGAAATAAAAGAAACGTTCCGTTACTTATGTAGATATTAAATTACATTAAACTGAAAAATGTAGCTCCCAATCATGAATTTCTCAACTGATTCGTGTACATATAAAAATTATTCATAAGTGTGTCGATAAAAGTAATGCAAATCAAATGACATTACATAAAATGGTAACAAAGTTTTCTTTAGAAGTTGTGTACAAAAACATCAAGAAAAAAACAAATATCGGTTATGTAAACTTTGGAAGTAAACATCTTTGTTACCACTTGGACTAAAGGAATGTGAATCCCTGTTGACCATCTTTTGACACAAGCAAGATAGTTTGAACATTAGACCCCTACAATAACATCAGAATATGTAATATTTTACTAAAATTACTATTCTTTTCTAACTAAAAAAACATTCAAGTTTCATAATTGTTTCATAAACTAGTTATTTTCCGCCCGCGCGTTGCGGCGGGACCCAATGACTACAAAAGGCGTGTCAGCAACGGGAAACAGATACCGAATATCAAAACATAAATAAAATGACATGGTAAGGATAGTCACTCGGTCACAAAAAAATGATTTGAAATAACCTAATATATAATAATAGGACTCACACGTCCTACACATTGGAAATTCGGTTGTTTTCAGTTCAGTTATTACGGTGCTAACACGTTAAAATATGGATGAGCTCGGTACCGGTAACGGCAGTGAAAGTACCGATCCAGAAAATCATCGAAATTAGGTACCGGCATCGAAAATGGTCGGTACAATACGGTATGGTATTTGAAGGTAAAAATCAATAAATACAGGTGTTGATGCAGATTTTGTGTCCGATGCTTGTCGAATAGATTAGTTATTATTGTACGCTGAATTTGTAATAGTTAGTGAAACGGTCAAACAAACGTGTATAGACCCGCTCGTTTGAAGTGGTCAAACGAGAGGGTTATTTGGTTGACCGTGTGGGTTTTGCTAGACAAATTATGGTTATATAATGTTTGGTGTCGAAGGATAAGGCATCGAAGGATTGTGTATATCCTTCGATGAGCTCGAAAGATATCCATCGATAGATGAAGATGGACCTCGAAGGATATGTCATCCTTCGAGGTATATGTGTATCTTTCGATAGCTGGATGATCGACAGATGATCTATCGATCAATCAGTTAGATCCTTCGACCATACAACCTGTGTTGGGTATAAATACCACCACTTTGTCATTTGCAAGACTAAGAGAGAATAGGGGAGCTCATTTGAGAGTTCCCTGTGAGCTTCAGTGTGTCTGGGAGAGATCACCACTTGATCTCTCCCCGAATGTATACTCCTTTGGTATTAGTTCGGTTATCATGTAATCGGGCCGACTTGTAATGTTATACTACCGGATTAATACAAAGTTGTTTGTTTATCATCTCTAATCTCTTCCGTCTATGAACATAATCACACGAATCACGGTTTCGGTCATCAAACCCGGTCCTACAATTGGTATCAGAGCCATGGTGCCCGATTTAGTAAATCTAACCGTTTACTAAGTCACATGTGCTCTAGATCTGTGATTTTTGTGCTTTTTGTTCAAGATGTAAAAATGGTGAAAATCAAGAAAAACTCAGATCTGGACCCGAATATTCAGATCTGTGCTGAAACGAGTGTTCGGTTTTATGTTTTTCACCTATATAATCAAGTTATCATCATCAAAAATCAAAAATACAAAGTTTTTGTCAAATCTGCAATTTAAACAGAGGCTGTGTTCTTGATGTTCTTGGCAGCTTCATATTTCGAAAGATGTAAGGGTGCTCGAAAGATCAAACAGATTTCGAAGGATCATCTTTACCCTCAACAACTTCGAAAGATCCAGCATATTTTGAAAGATCATACAGTTTCGAAGGATCCAGAATCGAAAGATCAGACAGTTTCGAAGGATCCAGAATCGAAAGATCAGATTTCGAAGGATCACCCTCATCCTCAACAACTTCGAAAGATCAGGTCGAAAGATATCCTAGGTCAAATCCTTCGTTGACCAATTCATCTTTCGAACATCGTCGTCCAGCATATATCTTTCGATCTGAAACAGGGGTTCTGGTTCTTCGGGTCATCTTCAGCGGATGATGATGTCCGATTGTTGCTGGGAATCGGAGAGAAAACAGGGGCTGGTTATCGAAGAAGAAGAGGGCAGTGGATGATTTGTCTGATTTGGTGGCTGTGTATCGATGAAGATGTCGGCTGCTGCTTGTCTGGGTATCGAAGAAGGAAGTGTGAGTGAGACAGAGGTGTTAGCGGCTGTCTTTAAGTGGAATTGGAGATTGTGTTCATCGATCAGCTTCTGATTTCGAGCTGGATAGAAGATGATGTCTGCGCAATTTTATTTGGGGATTTATTGTTGCAGATGTATCGATGAAGAAGACAAAGAAATTCTTTGCTGGTTGCTGTGTGTGTCGAAGAAGGAGAAGAAGACAGACAAAGGTCTGGTGACGACGGATGCTGTTGTTAATCGTAGGAGAGAAAGGGTTTCAGCTGCTGTTGTTGTTTATTGAAGAAGAAGAGGTCAAACCTAGAATATGATGTTAGCGGCGGTTTCTTTTTCTTTCTGAGCGTAAATGATGTTTTATGGGATTTAGGGCTGGATGGGATAATGGATGCTCACATGCTTAACTCTTGGGCCCACTTAAATGACGGCTGGTCTTGTTTCTTACTTTGGTTTGTTTTAATTGGGCTGATTCAAGTATGGATATGGCCATATAAGGTGGGCCATGATGTTTTGGATAATTTGCATTACTTGGAAGAATGGGTTCTGATTAAAAAAAAAAAAAAAAGGGTTGGCTGATTGTTGACTTTTGGATTATGAGTTGCAAAGTGGGGGTCGGGTGTTCCCAAAATTTGAACCGCGCTTCTAAATCTCAACATTAAATTCGTACGGGAACGCGCGGGATGTTGCGGCATGATGAAAAGAAAACAAAAGATGATGATACTTGATGGTTGAAAAATTGTGGGGTAGTCACGGTTACCGATGCAAATGTCAAAAATGGTGACGCGACTATTATGGGCCAAAAACGGAACGGTATGTTCACTTCCGCACGTCAATGTTTATGATTGTTATCGGTTATTCGAAAATGTTCGAAAGCATTTTGTTTATTGTCATATTCTCGCATTTGAAGACGAACGTATGAACCTAGAATGTCAATACCGGTCCTAACGAGTTCACAAAGTCTTTGGAGGGATACAAGTCGGATCCTACGGGGTACTAGGCGAAATTTCTTTATCAACTAGAATATGCAACGAAGAAATCTTTTTGTTTATTGTCATATTCTCGCATTTGGTAACGAATGCATGAACCTAGAATGTCAATACCGGTCCTAACGAGTTCACAAAGTCTTTGGAGGGATACAAGTCGGATCCAACGGGGTACTAGGGGACGTTCTTATTCAACTAGCATATGCAAAGAAGAAATTCGTTTTCGTGATTTTTCGAAAAACCAAGAACATTCAACGAAGATTGATGACAGTTCCGCTTAGTGGAGGGAATTGGTGAACATTTGACGACAGTTTCTTTGAAGTGGAAAGAATCTGTTAAGGTTTAGAGATTTTACCAAAGAAATGGGGGGATAAAACCGTATGTTGAATTTCTTCGGTAAATTTCTAAACGCAATCACAGGTGGTAGAGTTTGTGATTTTCTGGTGATACAAACGGTTCGGCGTGGAATGTTTTGCACAGACACATATTTGAGAATTTTAATTAATTCTCCAGCCAGCGTGAAGGGTTTTGCACGGAAAAATACAGGTTTCTAAAGTCTACAGTAGTTACAAAAGCGCTGTTCACTGAAGACCTGGGGAATCTTAATGAAAGCTGATAGTTCAAGGCTGAAGACCTGTAGGATTCGGTTTTGGGTTTGATGTTTCTTTGGGATTTTACAGGGATCTGGGGGTAACTCAATTCGTTGAGTTTGCAAACGATGTACTTGGTCTAGCTGACTTCCTGAGTACTGATGCTGAAGATCCGTAGTGCATTACGTGGTCAACTTCACAAAGGCGAGACAATGAGATCTGGATGTAGTTCAACTAAGCATGCTGGTTGAGCTTGCAAGGGATACACTTGGTCTAGCTGACTTTCCTGAGTGTTGATGCTGAAGATTAAAGTGCATTACTTGGTCGATTTCACAAAGACGGTTTACAGAAGACAGTTCACCAGAAATCTCTATCAATGTAGTATGCTTGTATGAAATAGAGTTCTTATGACAAGATCAAGACTTGATGCAGTTTTTAAAGATTGGAACCCTTATCTAATGCCGGTTGGAGTATTGGAAGATCAGCGGAAGATCGGTCAATTGAGCCTTTTGAGAAAATTGCACAACACCCAACACGGATGCGCGTACTTTGAGGGGGAAATATTATACAAGGAGCATCAAGATACTACTTACCTGGATCATCGGTCAAGGGGGAATTTGTTAACACAGAGAAGATGAATACTTGACTGAAGATCGATTGCAGTTGCATTTTCAGCATTCGACAGCAACGGACAAGGGGGAATTTGTTGATGCAGATTTTGTGTCCGATGCTTGTCGAATAGATTAGTTATTATTGTACGCTGAATTTGTAATAGTTAGTGAAACGGTCAAACAAACGTGTATAGACCCGCTCGTTTGAAGTGGTCAAACGAGAGGGTTATTTGGTTGACCGTGTGGGTTTTGCTAGACAAATTATGGTTATATAATGTTTGGTGTCGAAGGATAAGGCATCGAAGGATTGTGTATATCCTTCGATGAGCTCGAAAGATATCCATCGATAGATGAAGATGGACCTCGAAGGATATGTCATCCTTCGAGGTATATGTGTATCTTTCGATAGCTGGATGATCGACAGATGATCTATCGATCAATCAGTTAGATCCTTCGACCATACAACCTGTGTTGGGTATAAATACCAACACTTTGTCATTTGCAAGACTAAGAGAGAATAGGGGAGCTCATTTGAGAGTTCCCTGTGAGCTTCAGTGTGTCTGGGAGAGATCACCACTTGATCTCTCCCCGAATGTATACTCCTTTGGTATTAGTTCGGTTATCATGTAATCGGGCCGACTTGTAATGTTATACTACCGGATTAATACAAAGTTGTTTGTTTATCATCTCTAATCTCTTCCGTCTATGAACATAATCACACGAATCACGGTTTCGGTCATCAAACCCGGTCCTACAACAGGTATGGTGCTAGACCGGTGTCGAACCGAAAGTAACGATTCTGAAAACGCCAAAAGGTGGGTACCAAATTGGTATCGAAAATGATTTGGTATAGTAAATTTGGTACCGATACGATACCGGTTCGTTTACAGAATTTGATACGATTTGCTCATCAATATTCTAAATATCCAAGTTAATTTTACATGCTACAATTCATTCATTACAGAAAAAGACAAAAAAGAAAGCAAAATAAGTTGTTGTGTATATAAAACCTCATTCAAACGAAATACAGTTTACTTACTGTGTGTATGAAAAGTAATCTAAACGGTGCAATTACTTGCATTGCTACGTTGCTACAGGATTTGATGAGCTCGTTACCAACCGGTACCGAAAATACTGGTACCGAAATCCCCAAAAGTGGGTACCGGTACCGAATATACCTAGTATGGACGGTTCGGTACAGGTCAGTATTGGTACGGCACCGGTATTTGAGAGTAAAAACCGGTGAATACCTGTGCGGAACCGGTACCAAAAATACACTGGTTTGGTAAATTTGAGATTGGTACCTATACCCGATACCATTTGCTCATCTCTTAATCATGTTACTAATTTTAAATAATTCTAATCTAATTCTAATATTAATTTAATAATCTAATTGTAATATGAATTTAAAATATTAATTTAATAATCTAATTATAATATTAATTTAATAGTAAAATATTAATTTAATAGTAAATCAACTGTTCATTGTGTTTCTCTTTTATCATATATGAACTAGTTTTTTACAATGCGCGCGCGTTGCGGCGCGCTAAACCAAATCGTTCTATAAGAATGAGAAAACATGTCAAATAACTAAAAGCAGCTCGAACTAAAACGTCACGTATTTTCGGTACCGGTTCGGGACCGGTATTCACCGATTTTTACCCTCAAATACCGGTGTTGTACCAGTACCAACCGGTACCAAACCGTATCGTACCAGGTATATTCGGTACCGGTACATACTTTTGGGGATTTCAGTAACGGTATTTTTGGTACCGGTTGGTACCGAGTTCATCAAATCCTGTAGCAACGTAGCAATGCAAGTAATTGCACAGTTTAGATTACCTTTTATACACACAGTAAGTAAACTGACCGACATCATTCTTCAAACGATTCGAGATAAATGATGCGTAACCAGCCATATCCGGTATCGTGGAGTGCATTAAAAATGGAGCAATTGGACGATTGGATGCTGAGCTAGGTGTTTCTTGGAATGCCCACGGATTGTTCGGGTCAAAACCACGGTTATGAGGATTCATTTTTCGTATTGTGGTTTGATAAGAATTTTTTTTAAAAATAAGATAGAGATCGTTATAGAAGAGGTGGAGTGGTTGTGGTAAAAAATGAATAGAAGTGAGTATTTATAGTGAATAGATAATTTTTTTTAAACACATAGCCGTTGGCCAACGGCTAGCCCAAACGACTACTTGTCTTGGCCAATGAGATCCCGCCATGTCATCTAGATAGCCCCGCCCAACGCCCGGGCTGAAACCCCCGCCCAAGGGGCCACGCAGAAACCCAAGGCCATGCAGGGTGGTGACTTGGGCGTTTGTACCCAACCCACGCCACAACCCCCGCCCCATACCCCATATTCTAATATTTCCTAGATCTTTTTTTTAAACACATAGTTGTTGGCCAACGGCTAGCCCAAACGGCTACTTGTCTTGGCCAATGAGAGCCCGCCATGTCATCTTGATAGCCCCGCCCAACGCCCGGGCTGAAACCCTCGCCCAAGGGGCCACGCCGAAACCCAAGCATACCCGGGGTGGTGACTTGGGCGTTTGTACCCAACCCACGCCACAACCCTCGCCTTTCTAGATGTTTTTAAAGAGTTAAGGGGTGGTAAGAGTCAATATTGAAAGTTGAAGGTTAAATGTTAAAATTAAAAGAAAGGAAAAAAAAAGCAATGGCAATATGGTAATTAAATCAACTATTCATTCACTTCTCTTTTTATTAGTATATAATTCTAATCTAATTCTAATATTAATTTAATAATCTAATTGTAATATGAATTTAAAATATTAATTTAATAATCTAATTGTAATATGAATTTAAAATATTAATTTAATAATCTAATTATAATATTAATTTAATAGTAAATCAACTGTTCATTGTGTTTCTCTTTTATCATATATTATAATATTAATTTAATAGTAAATCAACTCTTCATTGTGTTTCTCTTTTATCATATATGAATTTTAAAATCAACTGATCTAAGTAAATGTATAGATTAAGCCAATCATTACACGTAATGTAAACATAAGGAAGTGTTCTTAACATCCGAAAATGTACTTTTGATGTGTGAAACCTCCTTATCGTACATACCCCATATGATTCATTACAGATTTGTCCAGTCGACTATATGTAGCAAGAACATTTACAAAACTAACCTATCTAGAACATTACCCCTCTTTAAGAAATAACAAATCTTTGTAAAAAACACATTTATTTAAAAACATGAAACGCCAAACATATCCAAGTCTTGAATATATCCTCGACATCCCAATGTTCACAGACCGAACACTATAAAGCTTCAGGAGGCCCCAACAGCTTCAAAGCCTACACATTACACCAAAATTAAATCTAAATCAACAATCAATTTACCAACCGGACAAAACAAAAGAAATTATGAAGGATTCTGAAACACCTCTATTCAGTTTTCCAAAGAAAGAACAATGCAAAGAAAGAATAAGTTAAGGTTCTTTCCAAGGTTTCTTCACCATCAGATATTAAGATATTATGACAATGTTACCCATAATCCAAGTTATTATTGTAATAGCGTGCGAATCATATTTAATACATCAATTAATTATAATATATAACTCAGATCTTGCAATTACATGACTACTTTCCAGTTCCACCACGTATCTCTGAATCACGCTTCCACTTTAATTCAGCTCTACATGTTTCAAATTCTTCTCTACTCATGAGAGGCCCACCTCCCCTTCATGCCCATTCCCAACTCTGCAAGATCCCCGTTGTAACATATTTTGTTATAATTAATTGCTCCAGTTATGTCACAATAATAAAAATAAATAATTACTTAATCATAGACTAAAATGCAAGATGAAACAACTATGAATACCTTAGTTGGAATAAAAGGAGGCATCATGAGTCCTCCTGGTGCGCTAAATTGATCTTGGAGAAATATGCTTCCAAAAGGAACATCCATGGGCCCAATCCCGTAACCACCCATATATGGCAAGCCACTGCTACATGGGCCCCTAAATGGATCCATTCCAGACTGCATTATGTGCCAATAAGGATTGTAAGGATTAGGGGTGTTCAGAATTCGTTTCGAATTTGAAAAATTCGAAATTCGTTTAAATTCGATTCGATTATTAAGAATTCGTTTCGATTAAAAGAATTCGAATTTGATTCAATTCGAGTCAAGTAAATCGAATACCAATCGAATAAGAAATTATAATTTCAAATTCGATTCGATTCGAAATTCGAATAAAATTATACATTTTTATTTATTATTTTTATATATAATGCATATATAACTTTTATTAAGCTATACTATAAATTATTTTCAATTTTTTTTCAAGTATTAAAATTACCCATTACCAAATCACTATATGGCCCATAACTAAAACCTAAGTAACAAATCTATCAATAGATTTATAACCCTAAAAATATTAACTTGTAATGTGGAGTAGTTATTCCCGACTTCTCGTTTTGAATTTTAGACTTATAGTACTTTATTTGAAACTTTTTAATGTGATATCGTGCTTTATGACTAATTTAAAATTTATGTTTCATTTTGATAGTTTTTTGAGTTAATTGCTAAAATTGTCCCTGGGGTTTGGGCAGGTTTGCCATTTTCATCCAAAATGACACTTTTGTACCAAATTGCCCTCAACGTTTGTAATTTTTTGCCATTTTCATCCAAACCACTAACTTAGTTTATTTTTTCTGTTAAGTTGATGATATTTGGATGAAACTGGCAAATATAAAACCACAGGGATGATTTTGGCAATTTACTCAAACTCTTTTAAATTTCTTTTATTTAATTAATTTTGTTACATATATAATAAAAAAGAATATACATGGAATTTTTATATGAAAAAAATAATAGCTTTGTCACATAATTTTTATAAATTTTCATCCAACCACTAACTAAGTTAATTTCTCTATTAAGGCGAAGGACGTTTATAAACTAAGACAGAAATTAATCTCTAATTTTTTATATAGATCAGTTTTATAAAAATAAAATCTACTAAAACCTCTAAATATATAAAACTAAAATGCTGGTGACCTTATTGAAAAAGATCAAATAAAAAAAATCTTATCATATGTACCAAGTTTGTAATTCATCTTCTACTCTTTTAAATTCACTACTAAGGAAAAACAGAAGCCAGTGCCTCCCCTATCAAACAACGTATCGTTACCAAACCATAAAATTACCCACAAAATTGTAATTATAATGCTATGATAAAAAAAGTTTCTTTACTCAAGCCACTCAGAATAAATGTTAGTTACCCTCGTAATCTTAATTAAATAAATATTTTATTTCTACCAACATATTTCCTAAGTGCTCAACACATTTAAAAAATATGTAACGTTTTACAATTTTTTTCTATCTCTACAACTGATAAATACTAAAAGTTGTAATCGATTGTTATGTGTTGCACAACAATGACGTTTTCTCTTTATAAAACTGATTTATATAAAGAAGTTGTAAATTAATTTCTGTCTTAATTTATAAAATTTAAAACATCTTTCACTTTAACAGAAAAAATAATCTGAGTTTGTGATTTGAATGAAAATTTATAAAAATTATGTGACATAACTATTATTTTTTTTCTTCTAAAAACTCCATGTATATTCTTTTTTATTATATATGTAACAAAAATAATTAAATAAAAGAAATTAAAAAGGGTTTGAGTAAATTGCCAAAATCGTCCCTGTGGTTTTATATTTGCCAGTTTCATCCAAATATCTTCAACTTAACATAAAAAATAAACTAAATTAGTGGTTTGGATGAAAATGGCAAAAAGTTACAAACGTTGGGGGCAATTTGGTACAAAAGTGTCATTTTGTACGAAAATGGCAAATGTGCCCAAACCTCAGGGACGATTTTGGCAATTAACTCTAGTTTTTTACATGTTTTTAAAGAATCTGAATTAAATCGAATTCGATTCGAATTCGAATTTTAATCGAATACGAATTAGGTTTTTTATTCGAATACGAATTCGAATCGAATTCGGTAAGTTTTAATCGAATTCGAATCGAATACGAATTCAAGGGAAAATAAAAATTATTCGAATAATTCGAAAATTCGATATTCGATTCGATGAACACCCCTAGTAAGGATTAGGACCTTGAGGTATCCAGTTCATAGGCACAAAATCATGTGAGGCCCTCTACTGCATCTCTGCTGATGCAAGAATAAGAAAAGAAAAATGTAGGCCATTTACAATTATTTATGGTGGATCATTATATAACCATTCTTATTAGGCATGTTTAATTTAAAAATGACACTTGAAAAACAATACAGAAATCCAAACTCTTACCACTTGTAGGCATATTGTTGACTTTCTTCTTTTTCTTCTTTTTTGCTGAAAAGAAAAAAAATGAAAACATAAGCCGAAAATTATACCTATTTATCATTTACAAAACATGGCAGGTTTGATGCTGGTTCCATCATACTATTTGACTTTGCTTCAAAGACATGATGGGCTTTATACTTCCATCAAACCTCTGTAATCACACACTCAATTAAACCTGGTTTCACAATCTTATAAGGCCCTCCACTGCACCTGATTAAACCCCAATCACAGAAACCCTATGAGGCCTCTCTTCCCAAACAATCAAAGCTGCAAAATATTACGAAGGTTAACCACTCAATTGTAAGTCTTCCATAAAATATCTAAAATCTGGAAAAACAACTCAAGAACCATAACTTTTTTTTTTTTTTGCAATTTGGCATACCTATTGTTCGGACCAATGTTGTAGTTTAAAAATCTAACCAGTTTGGGGACATGCATACCTGCATCAGAGTTGCCAGAACCCTGACCGGACAGCTGACCATTTCCGAAACCATAGATCAGTTAGCTAATGTTCTTCTCAGTTGTAAACCATCAAACCAGCAGCTGAAGATCTGCCAATACCCAGAAAACAAAGTTAATATATAAGATTAAAAAACACCATTCATAAAGCCTCTATATCATTCCACACTTCAAACACAAAAGGCGAAAAAAAGGAAAGAAAAAAGAGAGCATTATAGAAAGCAAAACGATCATTCAGCTTGACATTTCATCAACGCTTGAAGGCAGTATAAACCACAAGATGCCATGTGTCCCAAAACAAACTTATTTATTATATTAGATAGATATATTTGAATAAGGTTCCAAGCCGTTGAAGTTGAGAGTGAGAGTAGAAAGGTTCAAACCTCGGTAACATCGCCTTTTAAAAAAAATTATAAACCAAAAATTGAATTCAATTTTGCGAATTTTTGAACAATTTCAATTTAGATATCCAAATTTAAACACTAATTTACATAAGATTTATCTACGAATAATAAAAACTAATTTACATAATTAAGATATCGGTTAATCGTTTATACCTCCCCGAATCCTCCGTCTTTCTTTACACCTCCCTCATCCTTTTTGGGTTTAGGAGATATAATTTCTACGTTTTCTTGGTCCCAAACTCAACTCGCTCCTTGATATGAGCGGGATCTACTTTCCCCATTTTCGTAAGCTTGTTGCTCCCATAATTGGCTTTTACAGTTCCCACACCTACATACATACAAATAGATATGTTACTTGGACCAGGTATGTATGTATGTATACAGAGGGATGTTCAACAAAGAACCAAATCGAAGATCAGTTTCGCAAGTCGAGTTTTAGAATGACAGTGATTGCCCTTTGTCAAATTTCTTTGTGTTATCAGTATCGGCAATCTTTTTTTCGTTGGCTTCTTGTTTTTACGCCAACGCCGTTCTATAATAAAGTTTAAAGCAAGCAATTATAAGAAATTAGAAAAAATTAAAAACAAAGGGAATGAAATGGGTTGAAACTAACCTCACCAAACTTTGGCACCTTGTGGAAGTTCTCTCTTAATATATAACTGTACATCATAAATATAATAGCCATGGATGACTAAACATTTCAAAATAAAATAAATCTATTGACCTAGTGAAAACTCAAATCTAGAGTTCAGTTATCACAGCCTCTTTGACATTCAAAGATTGATATACTATTACCTCTTAAAGAAGTGAATAAAAATCATCGACCGAAATTGCTGCTGTGAGACGCCATGCTAGTCGCCTAGTATGTACAAAAAAATGCTAACATGATTAAAAAAAATTATAACTTAGAAAAAGAATATTCTTCCAATAAAAGTTATATTTGAAATACTTATCAAATGTCGTGTTAGATACCTAGTATAATACATATCAACAACTGTGAGTAATTAGCTTGGTATTTCTTTTTATTGTTTTTCTTTTCTATTAGAAAATCAAAAAGTATACTTTCATAAAGTAGTGTCACAGATATCTCAAGAAGCAAAACAAAACATGTTTCAAGAGTTTATATCTAGTTTCTTGGAAATTATTTATTATGAGTTATGTATCGACTTAAAACTTGTGAACTAAAATTTAGTACCAGATGACCACAATAGTATCTCAGTGTTATTCAAAATCATATATATTAGTTACATCCCGTGATCCCAATATCCGATAGTCAACCTCATTCCATATCTGATTTGTAACAGCAGTTGTAAACTCAAAAACAACATGAACATTATAATCAGCACATATATGATTAGTATACTGCCATCTACGTTAAAACAACAATTGTTCATGCTTTAAAACAAATCAATTGGGTATAACAAAATGGGAAAGCAAATTTAATTAGTATACTGCCATCTACGTTAAACCTGATGATAAGATCAAAACGACCACCAAAAAACCACTAAACCAATTAAAACTTACTCATAACTTTAATCAACAACCAAAAATTTTACTAAACTGTAATTTTAAGACGTCAATCCCTCAAGTCAACTAAGTTCATGTTACTCAAGAAAAAAAGTTAAAGTAACAAAAAATAAGAGCACCACAAAGAAAGACAATTTTACCCAGTTCGTCGGAGATTCATCCATAAAATCCCAAACCACCGTGAACTACTTTCATCAGAGGCCCTAGAATCAGAACAAAATGAAAAGATATACTATTAAACAAGTTTGGTATTTCATGGTTTAAATCACATGAAGTTACCTATGATTTGCGAAGAAGATTTGAGAGATGAAATCCAAGAATCGAATGGCCATGAAGTCAAATCCGATTTGTGAACAGGACTCACAAACGGAGGGATGAGTCTTGAGAGGCTCGTCTTCAATGGCGATGAAATGAAATCCGTATCATCAAACTGCCATGAATCGAATGGCAGAAACTTGAATCAAAAGGGAGAAATTAGCAGTGAAGGATTGCCCAACTGATGCACGAATTTAATCGGAAGATCCACAGTAGTTTCGATGGGAGAAGAATGAAATTAGGGTTTGTGTGGGGATAAGAAAAGAAGCGTGTTTTAGAGCATTCTCATCCAATCCATCAAATTATACATACATTCCACTAAAAAACAACTCGTATATCAATATATTTCCACTAAAAACAAATACTTTTTCTCTCTCATTTTCAATTAAATAATATTATCATCGCATTTTTCTCTTTCCTTCACTCACAACCACTTTCAATATATATTAAAAAAATTATACTGGATGAACAGTGTCCCCCTAAATATACAGATGAACAGTAACATTTTCTCTCTCCTCCACTCACAACCACTTTTTATACCCTTTACAATATAAAAACTCACAATCACAAGTTTTGATGGATTGGATGAGAATGCTCTTAGAATGTTTTTATAACCGGGTCAGAAAATGGGTATTTGGGGCTTCATTAAAGAAAAAAGCGGACCCGGAAGTTTGGAGCCAAAACCAACATTGAGAAGCTCTGTAATCATGCCACATCATCAAAATTTAACACATTTATATAATAGATTTTAAATTTAAATTTTAATATATATATATATATATATATGAAATTCAATCATTTAATAATCTTTACATTACTTTACTTATTATTTATTATGTTAGAGGTAATATGATAAATTACCACATGGACTTTTAGTGAAATCTTTTATTATAAAAGAATGCGATGTGGCATTAAAGAGATATTTTTATTAGTATTAGATTTTACCCCAGCGAGGTTCTCGTGTGGGGGCAGTATATATGGCTTCCGGGCGAAGGTCAGTTTGCGTGGCGGCGGGGCCCGATAGAACATCGCATCCGTAGGCGGGGCTGACGGCGGATTGTCTTTGACAAGAACCCGGTGATCACTAGGTCCTGTACATAGAAAGTCACCCATAAAAAAAAATTAGATTATGTTAAGTTTAATGCCATGCTTATATCTCAATCAACAAAGATGTTCGAATTAAATAAACATCTTTCAACACATTCAGATAATTTCACCTACTAACTGTTTAATCCTTCCTCATCCCTTGACGGGTAATTAAGTTTAATATGATCGAACTTATCATACATAGATTCTACTATACAAACACATAACTTTTAATAATTTCTAAATCCATGTAACTTTCTTTATTCTTCCTTGCTCTAATTTTACAATTGTGAAAAGTACATATTGAGAATTACTGTATATCTTTAAATATCAGTTTGCGTATATATCAGATAATCAATTTGGCTCAACGAGCCATGAGCTCACTAGAGCCTGTCATCAGCCGAACTCAATATCAACTTTTCAACTCGTTAAAATAAACAAGCCGGGCCAAGTCGGCTTTTTTACTTCCAGCCCTAGCCCATCCTGGCTCGGCTTGAATCGTTTACAGTAGCGGATCTAGAAAAAATATTCAGGGGTATCCTAATTTTTTTTTATCTAGACCCATCCTTAAGAATTCGAGGACCCCAAAAGGGCCCTGTGCAGCTAGTAAAAATAGGCCCTTAAATTTTCTTTTACTTAGACTCATCCCTGAGAATTCTCGAGAGCCCTTAGGGGCCATGTGCGGCTAGTGTGTGTATACATAATTACTAGGTTACAGACCCGTGTTGTGAAACTATTTCTAAAATGCAGAATTGTTAATCAACCTTTCTTAATTCATACTTTATTAGTCACTCTCAAATAAAGTGAGAATGAAATTATTTTAATTATAGGATCCAAATAAAATTTTATTTTTACTTTCTATACATGTGTTAATTATCATTTTTGTATTAACGGGTGTACCACAAACATGAGAACGTTATCAAATATCTTTTTATAAAACTTTAATTGTTATTTAGAAGTTTTATAAAGAATGTTTAGTTTGTAATACAAGAAACACACTTACAAATATATAAGGGAATGGATGTAATGCTCTAATATCTTTATCTTTAGTTTCATATAATTGGAGTTTAAAAACTTTTTTATTCATATATCCCTAAAATAGTATAGATCAAATATTCATATTTTGTTCATGTTTATATAATATTTCTTTACACTTAAAAAATTTTGTAAAGAACTATTTATATTTTCCTTGTATTATTTTCACCGTTTAAAAAAAAAAACAAGGTGCATTTCATTTTGTGAAAATTGTGATTTGTGAGTGCATGCCATTTTCAAGTAACTTAGGTGCAGGTAAAATGGTAAATAAATAAAATGAAAAAAAAGACAGAAAAAAGTTAATAAGTATTTAACTAAATGATTGAATATTCAAAGTTTAACTTTGAACATTTGGAACTAATGTCTACTTCTCTTTCCCGCTCCAATTATATTAAATTATATTATCTTAAAATAACTTCATCTTCCTTAATAACATGGCGTCCCGCTTAAAGTTCCGTGTACCGAAAATTTTTGTTTTCCAGGTAAAATTTCATTTCATATAATATTCACCTACACTTAGGGGTAGGGATGAGCATTTGGTACCGGTACCGTATGGTATATTCGGTACCGGTAGCGGTACCCACTTTCTCCGTTTTTCGGTACCGGTATTTACGGGTAAAACACCGGTAAGTACCGGTACCGAATCGGTATATTCGGTACCACTGAATCGGTATATTCGGTACCGGTACCCACTTTTTCCGTTTTTTCAGTACCGGTATCGGTACCCACTTTCTCCGTTTTTCGGTACCGGTATTTACGGGTAAAACACCGGTAAGTACCGGTACCGAATCAGTATATTCGGTACCACTGAATCGGTATATTCGGTACCGGTATCGGTACCCACTTTTCCCGTTTTTTCAGTACCGGTACCTGAAGAAACACTAACTAAATGGTCGGAACCGAAATAGTTAGGGGGTTTGAATCCGCATAAAAGGTTAGCTTTCTCTCGATTGATTCAGTTGCAATGGAATTTCTTCTCCGGTGGTTCTGCAAAAAAGAACACCGTTAGCCTCGTCAAGGGGAGAAGGGGGGTTCTCTCCTTGACCCGACTCCGGCGTGAGAATAAGTATTTGTAATGGAGAAGATAAGTATTTGAGAAGTGAGAGTGATCTGAGTTTATACCTGAACAGTTCTCTTATTTATAGCCGGGAGTTTGGGAGGGAAAACTTGTTATTGAAAAGATGACGGAAGATGCTAACGCCGTAGCGGTTATTTTCTTCTTCCGTTAAGTTCTTTGATCCGTCGTTAATTGGTTTCAATCCGATGTGAATGCACACGGATTGTGGACCGATCTATGGCTGGGGGAAATGCCACGTGGAAAGCGATTAAGTGGAGATTACTCTCCAATTGCATGCCATCGTCGTGACCTCAGGGTTGCCTGTGGTGATGACACGTGTCCAGACGGTTATAACCGTCTGGGTGGTGTACGATTGTGCTTCTTCTAGAAGATTACTGCTGTAATCCAGTGTGGCACTTTATTGTGTGTACACAGATGAATTGATCCCAAGTCTGGGTAAAATAATATCCAAGTCTGGATATTTAGGCGGAGGTATTCGAACAAAGGATTTTGATTCTTTGTTGTATGAGAGAAGCGCAAGGATTTATGTTTTCCTTTGGGCGCGCGATTGTGAATCGCTGACTTCTTTCTCTTTGCAGGACCTCTGCGCGGCCGCGCAAGGTCGAAAGGCTTTAAAAGGTTGGTTTGTGGTATGGTCTCAAATCCTTTTTATGAGGTTTTTGGGACCTTACCCCTTCAAGTCCCCCCAGTCTAGTGTTGTACTTATGCGAGTAAGTGGAGCACTGGACTTATGAGAGGAAAAATGGTTTTTGGGCGCGTAAAAGAGGAAAACTTCTTTTGAAAGTTTTAATTTATTGACAAAATGTGACTTTGTAATCATGCTCTGACGTGTAATGACGCTAGCTGGCCGTAAAAGTCAGTCTTTTTCTTTTTTACCTCGGGATTTGTAGTGGCGCTTGTCAGATGTTATTAATGGAGACATGACCTTGGTTCCTGTAGCGCCGTTTAGATGAGACGTTTTTCTGACAGTTAATCATGATCATCCATCTTTATCTTTTCCCGGAGTATTGTTGCTTTATGTATAGACAAATTGGGTGCATTATTGACCGTACTTTTGGAAAGAATGAAAGGAAAAAGTACCGTTCGTTCCCGGCGATTTTCCGATATAATAAGGGTCCGTGATGCGGTTGAAGCCTTACTCCTTCTTGCTAACTCTTCGCCGTTAATGGTTACCGGAGAAGAAGAAGTTGCCGTTGCTGGCCCTTCCCTGACTGCTGGTGCTGATGATAGAGTTTTCCGGCCAGATAGGGTTGCTGATGCCAGTGGTGTGGTGTTAGATGCCGATGGACTGATGGCCCGTTTTCCGACTCTCCGTCCGAGTATATGTGAACTGGTGTACCATCGCCGTCGGAAAAAACCTTTGATGAACATGGGTGAAGATGATCCTGCGGTTGGTTAGGTTTGGGAGTTGTTCATCCCTTCTTTTGATTGTACATATAAGTTTGTTAGTATAACCCCTCTTTTGAAGATCACGGGTGTGATCAGTGTTAATGTCTGTTGTTTGATCGTTTTGCTATCTTGTAAAAACAAGGTTTTTTGTTTGAATATTTTAGTTTCTGGAACTAAAATTTTGAAGATCATTGTTATGATCCTGTTTATGAAGTGTTTTGTTACACTTAATGATATGTATATTGATAACGTTTTTACTTCTTACGTGTTTAGATTACAATATGTTGCATGTTCTTAGTTGCTTTAGGATAGGTAAGGCGAATGAAAGATGGTATTGTGCTCATGTTTGAACGTTTGTCTAAAAGGCGTAACAGCTTGCCTTGTTTTTTAGACTGTTCATGAGGTATACAATGTTTGACCATATTGTTTTCGCGCGAACCAAAGAAATTACATGCAATTTGTAATAAACAGTGAGATAGGTAAAAATAGACGTTTTTATTGATAAGAGCGCAAGGCTTGTAATACAAAACGTAATAAAGAAATACATTGCCTGTATGTTCTTTCCGCTTTTGGAGATTTGGTTCATATGTAACACCTGCGCAACTGTTGTGCGTTCCAGGTGCGAGGGACTGGGGTCCCATCGATCCTTTTTAAGGTGTAAGCCCCTTTACCTAGGACCTCGTTGACAATGTATGGCCCTTCCCATCTTGGCGCTAATTTGCCCGGCTTTTCAGCGTTTGAGGCTTCATTGTCGCGCAAGACGAAATCACCGGGTACAAAGGTGCATACGCGGACGCGCGCATTGTAATATTTTTCGAGTTTGGACTTGTACCTGGCTTCCGTTATGGCGGCGTTCTCGCGCCTTTCTTCCAGAAGATCCAAATCCATTTTGCGCTCTTGTTCATTGTTCTGTTTTTCTATGGCTATCATGCGCGGTGATGGTAAACCAATCTCAGCTGGAATGACGGCTTCAGACCCATAGACTAGACTGAACGGGGTTTCGCCGGTGCTAGTCTTTGGCATTGTTCGATGCGCCCAGAGGATGCTGGGAAGTTCGTCGACCCACCCTCTGCGCGCTGTCCCGAGTCGCGCTTTTATGCCGTCGACGATTTGTTTGTTTACGCTTTCTACCTGACCGTTCGCTTGAGGATGCGCAACGGAGGCAAAGTTATGCTCGATCTTCATTTCTTTGAACCATTTTTGAAGATCTTCTGCGGCGAAATTTGTACCATTGTCGGAAATAATGCGCAATGGTAATCCGAATCTGCAAATGATATGTTCCCATATAAATTTGCGGATTACCATTGCTGTTGTTGAGGCCAAAGCTTTAGCTTCTACCCATTTTGTGAAGTAATCCACCGCGACGATGATGAACTTTACCGCACCTGGCGCATCAGGAAATGGTCCGACAAGATCGATTCCCCACTGTTGGAATGGCCAGGCGGAAGTAACGGGAATTAGGGGATTTTTGGGTCGGAGTGTCTTTGGTGCGTGATGTTGACATGCCTCGCATCTTCTTAACAGATCGACTGCATCCATGTGCATTCCTGGCCAGTAGTATCCGGCGCTCATTATTTTTGCCACGACCATGCGCGGTCCCGCGTGTATTCCGCATAATCCTTCATGGATTTCTCGGACGAGGTATTGCGCGTCTGTTTTATCCACACAACGTAGTAATGGGCCCATGAATGATTTTCGGTAAAGGACGCTATCCGCCATTTCGTAATTTATTGCTTTGTGTTGTATTTTTCGGGCTTCTGCCTTTCCTTCCGGAAGTTTCCCGTGTTGGAGATATAAGATAATCGGGGACATCCAGGATGGATTTCCCATTTCGATGACGCTTACTTGCTTGAATTGAATGGAAGGGTTGGATAGTACCTCTATGCGTACTTCTTTTGCTAAGTGCTGAAAGCTGGTAGCGGCTAGCTTGCTTAGCGCGTCGGCATGTTTGGTCTCGCTTCTGTTTATGTGATTAACTTTGAATGTTTGAAATTGACTGATTAACATCCGCGCTTGTTCAAGGTACAACGCCATAGCTTCTTTTGCATCATAATTGCCATTAACTTGCTCGGCTACCAGTTTTGAATCGACGTTAGCTTCAAGATTTCTTGCCCCCATTTTCAATGCTAAGCGAAGACCTGCCAGGAAGGCTTCATATTCAGCTTCGTTATTCGTGCTTTTGAAATCTAAGCGTATAGCATATGTGAGCTCGTGGTTGTCTGGGCTGATTAATCGGAGACCGGCTCCTGCTCCATCGTCATTGGAAGCACCATCTGTGTGTAAGGTCCAGACTCTGTCGTCAAAAACAGGTGTTGGGTTCTGGATTGCCTCACACTCTTGTATCTTATCGATAGGAACTTCAGTGGCGAAGTCTGCTAGAACTTGCCCTTTGATTGCGGGTCTTGGTCTGTAAAAAATGTTGTATCCTCCCAGTTCAATTGCCCATTTGGCCAGTCGTCCCACTATGTCGGGTTTGGATAAGATCTGGCCTAAGTGGTAATTGGTAAGAACTGTGATGACGTGACCCGAGAAATATCTGCGTAGGCGTCTGGATGCATGTACTAGTGCTAGGACTAGTTTTTCTATCATTGAATACCGAGTTTCCGGACCGGTAAGCATTTTGCTGATATAATAGATTGGAGTATGGATGTTCTCGCGTTCTACCATTAATACAGCACCAACCGCTACTTCCGCGGCAGATAAATACAAAATCAGTGGCTCTTTTTCTTTTGGTGCTGTCAGTGTTGGCAGCTGAATTAGACATTCTTTCATTTGTTTGAATGCAGTTTCCGCTTCAGATGTCCACTGAAAGTCAGTTTTCTTTGCGCAGTTTCGTAGCGTACTGATGAATGGATAAGACTTCGCTGCGTGATTAGCCAAAAATCTGTTCAAAGCCGCTAAGCGTCCAGCGAGCCTTTGCATTTCTTTAACTGTTGCGGGTGACGGCATTAGCTGAATAGCCTGCACCTTTTCTGGATTTACTTTAAAGCCATCTTTTGTGACGATGAATCCCAAGAATTTTCCTTCTTCCATGCCGAAGGAGCATTTAGTTGGGTTGAGTTTCAGACTTACGCTGCGCAAGGAGTCGAACGTGCGCTGAATATTGTCGAGCATTGTGCTTTCCTCATGACTCATGATGACGAGGTCATCCATGTATACTTCGATAGTCTTGCCAATATCATCTTTGAAAATTGTGTCCATTAGGCGTTGATAAGTTGCGCCTGCGTTGCGCAGGCCGAACGGCATTTTGGTATAACAGAAAATGCCTTTATCTGTGCGGAACGCCGTTTTTTCTTCGTTTCTTTTTTCATCTGGACCTGATGATAACCCTTGTAACAGTCAAGAAAGCATTTCCATCTGAATGATGCTAGAGAGTCGACTTTTTTGTCTATCTCTGGAAGCGCGTAGCAATCTTTTGGGCATGCTTTATTCAGGTCTTTGAAGTCGACGCACATTCTCCATCCGCCGCTATGTTTTTGTACCATCACTGGGTTTGCTACCCATGTATGGTATTTTACTTCGCGCAGGATTCCCGCATTAAGTAACTCTGCTACTTGCTCGTCCATTGCTTTCGCTTTTTCTTCACTGAAGCTGCGCCTCCCCTGAGCAACAGGTTCTACTGATGGTTTGACGTTTAGACAATGTTGCGCGATGTCGCGTGGAACTCCAGTCATGTCTGCTGGGCACCAGGCAAATATATCTTTGTTGTTAGACAATAATTCTTTCAGTTGTATGCGTGTTGCTGATGAAATGGCTGGTCCTAGCAGAATGGTCTGCTCTGGGTATTCGTTGTTTAAAACCCATTTCTCTGGTTCATTTGGTGCCGAAGGTTTGACTACCTTTGCTGGTGGTTCATCATCCACGTACATGACTTCTTTGCTTGAGTAGAGGATTGCAACTCCGGTCTCTGTTGGAAATCCACAAGCAGCATGTGGAATGGAAGTGATCATGCTAAATTCCCTTTGTGACCTTCTTCCGAGCAAGACATCGTGACGTGATGTTGCCGGCATGACCATGAAATTGACTGTAACCGTTCGTGAATGTTCACCGTCTGATAAAGTCACCGGGAAAGCGATTTGCCCTAATGGGAATACAGCCTCGTTACAGAATCCAGTGAGGGGAAAATCGACTGGTTCTAGACGTGCTTTGTCTTCTGGATCGAGCTGTTTAAAACACTGTTCATATATGATGTCCATCGAACTCCCTGGGTCTATGAACATATAGTCTGTTCGGTAATGACCGAAAATACCAGTAATAATTACTGGTCGTTCTTCCTGAGGGCCCCCAGGAACAACGGGAAATATGACTTGCTGTTCTCTCCAATGTTGATCATAATTTCGTTTATTTGGTCTTCGTGACGGACCTCCTTGAACCATGTGTATTTGGTTCTGATAACTGTTATATTGACTGGATTGGATGTCCCCCCTACATGGTGCTGGTGGGTCCAATACTGTGGTATCAATTACTTTTCCAGATCTAATGTTTGATAAATCAGATCTGGCGATTTGAATGATGATTGTGTTTAAAGCAGCTTGGCATCTGCTAAACCAATGTTCTGGAGATTCTTCTAGTTGTAAATTGTTTTCGACGTTTGGTCGAGGACCAGGTTGCCGGTGAGATGACGAATTTTCTGCCATGTGCAAAAAACAGAAAACGGAATGAACTGAATCGAAACGAGGTAGAAACTAGAAAAACTGAGAAATCGGTGGGCGCCAATGAAGAAACACTAACTAAATGGTCGGAACCGAAATAGTTAGGGGGTTTGAATCCGCATAAAAGGTTAGCTCTCTCTCGATTGATTCAGTTGCAATGGAATTTCTTCTCCGGTGGTTCTGCAAAAAAGAACACCGTTAGCCTCGTCAAGGGGAGAAGGGGGGTTCTCTCCTTGACCCGACTCCGGCGTGAGAATAAGTATTTGTAATGGAGAAGATAAGTATTTGAGAAGTGAGAGTGATCTGAGTTTATACCTGAACAGTTCTCTTATTTATAGCCGGGAGTTTGGGAGGGAAAACTTGTTATTGAAAAGATGACGGAAGATGCTAACGCCGTAGCGGTTATTTTCTTCTTCCGTTAAGTTCTTTGATCCGTCGTTAATTGGTTTCAATCCGATGTGAATGCACACGGATTGTGGATCGATCTATGGCTGGGGGAAATGCCACGTGGAAAGCGATTAAGTGGAGATTACTCTCCAATTGCATGCCATCGTCGTGACCTCAGGGTTGCCTGTGGTGATGACACGTGTCCAGACGGTTATAACCGTCTGGGTGGTGTACGATTGTGCTTCTTCTAGAAGATTACTGCTGTAATCCAGTGTGGCACTTTATTGTGTGTACACAGATGAATTGATCCCAAGTCTGGGTAAAATAATATCCAAGTCTGGATATTTAGGCGGAGGTATTCGAACAAAGGATTTTGATTCTTTGTTGTATGAGAGAAGCGCAAGGATTTATGTTTTCCTTTGGGCGCGCGATTGTGAATCGCTGACTTCTTTCTCTTTGCAGGACCTCTGCGCGGCCGCGCAAGATCGAAAGGCTTTAAAAGGTTGGTTTGTGGTATGGTCTCAAATCCTTTTTATGAGGTTTTTGGGACCTTACCCCTTCAGTACCGGTTCGGTACCGAACGGGTACCGTGCTCATCCCTGCTTAGGGGTATCCTAACATATGCTTAGGGGTATCTCTGATAAATAAAATGGAGATTTAGAAAAAAAATTACATTCCGCCAAAAAAGTTGAGGGGTATGCCGGACTACCCCTCACTACCACACAGATCCGCCCTTGATCGTTTACAACCCTAGCCGGGTATGTTTAATATGGTCAAAGTTATCTTAACTTCTAAATCTACAAAACACAAAACTTTAGAAAAGTTGATATCGAGCTCGTCGAGCCAACTGGATGATTTTTTTATATATGTGAAGACTAGCATTTGAATATATTAATTCTCAGTAGTGTGTGTTTGTGTGTAAGAAGATGATACCTGAGATCGTCCAAATTAATATCCATGGAGCCAGCTAGATTCTTCTTTCCTCTTCACTTCTCAAATACATTATGCGACTGCCTTCCTTATATAGGATTGTATTGGCATTATTCTCGAAGGGGGTTCGGTGGGTAGTTGAATTTTGTGCATTATCTGGAATGGAATGATCCAACTTGTGATGGTTCACAATGTGTATGGTTGTTAACTCTTGATGAATGCTATTTATAAAATAAATAATTATTAAATAGTGTTATGACAATGACTAAGATCGATATCCCATATCATACCGAAATATACCGAAATAACCGACAAACCTTTTCTAATTCCTCACATGTTCATTTGAGTTAATAGCCAAAATGGTGTCTGAGGTTTGCTCACTTTTGCCACTTTAGTTCAAATTCCAAATTTTTTAAATCTGGGTCCCTGAGGTTTGCATTTTTTTGCCATTTTAGTCCAAATTTAAAAAAAGTCAAATTTTATCAAATTTTTTACTGAATTTTGTCTTTATCCTTATCTCTCACAAGGACAAAATTGTCATTCTATATTATTATAAAGCAATTTATATTAAATAAAATAAAAAAAACCCCTTAAAAGGGCAAGAACCCAGAACTTCATCTTCAACATCCAGGACTTCCACCTTCCAGAACTTCATCTTCATCTTCCCACCACCACAATCATCCTGACGACTTCAACCACCATCCCCGACGGCATCACCTCCACCCCCGCACCACCACCACTACACTACTATCATCCCCACAAAACCCAAACCCCCACCCCTGCTACCTCTGTGAGAACCACCGCCACCACAAACCCACCACCACCGAATTAACACTCAATCAGACACATCCATCACCCATTAACACCCTAATCAGACACATACACATACACACACCGAAAATCTTTGAGAGAGAGGGAGATCGAAGAGAGGAGATCAGAGAGGAAGTCGGAGAGAGAAAGAGGGAAACGACAGAGATGGTGGCTAAGGTGGTTGCCGGCAGTGGCGGTGTCTCCACCGGAACCCTAACCCCAAACCTGCAACAAACCAAATCCCAAACAACCTGCAAACAACCCCCCACCGTCTCCACCATCACCACCCTCACCGAAACCCTAATCCCAAACAACCTGCAAACAACCCTAATCACCAACCACCTGCAAACAACCTAGATCCATCCGGAAGAGAGAGAGGGAGAAGAGAGAGATCCATCCGGCAGTGTTGGGTCTTGCCCTAACCCACTGATCTTTCATCTGTGTTTTAACCCACTGATCTTTCATCCGTTAGTGTCTAACCCACTGATCTTTCATCTGTGTTTTAATGTCGCTGGCGTGAGGAGGTGGCGGTGGCGGTGGTGGCAGCAGAAAGGAGTAGAGGGAGAGAGAGAGGTGGTGGTGGTGCTTGTGAAGAGAGAGATGGTTTTTTTAAAGAGGTTTTTTTTTTTATTTTCTTTAATATAAATTGCTTAATAATAATATAGAATGACAATTTTTGCCCTTGTTTGAAATAAGGATAAAGACAAATTTCAGTAAAAAAATTGATAAAATTTGACTTTTTTGAAATTTGGACTAAAATGGCAAAAAATGCAAACCTCAGGGACCCAGATTTAAAAAATTTGGAATTTGGACTAAAGTGGCAAAAGTGAGCAAACCTCAGGGACCATTTTGACTATTAACTCTATTCATTTTAATCCGTGGGGTTTCCTTTGTACGGCGTAGGTTAGTGTGGAATAATTAGTGGAGTCCCTTTGACGATACTTCGCTCCCTTTGACTTTTTTTTGTTTAGAGTAAATTACTTTTTGAGTCCTGTGTTTTAGTGGTTTTAACCACTTGAGTCTAAAATCAGAAAGTTTAACGCCCTGAGTCCCTAGCAATTTATTTTATAACGTTTTGAGTCCAATTTTGTTCATTTTATAACGATTTGAGTCCAAAAAATTGGACTCAAAAGGTTAAAATTTGGATTCAAAATGACTCAAATTGTTAAAGAAAATGTTTATAGGGACTTAGATCGTTAAACTTTTTGTTTTTGAACTCAACTAGTTAAAACTACTAAAATACAGTGACTCAAAAAATAATTTACCCTTTTTTTTTATCTTAAAACATGTTCACGTTCTTTGAAATTAGGTTTCCTAAACAATGTTCAGACTATCATCACTGGTGACTTTCTCCCAACCCAGATTGCCAAAATAAATTAAAGAAAAAGGAAAATTATATTTTTCTCCACAACCTCGTTGGCCAAGCAACCCAAGGTTGCAAGAGGTTGGCCATGCTCTTTTGCCACTTGTCAAAATTGGATTGGTTCTATCTTCTAACTTTCTTTTTTTATTTTATTTTCGAACTATCAATTCCCCCAATAATTTAATTACTCAAATAATTTTTAATATTTAAACTTAATAACAAAACTAAATACACTGTATTTCCTAAAATAAATTTGTGAACATTACGATATAAATGTTATTAAAAACCGAGTTCGTTTGAAAAAATATATCTTCCAGTGTATTATATATATTGATTTTTTAACTTTTTAATATTTTCCAGATCGTTTGAAAAAATATATTTTCTAGTATATCACACTTTAGTTTATTTTCTTGTGAACATGCAGATATAAAATTTATAAAAATTGATATATTGTTTTAATTGTTTTTTATGTAATATTATCTTATTTGCTACATGTCAACATTCTATTGTTTTGTTAGATTTTTTTGATAAAATTTCTTTTTTATTTATAATAACTTTTTTATTTAAAAATACAAACATTTTTATTAGTTATAATAAATTTTATAGAATAAATTATAACCTAAGGCATATTTATTTAAGGGTTGTCTTGTTCCCACACCCCCTATATCTTATTTTCACATCCCCTAGTGTATACGGGCCGTATACACTTATACGACTCATATAGAATGTTTTTGAATAGGAAAATGCGTAGAGAATGTTTTTTTGAATTTATTATATACGACCTGTATATAGTTATACGAGCTGTATACATCGGTAAACGATTTGTAAAATGTATACGGCTCAATGGATTTATTTTGGGAGGTTTGTGATGTTACCACATTTATACGGGCCGTATAACTGTATACGGGCCGTATATAATGGTGTTTTTTTCAAGTGTCACGTTTTTTCCGGTAAAAACTCAATCATTCTAGGGTTTCTAAACTCTTCATCAACTTTAACAATGTTGATAAACGTTGATCGGAACGCGCCACTTAAATCGGAGCACATGTAGAGTAACGTTACCGATCAGTCCGTTGATGGAAACCTTAGCGATCACAGAGATCTTTGTGTTGGTTACTTATCGATTCCGAATAACTAGCAGAAGAACCCGACACAAACAAGTTCTCCACACTCCACAGTTTGTTATTCAGATCTCTATTTGGTCATCTTTACAAACTACAACACACGATAACTTTATAAACTTTATATTGTCTGATTTGACCAGGAAATGATTTGCTACTTTTAATAAGCTGTCATAGTTGTCAAATTCGATTTCAACAAATCTTTTCCTTTTCCTTCAATTTCTAGAACATTCTCCATAACATGAAGACGTGTCGGGTTCTTCTGCTAGTGGTATTTTAATGAAGTATTGAAGATTGAATGTGCAAATCGCAATCGTTTTTTACTACGGAAACGGTGGCTATGCGAAATACAAACCGCAATCTTTTGTGACTATGGGAAACACAAGTTTCATTTTGAGCTTGATGGATGTCCGTTATCTCAGTTGAGGCGTGCATTGTTTAAATCTGAATATAACTAGATGTTACGTGTAACTTCATTAAACCAAGAACAAAGCCTATTTCGAAACACATGTGTTCGTATCAGCGTTGTTTATCACCATGTGTGAGCATTGGAAACCCGACAAACAGTCTTGACAACTGTGACAACTTATCTATCTGTGTGTGTCACATCCATCCTGTTATAGCAATCGATATGATTAATTCTACAAATTTTTTTTCTAATTAGCGTTGTTAACTAGCAAAAGAATGCATACACAAATAGTTCTAGTGGACGAAGCAAAGAGACCGTTGTGTATCTGAATCAGGTTCTCAAACAAACACTACTAAAGATGAGTTGGTGATAAATACCGGAGCTGTTATCTCGGTTGTTCAGTACTTTCGTGATAAATACAATGTTCATCTTCGTTATACTTTGCTTTCTGTAATTCAAGCAGGCACGGATGTAAAACGTACTGTTTCAAAACACATGTAGACGAAAATAATAAAACAAGCAGGCATTGATTTTGCCAAGATTGAAGGAAAGAATCTGGCCATAAGCGTTGTGGATTCTCAGCGTTATTCGAATGTAAGTGGATCGAGTGATACGCTTATCTATTTTGGTCAAGGTGGGCATGGTTTGTTGGGAGTAAATCACCACCCAAAGATCAACAACTTGTGAGTGGGAATATGGCTATGAAGAATAGTATGGATAAGAAATCACCGGTTCGGGTGATAAGAGTAACTAGCAGAAGACGTGTCAGGTTCTTCTGCTATTTATTCGGAATGTTTCGAATCATCACAGAAGACGTGTCGGGTTCTGCTAGTTATTCGGAATGTTTCGAATCATAACAGAAGACGGATGCGGTTTGCATATTCAACCTTCATTGCTTCATTAAAATTACAAAACACGATAAAATGCTTGGAAAATTGCATCAACTCTTCTATATCAACATACTCTTCTCCAGACGCTTAGTTGTTATGAATGACAACTTGAGGGGTCTAGTTAACTTTCAGATTCAGATTCAGGAAGCAGATGATTTGTCAAAAAACATGGTCAACGTAGTAAAATGTGAGATTTTACACCAACCATATCGAGATACTTTGTGTTAGTTGCTTCTCTTGTTAAGTTTCTGAACCAACCGAAATTCACAAATTCCAACAGTTTCTTTGTAGATTCCGTCCGGTTTCAAAGCCGGTTGAGGATTACGAGTGTTCTACACGCGTTCAAAGCCGGTTGATGATTACAATGATCGTTCTAATAGATTAAAGAGAATAAACCATTTTCACCAATTTTTACCCACAGTATACGGGCCGTATAATATTATACGGCCCATATACAATCATCGTATACATTGTATACTATCGGTTAAATTTTTTTCACATGCTGTAAACGGCCGTATAATAGTATACGGCCCGTATTTAAAGGGTAAAACATGATCTGGTAAAATTTTTTCACATGGTGTATACGACCCGTATTCTTAGGGTAAAAAATGGTTTATTCTCTTTAATCTATTAGAACGATCCAAAAAACGAAGAACAAAGTCAAATGTGATCAAACTTGGACATCAGACGTAAATCCTTGAAGCAAAACAAGGATCAGGTTCTCAGTTATTTCAGTCAAAATGTGATCAAACTTGGACATCAGACGTAAATCTTGATTCAGATCTCTATTCGGTCATCTTTCCAAACTACAACACGCAATAAGTTTACACTTTATATAGTGTGTGATTTGACCGGTTGTATTCAATTATTTCTGTTGATCCACAAATTCCAACAAATCTTTTACTCCAGTACTTGAAACTTGAGCGTAGTACTTGAAATTTGAGCGCAGGAATCAATTCAAAACCCTCACCCTCCCCTATCTCTCTCTCTCTCTCTCTCTTTCTCAAAATCAACCAGAAAACTAAAGGAAAAAGGGCAGATAATGGCTGATGGTTCTTCGTTGAGGAAACCAAACGTAGACGGAGATGATAGGCCTGGTAACCGGAAGAGAAAAAACCCCAGCGACGACGTCGACGATTATTCTGAAGCCAACGAGAGCGACGATTGCGAGATCAGGAAGCTTAACTTGAACGGACGATATGTATCTTCTATCATGCGACGGACCCAATTCTTGCTCAACTCTTCTATCATGAACGGATTATTGGCCATTATTCGACCGAGTAATCAGTTGTATTTTTTTTAGTTGCTTCTCTTGTTAAGTTTCTGAACCAACCGAAATCCACAAATTCCAACAGTTTCTTCGTAGATTCCGTCCGGTTTTCAAAGCCGGTTGATGAAACCGAAGCTGTTATTTCTGTTGTTCAGTACTTCCGAGATCTGAACCAACCGAAATCCACAAATTCCAACAAATTGCATGTCACACCCTGACTTTTGCGGAAGCGTGAACTTGGTGTGACTTTCTTAATATCATTGCATTCAATCATAACAACAACTATATGATAAAACCATAGACTCATCATCTATTAAATAAGTTCAAAACATAACAACATTGTTTTAAAACGTAGACTTCAGATTCAAGTTTTACAAACCGTACAAATTGTTTATGAGTTCACTAAGGACTCTTCAAAAGAAATTAAATATAACTAAGGTTTGGGAGACGTGTCTCGTCCAGGAATAAGACACGCTGACCAACCCAAAGACCATGGATGACATCTTTATTCCTGTCGCAGCATAAAAACTTCCAACGCCCGCCAGATCCACTTACTAATTCCCTGAAATACATGTAGTTTGAAGACATCAACAAAAGTTGAGCGAGTTCATGTGTTTGTTTGTGTGTATGAGTAAACCCTTGAAATCATTGTAAGTATGTATGTAAGTTTATAAATCCCGGTATGAAAGCAACAAGGAAAAACAGATCACCAATGGTTTGCAAGGCCATTGATATATGTGAAGTGATGTAGGAAAACTCAAACCTAGCAGATTTTGTCAGTAAGACATAGTCACCACATGGCTTATTCGGCGTGCGCATGGGTGGGGCTCGCTACACCCGAATAGATCTATCACTCATGTCCCTCGGTCCTACAACGAGGATTAATGGCCTTAAGTGTCATACCCACCACTCACATGATCAAGCAGTACCCTTCCTTAGCTAACCATACCACGTAAAATGTTCGTAAACAGTTTGTAACATGTATTTCACCCCCGAAGTTATAAAACTGAAAACAGTTAAAGGAAAAGGGGGACATGAACTCATAGTTTTGCATTCCTTGTATCCGATGTAACTTAAAGCTTCCTCTAGAACGCACGACTACCTACATGCGTATTACGGTCCATTAGACGAGCAGGTCGTGCCTTGACTTGGTATTAATTAGTGCCTTTGAGTTACGTTTCCTTTATGTCTCCAATATTATTCCAAGTTATAATTACTTGTTAATTATTTTAACTTAAATTACATTTGTAAGTTTTGGAATAATTGTTAAACAATACATTTGTAATAATATTTCTCAAGTATTGTTATTCGTATTTCCTTCCCAAGAATGGGGGTATCTCATACATGTGTATTCGTATCCTTGTATTTGTATAACTTGCCATGTACTGGTGTCATATTCCGGTGTGAATTATCTTTAACAAGTATCCAATATATATATTTCTAAAATATATAGTTCAAGAAGTATTTCTTAGAAAAATTATTCCTAATTTTTCTTTTAGCAAAATTAATTGTAGTTTCAAAACAATATATTTTCAAGTCTCACTTAGAAAATATTTATAAACTTATTTTATCCCAAAACAATGTATTTCAAGTTTATCCAAGAAAATATATATTTTTCCCAAAAATATTATATTTCTTAATAATTCCAAGAAAACATATATTTTTAATTGCCAAAATTTATATATTTCCTTCTTGTCAAAATATGATATAACTTTGTGATAATTGTGAAAATCCCATTTTCATTCTTTCGGTGTCCAAAATATTATTTACAAAAAATATACCTATAAATGTATTTTTCGGATTATTTTGTAAGTTACTTTCTCTCGTTTGGTTTCACAATATTATGTGTGTAACTTATATATTTATTCATTGACATTTTTGGTAATATTTTGGATTGTAATTTCTAGGCATTTTGTTAAGTTATATTATTTCAAATCTTAAAATAATATAACTATTACACAAAGTATAAAAATATTCACACATCATGTCTTTAATGTAAATATATATTCTAAATATATATCTATCCATTTTCATTTGTAAAAACCAACCTCCAATACTTGTATTTTTGTAACAAAAATTATGGCAAAGTTTATGTAGAAAATTCATGGTTAAAATACACTTATAAATACTTGTTTGAAAATATTTTTCTAAGTATTCATATTTTTAGAAAATTTTGCCGTAGTTTCCCCTAAAAATGGAGGTGTCCATGCTATCAAAGCATATCATTTTTTTTTTTAAATCATCACAAACAATCAACAATCAACCTACCCTTACCAAGTGCCAAATCAATGCTATTTACATAACAATCATGAACTTGAACTTTCATAAAAACTTGTAGTAACTTGGTAGTGTGTTTAGTATGTTTAGTTACCCTTTAAAATGTATTTACTTCTTTAAAAACTTCATTCTTAAAGAAGTTGGATGTTTACAACTTGTAAACATGTTTTACAAAAATATTTCTTTATGAAGTCTCCTTGCTTCACAAGTGTTTCTATACTTGTTTTATCACCAAAAATAGTGTTTGTTTATGTAAAAACCAAATCTATGTAAATCTTGTTATTTAACTTGGTTTCTTTGGAAAACTATTTTTGAAATCATCCAAGTTTATGTCTAGTAATCATGTTATATGCTTCATTATTCACAAAATCATTCTCATACTTCAAGTTCATGAAAACATAAAGCATGATGATCCTGGTTTTTCACAAGATCACCACCTTAACTTACTAGATCATGTGTTTAATCACAATCTAGTAGGTTTATTATGATGTCTAACATCACAACACAAATCATCAATCATCAAGAAGCAAAACAATACTAATCAACATGTATTCATATGTTAATAAGCTTCTGTTAAAGATTCATGATTATGTTCTTTAGTGTTCTTCAAGATTAACAATGTTCACCATCTATTAACCATCAAAATATGAAGTAACAAGAGATTATAAGGGCCTTACTACTAGCTCTATGGCTAGGGATGAACACAAGATGTTGAAGATGATAAATGTGTTGGATAATAGCAAATGAGAAAGGTCCTTCAATCTCCAAAAGCTCCAAACTTCCTTAGACACCTTTTTGCACCTTAGGATGAAATTGGAATGTATTGAAGTTGGATGAAAGATGGTGGTGGTGTGGCCCTTGATCTCGGCCGAGAATGGAAGCAAGGGAGGGATAGAGAGTGGTGTGAAGTGTGGTTGTAAGAATGAGAGTCCAAGATCTTCTTATAACCATTTAATTCTTTTATCCATTGTGTAATGTGTTTGCTAAGTACACAACAAAATCTCTAAGCATATCATTTAGGATCAAGGAAGATCAAAGAAGATCAAGGTGGTGGGGCCACCTTGTGACCGTCCACTCGAGGGGGGGGGGGTCTTGGTTAGTTTCTAATGATGGTTAAGATATCTAGTTAGGATTTAAGTGTATTGATTAGTGTTCATGCATATGATGTGTTACATAGTGTGTTAGGGTGTTCGGGGATCATAACTAGCTTAGAAACATTAAAACAATGCTTCTAGTATAATTTTGGTGTTTCGGGTAGTGTCCGGTTGTTCGGTTAGATACCGGTTTGTTAAAGTGTCAAACTATACCGTTTAGTGATCTTTATGTACCCTTTTGTGACACTTTTAATTCCCGACACTTAGGAAAGCATTCAGGACCATTTAGTCATATTTTTGCATGATACAAGCTTATTAAAATGCTGATTTATGCAGAATTCTGCACTTTGGGTGAGTTTTAGGCACTTTCCGACACTTTAACTATCACCTAGAAATGCAGTTTTGTGATCCTCACTTTCCTACACACTACACTAGTGTAATACTTGGTTTCTGGCTCATACTGGGTCTCAAAACAACGTCTGTCTATGTACTGAACCCCGTCAGTATATTCCTGTTTTATCCGTTAACTGTGCTAACTGTGCATTGTGCATCATGTATGTCAATATGGTTTGCATGTAATAATGATGTAACATTATGAAATATGTGATGCACATGTAAGTACATGGTAATAATCAAAAAGCAGTTCAAGTAATTAATTGTGATTCAGCACAGTCATTAAGCACTAATCAATATTTAATAATTGTACGGAAGCATGCAAATTTGACAGTTGTCACATTCTCCCCCTGTTAAGAAAATTTCGTCCTCGAAATTTATACTACCTTAACTCCTTAGGGTTATACTATGCGTATAATACTGAGGTAGATAACCACAAAACTGAATCAAATCTTATTCACATCAGGTGAATCCAGGGGCATATTACAATAATCGAAACCCAACAGTTAAAAGGTAGGTGTTTCAGGATTTATTGTCAAAGATACAAGACGTATTGACGTATAGTCTAGTGTAATCTAGTTAACAGGGGTTCCACAAAAGAGGAGTTTTCACCAATAGGATTTCAACAATCGATCACGACATGCAAATGAGTTTTCACAAACCATAGCATCCGCTATATGAACTCAAAATCAACAACTTGAATATGAAAATGATCTGTTAACTTTCGACTAAATAAATGGTAAGAATTAGCGCGTTGACATTCTTGAATTGCGAAAATACACCGAATGAAATACAAGCGAATCTGATGTATCATTGTCTTAATTCGTAGTTGCATCAGAAATGTTTAAATGACCAGTCAAACAAAAGTATATGTAGTTTTGTGTGAAACAGTTGACCATGATTAGCACAAGATACAAATTTACAATGACACCACAAGGTGTCGTAATGAGAAGATTCAAATATAGTGGTGACTGAACAAGTTCACCGTGTTTGAAATCAAATGAAAGTATACTGAAACAATCTGAAGATTTGATTTACACAATGTCATACAGTTTTCAGTTCAATACGGAACATCAAAGAGCCACTGTTTTTGATCGAAGATGAAGACGCAATAAGTACCGCAAGGCATTCGATCGACAATGAAAGAATCGTTAGGAGGTACACCGTGTTATGAAATGAATCTAAGTATCGTTGTCTTAACACACCACTGTGTTGAGACTGCTTTAATTGTGAATAACAAAATGGATTTAGAACAAATAAATAGACAATTAAATCCGTGTATGAGGTGCGTAACCAAATTAGCGCAAGCTTCAATTCTGTGAAAGTATCACCACAAGGTATCGAAACCAACAAACGATTTAGTGGAGTTGTAGACCAATCAAGTCCACTATGACTCGAAACAAAAGAACCTTTGCAAGAATTTTTGAATATGATGCTCTCAATACATCATATGGCGTCTTAAATCGAATATGCGAAATGGATAAGTTCAAGCAATTGAACTTGGTTTCAGCGTAACCCGACAATAAACGTATGTATCAGCAAGGGAATCTCGGCATGGTTACAAAGATAAACCATGAATGTAACTTGAAATAAAAGAAGTTTCAAGAGAGTGTGTTGACTTGGTAGCAAAAGAGCCAACAATTACAATAATGTAGGTTATTCGAATCATAAATCAGTAATTAGATTTAGCAAAATAATATTTGAATTTCAATGAAACGTTTATTCGAAATGAAACCGCATGCGTAGCAAATGGTGCATGCGTAACATATAAGTTTCCAAGTAATGAAACATTGAGTATCTGCTAAAATGAAGAAATGACCAAGTATTCGAAGCAAATGTGTGTTCGCTCTCAGCGAAGAAAATTAACGCGATGCAACTACCATTAAGGGGAGTAGAGATGCAAACATCTACTCGCTAGAAACAAAAGTGAAGATTTTAACAAAAGAAATTTAAGTACTTTCTGTTTGGTTAACTGAAATGACATATATGTCAGGATAATGGTGTTTGCTTGAGTTAACAGATGTGGTTCCTAAGTAACAACCTTTACGAGTTTGGACCTGGGTTCCCAAAGATCCTAAGTACATGTTTTCTAGATTCTCAGAGTTTCGTATTCTGTGTAAAACTATTTTGTGCATTGTGTAGGAAGCACAATTTTTGTGTGTGTTTGAAACAAGTAATTGTCCCACAATTTCCCCGGTATACTTTCTTCCTGAATTCACAGCTAATGACACTCGATCATCGATCAGTCGTGATATAGTAGTTGGATCCT
The DNA here is from genome assembly GCA_030545235.1 of Helianthus tuberosus. Classification (NCBI taxonomy): domain Eukaryota; kingdom Viridiplantae; phylum Streptophyta; class Magnoliopsida; order Asterales; family Asteraceae; genus Helianthus; species Helianthus tuberosus. The sequence continues at coordinate 19,323,857 of CM060427.1, forward strand.
CACAGTTAGTTAAATAAATAATTCGTTAATCCTCATCAAGAGTTACCGACTCTTGTTGGTTAGCTCGTTCGGCTCCTAGTAGTTGATGCTCATTTGAAAATCATCATCCTTCTTCTTGACGAGCAGAACTGGGGTTACTCAAAATGGGAAACTTGGTCTGTTAACTTCCTTCTCTATCAACTACTGAGGTTACACTGACAATCCTTGCATCTCCGAAGGTGTAAGCCGCTAGGGTGCATTGACTACAGACGCGGCGCCTGGAATCAAATCGATGCGAAATTCGACTTGTCGTTGAGGAGATAATTCTGGCAAGTCTTCGGGGAAGACTTCAGGATATTTCCTTATCACAGGAATATCTTCGAGTCTTGGTTCTTCAGCTCCCTTGTCCACGACATGAGCCAAGAAAACAACACATCCTTTACGCAATAATTTTCGTGACTACAAGCAATTAGTAATTTGTAGAGGCGTATCCTGCTTCATGAGTCACGATCGTCCCTTCGTTCACCATCGGGATGTGGATATCAATCTCCTCTTGATCACTCGACAACCAATCCATCCAATTACCTCGTCACAGCTTCCTAACTCAACTAGTAGTAGATCAAGCGTAACTCACGCTTTCCGGGTTCTATCTTGCCGTTTCCAATTACTTCGTTGGCCTCCACTAGCTTCCCATTAGCTACTTCTATCGAGTACGGGTTATCTAACTTACTTGCTACTAAACCAAGTATACTTTCAAACTCTAGAGATGCAAAGCTAAAACTGGCAACAGTATCTAGCAGCACAGATGCATAACGTTGACTAATATGGGACGTACCGATGTCCACGCTTGGATTCCTGGCGTGTCTCCCTAGCTCTAGTGTTGAGTTTTTACCCTTGTGCCTGATTGTTTTTAGGGCAGTATCTTCTGAAATGCTTTTTGCTTCCACAGTTAAAACAACCTTGAGCACGTTTTTGTTTGTCACTCGTCCTGCCTTGATAATTGTCGTTGTCGTTGTTCCCTTCGTGATTTTTGCTACCATCTTGGCCTTCATTTTCACGTTCAGTACCTTGCCTACAAGTCTCCTTGACATGCCTCACTTTACCACAGTTTTCACATCTTCCGTATCTGCATCGCCCGATATGATAACGTCAATAATTGTCGCACTTAGGTAGGATACCCATGTACTCTTTTCCCTTTTTGGCCCTGTTCTTGCTATTCACCCGAGTACCCTTCTTGAAGTTTGCGAACTTTCTCTTGTTATCTCCAGATAGCTCTACAGGTGCCTCCTTTTTCTCCTCCGAAGTGGAAAATTTTCCTAGTCTAACCGCTTCTTTAGTGAGCGCCACACTTATGTCGATAGCCTCGGTGATCGTTGGAGGTTTAGATGTTGTTACCAGGCTTAGAATCTGAGGTGCCAATCCCCCGATGAAGCGTTCGATCTTCCTAGATTCTGGTACCACCAAACGCGAAGCAACTTGTGATAAATCGTCAAATCTCTGCACATACTCAGTTATCTTTAGACCTTCCATTTTCAAGTTCCACAGTTCAGTCTCCAACTTCTGGATTTCTGCCCTAGAGCAATATCTTTTACGCATCAGTTCTTTCAGTTCGTCCCACGTCAAAGCATATGCAGCAGTCTCGCCCATTGTCTAAACCTGAAGGTTCCACCAGGACAGAGCCCCATCCAGAAACAGTCCCGCTATGTACGTGACCTGATGTTCGGGGGCGCATTTACTTAATCGCAAAACATAATCCGTCTTCTCAACCCAACGCACAAAAGCTATGGCACCCCCAGTGCCGTCGAAGTCTCAAGGTCTGCCGTTCAAGAACTGCTTGTAGGTGCAGCCTGCGACATCATTCACATAAGGCATTAGTAAAGCACACTTGGAAATATCCAAACGTTTTGTAATGCGTCTTAAGTGACTAAACATTACCGTTGGGTGGGTTATTTCCTGGGGTACCTCCGCTGCGTTTGGAGCGAAGGGCCTCGTGCTGTGCAATGGCCTGTGAGATGCGCTCTTGTAGTTCTGCCGCTGTCGCTGGCAGAGGGTTGCTGGTATCGATGTTCCCTTGTATCGACATCTTCTAAGAAGAAGATCGGTTAGGTCAGGTCTTATTTGTTCAGGGAGTGCATATAGTTGTTTAGAGGTCATATGTACATACACATAATAGATTATCATATCAACCAATCAAGCAATAGCATAATCATAGGATAACCAAGCAATTTGGGAATTATGTTTAATGAGAGCATATCAAGCAAGCACGTAGCATTATAATTATAGCACACACACAGAGATCAATAACGTGCTTAATGAAGACATGGCGACTGAGCTTTCATTGGTTATTGGCCACAAAGTATTGTTACATGTTTAATGAGGGAATATGAGGATTGGGCTTTCATTATTTTTCGGCCACAATTCACATTGTCTACAAGGTATATTAAAAGGGTCACAGGGTCACCCTACCCTTGCCCAATAAGTCTATCAGTGTATCATAGTCACATGGTCAAGAGAAGTCTTCCAAAAAGTCTCCCCAATCTCGGCTCATTAGTAGTGTCTTTTCCCAAAAGTAATGTCATCCGCATAAATCCAAAAGCCAACTATACTGGTGTCTGAGGTGAAGGAGTGAAGAAAAGCAGACTGCTAGCATGTGCAAGCTCCTCCTAGAGCTTGTATATATGTCGAAGTAAGTAACTGATTCTGCTGCTTGATAGCGAAGAAACGAGTATCTAAAACAGGGTGGAGGACGTGGTGTCATCTCAAACTCCAAAACTTTACGACTAGAAACCTCAGACTGCAGCTGAAGTGACAGGAGCAACCCATTCCGTGTGTAGCCTCCATAATGTGAGGGATGGTAGGGGGTCTGCAATCGTCATAGTGTGTGGTAGGATCCATCGGAATGGCTCGTCTAGCAGTGAAGTAATGAACAGTGCAGCCTGAAGGATCTGTGGAAAAGTTGTTGATACAAAAGGATCGTCGCGCGGGTGCTGACCAGAAGTACCTTTCCGGAATGCGGGTATGTCCTCAAAGTAAGCGATAGGCATGTCAGTGCAATGGACGTCGGTCTCCATAGGGATAAAGGTGCAACATCAGTGGTGCAGGCGGGGGAATAAATAGCTTAACAAAAGGAGGATCAAAGGTGCAGGAACTGAATCAGGTATAAGGGGTGCAATGTCTGGTAAACCAAAAGAAGCATGGTCAGCATCAGGAATCGGCTCAAGATCAATAGGCGCATCATCAGGCTGACCCAAAAGGAACATAAGCTAGCTCAGGAGTAGGCTCTGGGTCGTGTGAAGGTGTGGGACCTCGAGCAGGTGATGATACATCAGTCATAGCGGTGCCGTTGTCTGAATCAGTAGTAGAAAGCTATGACCCGACCCTCTGTAAGGCTGCAGATGTCACTGACTCAAAAGAGTCTGAAATCGAGTGTAAAATGGAAGTAGAGGATACTTCAATGGCAGGAATCTCAGGAGGTAGAATAGCAATGACATCCTCAGCTATCTCTCCATCACCCTGGGCGTCAACAGGAGGATCATCAACAAATAACTCAATGTCATCATCAAACAAATCGTCAAAAAGGCAGTTCCTCGGGAGGAATGACCACGAGAGGTACGGCGTCGGGGATCGGAGTCATGATGGGATCACCATCGGAATGCCCAGTGATGGGGTGGTCATAGACCGAAGCAAGAGTGTCAAAAGGGTCCTTGTCAGGGAAGCTATCAGCAAGGGTAAATCATCATTAAAGTCTGGTAGCGCGAATGGCTAGAAGTCATCCTCATCCTTGAACAGCATGTCAGGATCACTCTCAGTGTCTGACGTATATATCTCCAGCGCAGGTGCAATCTCATTATCTGTGGTGATGGCCATAGGGTCGTCAACGTTGACAACTCGCTTTCTAAAATAAAGTGACATGTGTGCCGGTACATAATAGTCATAGCATGTATATCCATAGTAATCACTAACAATTAGTGTATGCAAACAAAGGTAATTTATCATGTAGTCATGTATTCACATTATTCTTCATGAAACTCTCTATCCTTCTTAGTCTCTCAGACTAAGCTTCCCAGTCTCTCAGACTAAACTCCCTAGTCTCTCAGACTAAACTTCCCAGTTTCCCATACTGAATTTCCTAGTCTCTCAGACTAAACTCCCAGTTTCCCAAACTGTCCCAACTAGTCTCTCAGACTAACTACCCAGTATCTCAGACGGAATCTCTCAGATTAAACTCCCAGTCTCTTAGACTGAATCATAAGCATAAATCTTGAAATGTGTTTCGTGGCTTTTGTTTGTAAAAATGTTTGTTTCCTGGATCTGGGCGTTTCGTGTATGCAATGAAAACATGTTCGTAAAAACGTTTTCGTGAGAGCCCTAATGATTGTAGTCTAGACTCGAGAAAGAATCCTAGTTCGCTACAATCGAAACTCTGATACCAAGCTGTCACACCCTGACTTTTGCGGAAGCGTGAATTTGGTGTGACTTTCTTAATATCATTGCATTCAATCATAACAACAACTATATGATAAAACCATAGACTCGTCATCCATTAAATAAGTTCAAAACATAACAACATTGTTTTAAAACGTAGACTTCAGATTCAAGTTTTACAAACCGTACAAATTGTTTATGTCACACCCTGGCTTTGCGGAAGCGTGGTTAATTTGGTGTGACTTCTTAATACCATAGCTTAACCATATCAAAGCTATATGAAATAAAGCCATGCAAGATCATCCATTCGATTAGGTTTTAAAAACCAAATACAATAACATTGTCTTAACGGAAACACATCCTAACGACATAAACATTGTTCAACAAACACAACATAACATAAGCATATTTTAAGGACTGTGACTTGTCCAGGAAAGAGTCACATTCCCTAAACCCAGATGATCTCGTAACTAGTGCAGCGGGAAAACGTGTCATACCGCGCCAGATCCTTTAATTCCCTGAAATACATGTAAGTTGAAAATTCAACAATAATGTTGAGCGAGTTCATGTGTAAGTGAGTAAATAAACCTTTGTAAGTATAAAAATCCCTGGTATGTAGCAAATAAGGAAAAAGAGATCATCAATGGTTTGCAAGGCCATTGATTTGTGTGAAGTGCAAGTAGGAAGACTCAAACCTAGCAGATTTAGCGATGGGTACAAAGTCACCACCTGGTCCAATAGGCGGGCTCAGGGGTTGGGCTCGCTACACCCAGATAGATCTACCGCTTACGTCCCTCAGTCCTACAATGAGGATTAATGGCCTCCAGTTCCCGCCTACCCAGTCACATGATCTAAGTAGTAACCCTCCTTACGCTAACCATACCATGTATAAAGTACTTGTAATCAAAGTAACATGTATTTCACCCCCGTAGTTTAGAAAAACTGAAAACAGTTAAGAGAAAAGGGGGACATGAACTCACAGTGGTGCGTCTCTACCAAGTATGTCTCCTGATTAAGCAGCTGTGTGACGACCTACACGTACTAATTCTATTAGACGGACGGCCGTGCCTTAGCTTTATGGTTTAAGTTTTTGTGAAATAGTTAGGTAACTATTTCGTGTTTACATTCTGTATACTTGGTAATCATTTTCCTTCCCAAGGATGGGGGATTTAATACATGTGTGTTCGTATAATTTCGAAATATATTATTAAGTCTCACTTAAAAATATATTTTATTTCTAACTTCAGAATATAAATATTCTTCTCAAAAATATTATATTTTAATACATGTGATTTTCCCAAAATAATACTTAGTAATATTATTTTTACTCTAAAAATAATATTTACGTAGTTCACAAAATAATCATAAACATTTATACAAGTGATGTTGTGAAAAATATATTTATATCAAATATATATTTACCCCGTTTTATTTTGTGAAATCCCACCTCCGATATTTTGTAAATAAAGTCGTGGCGAAATCTATATTTTGAAAACAAGTCGAAAAGTATTTCTAAGACTTATAGTGAAAATCCTTCTAAGTGTTAGGTTTTTAGAAAAGTTTCGCCAGAGTTTCCTCTGTTACTGGAGGTGGCCACGCTTTCAAGCGTATCATTTTCTTTTATAAATCAAATCAACCATTTTTCTTATTTAACCAAAACAATATTCAACGCATCAAACTAGTTAATAAACATGTAATTCGCAAGAACCTCATGAACTTGTAGTTTTTCCAACACTATGATGTAAACCCCAATACTTTTAGCGGATCTTTATATAGAGCAATCCGATTTCGTAAAAACCTCGTTTTTAGGGAAATTCCGTCTTTACAACTTCTCGTCATCTTCTTCAAAAATAGTGATTTTGTCGAAACTTTGTGCTACACAAGTGTTTACACACTTGTATGTTCTAAAAATCATTTATGTTAGTGTAAGATCCGTCTTTAGAAAACATGATTTCTTTGATACTTGGTTCTTTGAAAATACCGCTTGTAGATATGTAGATCTACTAGTTTTAAACACTATTTCACAAGTAAAATCGCTTTTACACAAGTTCATGATTCGTGTGTGGTAGAGTTTCATCCTTTAACCCTTGTTACTTCCAAAACAACCTTATGTCATGATCCATGATCATGACCAACCCGGGTTAAATGACGATCCGAGCTACCACAACATAGATCGGGTCCAAATAATCACACAAATCAATTACTACAAGATTTACACAACATATGAGCTTTTAACCATCATTACAAGCATTTTTAGTAAACTTTTGTGTGTCATTTTGTAAGATTACGAGTTTTAACCGTTACAAATCATATTAACCACTTCAAAATAGTTCGAGAGTGTGATTCAAGCAACTTACTACTAGCTCGAGGCTAGGGAAGAATCTAGACGCAAAATGAGAGGATAAAAGCAATAGAGTGAGGTCCTTCGCCTTCCGAATGCACCAAGCTTCCTTGTAGGTGATCCTTAACCCTTGAATGATCTTGGAATGGCTTGAACTAAACTCGAAAATTTGATGGTTGATATAGGGGGTTCGGCCGAGAGCTATTAGAGAGGAGAGAGGGAGTTTTGTTGGGTGAAATGTTAAGTGAATGATATGAGGGGTTTAGTCCACTACTTATAGACATTACATAGGATTATTAACCAATGGATGTTATGTCCACTTGATATGGGACATAGTTGATTAAAATAATCAACAAGTACAAGGGGAGGGTCACAATGTGACCGAAATTGGCCAAAGGGGGGGGGGTAGCTAGTTCAAATCCAACCATCTAGTTAGTTAATAGTTAGGTTAATCTAGGTTAGTCAAGTGATTAACCCGGTTAGTAGTGTGTTGTGCCTTATTGCGGGTGTTAGGGTATTCAGGGACCCTAACTGGTTCAGAAAAAGAAAAACAATGTATATGGCAATATTTTTATGTGTCGGGTAAAGTCCGGTTGTTTGGTTGGATAGTAATTCGTTAAAGCGTTAAACAAAGCTTTAAAGTGTCGTTATTATTACTTTTAGTGACACAACTTATTCCTCCAAAGTGTCGGGAATATTTTCCTCATGTTTTGGCACTTTATTAGTTAGCTAAAAGCTGAATTATTATGTAAAGTGCTGAATTTTGTACTTAGGGTACGTTTTAGGCACATCCAGTCATTGTAACTTATTCCTAGAGACGCAGTTCTACAACCCTTGTATCCCTACACTCACCACTAGTGTAGTAAAATATTTCTGGCTCATACAGGCCTTAGAGGCAGTGTCTGCCTGATGCTGGCTTTATTAGCATGTTCAATAGGTTATCCGTTCATTGTGCTACTGTGCTTTTGGTGCATCATGTTTGTCACTAAGGTTCAGCATGTAAATAATGTAGTGGCGGTAAGTAAAGTATGATGCAGGTATATGCATGTATCAGAAATCAAGCAGCAGTTTATCAGTAAATTCAAACAAGCACAGTAATTAAGCAGTAATTATTTATTGATTAAGTCGTACGGATACCTGGTTTAGTGAGGGTTGTCACAGTTTATGAGTTCACTAAGGACTCGTCAAAAGAAATTAAATATAACTAAGGTTTGGGAGGCGTGTCTCGTCCAGGAATAAGACACGCTGACCAACCCAAAGACCATGGATGACATCTTTATTCCTGTCGCAGCATAAAAACTTCCAACGCCCGCCAGTTCCACTTACTAATTCCCTGAAATACATGTAGTTTGTAGAACCTACACCTTCATCTTCCATCTTCATCAAACAAACTCACTCTCTTTCTCCCTCTTACAAGCTACGGCCAAGCAACCCCCTATATACACCACCATTTTTGTTCCAAGTTCAAGCATTTCAAGTGTACTTCAAGGTGATACAAGGTGAATTAGGAGGCTCGGTGTTCTCGGAACTTGAAGGACCTCACTCGTTTGCTTTTATCCACCACATTTTCCTCATTGTTCATCCCTAGCTTTAAGCTAGTTGTAAGATCCTTGAACACCCTTGTTTACTTCTATTTTTAGTGGTTAAAAGACTTATTATGTTGAAAATCATATGAACACTAAAGAATATGAACATGAATCTTGAACATAAGTCTTGCACATAATGAAATAGTGATGAAACTATGTGTTTAGTGTATAAATGGTGCTTGTTTGTTGAAATGATGATGTTGATCATCACATAAAGCTTGCTAGATTGTGATTAAACACATGATCTAGCAAGTGGAAGGATGATTATGTAACAACAAGAAATAATCATCCTCATGAATAGACATGGACTTGAAGAGTAAAAATGTTTTCTTGAAAAGTAATATACAAAATGAACTAGTAAACTTATAAATCCAAGATTTATGAATGATTTTCCAAGAAAACCAAGTTTAAAATATGATTTTTAGAAGATCTTGGTTTTCACTTAAACCTGCACTATTTTTAGTAGAAAAACAAGTGTATGAACATTTATGAAACAACAAAACTACAAAAGAAGTATTTTTAGAAAAATCATCTCACAAGTTGTAGATGACTAAATCCTTTAAGAATGAGAATTATAAACAAACAACCATGATTTTAAGGGTAACTAAACCTACTAAATAACATGGTAAGTTACTACAAGTTTTTACAAAACTTCGAGTTCATGATGTAGTGTGTCTTGCTTGATTTTGGCACTTGATAAGTTGTTGATTGTTGTGATGATCTTTAAAAGAAGAGTAAACTGCCATTTTGGTCCCTGTGGTTTGGCCAGTTTTGCCACTTTAGTCAAAATCTCAAACTTATTACATCTGGGTCCCTGTGGTTTGCATTTTGTTGCCATTTTAGTCCAAAATTCAAAAACCCCATTTTTTTTACTGTTACAACCTCCTATTTTGTCCTTTAGTGCAGGGGCATTTTGGTCATTTTTTAAATTTCATTTGTTTTAGTTTTTTTTTAATATATATTGAGGATGATGATGTTGGGGATGATGATGATCATAATCAGTTCTCTCTCTCTCTCTCTCTCTTCTCTCTCTCTCTATAGCACCACAACCGTCACCTCCTCCCTCTCTCTCTCTTCTCTCTCTCTATAGCACCACCACCACCGCCACCTCCTCCCCCTTCCCACCACCACCACCGTGAACTCCACCACCGCCACCACTGAAACCCTAAAGCGCCACCACCGCTGTCACCATCAAAGCCGATACTGAAACCACCGCAGCTTGGCGTGGCAGAATCGGAGGAGGGCAAGTGTGCTTGCAACCTCTGTTTGCAGCCATGGCGGTTTTGATTTGTTGTTGGAGCCTCGTTTCTTTTTACAAATCGGTTTTTGATTTTCTTGAAGATGATGTTCTTGATTTTCTGGGTTTTGATGATGATGTTCTTGAAGATACAGATCTGAGCCTCGTTTCTTTTTACAAATCGGTTTTTGATTTTCTTGAAGATGATGTTCTTGATTTTCTGGGTTTTCTGGGTTTTGATAATGATGTTCTTGAAGATACAGATTTGAGCCTCGTTTCTTTTTACAAATCGGTTTTTGTTTTGATTTGTTGTTGTCTGTATTTTGATTTTTGTGATGGTTTCTGGTTTTGTTCTGGGTTCTTGATTTTCTTGAAGATGATGTTCTTGATTTTCTGGGTTTTGATGATGAAGTTTGATGATGTTCTTGAAGATGATGTTATTAATTATTGAAATGTTATAATAAATTAACATGGACCAAAATGCCCCTGCACTAAAGGACAAAATAGGAGGTTGTAACAGTAAAAAAATGGGGTTTTTGAATTTTGGACTAAAATGGCAACAAAATGCAAACCACAGGGACCCAGATGTAATAAGTTTGAGATTTGGACTAAAGTGGCAAAACTGGCCAAACCACAGGGACCAAAATGGCAGTTTACTCTTAAAAGAAAATAAACACATGTTTTTAAAACATGGGAAACCTCCATTATTAGGGGAAACTCTGTCAAAATTTCTATAAAATTTTGACACTTAGAAAAATATAAGTTTTTGAGAAACTTATTCCCTAAAAATGTATCCAAAAACATTTACCAAGGTTTCCCTAATTTTTGTGGCAAGAAATGATGATTTCTTCAAGATTAAAATTGATATTAAGTATGTATATTTTTGAGGAAAATATATGTATTTATTGATCACCAAATTTTGTGCTAAGTGTATGTAGTATGTATTACATGTAATAGTGTATTAAGACTTGAAAATACACTAAATACTCATAAGGAGTGAAAATACAAAAATACACATACAACATACTTAGACAAATACAAGAGAATATATTTATGAAAATATATTACTTGATAGATTATATAACTTGGACAAGTTATGAACATGAAATGAAGTTGTGAACAAAATACATAATTCGGATGAAAAATACAAGATACTTATATTTATTTTTGAGAAAATAATATAAGTAAAATACATAGTTAAAAATATAAACTATTTTTAACACAAGAAAACATATACAAAAGATAGTGACTTGTACTTGTGCGATACAAGTCTAGTGACTAACGTTAATAAAACACATTTAGGTCACGATGCTAGATAAGCAAATCCGATGAAGTTTACGACGCAGGAACGCAAAGTTGTGAGTTCATGCTCCCCCTTTTCTCTTAACTGTTTTTAGTTTTATAACTTCGGGGGTGAAATACATGTTACAAATGTTACAATGTTTACAAATGGTATGATACAAAAACAAGAAGCACTCTTGGTGAGAACGAGTACCAAGTATGATGCGTTTTAAGGAATGATACGAGCAATGATACAAGAAGTGATATGAGAAATGATACGAGAAATCGTGTCACGAATAGGGTACCATAAGCACCATTAATCAACAATATACCTAGACCGCAGAACAAAAGGTTAGATCTAACGGGTTTCGGGCAGCCACACTCTTGGTGAGAACGAGTACCAAGTAGTGCTTTTGTGTCTCAGAATCGACAACTAGAAACATGCCTATGGTTTGGTTGCTTCCTATGTCGTGTCACATGTTAATGGCCTTGCAACCCATTAACAACCTTGATACATACAGAAATACGTGATTTATACAAGAATACTTGATTTATACAAGAGTACGTGATTTATACAAGAATACGTGATTTATACAAGAATACTTGATTTATACAAGAGTACGTGATTTATACAAGAATACGTGATTTATACAAGAATACTTGATTTATGCAAGAGTACGTGATTCTTACAAGAGTACGTGATTTATACAAGAGTACTTGACTTATACAAGAATACTTGATTTATACAAGATACATACCATGTTTTCATACAAAGTATACAAACGTTCAATACAAGAACTGCATGAATTCACACCAACTTTATGTTGACGTTTTTCCAAAACTCACATGTATTTCAGGTAACTAGAATGGATGTGCGCACGGTCTTACTCATGCTCTTGGATGTCATTTACGTTTATCGTTGAATAAAGTTGTAAACTTTTAAGACAATATGTCGTCTCGTGTTGTAAACACTTAAACTATGATTTCCGTTATGTAATATTTTGCATTTGGAGTTATTTTTATGAGCATGTAGTATGTTTACCAATCGTATGCAATGAAAACCTTTCATGATCACACCTCGTGCTTCCGCCTAAGAAAGGGGTGTGACAGATTGGTATCAGAGCTGCGATTGTAGTGAACCAGGATTCCTTCTCGAGTCTAGACTACAATCTCTAGGATCCTTTTCACGAAAACAATTTTTCAAAAAGTTTTCATTGCATAAAAGTCCCACGACATCCACTACCTGAAACTGTTTACAAGAGTCAAGAAAAGACACTACGAGACTTAGGGTGCACTGGAGTAGCACTTGTCTTTGACTAAGAAATTACTTGCAATTATGTGTGATAATTGATATATACCTATACTAGAAGTAGAATACCATAAGTATACGTAACTTTACCTGAAAACAATGGCCTATCTGAAGGAAGTGATACGAGGATGAAACGAACTGTACGGACTGTGCAAGGAGTTACGTAATTATGGATGCATACATAATTATGGAATTCAGTGCACAGGAATCACAGCAAGTCTTGTCACGTCTAGATTCCCTCAGTACAAGAAAAGGTCAAAAGTGAACACCCCTCCAGCCTACTGAGTACTCTACTGGAGTAATAATTGTTTGATATCACTTATGTGGTATATGCCTGTGTATATATATACTACTACTGTCTCGTATGACAATATCAAACAAATGTCTAACCCTATTGTGTTGTGTTCTGTCAGAACATGGCACCTAGGAGAATTGTGAACAATCGAGATTCTGATCAACCTCCTCCTCCCCCATTGCCAAGGACTGCTGAAGAGCTGAACGCTCTACTGGAAGAAAGAATCTCCGCAGCTATCGCACAGTACGACGCGAACCGTACTGAAGACAGTGGAGGACCAAGCAATGCCAGGAGTAATGGGAATGGAGATTCGTCTGGAGGAAACGCAGCTCAAGGCTGCACCTTCAAGCAGTTTCTCGACTGCAAACTACTGAACTACGTCGGCACTGGAGGTGCAGTAGCGTTTGTACGCTGGACAGAGAAAAATGAAGCCACCATCCATATGAGCAAGTGTACCACGGATCAGCAAGTCACTTTTGCTACTGGATTGTTTGTTGATGAAGCTCTGACTTGGTGGAACTTGCAAGTCCAAACCCTGGGTGATGATGCCGCTTATGTCCTGACGTGGGATGAACTAAAGGAATGAATGAGAGAGAAGTATTGCTCTCGTGCTGAACTCCAAAGATTGGAAACTGAGTTTTGGCACTTGACCATGGAAGGTGCTGACATCACTGGTTACACTCGAAGATTCCACGATTTGTCTAGGGTGATCCCGTACATGGTGACTCCTGAGTTTAAGCGCGTTGAACGCTACATTTGGGGATTGGCCTCAGAATTTCGCAGCATGGTAACTTCGGCCAAACCTCAAACAATCACTGAGACTGTAACTCTGGCTGTCAGCCTCACTGAAGATTGTGTTCGTATGAAGAAGTTATCACTGAACACAACTGAAAAGACCGAGATGCATGCTGAGTCGTCTGGTGACAAGAAGAGGAAACATTCAAATCTGAACCAAGCAACCCGCAACAACCACAAAGGTTCAAACAACAAGAAGCGTGACACCAACCCGCCTCAGGAGGCGAAAACTCTTGCAAACATGAATGATGCTTCTACCAAAAGATACCAAGGCACCCTGCCTAAGTGCCAAAAATGTAGGTATCATCATGAAGGAGCTTGTCACATTCCAAGATGTGACAAATGTGGTAGGTTGGGTCATCAAACAAAAGACTGTTGGGGAAAAGGAAGGAACGGGAATGGAAATCGCAACGGTGCTAGTAATGGGAATGGTGGAAATGGAAATGGAAATGGTAAACGAAATGGGAATGGAGCTGGGCAAAACCAAGGATGCTTTAGCTGTGGAAGCAAAGATCATTTCATAAAAGATTGCCCAAAAGGAAACAATGCTCAGGCTCGAGCGTTTGTGATTGGAGCAAAGAACGCACGCGAAGACCCTAATGTGGTCACCGGTACGTTTCTCGTTAACAATCACTTTGCATCCATATTATTTGACACTGGTGCCGACTATAGCTTCATGTCTGTGGAATTTAAACGTATGCGTGGGATAGAATCTAGTAGATTAGATATTCCTTATTCCATAGAACTAGCCAACGGTAAACTTGTTGAATCGGGCGAAGTTGTTAGAGGCTGCACACTAGAACTTGGTGAACGGAGATTTAGCATCGACCTCCTACCTATTCAATTGGGTAGCTTCGATGTAGTAGTCGGAATGGACTGGTTGTCCAAGAACAAGGCTGAAGTTATTTGTCACGAGAAAATCATTCGAATCCCTCTGGCGAATGATGAAACTCTCGTCGTACATGGAGAAAAACGAGATGCGCCTCTACGAATCATCAGCTGTATGAAGGCACATAAGTGCTTAAGGAAAGGATGTGTCACTTTCCTGGCACATGTTGTAGACAAGAAGGCCGAGGAGCCGAAACTCGAAGACATTCCTGTGGTGAAGGAATTCCCTGATGTTTTTCCCGAAGATCTGCCAGGATTACCTCCGCAACGACAAGTCGAATTCCGTATAGACTTGGTTCCAGGAGCCGCTCCTGTAGCCAAGGCACCCTATCGGCTTGCACCATCCGAGATGCAAGAATTATCTACACAACTTCAGGAGTTGTTGGATAAAGTATTCATAAGGCCAAGCTTCTCGCCTTGGGGAGCTCCAGTATTGTTCGTGAAGAAAAAGGATGGAACTCTGCGGATGTGTATCGATTACAGAGAACTGAACAAGCTCACAATCAAGAATCGGTACCCTCTACCGAGGATTTAAACTTATTTGATCAGTTACAAGGATCAAGCTACTATTCCAAGATTGACCTTCGATCTGGATACCATCAGTTAAGAATCCAAGAGGAAAGCGTACCAAAGACTGCATTCAGAACACGATATGGGCATTACGAGTTTCATGTGATGCCATTCGGACTGATGAACGCACCAGCGGTCTTTATGGATCTGATGAACCGCGTATGCAAGCCATATCTCGATAAATTTGTGATTGTATTTATCGATGATATCCTGATTTACTCGCGAACGAAAGAAGAACATGAGCAACACCTCAGAACCATTTTGGAATTACTGAAGAAAGAGAAACTTTATGCAAAATTCTCCAAGTGCGAATTTTGGATTCGCAAAGTTCAATTTCTTGGTCACGTTGTGAATGAGAAGGGCATTCATGTAGACCCATCCAAGATTGAAGCCATAAAGAATTGGGAAGCCCTCAAAACGCTAACTGAAGTTCGACAATTTTTGGGCTTAGCGGGCTATTACCGACGATTTATTGAGAATTTCTCAAAGATAGCTCAACCGCTAACTACCCTTACGCAGAAAGACAAGAAGTACGACTGGGGTGACAAGCAGGAAGAAGCCTTCCAGCTACTTAAAAATAAGCTATGCGATGCATCGATACTATCCTTACCCGAAGGCACTGAAGACTTCGTGGTATACTACGACGCTTCACGACAAGGTTTGGGTTGCGTACTCATGCAACGCCAGAAAGTCATCGCTTATGCTTCAAGACAACTGAAGGTACATGAAAGGAACTATACCACGCACGACTTGGAACTCGGCTCGGTGGTATTCGCCTTGAATATCTGGCGACACTATTTATATGGTACATGATGTACAATCTTCACAGATCACAAAAGCTTACAACACATATTTGATCAGAAGGAATTGAACATGCGTCAGCGACGATGGGTCGAGCTGCTAAACGATTATGACTGTGAGATTAAGTACCATCCTGGAAAGGCAAACGTTGTAGCAGACGCATTAAGCCGAAAAGAAAGGGTTAAGACCCTAAGGGTTCGAGCATTAGAAATGACTATTCAAACGAACCTCACTGCACGTATTCGTGACGCACAACAAGAAGCCCTTAAGATGGAAAACCGTAAAGCTGAATACCTCCGGGGTATGTTGAAATATATGGTGCCAAATGAAGAGGGATCCTTATACTTTAAGAAGCGTATTTGGGTTCCGCTCTATGGCGGTATTCGAGAAGTCATCATTGATGAAGCGCATAAATCGAGATACTCGATCTATCCAGGATCGGACAAGATGTATCAAGACTTAAAAGAATACTATTGGTGACCGAGACTCAAGAGCGATGTTGCTGTTTATGTTGGAAAATGCGTAACCTGAGCTAAGGTTAAGGCTGAATATCAGAAACCGTCCGGCCTACTACAACAACCAGAAATACCCATGTGGAAGTGGGAGCAAATCTCGATGGACTTCATAACGAAATTACCCAGGACCCTGAGATGGCACGATATGATATGGGTGATAGTTGATCGATTGATGAAATCTGCGCATTTCCTACCGATCCGAGAAAAAGACAGCACTGGAAAGCTTGCTGAGATATACTTAAAAGAAATTGTGGCACGTCATGGAGTGCCTATCTCAATTATTTCAGACAAAGATGGACGCTTTGTCTCAAGAATCTGGCAATCCTTTCAGGAAGCCTTTGGATCTCAGCTAGATCTAAGCACGGCATTCCATCCACAAACAGACGGCCAGAGCGAACGAACTATACAAACGCTAGAAGATATGCTTCGCGCATGTGTCATGGACCTAGGCGGCAGCTGGGATACTCATCTACCTTTAGTTGAGTTTTCCTACAATAACAGTTATCATACAAGCATAAAAGCCGCACCGTTCGAAGCTCTGTATGGCCGCAAGTGCCGATCACCCTTATGTTGGGCAGACGCTGGAGACAAACGAATGGTTGGTCCTGAACTTGTACAAGAGACAACCGATAAGATTATGCAGATCCGAGAGCGCATTAAGGTGGCTCGAGATCGACAAAAGAACTACGCTGATCGAAGACGAAAACCATTAGAATTCAAGGTGGGAGACAAAGTGTTGTTAAAAGTCTCACCTTGGAAGGGCGTAGTAAGATTTGGAAATCGTGGAAAGCTGAATCCACGATACATCGGACCATTCAAGATATTGGAAAGAATTGGCACCGTGGCATACAAATTAGAATTACCGGAAGAACTTAATGGAGTACATGATACGTTCCATGTATCCAATCTCAAGAAGAGTCCAACACAAGAAAACGTGATCATCCTGGCGGATGAAGTGCATATTGATGACGCCCTCCGATTTACAGAACAACCCGTTGAGGCTACCGACTGGAAAGTCAACAAGACCAGGAGGAGCAGTGTGAAACTTGTCAAAGTACGTTGGAACTCTAAGCACGGACCCGAGTACACGTGGGAACGTGAAGACCAGTTCAAAGAAAAGTACCCCCACCTGTTCAAGAAGACTCCAGCGAGAGTTAGTTCAACCTGAATTTCGGGACGAAATTCTTTTAACGGGTGGAGATCGTGACAACTGGCACCAAACCGGTAATTTCCGTACACTTTAATTATTATTTAATGACTGCAATTATGTGCTTAAATGTCAACATTGTCTGATTACATACTATACAAGTGAATTCATGCACGTTTTATACTACAAGAAATTTGCTTTATGCATTAATGAATAGCGTTGCGTCAGAAATACAGTAAACTCACCGGTAAGACACATTGTGTCAACAATTATGCAGAAAGCAGTTAGACAATAGAATTGGAGCCTAGGTGTAGGTCCAACGACAAGAATACATTAAAACCCAAGAGTACATACAAGGGTTTACCTATAGACATTCCGAAAGCTAAAATACGCACTAAAAAGCACCCGAAACGCACTTTAAGTGCAGAATTTTATTAAATTCAGCTATAATCAGCCATAATTCAGCATTTTAACCTTGATATATTATGCAGAATTCATGATTTATCATCCAGAATACTTCCCCAAGTGTCGGGAATTGAAAGGGTTACAAAAGGGGACATAAAGAACGCTAAACGATACAAATTAGCACTTTACCGAATCGGTGTCTAACCGAACGACCGGACATTACCCGGAACATAAAAATATTGCTAGAAACATTGTTTCACTTTTTCTGAGCTAGTATTGGTTCCCGAACACTTAAACTTTCTACATAAAGCACATAACACACTAAACACTAGATTTTACCATTTACCTTCCACTAAATCACCTACTTACCATCTAATTTACAATTAACCCCCCCCCCATATGTAAGTAATCGGCCCACTTAAGGACCCCACCCAAAGATTTGCCCAAATCTTCTAAAATCTCATTCATGATCTCTTGGAAATTGCTAGATCTTGATTAGATTTATGAATGTACTTAAGGGGACAAGAAACCCAATGGATAAAACTTAAGTCTTGATTATAAGAACCTACACCTTCATCTTCCATCTTCATCAAACAAACTCACTCTCTTTCTCCCTCTTACAAGCTACGGCCAAGCAACCCCCTATATACACCACCATTTTTGTTCCAAGTTCAAGCATTTCAAGTGTACTTCAAGGTGATACAAGGTGAATTAGGAGGCTCGGTGTTCTCGGAACTTGAAGGACCTCACTCGTTTGCTTTTATCCACCACATTTTCCTCATTGTTCATCCCTAGCTTTAAGCTAGTTGTAAGATCCTTGAACACCGTTGTTTACTTCTATTTTTAGTGGTTAAAAGACTTATTATGTTGAAAATCATATGAACACTAAAGAATATGAACATGAATCTTGAACATAAGTCTTGCACATAATGAAATAGTGATGAAACTATGTGTTTAGTGTATAAATGGTGCTTGTTTGTTGAAATGATGATGTTGATCATCACATAAAGCTTGCTAGATTGTGATTAAACACATGATCTAGCAAGTGGAAGGATGATTATGTAACAACAAGAAATAATCATCCTCATGAATAGACATGGACTTGAAGAGTAAAAATGATTTCTTGAAAAGTAATATACAAAATGAACTAGTAAACAGTGGCTCATCAACAGGGGGGCAGGGGTTTGTTTTTAATAGGCTAGGGTTTGCTATCCAGAAAGGGGTAGCGGCGCAGCTTGTTGCTCGCTTACCTGCGATATTGATGTAAAGTGCATTTTATATTACACCATCTTGTTGTCTTAAATTACATATTCTAATAAAAGTTTTTTTTTCTATTATTTTCCAAGAAAACCAAGTTTAAAATATGATTTTTAGAAGATCTTGGTTTTCACTTAAACCTACACTATTTTTAGTAGAAAAACAAGTGTATGAACACTTATGAAACAAGAAAAATACAAAAGAAGTATTTTTAGAAAAATCATCTCACAAGTTGTAGATGACTAAATCCTTTAAGAATGAGAATTATAAACAAACAACTATGATTTTAAGGGTAACTAAACCTACTAAATAACATGGTAAGTTACTACAAGTTTTTACAAAACTTCGAGTTCATGATGTAGTGTGTCTTGCTTGATTTTGGCACTTGATAAGTTGTTGATTGTTGTGATGATCTTTTAAAGAAAATAAACACATGTTTTTAAAACATGGGAAACCTCCATTATTAGGGGAAACTCTGTCAAAATTTCT
The DNA here is from genome assembly GCA_030545235.1 of Helianthus tuberosus. NCBI lineage: Eukaryota > Viridiplantae > Streptophyta > Magnoliopsida > Asterales > Asteraceae > Helianthus > Helianthus tuberosus. The sequence goes on from CM060427.1 coordinate 19,343,177, forward strand.
ATAAAATTTTGACACTTAGAAAAATATAAGTTTTTGAGAAACTTATTCCCTAAAAATGTATCCAAAAACATTTACCAAGGTTTCCCTAATTTTTGTGGCAAGAAATGATGATTTCTTCAAGATTAAAATTGATATTAAGTATGTATATTTTTGAGGAAAATATATGTATTTATTGATCACCAAATTTTGTGCTAAGTGTATGTAGTATGTATTACATGTAATAGTGTATTAAGACTTGAAAATACACTAAATACTCATAAGGAGTGAAAATACAAAAATACACATACAACATACTTAGACAAATACAAGAGAATATATTTATGAAAATATATTACTTGATAGATTATATAACTTGGACAAGTTATGAACATGAAATGAAGTTGTGAACAAAATACATAATTCGGGTGAAAATACAAGATACTTATATTTATTTTTGAGAAAATAATATAAGTAAAATACATAGTTAAAAATATAAATTATTTTTAACACAAGAAAACATATACAAAAGATAATGACTTGTACTTATGCGATACAAGTCTAGTGACTAACGTTAATAAAACACGTTTAGGTCACGACGCTAGATAAGCAAATCCGGTGAAGTTTACGATCCAGGAACGCAAAGTTGTGAGTTCATGCTCCCCCTTTTCTCTTAACTGTTTTTAGTTTGATAACTTTAGGGGTGAAATACATGTTACAAATGTTACAATGTTTACAAATGGTATGATACAAAAACAAGAAGCACTCTTGGTGAGAACGAGTACCAAGTATGATGCGTTTAAGGAATGATACGAGCAATGATACAAGAAGTGATATGAGAAATGATACGAGAAATCGTGTCACGAATAGGGTACCATAAGCACCATTAATCAACAATATACCTAGACCGCAGAACAAAAGGTTAGATCTAACGGGTTTCAGGCAGCCACACTCTTGGTGAGAACGAGTACTAAGTAGTGCTTTTGTGTCTCAGAATCGACAACTAAAAAAATGCCTATGGTTTGGTTGCTTCTTATGTCGTGTCACATGTTAATGGCCTTGCAACCCATTAACAACCTTGATACATACAGAAATACGTGATTTATACAAGAATACTTGATTTATACAAGAGTACGTGATTTATACAAGAATACGTGATTTATACAAGAATACTTGATTTATACAAGAGTACGTGATTTATACAAGAATACGTGATTTATACAAGAATACTTGATTTATGCAAGAGTACGTGATTCATACAAGAGTACGTGATTTATACAAGAGTACTTGACTTATACAAGAATACTTGATTTATACAAGATACATACCATGTTTTCATACAAAGTATACAAATGTTCAATACAAGAACTGCGTGAATTCACACCAACTTTATGTTGAAGTTTTTCCAAAACTCACATGTATTTCAGGTAACTAGAATGGATGTGCGTGCGGTCTTACTCATGCTCTTGGATGTCATTTACGTTTATCGTTGAATAAAGTTGTAAACTTTTAAGACAATATGCCGTCTCGTGTTGTAAACACTTAAACTATGATTTCCGTTATGTAATGTTTTGCATTTGGAGTTATTTTTACGAGCATGTAGTATGTTTACCAATCGTATGCAATGAAAACCTTTCATGATCACACCTCGTGCTTTCGCCTAACAAAGGGGTGTGACAAAATGGAAGCAAGGGAGGGAGAGAGAGTGGTGTGAAGTGTGGGTGTAAGAATGAGAGTCAAAGATCTTCTTATAACCATTTAATTCTTTTATCCATTGTGTAATGTGTTTGCTAAGTACACAACAAAATCTCTAAGCATATCATTTAGGATCAAGGAAGATCAAAGAAGATCAAGGTGGTAGGGCCACCTTGTGACCGTCCACTTAAGGGGGGGGGGGTCTTGGTTAGTTTCTAATTATGGTTAAGAGATCTAGTTAGGATTTAAGTGTATTGATTAGTGTTCATGCATATGATGTGTTACATAGTGTGTTTGGGTGTTCGGGGATCATAACTAGCTCAGAAACATTAAAACAATGCTTCTAGTATAATTTTGGTGTTTCGGGTAGTGTTCGGTTGTTCGGTTAGATACCGGTTCGTTAAAGTGTCAAACTATACCGTTTAGTGATCTTTATGTACCCTTTTGTGACACTTTTAATTCCCGACACTTAGGAAAGCATTCAGGACCATTTAGTCATATTTTTGCATGATATAAGCTTATTAAAATGTTGATTTTTGCTGATTTATGCAGAATTCTGCACTTTGGGTGAGTTTTAGGCACTTTCCGGCACTTTAACTATCACCTAGAAATGCAGTTTTGTGATCCTCACTTTCCTACACACTACACTAGCGCAATACTTGGTTTCTGGCTCATACTGGGTCTCAAAACAACATCTGTCTATGTACTGAACCCCGTCAGTATATTCCTGTTTTATCTGTTAACTGTGCTAACTGTGCATTGTACATCATGTATGTCAATATGGTTTGCATGTAATAATGATGTGACATTATGAAATATGTGATGCACATGTAAGTATATGGTAATAATCAGAAAGCAATTCAAGTAATTAATTGTGATTCAGCACAGTCATTAAGCACTAATCAATATTTAATAATTGTACGGAAGCATGCAAACTTAACAGTTGTTACATTGCATCAGGAAGCTCAACTTGAACGGACGATATGTATCTTCTATCATGCGACGGACCCAATTCTTGCAAGTTAAATCCACAATCAATGTATACAGGTGCAAGAGAATGGCGAGTTATTTCAGTTATTTCTGTTGATCCACAAATACTTCAAACATTCTAACCCTACCTGGAAATAAACCAACAAAATCCTGATAGTAAAAAACATCAGCAACCATTTTTTCTTTTCTTTCAATTTCGAGAACATTCTCCCTGTGTATGTGCTTGTGTTGTAGAAACCGGTGATGAATTTGTATACACAACTGAACGTTCATTACTGTTCTGGAATTGGAGAACCATTGTGTATTTGCTTACTCTGGAATTGGAGAACCGTTGTTTATCTGAATCAGGTTCTCAAACAAACACTACTAAAAATGAGTTGATATTGAACCAACATTTCCTTCAAACATTCTAAACCCTACTTGGAAACCGGTGTATGTGCTTGTGCTGTAGAAACCGGTGGTGAATTTGCGTACACAACTGAAGGTTCAATGCACGAAAAGTTTCTTATGAAATGTACGTGAGAAAACAAGGATGTTAGGAATTAAACGCATGTACGTGACAAAACAAGGATCGTTCTAATATATTAAAGAGAATAAACCAAGTACAAAATCATCTGCTTTCTGAATCTGAATCTGAATGTTAACTTTGACTCATAAACCCTTGAATCCCAACGCTTCTCTAAAAGAGCCTGTATTAGAAACCATCCTATGTCTTTTACCAACCGAAGAGGCAGCAAGGACAAAGTATTCTCTCTAGGGAATGGAGGTACAAGTGGACCAATATTCCAAGCCTTCGGTTTACTTTGTGTAATAGAACTTCCGAGCTAACATCTGACGTAGCAAGTACAAGGAAAAACATGGACATGAATGATTTACACCAAGTTTTGTTGCTGCTCCAGGGTCCAATACACGGGCTCTCCCTTGTTATGGGTGATTACTGGGAAGATTACAATTGTTTTGAGTTTTGTCAGATAATACTTCATTTGTCGAGAAACCATGCTTGATTTATGTAAAGATCTCTACACAAACTCTTCTACATCTTTTAACCAATTGTCCATCACTTTAGACCTTGAAAGATTTGTTGAAATCGAAGAAAAGAGTAACTAGCAGAAGACGTGTCCGGTTCTTCCAACAAATTATGTATGTGCTTGTGCTGTAGAAACTGGTGATGAATTTGTGTATCTGAATCAGGTTCTCTGCCTTAGATCGGTCATTCCTTGTGATACATGAACGTTGTATTCTTGTCTTTCAAAAGAGTTGGTATTGAACCAAGAATACTTCAAACATTCTAAACCCTACCTGGAAACAAACCAATAAAATCCTGGTAGTCTTCTATGATGATTCGAAACATTCACGAACCACAATGGACTCAGACTCATACTACTCACCCCCCCTAAGGAAAAGTTTTCCCGACGACTCAAGATAAAGCAGTTGGTTTGTGTTCATATCAGCGTTGTTTATCACCCTGTGTGAGCATTGGAAGCCCGACCGCTAGCAGAAGAACCCGACACGTCTTCTATGATGATTCGAAACATTCACGAACAACAATGGACTCAGACTCATTGTTGCGAATTTGGTTTCTTCAGTATAGGCTGATGAAACCGAAGACTCAGACTCCTTACAACTCTCATCAAATGCCTCACCCTTCCTTTTATTCTGTAAATATTAAATAAAGAATAACACCATGCCCGTAATCCCGCGTTGATAGCTTCCGTTTTATTACAGTCACACGACACGTTTTTTTGTTCTTCAATCTTTGTTACTTGTTAATGTTTTATTTTTTTTTCTACTTTTAGAAAGGTTTGAGCACCTCACGACTGTAAAATATCTCGTGCGATTGACACCTTAAATCCCTTAAATACTTTGAGAAAAATCTAATTTTCGAAGAATACGGGCCGTATAAGAGTATACGGCTCGTATACGCGTTCGTATACATTGTATACGACCAGGCAAAATATTTACACATGGTGTATACGGGTCGTATACTGTTATACGACCCGTATGGAATTATGTTTTTATTAAAAGTTGGGTTGGGTTAGGTTGTGAATGAGGATAGTCTCACGTTCTTATAAGTTTCGATAAGTTTTTTTTTTTTTTTTTTTGAAAATTTTATAATTTTAAGAAATATAGGATATGTATTTTTCTTAATTTTGGACTATATATATATATATATATATATACAGGGTGAGAGTTGGCTACAAAGTCATATTTTCCTAGGAAGTGATATGGTTATGACATGTGTCATCTAGGGAATTTTAATAAAAGGGTACAATGGTAATTCACTAAATAAGTTATTTTTGAAAAAGATAAATCTAAAACAACAAAATGAGACTTTTAAGGAAACCCTATATCTTATTTATGGAATTGTATCAGTTACGCATAATCAAACGTGCATCATTCTCTTATCCTTCAGATGATTTTTTTTTTGTATATAGCGGATCAAAAATGTTGATGTCTAATGCAATGATTAATTGTGATCATGGTAAATGCGTCCTAATTTAGTTGTTCGACATGCCAGTATTTGATTAAGTTGTTTTTTTTTGCATGTGCATGTATTCTTGACATTGTGTTTTATTTGTTTTGTGGTTTCTTCATACGTAACACACCAGCTTATCGTTCCTTGAACAATTTCTTAACGTTGTGTTTTACCAGATATAGATTTACTCATTATGTGTTATAGCAGTTTATGTTTCATGAAGGACACATTTTTGTATTTATTGAAGTTGTGTTTTACAGGTTATTGGTTTCTTCACAATGTGTTTTATCAGTATGTTTTTATTGATTGTTTCTTCACAGTATCTTTTTCTTCCCAATGTGTTTTATCAGTGTGTTTTTCTTCACAGATTCGTCGCAGTGTGTTTTATCAGTATGTTTTCTTCATACTTTCTTCGCGGTGTGTTTTTCTTCACATGTTTCTTCTCAGTGTGTTTTATCAGTTTCTGGTCCCATTAGATTCACATGTTTATTCTCAGTGTGTTTTTCTCCATACTTTCTTTGCAGTGTGTTTTTCTTTACATGTTTCTTCTCAGTGTGTTTTATCAGTTTATGGTCCCATTAGATTTTTTTCGCAGTTTTTTCACAATGTGTTTATCACTAATATAAAACACAATACTTGATTAAAAAAACATAAAAATGAACTCCGATTCCTATCCCCAGATAAAAACAAATCAAACTCTAATTTAGTAAATTTCAGATTTTAAACACAGTAAAATCTTTTATATTCAACTTCATCTATGATTTTAGGAGATTTTGTTTAGTGAGGAGAGAGAATGTGGAGAGAGTTTAATGAGTGGTGGTTGTTTCTTTTTTTAAAACATGCTCAATTACCAAAATGTCCTCAATCAATTAAATTAGTCATTAAATAAAATTCATATATTACAAAAATGCCACTCATCTAATCTCAACCATTAAACCACTCATCCAATGGCCCAAAACACTTCCTACACTTTGTAGGAAAAACACACTTTGTAGAGGAACCCCACCATATATATATATATATAACACTAAAAAAGTGGGGAACAGGGGAACACTCTTAAAAAATATACTTAACATGTTAAAAATTATTTTTTTCTAAATTTTTTCGGCGTTTTTTCTTATAAATACAAGTAGAAACATTTTTAATAAAAAAAATCAAAAAGTAAAAATATAAAAAAATGTTTAAAAAACAGTTATATCTTATAGAATTAACTTAACATGTTAAAAATTAATTTTTTAAAAAAAAATTCTGCGCTTTTCTTTATAAAAAGGAGGAGAAACTAATAGAATAAAAAAAAATTCTAAAAATTTTTTTTAGCCTTTTTTTAATTGTTTTTTTAAATATTTTTAGTTTTTGATTTTTTTTATTAAAAATGCTTCTACAAGTATATATAAGGAGAAGCGCCGAAAAAGATTTTAAAAAACTTAATTTTTAACAAGTTAAGTTAAATTTTTATGAGTGTTACCCGGTTCCCCACTTTTTTAGTGTTCCCCAATGAACCTCACACTATATATATATATATATATATATATATATATATATATATATATATATATATAGGGTTGAGTTATAATACAAAGTATTTAAAAATAAGAAGGGTAAGAAGCCATCATATAGTGACAAGTGTCCTAGGACAAATTAAATGGAAAGGGTAATTTTGTCTACAAGAGGAAAGAGAATATGCACATGCAAGTCACATGTTATTTCCCCCCCAATTTTTAAACGTCCGTAACTTTTTTATACATCATTTGTTTTAAAAAAAATTATACCATAAAATCGAGCGTATTTTTATCTTTAATATGAGTACCATATTGTTATATTTTTTTAAAAAAATTCAAAAACCCAGTTGCATATTACACAATGAATATGATGTAAAACACAATGTAAATTAGATCAAAAACACAATCAATGACAACAGATAAAGACACAATGGACAACATACTAAAACACAATGACCATAACGTATAACACAATGGCGATAACATATAACACAATAAGTATCAGACTAAATAAAAACACAATTGATGACAACAGATAAAATACACAATTAATGACAGCAGATAAAAGACACAATGGAGAGCAGATGAAGACACAATGGAAAACAAACTAAAAACACAATACACAACAAACTAAAAACACAATGAACAAAGATAATAAAAAAATTGAACAAATTATTAAAACACAATGGACAACATATTAAAACACAATGAATAACATATTAAACACAATGACCTGAACTAATAACACAATTATAGAAAACCCAGATATAACACCATCTTCATTGTGTCATATATTGTGTTATAGGTTCTTATAAAAACGCAATGGATAGAACCCAAATTAACATTGTGTTATAGGTTTTGATAATAACACAATGGACATAATGTAAAACACAATGTAAAGTAGATCAAAAACACAATAAATGACAACAGATAAATACACGACAACATACTAAAACACAATGACCATAACGTATAACACAATGGCAATAACATATAACACAATAAGTATCAGACTAAATAAAAACACAATTGATGACAACAGATAAAAGACACAATTAATGACAACAGATAAAAGACACAATGTAGAGCAGATTAAGACACAATGGAAAACAAACTAAAAACACAATACACAACAAACTAAAACACAATGAACAAAGATAATAAAAAAAATTGAACAAATTATTAAAACACAATAGATAACATATTAAAACACAATGAATAACATATTAAACACAATGACTTGAACTAATAACACAATTTATAGAAAACCTAGATATAACACCATCTTCATTGTGTCTTTTATTGTGTTATATGTTCTTATAAAAACGCAATGGATAGAACCCAAATTAACATTGTGTTATACGTTTTGATAATAACACAATGTATAGAAACTCTACTAAACAAAACCCAGTTAAAAGACACAATGACCTGAACCTTTAACACAATGCAAAAAAGACCTAGTAAAAATGAAAATTTTTATTTTATTTTTATATGATAATATGGTACTCATATTAAAGATAAAAAAACGTTTGTTATTACGGTGAAATTTTTTTTTATAAAAAATGTCGTACGAAAAAGTTATGGACGTTTTAAATCGATGGGGGAATTGGCATGTGTCTTGCATGTGGAGAGAGAAAATTCATAAATATATGATTCCCTTTATGCCCTTCTATTATCTTCTTTTCCCTACAACTAATCTCAACCCTCCAAATATAAGATCAATGGATTAGAATCCTTCTTACCCTTCTTATTTATTTTAGCCTTTGTATTTGATCCTAACCCTATATATATATATATATAGGGTAAGGTTCATGCGAGAACCACCCTTATTGGCGAGAACCGTGAGAACCAATGTGAACACAAAATAAAATCTAAAAAAAAATCAAAAAAACACTCAATTTTTTTTTTAAATATTTTTATTGAAAAAATCGCCATATTTCGTTACCATAAAAAAAATTCGAGTAACAGTTATCCATGCACATGTGCATATGTATCATTACTTCGACAAATTCGGTAATACGTTATCAGGAATAGACAATTGCACTTTAATTTACAATATCATTCGTAATACACTACTTTTTACATTACCAATATTCAAAATGCACATATGCATCATTAGGTATAACCATGATATAACGTGTTTTGGTATAAAAAGTTTGTGATTTTGAATGGAGAAGTAGGCCCATATACATGTTTTTTGGTTAGTTATATCTAGCGGTTGATGGTTTGGTTATAGTTGTCAATTTATGATGTAATATGTTGATTGGATGGTATAAATGGTGTTTACATACATGTAATAAAGTAAAAAATATTGGTAATGGCATTGTATTATGGATGGTAGGAGGTAATGGTATTGTATTATGGATGGTAGGAGGTAATGGTAGTGTATTATGGATGGTATGATAGATGAAAGGGAAATTGTATTCAAAGTAGTGTACCAAAACACCTTATTTCATGTTGATACATATAGATGCACATGTGCATTTCTAATATTGGTAATGTAAAAAGTATTGTATTACACATGGTAGTGTAAATGAAAGTGCAATTGTCTAATAGTTGTAATGAATTACGGAATTTGTCAAAGAAATGACAAAAATGCACATGTGCATGTTTGTGTTTTATGGATGGAATGATAGATGAAAGAGAAAGTAGTGTACCAAAACACCTTATTTCATGTTGATACATATAGATGCACATGTGCATTTCTAATATTGTTAACGTAAAAAGTAGTGTATTACACGTGGTAGTGTAAATGAAAGTGTAATTGTCTAATATTTGTAATGAATTACGGAATTTGTCAAAGCAATGATACAAATGCACATGTGCATGGATAACTGTGACTCGATTTTTTTTTTTGAATTTTTTTTATTGTAAACAAAATATAGCGATTTTTACAAAAAAAATGGTACAAAAAAAATTGGGTGTTTTTTAGGTATTACTGTTTGTGTTCACACTGGTTCTCGCGGTTCTCGTAATAAAGGGTGGTTCCTAACGGATCTTTGTCCTATATATATATATATATATATATATATATAGAGTAGGGTTCATGCGAAAAGTGTGTTTTTCGTAAAAAGTCTAGGAAGCAATAAGAACGCGACATGTGGCATTGAAGGATTTTAACTAAAAGGGCAATTGTGTAATTTGAATATTATTTTAATTATGGATTATTTTATTAGGATAACTAACTAACCAGAAAATTATGGAAACTAAATATTCCATTTAAATCAAATTGACGGTTTCAATTTAAATCATACAAGACACTGTGTTTCTTGACAATGTGTTTTAACAGCAAGCAGATTTCTTGACGCTGTGTTTTAACATGAAGCAGATTTCTTGACGCTGTGTTTTAATAGCAAGCAGATTGCTGGAGGATTCTTGACACTGTGTTTTAACAGCAAGCAGATTGCTGGAGGATTCTTGACACTGTGTTTTAACAGCAAGCAGATTTCCTTGACACTGTGTTTTAATAGCAAGCAGATTTCTTGACGTTGTGTTTTAACAGCAAGCAGATTGCTGGAGGATTCTTTGCACTGTGAAAAACAACAACCGATAGGGAAACATCACCGGCCCACCAACGATTCCGACTACTGTTTGAACGACAACCGTCAGCAACATCGACAACACTGATCAACTGTCAAACAGAAGGCGTGCCTGATGACGTCATGATCGGCTTATACCTCGAAGGAACCGATATATGACCAATCGGAGAAGAATATTTGCAGGAAATATGGCTGGTTCTTCTTTGGTTGCGTTTAGGGAGAGAGAGAGAGAGAGAGAGAGAGAGAGAAAGAGGGGAAATCCCATGATTTTAGGGATTGGTTATTGATATGGCAGTTTCTTGACAGATTTAAAACACTTCCAATTACCAAAATACCCTCACTATATTAAAAGTCTCTAATTATATAACTCAGATATTACGAAAATGCCATCCATTTGATCTAAGCCATTAAAAACACCAATTGAATGGCCCAGATAGCTTTCTAGACTTTCTAGGAAAAATACACTTTCCGCAGAACTCCTACTCTATATATATATATTCATTAGGTTCAATAGTGAACAATTTCTTGAGAGTGAACTGTGTGAACTAATCTTGACCCTTGATTATTTTTTAGGTTAAAAGGGTAAGATTGACATTAGCCAAATATTTTTAATTAAAATCCCTTAATTTTCTCCTCTCTAAACTCTCTCTCTCTCATTTTTAATTATTTCTCTATCATTTCTTTATTCATAGATTTTGTTTTAGTTTTAACATTAATATTGTTTTTCTTTTATTATCCATATATATATATATACTAGGTTATAACCCGTGGTACCCACGGGTCGCTCTATTTTTAAGGATATTAATATTTTATTAATTTTATTACAATGGTCCGTTTTATAAAATTTGTGGGGATATATATAATATGATTCAATGTTAATCGTATATAATAATAGATATGCAAACAATGTGATTTATCAATGGTAACAATTACCATATAATTTTCAACATATTACCAGATAATGTTCTACGTATGTAGAATGATTCAGACCAAGATGAAAGGATGATAGCCATTCTCGCCATTCTCTGGATACACATTTGAAGCGATGAATTGATATAGCATTTAGGTTGGTTAAAATCTCAAAGAGTAGCATTTAAAAAGGAATAACTTGATTGCAAACATAACGTTAGTTGTAGTATTTAATTTAGAACCAATATTTCAGTGACTTTTACAAAACATATATTATTGTTTTTTTTATGAGATTGAAGGTTTCCACTAATTTAATTTAGAACCAATATTTGTTTCCATGGAATGGTTATTTCAAGTATATGAATAGATACATTGATTAACGGTAGAGAGTAGGGAGAAATTGTCATCTTTCACGTATTTTGCCTTGAAAATAGCATTCGAAAAGACCCTAAATGAGCGTTTTGTTCGTGAAGTGTTTGGATAGTAATAAGAATCTAAAAATACCTTAAAAGACAAATTACCCCGAATTATGAATGAAGATATATTTAAAAATTTACAATCTCTTAATGTTAGAAAATTTATAAAAATTGTTTGAGAACCTGAGAGGACTTGCATTGATTTGAGTAAACAATTTTATGTTGAAAGCTGGGTAACCAAATATCATCATTTAAAGAGAGGACATGACTTGATGAAGCATAACCCAAATGTTGTAGACAGTTTTTGTGATTAATACATGATTAAAATCAAACACAAAGTATGACATACTAAACGTCTCGACTATAGAAGAGTTATAAACTTTTCATAAACGTAATTACGGGTTGTGAACATGTAATAAAAGTTATAAACTTATTGATTGCTTATGATTCGTGTTTATAAATTATATTATTACCCGGGAGCTTCCCGAGCTCGAGCAAGTTATTTATATTATAAAAATATGAGGTAACTTTATTTTTCATAGTATAGGTTTAACATATAAAACAGAAGGTATGGTGTCGCATTACATCTCGATTTTTCATAGTATAGGTTTAACATATAAAACAAAATAAAAATATGGTGTCACATTACACCCGATAGAGTGTGGCTCCACCCCCGATCACAACCTACACTTCAAACGGTTTTCCAATTCCTCAAAAATGGTTGCCTGAAAAAACAATAATGCAAAATTTCAATGAAAACACTACAAGATCGATTACTTTCGCTACAAATTTCACTGAAGTTTACATCATCCTAGAGGTCATAAATGGGAGGATCGGGCATTTCAAAGAGTCAAACAATTTGAATCGATAGGTTAGGCCAGTACACTTCACACAAATGTACAACACACTAATACACCGACAAAAAATGGTATGAATTTGACCCAATTCAACCAGTCATACACCTGCTCGTGCAAACAATACAGAGATTTTCCAAGACTATCATAGTCGAACTGACCGAGAACGAACCTTGAAGAATCTTTGACCCAAGTCCACGTGTCTCCATATGTAATTAGTACTTTCGATCCATCTCATTAATGTATTAGTTGATTTGGGTTATGTTTTTATCTCAAAAGAAAGTGCTATAACTTACACATCTTTTATTAAATGTCCAAAAAAATGTCTTAGTGCAACTAAATAATATTTGCAGATAGAAAAATATGAGCTTGCTATAAAATTGACACAAACAACCAGTTTGTTTCATATAGGAATAAATGAACTTGGTATATAACCCTAGTCTTATGATATATAATCCTAGTGTTACTCCTATGATTGAGATAATGATCAAACTTGGGTGTATATATAATATCAAATATTTATAGAAATACAATAAAACGTACATATATTTTATATAATAGTGGTCATCATCCTGATGAGTTTACCCCAAAGCATACCACTGATGACCTCATTCACATTAACAGTCATGTTGTATGGTATAAATAATGAAAGACGGACCTGCCACCTCTTTGATTGAGCTGGGTATTTTTCTTCAAAACAAAGCTGAAAATCAACAAAAAAAAAAAAAAAAACATGCAGTTACACATAGCATTAATGACACATAATAATAAATAAATAGTTTATATGGTAGTTATGTTTATAAAAAAAAAAAAAAAACAATGTTCTCACCACAATAACTCAAGTTTTTCAAGAGTGTAGCAATTTCAAACCTACTGACCCATTTGGAAAAAGAAAACTCAAAGTTCACTTGACCCGTTTGAGATAAAACACAACCCAAAGTTTATTTGACCCGTCTCAGATAAAAGGGTAACCCAGGACATCTTTCCTTAAAGATACAAGTGATACCTGTTAATAAATCTCCGAAAAAATTAAAAAATTATGGAGAATTAAGTTTATCGCAAAAAGAGTAACCTAGGACATCTTTCATTAAATAATCCGAACTTGTCAAATACTCATAATGCTGAACATGTACATCCTAGGAGTGTCCATAAACTGTCGAAACCGACCAAACTACCCAACAGAAAAAAAAAGTCTGCACATTTGAAATATATATAACGTCTGATTTAGGTAGTCCAATAATGGTTTAATAAAATTTAAATATGCTAAGTCAGGTTATGGCTAACACGTTGTATCCAACTTTTATATACAAAAATAATGTTAAATACTATAACAAAACCATAGTCACAAGAAACGCTAAAAGACCCGCGTATCGCTACCAGATCGGTCGTACCGAATCGCGGTACAAAGTTGTCCCAATCGCCTCTTGTACGCGTATCGGATCGCTAAATTCGACCGTTCCTAATTATGTACTATAATAGTGTTCCAATCATTAAACACGCGTTTTTACTCGATCCGAAACACGTTTCCTTTTGTAGCGGTCGGCGTTCCGCTATGGCCAGATTCATGGACCGTTCCTTCCTGAAGGATTGTCTTTGACTGACTCTTACTAATAAGCAAGCATATAAACATAAACTAACAGTACAAACCACATTGAGATTCAAACATGTAGTAGTAAACTAACCCAAATAGACTTTGTACATGATAGTGAGGTAGATAAGAAATCTTACCTAATTTTATAGTTTAAAATGGGATATGTTCAATCATCTTAGCAAATAGTCCCTGCTGCTCGGCTAATGCGCTTCTTCTTCTGTCATCTCAACACCATTCGTTCACTTTCCACCTTTAATAGTGTCATTTTCAATCATTTCGGTTAAATTTAATCCTTTAACCTCACATATAAAGAAAAGAGATCATTATATAATAAATAGCAAGAACTAAACGGTTACTTTAGTTTCAACTTTGTGTTGTTTGAATGCAGCATAAACTTTTATATTTAATCCACAAAACCAAGAACCTAGATAGCTAAATGAATTAGTTGAAACTTGGAAAACAGACACATTTATCTAGGTTATGCAAGTATATAACAAACCTCTAATGAATATAAAATAGTGGAATTAGTGAGTCATCAACCAACATCTAGATAGATTACAACTAATACCTTCAAAATCAAGTAGACAAAATGAGCTGTCACTGAGCCCATCGAATCTGAACAAAATAAATAAATAAATTAAAATTGAATCCATACCCATTCCACCCAATTATCAGATTATTGTTTGCTATTGAAGTAAAACTATGAAAGCTAAAACCTTTATTCCTATAAAAAATATAACAAATGGATAAAAAGATGTTTTTTATGACCCTAGCCCGTTACCAGCCCGAACCATCCATCTTGCCACCTCTAATGAAAACTTCAACTAATGTAGGATCAAAGGGTTGAACAATACCTTCTAAAACCGGACTTTTCTCTCTGTTTTCAACTTGAGAATGGTATTCTCAAGGCCTTCCAATGTGTTATCACTTATATTTGTGGCATGTTCAAGGCTTTTATCGTGCAAGCTTGGATGCACCGCGCTAGTTTTGCCGAAATCTAACCCAAAAATGCTGCACATTAAATGCACCTCGTTCACATACGCCAAAACTTTCTGGATACGCTGAGACTGCAACACAAATAATGGCCCGGCACACACAAAATTAGCTCCATTTGTTTGCCTTCCTGTTTTCCTATAATTATTATTTTTAGTTATTTGAATTTTTTTCTAAAATGAGTCGTTTCAACCCAAACCCATTTTTTCTGACCGGAAAATAATTGTTGATTTCCTTAAATGGCCCGTTCTAACATGGACCCGTACGAAAAAAAACGTATAAATGAATGAAGTGTTACCTTTTACTTTTGGAGAGATCGGAGATGAGACTGGTATTCACCGAGTTTTCTGATAGACAAATCTTGTTCTTCAAGATTTAAAGAACTAAATGTGCTTGTAATTTGATTGTATCCCAATATTTCACCAATTATCTTTTCGATTTGACTCTTGATGTCCGCAAATTGTTTGATCCGTTCCTCTTTCTTTGATTTTAAGTCCTCTACTAATGGTGTGACCATCATGAAGCAAATTAGATTACTTCAAAACTGCATAAATCACACAAAATGAAGCAAATTCATAACTTAATTCCAAAACCAAAAATTAACTAAACTCTTACTTTTCATTCTTGTTTGGGATGTCATTGAGAGTGTAAACAATAACACGAATGAGACCCAAATTTTGAATGTTTCTATTGATAACTTCAGATGAAAAACTTGCTTGCAAAATAGCCTTCAACTTCCTCTTCCCATCTTTCACATTAAACCTGTTGAAAATATCCCAAACAAAGTCATATAAAAATCATTAGTAAACCTAAACCTCAAGACACATAAAAAGCAAACTAAGAATGTAATAAAGTGCAGTTACTTCATCAAGCTGTTCCATCTTCATCCACCGATTGCAACTAAAGAAAGAAAAAGTCCCAGACCTAGGCTTGTTTTTACTTATTGCATCTTCAAGATTTGTTTGGGTCAAAACATGTGAGTTCAAGACATGGTCACATTCGGTCATGTCAGAACATGTTTACCAACAATAGGTTCGGGTCAAAGTGGGTCGTTCTATAAAAAGGTACCAAGTAACTATTCTAATATTTTTGAAGTTTGGTCTGCAAAGGTTTCATTCATAAAAATTCCTAATTGTAGTTACTTACCCAATGATTATGAGTCACCTCGATAAGTATACATATCCATTTCCATTCAAAACCCCAAAAATAACCTTAAATTTTTTTAAAAATTAACATACTAATTTGGGTAAAAGAATTCAAAAGTGTTCAGGCCTTTGAACCATACCATAAAATTCTCATATGCTAGCCTTCCTTTCGTGTGTGGTCATGGTGGTGGTGCCATCATCATAAACCTGGTGTGCAAGAATAAAACTTTATTAACTGCTATACTGGAAAAATACTAAAATAGGATTGAAATTTTGACCTGAAATATTAAGATCCTCAAGAGTCCAAGAGCACCCGCAAGGTGATAGTTTGACCACTGAACAAAGAAAAGGAAAAATTGTGCAACCGGGCTATACGACATTCTCGTCTGCACACACGCACCATCAAACTCCCTTGAAAAATCAGATGCCCTGCACCATCATACATCAAAATAGACATACACTTTACAACAACAGATACAAATCTACCAATAAATCATCATATCAATCTTAGCTATAAGAGATTATATTAATAACGATACTCAGTACTTGTAAAATGAAGAATAAGGACGAAGAGTGAGGAAATCAAGAGATTGAATAGCCCAAAAATATCAATCTACTTTGACGTAATAATTTAAAATCATAAAAGTCTGGTATTTTTTTACGTTTGACTTTCAAAATCTCAATGAATCTTGCCCAAATAATCCAAATCATTGCACTGGTTCACAATATTACACATAGATCTAACTGGCACTTTTTTTCCTTTAACTCAAGCAATCTCTTTCATCCTAATAAAGACCATAGATGAGATTTCGTTGGCAACGAAAGTTTTTTCCTCGCCTTTGTAGTTAACAACAATCATGGGCTACTCAGTCACACCTGAAGTGACCTTGAATGGCCACAATTTGATGTCACTTTGAACAGAAACATCATAAACATCTTCTAAAGATTTTCACATCTGTAAATGTAAACAACAAAGTTATAACAAACTCAACTTGAAAATACAAGAATACAAGACATAAAAAACTTATGAAAATCATAACAATATGTCAAAAATTACCATACCCTAGCCATAAACAGAAGGGAAATATTTAACAACTTGGAAAAATAGAAAAAAATACAAAAATAAGGTTAAACTATATCAACATTTATATCTAAAAAGTCGTTTATCGAGATTTCAAAAACACTACATTAAAAGTTTTACACTGTTGGTTCAATCCCCCACTAAAAGCTCAACCAATAACTAAACAGAGTAAGGAAACTAATTTTGTAAACAAACCAAAATACAATTAAACTGCATACAGTCACTCAAACATGGTATATTAACAAAACCCTAGATATATACCTAATGCCAGATCTACATACGATCAGCAATAGAGAAAAAAACATTAAATTTGTAAATCGGACAAGTTGAAATCGACTAATGAATTCCTCGTTGTTGACAAACGAACCTATTGATTTTGGATAGGCTGAAGTGAGAAAGAAACTAATTTCAATCACCAAAAACTCATCCATTGAATACGCAAAAACAATAACCCTAAACACCAATCAAGATTTCATTTAAAGCTTACCTGGTTGCTTTCAAGTAGTTCCAGAGATGCATACATCAACAAAAAAGCAAATTAGATTTTAAGTCCTCTAATAATGGTGTGACCATCATGAAGCAAATTAGATTACTTCAAAACTGCATAAATCACACAAAATGAAGCAAATTCATAACTTAATTCCAAAACCAAAAATTAACTAAACTCTTACTTTTCATTCTTGTTTGGGATGTCATTGAGAGTGTAAACAATAACACGAATGAGACCCAAATTTTGAATGTTTCTATTGATAAAAACCCTAAAATGATTAGAACTGAGGAACTCACACTAAATCATGAACGAAATTATATGAAAATAGAGAAATTACTACCCGATGTCGGTGCTCTAGGTTTTAGGGAATAATCAGATCAGTGAGATATGCAACAAATCAAATCTGAATAAGAGGATTAAAAATGAAATAGAAAGATACCGATTTATGTGTTGGTGAAACCCTAGCCGCCGCCCTTTCGTTGTTGCGTTAAACCACAACCATCATAAGACCACCACTGGGAAAACCCTAAATCAACCAATGTCGTTTTCATCGTTCCTCTTCAGGCCACCATCATCACCATCTTCCCCATACGATGAAACAGTCAAAATTTTAGAAAAAAACTGAGACGATGAAACAAATAAAACGTTTAAAATCAATATCGACTAAAGAATCCACATACTTGTAAGTGAATCGGTTTGATTTTGGAATCCTTTATCAGTCAATTCAAAGCACAAGCGACACCTATCTTTTCAGAGAAAATGAGATGTAGAAGCTTCAAGCCAAAGGAATGGGGCTATATGAACAATATCAAACAGAAAATGGTTACGATTAACAATAAAAACCACATAGAGAATGAAATAAACAATATACCTTCGATTATCAATGATGAATCCGTGAGAACAGATGAATCAGGTTTGCGATTTTGGGATTTAGGGTTTGAGAGAAGAGAGTTTGTGATTCGTATGGGAAGTGTATATATATGATCTGAACCTTGGATGATCAAACCTGCGATTGAACCAGAAATCGAGTTTTGCGATTTATGGAAGATGAATTTTCCTCATAATCATAACCAAGGGGAGAAGAGAAGAGAAGTACAGGAGACGAAGGAGAAGGAGAAGATACAAATCTAGGGTTTACAAAAGAAACGTATATGTGAATGGGTAGGAATACGGATCCCGTGTCAACCCATATACCAAAAACTTTGACCCGTGATTTTCCCGCCAAAAAGCAAAATTTAGAGGCCTCCTAGCTTGACACATCAGCAAAAATTAACACATTTATTATATATAATAGATATATATATATATATCATAATATATTGGTTTTAACTTTATATAATTTTCAATAAATATTGAAAATTTTCTATGAGATTGAAATTGTAAACAAACTAGTGAGCTTTAATCTTGTTGTTTCTTTAATTGAAACGAAGATTGATAGAGCGACTTAGAAAGGGAAAATGAAGGGAAGAAATAGGGTTTAAATAGAATAGTTGGTGGAATGCAAGCAACTTCTTGAGGAATACTCTTTGTATTTGCCTTTTGTCAATTAATCTTGTTGTTTCTTTAATAGAAAAGAAGATTGATAGAGCGATTTAGAAAGAGAAAATGAAGGGAAGAAATAGGGTTTAAATAGAATAGTTGCTGTGGAATGCAAGCAACTTCTTGAGGAATACTCTTTGTATTTGCCTTTTGTCAAACTTTTGGACTTTTTATTACAGAAAGTGGTTTTGGAGTATATGTATACGTATATATATGAGGTAAGAATTATTTGTAAAGATTAAAATATGTTTGTTTAGGATACAGTTAATATAAATGTAAATAATAGTTTAACTGTGATAGTTATCTTAATCAGAGCCGTCCCGAAAACTCTTGAAAAAATTTAGGCATCGGGTGACGAAAAGAATTGGGCCCAAAATTATGGTTACGGTTAATGAATTAAAAAATAAAAACTTAGTGATGGTGCAAAGACTTGAACTTGAGACCTTTACATTATTTTGAGATGGTTTTTGCCACTACACCACCAATATTTTTTGAATAATAAACGGATGAATATACTAAATATATAATTTAATAAATATATACAAGCTTATAACGACTTTTCGGGCTCTTTAAAATTTTGGGCCTCGAGCGTTGGCACGGGTTTGCCAGGCCCAGAGCCGGCCCTGATCTTAATATCTTGTAGAAGCTTACTCATCGATCAGTCATTATATTGACTTGGACCACTAGATTGTATGCATAAGATAATTTTTTTTTAGCTTGTAACAAATTTATCACAAATTAACTATGACAAACTAAACTAACGTGTTTGTTCGTTTAAGTTTAACGGAATAAATGGGTAGATATGAACGCTTAAACAAACAAGTTATGTCACTTTTTTTATATTAAGAAGCTATGTAGTTAATATCCCGATATATCAGTGATATATTGGTTATCGGTCCCTTGTCGAGATAACGGTGCAAGATATCGGTTAGAATATAGGTATCGATACAATCGGTGATATTGATTGATATTGGACCAATATTCTACCAATATATCACCAATTTTCCCGATATCAGTACATTTCTTCTTGTTTCTTCCATTCTTCTTATTGTTGTTGTTAGTGTTTTAAGTCTTAATTGTTAGTTGTTAGTGTTTTAAGTATTAGTCAGATTCTACTTGCTACAATTGTTAGTGTTTTGCAAGTTGCAAAATTTGTTAATGGTAGGAGAGTATACTGCATTGTTAGTGTTTAGTTGCTATATATACAAAATTTTCATGATATTAAAATTACTGATATCCTACCAATATCCCACCGCGATAACCGATATCTCAAATATCGGTCAAGACCGATATCCGATACTTTACCGCATTAACTACTTAATTAAGAAGAAAAATTGGTTCTTGATTATTTGTATTCATTCAATGTAAACGAAATACATGTAGTTTTCTTGTACGTTTTTCTGTGATTATTGTGTAGCTAAATTGTTAAAAACTAGAAATAGGAGATTCTTCCCCTACAAGCCATCTCTACATCTTCACTTTTCTCTCTTCTCCATTGGAGGTCTATGATCAAGAGGGGAACATGGTGTGATTCTCGGTCTCTTATATAAAATGATTCAAATTACTCCAGTGATGATTCCGTGTTTCTTCAAATACCAAGCCAATATATAACAACCAAAAGGCAATGTACAACAAAAATAAGCACAACAAATAACTAAAGCACCATGTACAACTTGTTATGCAACAAAATGTTCCAAATTTATAATTTATAATTTATAATTATAATGTTAATGTTAATATAAGTGTCATATCAAAGATAATTAGGATCTTTGACTTGCAAACAAATGTTCAAACCATTTTAAATATTAGTTTTGTCGTCCAAAAGGATCTATGAAGATACTTATAATGACCGAACAAACTTTTCTACGTACTATTCAAACTATATAACTTTATTAAGTTGTTTTATTTATAAATATGTGTAAGATGGTTAGATTTATAAGTGTACATAACTATAAAAATTTATAAAGATTTACTATAAATAATTGACAGCTCTAATAAATAATTTTTAATATAACTAGAATTATATAACATGACACAAGTTATAAATGTGCAAGGGGAGAGAGAAGAGTGGTGTTAAAAGGTTAGAGACTTGCATTAACAAAGCAATCATGGAAATGAAGGCGAAGCAATGAGGCTCCCATGCGAGCTTCATTTGCCACAGCCGTATTGACAGCTCTAGTTATAATAGAACGGAAATTTGGGCACGTTCTAGCATAGAAATTGGCAGTAAGCTGACCCGAACTAGGTGGAAACAAAACCAATAAACATAATGTAAAAGTTGAGAGCTTAAACAACGAAGAAAAGGTTGATGAAGCCATGCTTATGCAACTTCAACCAGTGATAGATGTTGGAGAAAGAAGTGTCGGTTACGCATCTTTTTTGTAGGAAGAGGGTGGCAGGTGGGTGGGGTTGTGTTTGTAAACTACAAAGTCAATGGTGAGTTTGCATAAAATGATAAAAAGACATCTAAGTATTAATCAATTTTTTTGCGTTCTTTCTTAATTTTTTGCGTTCTTTCTTAGTCAATGGTGAGTTTGCATAAAATCACCTACTCCTCCATTACATGGTCTCTATTTCTTAATTTGTTGCGTTCTTTGCCATTCTCCAAGTTTTGTAATATGAACTCCTGTATTGGGTATAAAATAATCATTCAAAATGAACTTTCATGTATTTTTCTTTTCAACAAAGGATTTTTGCTACTTTAATAACCAGGCAATATTTGATTAATTCAAAAAGATAATCTGAAATAGAGTTCGGTTGCTTGGTTAAAAAACAAGACTTCATTTGTGTGTCAACCAGTATTAAGCCCCCTGGCACCTTGTGGTGTGGCAGGGGCGTAAAACCATGTCAAGTAACACCAATGTCACATCACCATCAATGATCACCAACATCGGAAAAGCTCATATAAAACCGTGCCAAATAGAAGCAATGCCACAGTATCGACAGCGACCACCAACACTGAGGTTGCGGCATGTTAATGTGAAGAAATTAGACCCAAACGTAAAACATAGAAAAGAATAAGTAAGTGGATCTAGGACCCGCTCGTTGCGACGAACCTATCAAACAGAAAAAAATAGACGTAAGATTTTAACCCACACACGCACGTTACACCGTATTAACTCGCAAAATTTAGATTGAAATGTAAAGTGAAAATTTGTGAAAGATGAAAATATAGGGGACCAAAGTTTAAAGTAAAAAAGTTATGATTTAAATTGCAAATGATAAAAAAAAAATTGGAGTAAAAGTAAAGAATTAATTTTTATAAGATTAAATTGCAAAAGATGAAAATTTTAGATTAAAAATAAAAATTCAATTTCTTTTTTAAAACCATCATAAACATAAGGTACAACACGATTATAGATGGATAACTTATAAATTAATGCTATGTAAATTGTTAAAAATATGTTGGTTATATGTTCATTCATTTGGGCTTATTTGTTTTGGATTTTTTATGGTTAACATCTGTTAGGCTTCTTGTGGGCCTTAACAGATTGAGCTCATGTCTAACAAGTTTGTTATGGTTGTTATATTGTTACAACAACGTAAATATCTAAAGGGGGCAGATTGTAAATATGGAGGGCTGCTTTGTCTATTCTTGATAGTTCTGGACTGGAGTGAAAGATTAAAAGGCTTCTCAGTATAAAAGAGAATTCTCTCTCTTCAATCATTCAGTTCACTTCACTTTTACGCATCTATCTCTTGTATTTGCTCTGTTAGGGTTTCATTTGATCTGTAATTGTTTGATTCAATCTCTCAACTGTATCTGAGAGATTTGTCTGGTTATGTTGATGATCATCAGTGGATGATCATCTTGACATTGTTGTATTCTGTATTTGTTTAGATCTTACTATTTTGTAAGATCTAAGGTATTTTGGGGGGTAAATTTCTTTGGGTTGGGTTAATAAGATTTTGTCACTTGTTTTTGTCGCTACTTCTGTTGTTGATCTATATTTTGTGTTCAAATCATAAGTTTCTACATGGTATCAGAGCATATGCTCTTGATCCGTGCTTCGTTTTTCCGCTGTTAATCTGATTTGTGTGTTGATCTTGTGCTAGGTCTGCTTCACGAAGTTGCAGATCTGTTGTGGTGTTGTTTAGATCTTCTAGATCTTGGAAGTGGTGTTATCTGCTGAAACCCTAATTAGGGGTTCTTGATCCTGGTGGAAGATATCTCCTCTTCCGGCGATTTCATAAGTTGTGTCAGTCTCTAAACTCTTGAAAGTTTAGGGCAAACTGACCAGTAGTGCAGTTGAATATTGACTATATTAGATCTGTTAGTTCTTGAAAACTTCAGATCTGATATTATTTGGAGTTTGCTTGCACCCTCTGTAAGATTGTTCCTCTTCTCTCTTTGTTTCTGTTGATTGGCTAGTTGAAGTCGGGGTAGTGAGGACCGGCACATTATTTGTTGACTGTTTGTCTATTTTTTTTGTTTGTTTTTTTTAGTGTGTGGCTCCTGTATTAAGACCTGTCCAGGCACTATAAGTGACGAACCTGGAATCTGGACACTGATACAGCTTCGCCTTAAGGTTCTTGTATACTTGTCTTGGTTGTGTAGTTTGTGGTATTTGTATTCTGTTTGTTGTTGTGTTTGTTTCTTGTTGATTCTTAATCATGACTGGTAAAGATGATAATGCTGGTTCTTCTCAAACGTTGATTAGTAAATTGGATATAGGAGATCCTTTGTTTTTGCATCCTAGTGACTCGAGTTCATTAACTATTGTTGGTATAAAACTAAAAGGAACCGAAAACTATAAAGTCTGGTCTAGTGCTATGAAGTTGGCTTTAGAAGCCAAAAACAAATTTGGCTTTATAGATGGTAAATGTAAAAAGAATTCTGATGATGCTGTATTAAGTAGTCAGTGGGACAGATGCAATTCAGTTGTTTTAAGTTGGTTATTAAATTCTGTTTCTGAAGAATTATATTTAGGACAAGTTTTTTCAAAATTAGCATCTGAAGTCTGGACAGATCTAAAAGAAACTTATGATAAAGTTGATGGCTCTATAGTATATGATTTGTATAAAAAAAATTAATTGTATTACTCAAAGTGGTAGTTCTGTTTCTGAATATTACCATAGACTAAATACAATGTGGAAACAGTTTGATGCTGTGCTTCAACTGCCCACATGTTCATGTCAAGCTGCTAGAGATTATAATGATTTTTCAACTTTGATCAAACTAATGCAGTTTCTTATGGGTTTAGATGATGTCTATCAACCTGTAAGAACAAATTTGTTAACTAGAGAACCATTACCTACTGTCAAAGTTGTTTTTTCAGTTGTGTCCAGAGAAGAGTCACATAGAAATGCAAGTAGAGGTACAAAAAATCATAATGTGGCTTTTGCTTCAAAAGGTAGTCAGTCCTTTGATCAAAAAAAGAAAGAGTTTAGAGGACCTAATCCTAACCTGAAATGTACACATTGTAATAAACTTGGTCATACTAATGATAGATGTTATGAGTTGGTTGGATATCCTTCAGGGTTCAAAAGGAAGCCTGGAGGTCAGGTTGGGAAAAATTTTTCAAACAATAAATCAAATGTGTCTTCTGCTCCTTCTGTGTCTCCTTTTACCCCAGAACAGGTTGCAAAACTATTGAGTCTTGTTGGTGAAAAAACTAGTACTGATCCTCAGAGTTCTAATATGGGAGGTGAGTCTAGTTGTGTTTTTAATTCTTTAGGTAAATTTGTATGTTGTTCTAGTTTAATTAATTTTGGGTTTGATTATAATTGGATCTGTGATTCTGGTGCTAATCAGCACATGGTCAAAACTGATAAAGATATGTTTGATTGTGTTGATGTGTCTGAATATGATTTAACTGTGTCTCATCCTAATGGAACTAAAGCCAAAGTATCTAAAATTGGTAGCATTAAACTTGCTAAAGATGTCATTTTGAATGATGTGTTTTTGTTCCTGATTATAGTGTTAATCTTCTGTCTGTGTATAAGTTGTCTAAAGATAGTAACATTACTGTTGTTTTTAATGAACACTCTTGTTTACTTCAGGATTCGAAATCAGGGAGAATCCTGGTGACTGGTAAACAGGATAATGGACTATACTTTGTAAATAAAAATGGTAATTCTGTTAATTTGTGTTTCAATAGTTTGAACAACAGCAACTTGTGGCACAGTAGGTTAGGTCATCCTGCTGACCAGGTCTTGTCAATTTTAAAAGGTGAACTAGGTGTTACTAATGTCATTAAACATCCTTGTGAAACTTGTCATAGAGCCAAACAAGTTAGAGTCCCTTTCCATTAAGTGAACACAAAACAAAAAATGTAGGTGATATTATTCATTTAGATGTTTGGGGTCCATATAAGGTTACTAGCAGAGATGGATTTAAATATTTTTTTTAACTATAGTTGATGATTATTCCCGAACTGTTTGGTGCTATCTGTTAAAAAATAAGATGGAAGTATTTGAAAATGTTGAAGCTTTTTATGAATTAATATTAACTCAGTTTAAAAAAAAGTCAAAGTTTTTCGAAGCGATAATGGCACTGAGTTTGTTAATAATAAAATGGATAGTTTTTGTAAAACAAAAGGTATTTTGCATCAGACATCTTGCTCTTACACACCTCAACAGAATGGTGTGGTTGAGAGAAAACATCGACATCTTTTAAACTTGGCAAGATCTCTGTTGTTTCAAAGTGGTGCTCCACTTAGTTTCTGGTCTGATTGTGTGTTAACTGCTGTTTATCTTATTAACAGGTTACCCTCTTCTGTGCTTTTAGGAAAAAGTCCGTATGAATTAATGTTTGGTTTTAAACCCTCTCTTGATCATATTAGAATTTTTGGTTGTTTATGCTTTAGTACTGTTTTGAATGACTTGGATAAGTTTTCTTTTAATTCTGAAAAGTGTATCTTGATTGGTTATTAAAATGTTAAAAAAGGTTATAAACTATGGAGTTTAGATAATAAAAAAGAGTTTTATTCAAGAGATGTGAAATTTTATGAAACTGTTTTTCCTTATAAATCAAATCAATTGACCAATCAAGATAAAACTTGTTCTGATAGTATAAATCATTTAAATTTTTTTGATAGTGTTGAAGCATTAACCATTAATTCTATAAGTCCCAATGATGAAGAGGGGAGTAATGATTCTCATGAGGTTACTGGTGTTGATCAGCAACCAATCCCCTCTACATCTGCCACTCCAAGTAATGTTGAACATCGACATTCTAGTGTTGAACATCAACATTCTAGAATTGGAGATGAAAGTAGTAGTAGTGAAGGGTCTGGTAGGGCAGAGGACACTAGGACTTCAACTGATGAGATCAACCCATCTGAGGGAACTAGATCTAATCTTAGGAGATCAAATAGAAATGTTAGTTTGCCAAAAAGGTTTGAAAATTTTGTGCTTAATAGCAAGACTAAATACAGTTTGGATAAAGTTGTTAGTTATTCTTGCTTATCTGTTGAAAATCTGTGTTTTACTACTTCTCTGAATAAGACCGTTGAGCCATCTTGCTATGAGGAAGCAGCTAGTGATCCTAGGTGGGTAGAGGCAATGAACAAAGAAATGGAAGCTTTGTTCAGGAACAATACCTGGATTCTAACTGACCTTCCTCAAGGCAGAAAGGCTATTGGATGTAAATGGGTGTTTAGGGTTAAATATAAATCTAATGGAGAAGTTGAAAGATTTAAAGCTAGACTCGTTGCTAAGGGTTTTAATCAAAGAGAAGGTCTTGATTTTGGAGAGACCTTCTCACCAGTGGTCAAAATGGTCACTATTAGATCTGTTGTTACCTTAGCTGTTCATTTTAAATGGCCTTTATACCAACTGGATGTTGATAATGCTTTTTTGCATGGTTCTATTACTGAAGATGTATACATGAAATTACCTCAAGGATATTACTCCAAAAATGAAACAAAAGTTTGCAAACTTGTAAAGTCTTTGTATGGCCTTACACTACAAGAATAACGGGTAATAGCGGCGACACCAGTAGCGGCGACACCCCATATGTCGCCGCTATTGGTCGATCCGGAACTCGGTGTCCTCTGTTAAACCTCAGCCGTTCATTTGTCGTCTTGATCTAACGGCCTGGAGTGAAAAAGAGTAATAGCGGCGACACAATCAGGTCAATAGCGGCGACATCTGTCGCCGCTATTAGTCGATCCGGAACTCGGTCCTCTATTAAACCTCAGCCGTTCATTTGTCGTCTTGATCTAACGGCCCGGAGTGAAAAAGAGCAATAGCGGCAACACAATCAGGTCAATAGCGGCGACACCTGTCGCCGCTATTTCCTTTACGCCGACAACAGCTGCAAAAGCGGGATTTCCCCTCTTTTCACCCATTTTCCCACCAAACTCTTCATCTCTCTCACGGGTTTACCCCTAAAATCGACCATCCTTCGTCAATTTCACCAAGATCTCCTCCAAATCGGTTAGTATTCTTTGTTTAAGTTGATTTTGTTATACATTTTGTTAATATCTTGATTTTCGGTGTATGTATGTGTGTTTGCTAGAAAATTCCGGTCACCCACCACGTCTCCTCCACCACCACGAGTAGAATCCTCATTTTGACGGTTAGTTTTATATTTATTTTAGTTGAAAGATGAGAAATTGTGTATATTTTGGTTTGTGTAGGTATGTATATGTGTATGTAAAGATGTATGTTGTATGTAAATGTGTATATGTTAGTGGATGTATATGAAAATGTATAATTTATGTATAGTTAGTGAAAATGTGTGTAAGTCTATGTATGTGTGTATGTATATGTGTATGTAAAGATGTATATGTAAATGTGTATATGTTAGTGGATGTATATGAAAATGTATAATTTATGTATACTTGGTGAAAATGTGTGTATGCAAGTCTATGTATGTGTGTATGTAGGTGTATGTTAGTATCTATTTATTTTTGTTAAAGATGAGAAATTGTAAAAGCATTTAAAATCATGTTGATATATGATTTTTTGAAGAAATTATTGCCAAAATCATGTATAGGGGTTAAGGTACATAAACTGTTAAAACCATAGTTTGGTGCTTTTAATGGAATTTTTTTTTAGTTTGTAACAGGATTATCAGTTGAAGCAGTAAATTAGTACATATTTTTTTTTGTTTTTTTTTAGTAAACAAGTTAAGGTTTGAAGTTAAAACTACAAGTGTTAAAATATTATTTTAGCAAAACTTAAGTACAAAGGCCTTTGTGTAGTTAAATGGAAATTGGTTTTAGAAAATATGTAAAAAAAGAGTGTAGTTAACTTGAACTTATTTCTAGATGTTAAAAAGTTACAAATGTAGGATGTTTCAAGCTTAGGAACATTGATTTCTAGATGTTAAAAAGTTACAAATGTAGGATGTTTCAAGCTTAGGAACATTGATTAAGAGAAAAGTTATTGTAATTTATATTAGTTAGTATTTGAAAAACTCTTGTTGAAATATTTATTTGCATATTAGTTAAACTTGTTGCACTTTCTACTATTTTCTATTTGATACACTTGTTTTAACATTTGTAACTTTTTAGGAAATATGTTTTCTTTGTGGTTTGTATTTGTTTACCTGATGGCGGATGTGATGCCCCGAGGACATGGGGGAGACGGAGCTGGGGATCCACCAAATCCGGATCCTTTTCGGAGAGGGACGCATGAGACCGACGGTAAGTTATCAATTATTATTTAGTACTTTTATTACATTTATTATAAATGTTGTCACTAATTATATTTTATTTTATTTTAATTGCAGCGGTTCCCCCAAGGAGAGTTCGGGGGAAAGCGAAAAATCAAAAACTTCGCAGGATGGTCAAAGCAGGGGGGCCCGTATCTCTTACATTCGATAGGGATGTAACGTATACCCCCGTTGGTGAACCGAGCGACTTATTTTCACGCGAGGCGGGGTTGTACATGTGGCGGACCATCCCTTTCGATAGAATGGGTTGGGGGAAAGTTCCGACTCCTTATAAGGATGCCGTCATGAACCACCTAAAGGTAAACAAGTTGGGCCTTTTATTGGTGTTAAACGGCTGCAAGACGTTTTTATATAATGTTTTAACAATTTTATTTAATTCCTAGGAGAATTTCAATTTCGATGAAGTTGAACAGGATTTGGAAGCGACCGACTTAAAAGGCGGCATTAGACAAGTGCTTATGAAGCGGTACTCCGACCGCAAGCACCGGGCTAAGGATGAATTTCTCGATAATGGAGGTTATGACGATGTCGAAAGAGCAAGGGCATTCCACCCCAAGGATATGCCTTATGAAAACTGGCAGAGAACCATTGATCACTTCTTGGACCCCAAATATATTTCAAGATGTGAGGCAAACTCAAGAGTTCGCCAACTTCAAAAAGTCCCAAACCGTGGCGGTACATCGTCATACAGTAGCACCGCCTACAAACATGTAATGTTTTATATGTGTGTGTTTGTATGTTTATGTTTATTTAACGTCTAATCTAAGTTTTAATGTTAAACAGGGTTTGAAACGTCTTGATACATACCGCAAAACTCACACCGATAAAGATGGGAATTTTGTTGACCCGGTAGCCGAGCAGAATTATGTAAGTATCTATCTAAATATATATATATTTATATGAGTAAATTACAACCGGTGTCCTTTACGTTTGTACCCTTTTAACTAAAGATATTACAGAGTCAAAGCTGTAAAAAATGGGTTTGAATTGCTGTTAAAAAGGGGGGTTTATATAGGCTGTACAAAATAGGTTTAATTGCTGTTACAAAATAGGTTTAATTGCTGTTACAAAATAGGTTTAATCATCTTCGTAAAATACAGCTTAATCTAGAACGCGAGTTTATGAGCGGAGAAAGCAACGGTTCTAACCTACCGAATGAGGCTGCCGTGTTTCAAAACGTTTTGGGTGATCGACGAGGATGGTTCCGGGGGCTTGGGCCTAAACCTTCGAATACGCCATCGAACCCGTCTAGTGCGCAACCCCAAACCGCAGAACCGTTTTCGCAGGTAAACTATACAATTTGATTTCCAAAATATAGTAAACCAACTATATGTTTTTGCTAATAATATTGGGTTTGATATGTGTTAATGTAGGAATACGTTTCAACTTTGTTCCAAAGTCCGGCATTCGTAAACCAACTTGAATCCTTTCTTGCGGCGAGGGGAAAGCAAGTCGCACCCGACGATGAGTATGACGATGACGACCTAAGTTGAATCCTTTCTTGCGGCTATTTTGTACGGATATTTTAGAAGGTTATTTTTCGGATATTTTAGAATGTTATTTTCCCGATATTTTAGTATGTTTTGTACGGAAATGTTTTGGCCGATTTTAGTATGTAAAGCATTATGTTTGTTTAGTCTGTTTGTGTTGTGTAAAACTTGAAAATTGGCAGGTTTGTTCATAACGGGAATTACAGCAAACGCAGTAAAAAAAAAAAAAATTGACTTTTAGCGGCGACAGGTGTCGCCGCTAAAGGTTATAACAATAGCCGCTATTGACTGCAACTATTAGTGAAGACGTTTTAGCGACGATCTGTGTCGCCGCTAAAGGTTCGGCTCATTAGCGGCGACAACACCTTTAGCGACGACAATTAGGCCTTTAGCGGCTAACATTTAGCGGCGACACAATAGCGGCGATTTGTCGCCGCTATTAGCTTTAGCGGCGACGATGATGACCATTAGCGGCGACATCTGTCGCCGCTATTAGCCGACTTTCTTGTAGTGTTAAACAGGCACCTAGGAAATGGAATGAAAGGTTAACTGATGTCTTGTTAGAGTTTGGTTTCATACAAAGTAAATGTGATCATTCTTTGTTTATCTTGTATAAAAAAATGTGACTGTGTTTCTACTTGTATATGTTGATGATATTGTGTTAACTGGAAATTCTGATGTTGAAATTAAAAATATTAAACATGTCTTAAATGAAATATTTAAAATCAAAGATCTAGGAATTTTAAAATACTTTCTGGGAATTGAAGTGTTGTATGATAAAGATGAAGTGTGTTTTAGTCAAAGAAAATATTGTTTGGAACTCTTAAATGAGTTTGGTTATTTAGGTTGTAAACCTGTTAATACACCTATTGAACAAAGTTATTTGATCACTTCTAAAGTTGATAAAAGCAAGGAGTTACTTAAAAATGTCACTGGGTTTCAAAAATTGATTGGAAAGTTGATATATTTGTCCCTAACAAGACCTGATATCAGCTATACAGTTCAGTTTATGCATAGTCCAAAAGAAGTTCATTTGTCCTTAGCTTTAAGACTGTTAAGATACTTAAAACTAAATCCTGGTAAAGGAATAAGTTTTAAGAAAAGTGATAGATTAGATTTGTATGGATACGCTGATTCTGACTGGGCAAAGTGCTTGGTCACTCGGAAATCAGTTACTGGTTATTGTATTTTTTTAGGAAAGTGTCTTGTTTCTTGGAAAAGCAAGAAACAAACCACTGTTTCTAGGTCAACTGCAGAGGCTGAGTACAGAGCTATATCCTCTGCTACTTGTGAACTTATGTGGTTGAAAAATTTGTTGTCCGAGTTATGTATAAATTGTCAATTACCCATGGTTCTGTATTGCGATAGTCAGGCTGCTTTATCAATAGCATCCAACCCTGTTTTCCATGAAAGAACTAAACATTTTGAACTAGACTTACATTTCTTAAGGGAAAAAGTTGCTGATGGTATTATCAGGCCTGAGAAAGTTGACTCAGATAGTCAACTTGCTGATGTCTTTACCAAAGGTCTCAGTGTGATTCAACATGAAACTGTTTGTAAAAAACTGGGAATGGTTAATTTATTTCACCCAATTGAATGAAGGGGGGATGTTAAAAATATGTTGGTTATATGTTCATTCATTTGGGCTTATTTGTTTTGGATTTTTTATGGTTAACATCTGTTAGGCTTCTTGTGGGCCTTAACAGATTGAGCTCATGTCTAACAAGTTTGTTATAGTTGTTATATTGTTACAACAACGTAAATATCTAAAGGGGCAGATTGTAAATATGGAGGGCTGCTTTGTCTATTCTTGATAGTTCTGGACTGGAGTGAAAGATTAAAAGGCTTCTCAGTATAAAAGAGAATTCTCTCTCTTCAATCATTTAGTTCACTTCACTTTTACGCATCTATCTCTTGTATTTGCTCTGTTAGGGTTTCATTTGATCTGTAATTGTTTGATTCAATCTCTCAACTGTATCTGAGAGATTTGTCTGGTTATGTTGATGATCATCAGTGGATGATCATCTTGACATTGTTGTATTCTGTATTTGTTTAGATCTTACTATTTTGTAAGATCTAAGGTATTTTGGGGGGTAAATTTCTTCGGGTAGGGTTAATAAGATTTTGTCACTTGTTTTTGTCGCTACTTCTGTTGTTGATCTATATTTTGTGTTCAAATCATAAGTTTTTACATAAATATTCAAATACTGCGACCACTTACTAGAGATTCAATCCTTCCACATGGGTATGTTTAATATTATCAAACTTATCCTAATTTCCAAATTAAATATAGCAAATACAAAGCTTATCATAATGTTTAAATATATGAACCTTTTTTTTAACGACAAATTTATTTTATTTCGTAATGTATGTGAGAATTGAATCTAAGACCTTTTCCATCTCAATGTGTTTAAAGAGTTTGCATTTATCAAAGAATCACCACCCTAAGACCATATGTATATGTATATATATATATATATATATATATAGAAAGTATAATGTACTTCACGCCTTAACGTACATTAACGTACTTCACGAAATATATAACATGCGTAATTATTTTTTTGACCAAAATAACGTGCGTGATTTTGGATCCCATGCGTGATTATGTGGTCCAATGCGTGATTATGTGGTCCCATGTGTGATTATACCCCTGATCCAACGGTTACCATTGTCTTCTACGTAAAGTATGATAAACCGTGAAGTATGTTAACCTTTCTCTCTCTCTCTATATATATATAATTTTCAGCCAATAGTTGGCAACTTGGCATGCAAAATATTAATTAGATATAAGTGTCATATCAAAGATAATTAGGATATTTGACTTGCAAACAAATGTTCAAACCATTTTAAATATTAGTTTGTCGTCCAAAAGTATCTATGAAGATACATATAATGACCGAACAAACTTTTCTACGCACTATTCAAACTATATAACGTTATTAAGTTGCTTTATTTATAAATATGTGTAAGATGGTTAGATTTATAAGTGTACATAACTATAAAAATTTATAAAGATTAACTATAAATAATTGACAGCTCTAGTTACTATAAATTTATAAAGATTTACTATAAATAATTGACAACTCTAATAAATAATTTTTATTATAACTTGAATTATATAACAGGACACAAGTTACAAATGTGCAAGGGGAGAGGGAAGAGTAGTGTTAAAAGGTTAGAGACTTGCATTAACAAAGCAATCATGGAAATGAAGGCGAAGCAACGAGGCTCCGATGCGAGCTTCATTTGCCACAGCCGTATTGACAGCTCTAGTTATAATAGAACGGAAATTTGGGCACGTTCTAGCATAGAAATTGGCAGTAAGCTGACCCGAACTAGGTGCAAACAAAACCAATAAACATAATGTAAAAGTTGAGAGCTTAAACAACGAAGAAAAGGTTGATGAAGCCATGCTTATGCAACTTCAACCAGTGATAGATGTTCGAGAAAGAAGTGTTGGTCACGCATCTTTTTTGTAGGAAGAGGGGTGGCAGGTGGGTGGGGTTGTGTTTGTAAACTACAAAGTCAATAGTGAGTTTGCATAATAAGACATCTAAGTATTAATCAATCACGTTCAAAAAATTTAATTAATGATGAATCACCTACTCCTCCATTACATGGTCTCTGTTTCTTAATTTGTTGCGTTCTTTGCCATTCTCCAAGTTTTGCAATATGAACTCCTGTATTCGGTATAAAATAATCATTCAAAATGAACTTTCATGTATTTTTCTTTTCAACAACGGAATTTTGCTACTTTATTAACCAGGCAATATTTGATTAATTCAAAAAGATAATCTGAAATAGAGTTCCGTTGCTTGGTTAAAAAACAAGACTTCATTTGTGTGTCAACCAGTATTAAGCCCCCTGGCACCTTGTGGTGTGGCGGGGGCGTAAAACAATGTCAAGTAACACCAATGTCACATCGCCATCATTGATCACCAACATCGGAAAAACTCGTATAAAACCGTGCCAAATAGAAGCAATGCCACAGTATCGACAGCGACCACCAACACTGAGGTTGCGGCATGTTAATGTGAAGAAATTAGACCCAACGTAAAACATAGAAAAGAATAAGTAAGTCGATCTAGGACCCGCTCGTTGCGACGAACCAATCAAGCAGAAAAAAATAGACGTAAGATTTTAAACCACACACGCACGTTGCACCGTATTAACTTGTAAAATTTAGATTGAAATGTAAAGTGAAAATTTGTGAAAGATGAAAATATAGGGGACCAAAGTTGAAAGTAAAAAAGTTGTGATTTAAATTGCAAAAGATAAAAAATTTTGGAGTAAAAGTAAAAAAAAATAATTTTTATAAGATTAAATTGCAAAAGATTGAAAATTTTAGGTTAAAAATAAAAATTCAATTTCTTTTTTAAAATCACCATAAAAATAATAACTTATATATTAATACTATGTAAATATTCAAATAACTGCGACCACTTACTAGAGGTTCAATCCTTCCTAATTTCCAAATTAAATATAGCAAATACAAAGCTTATCATAATGTTTAAATATATGAACCTTTTTTATACCTTACTTTTTTTTTAACGACAAATTTCTTTTATTTCCTAATGTATGTGAGAATTGAATCTAAGACCTTCTCCATCTCAAGGTGTTTAAAGAGTTTTCCTTTATCAAAGAATCACCACCCTAAGACCATATGTAGTGGAAGACACAAATAATGCCCTCACTCTTGGGTGTTTTACGCCATGTGGCAATCCAGTCAGCAATGGGGCATTATGAGACGTTTTTTTTCTAAAATGAGTGTAGTGAGGATGTGGATATTGTGGGGCATTATGTTAAAAGGGCTGTTAAACAATTAAATAAAAAAAACATCCAAAAAATGTCATTGGCCCAAAGCATTGAACAAGGCGTGGAAAAAAGAACGCCAAAACCATTTTTTCAAGAAAAACACCCCAGGAGGCGGTTAAAGGGCATTGCTAGGCTTTTTTTTTTGGGGGGGAGGGGGGGGGGGGGGGGTGGAGGGGGTGCTAAAAAAACCCCACTACGGGTGGTCCTTGAAGTATTATACCATATGCAACTAAAATATATAGAGCATTTAATCATGGTACGTACAGAAAGAGATTCCATAGCGTTTGGTCATTTCCATACTATAAATTAACAAAATATATCGGATTTATGGTGTTGTACCCTATGTTTAGAGGGTATTTCAAAAAAAAAATCACTTTTAACCCAAAACATCTCATCTTTGCAATTTAACCCATTTGGTTTTTATACTTTTAACACAAAGTTTTTCATCTTTTGCAATTTAACACCAACATTTTTTTACTTTCAACTTTGGCCCCATATCTGTCGCAAGTTTTTTTGTTTTGCATTCGTTCAAAATTTTGCGAGTTAACACGTCGCAACGTGCGTGTGGGGTTCAAAGTGTTTTCGTCTATTTTTTACGGTTTGACAAGTTCGTCGTAACGCGCGGATCCTAGATCGACTTAGTTATTTTTCTATGTTTTACGTTTTAGCCTAAATTTTTCGAATTAACACGCTGCAATGGGTGTGCGTAGTTCAACGATTTTACATCTGCTTTTCATTCGGTTTTATTTTTTCCTTTTCTATTTATTTTGTTTTACGAGTTTTTCCGGTGTTGGTCGTTGGCAGTGGTGTGACATTGCCACATTGGTGCTACTTTGCATGGTTTTACGCCCCCCACCGCAATACGGGGGCCTTAATACTAGTTAATTTAAATTATAAAGCATACCATACAAGTTTTTGATCTTTAAACATAATGTTATGATATATAGTATGTGTTGTTGGAAAACAATCGGTACGCAATCGAACACGATGATTTTTGTGGTAAAACGTTACCACGACTCTTTTGTTATTATTATAATTTAAAGACTTGCAAATCAGAACACGCACCACAAACCCGATTACAATGTCATCCAAGTATCATGACTCGTACCCTTTCAACAATTGTTTTAAAACCAACAACTCGATAAACATAAATAGACTCAAACTCGACTTTATCATCTTGGGCTATTAGGATCAAACCCTCCATGGGAATCTTGGTCTAGACAATATCATCGGCAACACCAGGAGCAACGTTAGCACCACGAGCACCATTTGCACCAGGAGCATCGGCAGCACGAGCAGGCACTTGACTTCCCAAGAACTCCAAAAACTTTGTAATCGCGTAAGTCACGACAAACCCAATGTTTTCATAAGACCAAGCATATATGGGTTTCAGTTTAGTATGACCTTCTACGCATGCGACAATGGCGCATATGATGACAAAACCAGGCCAAGCAAACCATCCTGGTAACAACACAGAGAATGCAAAGTATACAGAAAGTATTCCTGTAAGTTTGAAGATGATAGTTTTCCAATCTTTCTCTTGGAAACGTGTTTGAGAGAACATCGATAGTGCAACAACAAAATTCCCAACTAACAGCACCAAACAAATTGCTATAAGTACTTTTTTTTCTCCCTTCGGTTCAGTCATTTGAGCAATGGTTGTCGTCACTACTCCATGGACTCCAAGAAAGGCAGCATACACTGACATGATGTGCGTAACCCTAAAACGGCAGCCACACTTTATATTAATATAAAAAAAGTATACGGAAAGACAAAAGATTTAATGAAATACCTCTTTTAATTCCTCACATATACCACTTTCATTTCTCATTATGTTAAGTTTAATACCATGCTTATATCTCAATCAACAAAGGTGTTCGAATTAAATGAACATCTTTCAACACATTCAGATAATTTCACCTACTAACGGTTTAATCCTTCCTCATCCCTTGACCGGTAATTAAGTTTAGAGTAAACATCTGTTTTGCTCCCTATGGTTTGGTCACTTTAACGGTTTTGCCCCAAACCTTTAAAAATAGCTATTTTTCTCCAATAGTTTGCTATGGTTTTTCCATTTTGCTCCCTGCAGGGAGCAAAATGAAAAAACAGACAATTTGGATGGAGTTAGAGGCGGGGAGCAAAATGAAAAAACCATAGCAAACTATTGGAGGAAAATGGCTATTTTTAAAGGTTTGGGGCAAAACCGTTAAAGTGACCAAACCACAGGAAGAAAAACGAAAGTTTACTCTTAAGTTTAATATGATCAAACTTATCATACATAGATTCTACTATACAAACACATAACTTTTAATAATTTCTAAATCCATGTAACTTTCTTTATTCTTCCTTGCTCTACTTTTACAATTGTGAAAAGTACATATTGAGAATTACTGTATATCTTCAAATATCAGTTTGCGTATATATCAGATAATCAATTTGGCTCAACAAGCCACGAGCTCACTAGAGCTTTTCATCAGCCGAACTCGATATCAACTTTTCAACTTGTTAAAATAAACAAGCCGGGCCAATTCGGCTTTTTAACTTCCAGCCCTAGCCCATCCTCGCTCGGCTTGAATCGTTTACAACCCTAGCCGGGTATGTTTAATATTATCAACGTTATCATAACTTCTAAATCTACGAAACACAAAACTTTAGAAAAGTTGATATCGAGTTCGTCATGTTGGCTCATGAAAAGAGCTAGCGAGCTCGGCTCGTGGCTCGTCACTTGATGATTTTTTTATAAATATGAAAACTAGCATTTCAAGATATATATTAATTCTCAAGCTTCGCCAATGGTTATAAGTTTTGTGTTTGTATATTAGAATCTATGAGTTTGATCATATTAAACTTAATTACCCGTCAAGGGATGAGGAAAAATTAAACCATTTGGAACAATTGCTCTAATTTTACAACTTAGAAAAATAATGAGAATTATTATATATCTTGAAATGCTATGAAACCGGTAATATTAATTTGAGGCATATGCTAAGAGTCTACATATTCACACACCCTAGTGCCTATTCACACACCCTTATATACGTCTCGTATAGGTCTATATATACGTCGTGTATAACCTTTTTCAATTTCCAAGAGAATCTCTGATTATATCATGTTTGTCTTATATGACTCGTATATGCCTCGTATAGGCCTATACGGGGCGTATAGACAAAAAAAGACCATTTTACCCCTGATTTAGGCATAGACTGGGGGCACAACAGGGGTATAATGGTCTTTTGCACCACTAGACGCCCAGTCTAGGCCTATATGGGGCGTACAGACAAAAAGACCATTTTACCCCTGATTTAGGCATAGACTGGGGGCACAACAGGGGTATAATTGTCTTTTGGACCCCACTATACGCCAAGTCTAGCCCTATATGAGGCGTATATTTTTTGTTTTTTTTGTTTTCTCTTTTTAAAAATAAAAAAAATCCTAAATAATAAGAAAATTTCTAAAAAAATCCAAAAAAATCTAAAAATTCAAAAAAATAAAAAAAAATTCAAAAAAAAAAAAATCCTAAAAAATCATAAAAATCTAAAAAATCCAAAGAATTCTAAAAAATCCAAAAAATTCTAAAAAATCAAAAAAATCTAAAACAATTAATATTGTATAAAATGTTTGTAAAAAAATAAAAAAAAACTTATATACGCCCATATAGGCCGAAAAGTTTGCTAAAACAATTAATATTGTATAAAATGTTTGTAAAAAAAAAAACTTATATACGCCCCATATAGGCCTATACGTGGCATATATGGGGCATGGGTCATATATGAGACCTATACAAGGGGTCATATACGCCACGTATAGGCCTATACGAGGTGTCTGACCAGTCTAACATTCCGGCTGATACCCACTCAGACCCTCTTGGAATCAGTGTCTAGACGCCACGTATATGCCTATACGAGGCGTCTAGGGCATCAAAGGTGTCCAAATAGGCAAGAGGGGTGTGTGAATAGATTGGGTCTATGCTAAACTCTAACAAACTACATATTCGGTACATCATCCATATATACTAATTAATTTAGTACATAATTATATGATCATATTGGATGTGAGAAAGAAAATAGTGTGCGTTTGTGTGTAAGAAGATGATGAAGAATTGATGTAATATACCTGAGATTGTCCAAATTAGTATCCATGGAGCCTAGATTCTTCTTTCCTCATACTTCTCAAATAGATTATGGGACTGCCTTTTATAGGATTAGTATTAGTATTATTTTGGAGGGGGTTGGTGGGTTAGTGGGTTTTTTGTGAATAATCGAATGATCCAATTCGTGTGTGTTTTTTGTGTGTATAAGCACATGATGATGAGTCATGTATAGTTTGTGATGGTTCACACTGATGAATCATATATAATCTGGGATGGTCCACGCTGGCAATGTTTTAAAATCACGAACAATGTTTTAAAATTCGTTTTTTATGAGTGTTGAATTATCAACACAAAGTAGTTGAAGGTTTAGATATACTATGAAAGGCGTTAACACAAAATTATATTATAAAATTTATCCATCAGTATTATATAATTTCATTTTTAATGAGCTTAAATATATTCGATTATTTAGTTCAATATATATATATTTCTATATACATGGTGTGATTCTCGGTCTCTTATATAAAATGATTCAAATTACTCCAGCGATGATTCCGTGTTTCTTCAAATACCAAGCCAATATATAACAACCAAAAGGCAATGTACAACAACAATAAGCACAACAAATAACTAAAGCACCATGTACAACTTGTTATGCAACAAAATGTTCCAAATTTATAATTTATAATTTATAATTATAATGTTAATGTTAATATAAGTGTCATATCAAAGATAATTAGGATCTTTGACTTGCAAACAAATGTTCAAACCATTTTAAATATTAGTTTTGTCGTCCAAAAGGATCTATGAAGATACTTATAATGACCAAACAAACTTTTCTACGTACTATTCAAACTATATAACTTTATTAAGTTGTTTTATTTATAAATATGTGTAAGATGGTTAGATTTAT
Source organism: Helianthus tuberosus (assembly GCA_030545235.1). NCBI lineage: Eukaryota > Viridiplantae > Streptophyta > Magnoliopsida > Asterales > Asteraceae > Helianthus > Helianthus tuberosus. The sequence continues at coordinate 19,383,306 of CM060427.1, forward strand.
AAGTGTACATAACTATAAAAATTTATAAAGATTTACTATAAATAATTGACAGCTCTAATAAATAATTTTTAATATAACTAGAATTATATAACATGACACAAGTTATAAATGTGCAAGGGGAGAGGGACGAGTGGTGTTAAAAGGTTAGAGACTTGCATTAACAAAGCAATCATGGAAATGAAGGCGAAGCAATGAGGCTCCCATGCGAGCTTCATTTGCCACAGCCGTATTGACAGCTCTAGTTATAATAGAACGGAAATTTGGGCACGTTCTAGCATAGAAATTGGCAGTAAGCTGACCCGAACTAGGTGGAAACAAAACCAATAAACATAATGTAAAAGTTGAGAGCTTAAACAACGAAGAAAAGGTTGATGAAGCCATGCTTATGCAACTTCAACCAGTGATAGATGTTGGAGAAAGAAGTGTCGGTTACGCATCTTTTTTGTAGGAAGAGGGTGGCAGGTGGGTGGGGTTGTGTTTGTAAACTACAAAGTCAATGGTGAGTTTGCATAAAATGATAAAAAGACATCTAAGTATTAATCAATTTTTTTGCGTTCTTTCTTAATTTTTTGCGTTCTTTCTTAGTCAATGGTGAGTTTGCATAAAATCACCTACTCCATTACATGGTCTCTATTTCTTAATTTGTTGCGTTCTTTGCCATTCTCCAAGTTTTGTAATATGAACTCCTGTATTGGGTATAAAATAATCATTCAAAATGAACTTTCATGTATTTTTCTTTTCAACAAAGGATTTTTGCTACTTTAATAACCAGGCAATATTTGATTAATTCAAAAAGATAATCTGAAATAGAGTTCGGTTGCTTGGTTAAAAAACAAGACTTCATTTGTGTGTCAACCAGTATTAAGCCCCCTGGCACCTTGTGGTGTGGCAGGGGCGTAAAACCATGTCAAGTAACACCAATGTCACATCACCATCAATGATCATCAACATCGGAAAAGCTCGTATAAAACCGTGTCAAATAGAAGCAATGCCACAGTATCGACAGCGACCACCAACACTGAGGTTGCGGCATGTTAATGTGAAGAAATTAGACCCAAACGTAAAACATAGAAAATAATAAGTAAGTCGATCTAGGACCCGCTCGTTGCGACGAACCTATCAAACAGAAAAAAATAGACGTCAGATTTTAACCCACACACGCACGTTACACCGTATTAACTCGCAAAATTTAGATTGAAATGTAAAGTGAAAATTTGTGAAAGATAAAAATATAGGGGACCAAAGTTGAAAGTAAAAATGTTATGATTTAAATTGCAAATGATAAAAAAAAAAAATTGGAGTAAAAGTAAAGAATTAATTTTTATAAGATTAAATTGCAAAAGATGAAAATTTTAGATTGAAAATAAAAATTCAATTTCTTTTTTAAAACCATCATAAACATAAGGTACAACACGATTATAGATGGATAACTTATAAATTAATGCTATGTAAATATTCAAATACAGCGACCACTTACTAGAGATTCAATCCTTCCACATGGGTATGTTTAATATTATCAAACTTATCCTAATTTCCAAATTAAATATAGCAAATACAAAGCTTATCATAATGTTTAAATATATGAACCTTTTTTTTTAACGACAAATTTATTTTATTTCGTAATGTATGTGAGAATTGAATCTAAGACCTTTTCCATCTCAATGTGTTTAAAGAGTTTGCATTTATCAAAGAATCACCACCCTAAGACCATATGTATATGTGTATATATATATATATATATAGAAAGTATAATGTACTTCACGCCTTAACGTACATTAACGTACTTCACGAAATATATAACATGCGTAATTATTTTTTTGACCAAAATAACGTGCGTGATTTTGGATCCCATGCATGATTATGTGGTCCCATGTGTGATTAGCTGTTCCATGCGTGATTATACCCCTGATCCAACGGTTACCATTGTCTTTTACGTGAAGTATGATAAACCGTGAAGTATGTTAACCTTTCTCTCTCTCTCTCTCTCTCTCTCTCTATATATATATATATATATATATATATATATATAATTTTCAGCCAATAGTTGGCAACTTGGCATGCAAAATATTAATTAGATATAAGTGTCATATCAAAGATAATTAGGATATTTGACTTGCAAACAAATGTTCAAACCATTTTAAATATTAGTTTGTCGTCCAAAAGTATCTATGAAGATACATATAATGACCGAACAAACTTTTCTACGCACTATTCAAACTATATAACTTTATTAAGTTGCTTTATTTATAAATACGTGTAAGATGGTTAGATTTATAAGTGTACATAACTATAAAAATTTATAAAGATTAACTATAAATAATTGACAGCTCTAGTTACTATAAATTTATAAAGATTTACTATAAATAATTGACAACTCTAATAAATAATTTTTATTATAACTAGAATTATATAACAGGACACAAGTTACAAATGTGCAAGGGGAGAGGGAAGAGTAGTGTTAAAAGGTTAGAGACTTGCATTAACAAAGCAATCATGGAAATGAAGGCGAAGCAACGAGGCTCCGATGCGAGCTTCATTTGCCACAGCCGTATTGACAGCTCTAGTTATAATAGAACGGAAATTTGGGCACGTTCTAGCATAGAAATTGGCAGTAAGCTGACCCGAACTAGGTGCAAACAAAACCAATAAACATAATGTAAAAGTTGAGAGCTTAAACAACGAAGAAAAGGTTGATGAAACCATGCTTATGCAACTTCAACCAGTGATAGATGTTCGAGAAAGAAGTGTTGGTCACGCATCTTTTTTGTAGGAAGAGGGGTGGCAGGTGGGTGGGGTTGTGTTTGTAAACTACAAAGTCAATAGTGAGTTTGCATAATAAGACATCTAAGTATTAATCAATCACGTTCAAAAAATTTAATTAATGATGAATCACCTACTCCTCCATTACATGGTCTCTGTTTCTTAATTTGTTGCGTTCTTTGCCATTCTCCAAGTTTTGTAATATGAACTCCTGTATTCGGTATAAAATAATCATTCAAAATGAACTTTCATGTATTTTTCTTTTCAACAACGGAATTTTGCTACTTTATTAACCAGGCAATATTTGATTAATTCAAAAAGATAATCTGAAATAGAGTTCCGTTGCTTGGTTAAAAAACAAGACTTCATTTGTGTGTCAACCAGTATTAAGCCCCCTGGCACCTTGTGGTGTGGCGGGGACGTAAAACAATGTCAAGTAACACCAATGTCACATCGCCATCATTGATCACCAACATCGGAAAAACTCGTATAAAACCGTGCCAAATAGAAGCAATGCCACAGTATCGACAGCGACCACCAACACTGAGGTTGCGGCATGTTAATGTGAAGAAATTAGACCCAAACGTAAAACATAGAAAAGAATAAGTAAGTCGATCTAGGACCCGCTCGTTGCGACGAACCAATCAAGCAGAAAAAAATTGACGTAAGATTTTAAACCACACACGCACGTTGCGCCGTATTAACTTGTAAAATTTAGATTGAAATGTAAAGTGAAAATTTGTGAAAGATGAAAATATAGGGGACCAAAGTTGAAAGTAAAAAAGTTGTGATTTAAATTGCAAAAGATAAAAAATTTTGGAGTAAAAGTAAAAAAAAATAATTTTTATAAGATTAAATTGCAAAAGATTGAAAATTTTAGGTTAAAAATAAAAATTCAATTTCTTTTTTAAAATCACCATAAAAATAATAACTTATATATTAATACTATGTAAATATTCAAATAACTGCGACCACTTACTAGAGGTTCAATCCTTCCTAATTTCCAAATTAAATATAGCAAATACAAAGCTTATCATACTGTTTAAATATATGAACCTTTTTTATACCTTACTTTTTTTTTAACGACAAATTTCTTTTATTTCCTAATGTATGTGAGAATTGAATCTAAGACCTTCTCCATCTCAAGGTGTTTAAAGAGTTTTCCTTTATCAAAGAATCACCACCCACCCTAAGACCATATGTAGTGGAAGACACAAATAATGCCCTCACTCTTAGGTGTTTTACGCCATGTGGCAATCCAGTCAGCAATGGGGCATTATGAGACGTTTTTCTAAAATGAGTGTAGTGAGGATGTGGATATTGTGGGGCATTATGTTAAAAGGGCTGTTAAACAATTAAATAAAAAAAAAACATCCAAAAAATGTCATTGGCCCAAAGCATTGAACAAGGCGTGGAAAAAAGAACGCCAAAACCTTTTTTTCAAGAAAAACGCCCCAGGAGGCGGTTAAAGGGCATTGCTAGGCTCTTTTTTTTTTGGGGGGGGGGGGGGGGGGGGACGGTAAAAAAACCCCACTACGGGTGGTCCTTGAAGTATTATACCATACGCAACTAAAATATATAGAGCATTTAATCATGGTACGTACAGAAAGAGATTTCATAGCGTTTGGTCATTTCCATACTATAAATTAACAAAATATATCGGATTTGGGTGTTGTACCCTATGTTTAGGGGATATTTCAAAAAATAAAAAATTCACTTTTAACCCAAAACATCTCATCTTTGCAATTTAACCCATTTGGTTTTTATACTTTTAACACAAAGTTTTTCATCTTTTGCAATTTTATACCAACACTTTTTTACTTTCAACTTTGGCCCCATATCTTTCGCAAGTTTTTTTGTTTTGCATTCGTTCAAAATTTTGCGAGTTAACACGCCGCAACGTGCGTGTGGGGTTCAAAGTGTTTTCGTCTATTTTTTACGGTTTGACAAGTTTGTCGTAACGCGCGGATCCTAGATCGACTTAGTTATTTTTCTATGTTTTACGTTTTAGCCTAAATTTTTCGAATTAACACGCTGCAATGGGTGTGCGTAGTTCAACGATTTTACATCTGCTTTTCATTCGGTTTTATTTTTTCCTTTTCTATTTATTTTGTTTTACTAGTTTTTCCGGTGTTGGTCGTTGGCAGTGGTGTGACATTGCCACATTGGTGCTACTTTGCATGGTTTTACGCCCCCCACCGCAATACGGGGGCCTTAATACTAGTTAATTTAAATTATAAAGCATACCATACAAGTTTTTGATCTTTAAACATAATGTTATGATATATAGTATGTGTTGTTGGAAAACAATCGGTACGCAATCGAACACGATGATTTTTGTGGTAAAACGTTACCATGACTCTTTTGTTATTATTATAATTTAAAGACTTGCAAATCAGAACACGCACCACAAACCCGATTACAATGTCATCCAAGTATCATGACTCGTACCCTTTCAACAATTGTTTTAAAACCAACAACTCGATAAACATAAATAGACTCAAACTCGACTTTATCATCTTGGGCTATTAGGATCAAACCCTCCATGGGAATCTTGGTCTAGACAATATCATCGGCAACACCAGGAGCAACGTTAGCACCACGAGCACCATTTGCACCAGGAGCATCGGCAGCACGAGCAGGCACTTGACTTCCCAAGAACTCCAAAAACTTTGTAATCGCGTAAGTCACGACAAACCCAATGTTTTCATAAGACCAAGCATATATGGGTTTCAGTTTAGTATGACCTTCTACGCATGCGACAATGGCGCATATGATGACAAAACCAGGCCAAGCAAACCATCCTGGGAACAACACAGAGAATGCAAAGTATACAGAAAGTATTCCTGTAAGTTTGAAGATGATAGTTTTCCAATCTTTCTCTTGGAAACGTGTTTGAGAGAACATCGATAGTGCAACAACAAAATTCCCAACTAACAGCACCAAACAAATTGCTATAAGTACTTTTTTTTCTCCCTTCGGTTCAGTCATTTGAGCAATGGTTGTCGTCACTACTCCATGGACTCCAAGAAAGGCAGCATACACTGACATGATTTGCGTAACCCTAAAACGGCAGCCACAGTTTATATTAATATAAAAAAAGTATACGGAAGACAAAAGATTTAACGAAATACCTCTTTTAGTTACTCACATATACCACTTTACTTTCTCATTATGTTAAGTTTAATACCATGCTTATATCTCAATCAACAAGGGTGTTCCAATTAAATAAACATCTTTCAACACATTCAGATAATTTCACCTACTAACGATTTAATCCTTCCACATGGGCGGGGTTACGGGTAATTAAGTTTAATATGGGGTTAAGTTATTCTACAAAGGCTCCTAGTTATAAGAAGTTTAAGAAGACTTTATAAAGTAACAAGTGTCTAATAACCTAAAACCTAAACACACTACACCACCACCCGAAACCTAAACACCCACCCCACCCCACCCCACCACCACCCAAAAACCTACAACCCCACCCCCACACCAAAAAAAAAAAAAAAAAAAAAAAAACCTACATCTTTAAATATCAATTTTCGCATATATTAGATAATCAATTTGGCTCAACGAGCCACGAGCTCACTAGAGCTTTTCATCAGCCGAACTCGATATCAACTTTTCAACTCGTTAAAATAAACAAAGTCGGCTTGTTTAACTTCCAGCCCTAGCCCATCCTGGCTCGGCTTGAATCGTTTACAGTGACGGAACTAGAAAAAATATTTAGAGGTATCCCAATTTTTTTTAACCTAGACCCATCCCTGAGAATTCGAGGACCCCAAAAGGGCCCTGTGCAGCTAGTAAAAATAGGCCCTTAAATTTTCTTTTACTTAGACTCATTCCTGGGAATTCGAGAGCCCTTAGGGGCCATATGCGGCTAGTGTGTGTATGTATAATTACTAGGTTACAAACCCGTGTTGTGAAACTATTTCTAAAATGCAGAATTGTTAATCAACCTTTCTCAATCCATACTTTATTAGTCACTCTCTAATAAAGTGAGAGAATGAAATTATTTTAATTAAAATTTTATTTTTACTTTCTAAAGCATATGTTAATTATCATTTTGTATTAACGGGTGTACCACAAACATGAGAACGTTATCAAATATCTTTTTATAAAACTTTAGTTGTTATTTAGAAGTCTTATAAAGAACATTTAGTTTGTAATACAAGGAACACACTTACAAATATATAGGGGAATGGATGTAATGCTCTAATATCTTTATCTTTAATTTCATATAATTGGAGTTTAAAAACTTTTTTATTCATATATCCCTAAATAGTATAGATAAAATATTTATATTTTCTTTATGTTTATATAATATTTCTTTACAATTTAAAAAAATTGAAAAGAACTATTTATATTTTCCTTGTATTATTTTCTCCTTTACAAAAAACAAAGTGCATATCATTTTGTGAAAATTGTGATTTGTGAGTGCATGCTATTTTAAAATAACTTTTGTGCAGGTAAAATGGTAAATAAATAAAGTGAATAATTGTAAAATGGTAAAATGATTGAATATTCAAAGAATCAAAGTTTGACTTCGAACAGTTGGAACTAGTGGTCACTTCTCTTTCCCGCTCCTATTTTATTATATTATATTATCTTAAAATGACTTCATCTTCTTCCTTAACAACATGGCATTCCGCTGCAAGTTCCGTGTACCGAAATTTTTTGTTTTCTGGGTAAAATTTCATTTCATCTACTATTCACCTACACTTAGGGGTAGAGTTGAGCATTTGGTACCAGGTACTGGTACCGTACCGGGTATATTCAGTACCGGTACTACCGGTATTTACGGGTAAAACACCAGTAAGTATCGGTACCGTGCTCATCCCTGCTTAGGGGTATCCTAACATATGCTTAGGGGTATCTTTGATAAATAAAACGGAGATTTAGAAAAAAAAATTACACTCCGCCAAAAAAGTTGAGGGGTATCCCGAACTACCCCTACTACCACACAGATCCGCCCCTGATCGTTTACAACCCTAGCCGGGTATGTTTAATATGATCAAAGTTATCATGACTTCTAAATCTATGAAACACAAAACTTTAGCAAAGTTGATATCGAGCTCGTCGAGCCAACTGTAAGAAGATCATACCTGAGATCGTCCAAATTAATATCCATGGAGCCAGCTTGATTCTTTTTCCTCTTCACTTCAAATACATTATGCAAATGACTTCGTTATATAGGGTGACAGTCGCATATTTTGTATAGGGTTGGTGGTTTCCTCTTCACTTCAAATACGTTATGCAAATGACTTCGTTATATAGGGTGACAGTCGCATATTTTGTATAGGGTGGTGGTAGTTGGGTTTTGTGAATTAATGGAATGGAATGGAGTAGTGTCTTGTTGTTTTTATTTTTTTTATTTTAAGTTTAAATAGAGTGTTCAATATTTAAAAATATATTAAACTTAATACTTATAATCAAGTTATATATTTTTGGTTCAGTTATAAATAAGTTATATGTATAATTGATATTTTTTCTTGCCATGACGAATCAAATCGATATCATACGAACATCATAGGTATTGGTATTCGTTTTTGTGCTTTTCTTGATGTTCCTACCGGTTTCATGACAAAAAGATTAGACTCCGACTGAATAACATCAATATTGGCAAAATCGTTGCAAGTTCTATTCATGACCGGTATAAGTTTATTTATTCACCTATGTATTTGTTTTTGTTTCTTTCAATTGCTATATCAAGTGCCCGTATCATACTGGTTTCATAATGCATCAAAACGATACCTACTGAAAACTCGTCGCGAAGCGCGAGGAAACCCACTAGTTAATATTATTTTGGAGGGGGATTGGTGGCTTAGTGGGTTTTTGTGAATTAATGGAATGATCCAATTCGTGTGTGTGTTGTGTTTATAAGCACATGATGATGAGTCATGTATAATTTGTGATGGTTCACAATGATGAACATGCAATCACCAGAGACAACTGGTCATGTATAACTACATGATGATTGATGTGTATGGTGGTTCTGGGAGCTTGGATTATTAGAACTGCTTAATCGAGTGCAAAGAGTCATGCATAGCAATGTCACGACTCCGAGATCTATGAATGTAGTTTTTAAAAGACTTGATTTTGTTATTCAAAAAGGGGTAACGGCGCAACTTGTTGCCCGTTTACATTCTATTTCGATGTAATTTCTAATCAAGTTTTATGCAATAAGGGACTGTAACTGCAATTCAAAGACAAAGTAACCTTTTTATTAGTTATGTAAATAATTATTTATATGTTTGCGTTCTCCTTAGCGAGAGATTCACATCTATCTAAAGTTTATTCAAAATTGAGCTAATGACTAAATTATCGGTTGTTATTTGATATCAGTTGTTAAATATGGTAAATTAAAGTATCAAACTCATTACTTAAAGTATGTATGTATGTATGTATGTATGTATGTATGTATGTATGTATGTATGTATTATCTCATTAGTTTTATCTATATTTTTTATTACATTTTAGCTTGTTAGGAAGTCCTCATAAAAACAAAAGAAAACTCATATATAATTAAATATATATCTCGTACATAAATAAAATTATTTGGATTCACACCGAAAATAATTCATCAATTTTAATATCTGAAACGTGTCCCAGTTTGTACCTTGTACAGCATGTGTGCTTCATTGACCTCTGGGCCACACGCTCACTCCTTTGTATTGTTGAGGACACTTTTTATTGCTTAGACCATATTATGCATTGGTTAATACCTCACTATTGGACGTTATGCGTCATGTGGCAGCCCAGTCAGCAATGAGTTATTATGGGACGTTTTCTAAAATGGGTGTAGTGGGGATGTGGGCATTGTGGGGCATTATGTTTGTAATAAAATTAAATAAAAAAAATCAAAAAAATCTGATTGGTTTTACAAAAAGGAAAATGAATCTGATTGGACACAAAATGAAGGGTTGGGCGTGGAATATAACACGCCGGAAGTGATTTGGAGCAAAAACACGCCCACAGGGGCGGAGGTGGTGGCGTTTTCGGGCGTGTTTTGGGGGAAAAACGCCCGGTACGCATGGTCTTAGAATTGGAATTTTAATCCGTTACTAGTTTATTTATACGCGCGTTGCGCGAAAGGCATTTGTGTAAGATTAAATATTTTATTTATATGTATTTAATCTAGTAGCCATCATTATCATTTATATAATACGGATCAAAATATATTAAAACCTATAATAATAATAAATTAGTTGGTAATTGTTGATTGACCAGATTACCCTAATTAACTAATTGGGTTTCCTCTTGTGTGTATATAAGGAGATTACTAGAGAGGGATTAGGGTTAGACATTCATAACATCAACACTAAAATCGCCCCTCCTCTCTCTCCATTACTACGAGTTCTTCAACCCTAAAGAACTCGGTACTACCATCAAGAACATACATCCTAAAGGGGAACCAGACCAATCTGACAAACATGACGTCTACTTCCCTCTCTGGTGTGGTTACTGGTTTATCAGCTACACAATCATTATTTATTTTTCATTACATGTTTATTGAATTGATCAACATGTAGAGCACATGTTGATTATATCAATTCAATTAAAGAATTCAATTAATTAAATTACAGGAATTAAAACATAAAGATTGTTTTTTTTTCTTGTTTTACGATTTAGGATCAGCTAATTTATTTAAAATTCAAAATCAATCAAATTTATTTTCATCCATGGTGGTCACTAAATCGCTTTATGGAATTAATTGAAATCGGCCAGACCCTTTACGGTACTAGTGGATGTTGGTTTTGATATTTGAAACAATAATTAATTCATTAAATCAAATCGTTTCCTCTGTTGCACTTCATTAATTTATAATTGAAGTCAATTATTTTTTCTTGATTTATATTTTAATATGTGCATATAAATTGAACTCAGTGAATTGGATCGGATTCATATCATTGAATGATTCATTCAATTTTTTTTAGTTAATTATTATATTAATTTGGTTCATTTATGTTCTTACGATATCACCTAATTGTTGTGATACATCAAGTTTTGATTATATTTCGTAAAGATGTGTAACTTTATCTTCAAGTTTCGAATAAAATATAATTTTAATTATAATCGAATAAATAACTTGTATAAATACACATAAGAATTTTTGAAATTATAATCAAATCCCTTAAAATCTGCTGATTCAATCTTATCACACTAACAACTGTTTACAGGAGATTCGAGATCATCCTTAACGAGTCGAGACCAAGATTTCGACTCGAGACCACGATTTCGACTCGAGACCATAAGGTTTCGACTCGAGACCACTGAGGTTTCGACTCGAGACCACTGAGGTTTCGACTGGCATTAGTGACTCGCAATTTGATGGTTGCGACTCGAGACCTTAATGACTCGAAACCTCATAATGATTCAAGATGAGTCAAGACCTCATAACTGACTCGAGACCTCATAACTGAGTCGAGATCTCATAACTGAGTCGAGATCTCACTCGAGACCTAAGACTAACTTGATATCTCAACCTCATGACTTTATTAGGCTGTTTAATGTGATTTGCTATTAAATAATTGGTTTTTGTAAATACTTAGTTAATTAATCAGAATCAAATAATGTTTTACAAAACCAAAATAACTTAACTTGAATGAGCTTCTGATGTATCATTTCTGGCCAAAGCTGATCTGATGCATCTATTTATTGTTCAAGTATTACAAAAGCTATGTTAATTATGCATTACAAACGTGAATGTCTTATTTCTGGCCAAAGCTGATCTAATTCATTCATGTCTAGCATCATTAACAAGTGCATAACTAAAGTGATTGTCTCATTTCTGGCCAAAGCTGATTTGTCACGATTACTTTGCACATATACTTAGATGATTACACTTCTGGCCAAAGCTGATTTGTCTTCATTTAAGTAGAATCTTTTAACTAAGTCTATTATTTGGATGTTAGTAATAGACAATATCACAACTTCTTCAAACAAGGATCCTCACATTAATGATCCTTCATTAATCTTATGATCATTTTTGGTCTGCCTTACTTTAACACCCCATAACACTACTCACTATAATTTTCTTCTATAATTAAGTATCTCATCCACTCTAATTTTAAACCTAATATGTTTTGCTTTAATTAAAGTTTCTATAAGATTAGCTCCTAAATAAAATCCTTGATTATCTCTTAAGACATGATAATCCTACTGCTCTCTTCTGATAAAAGTACTGCAGGGGAAAAGTAGAGCATGATTAATAGGATAAATCGAACATGATGTCTCTTATGATAATCAAGAACTCTCAAACATAATTGTTGTCACTAAAAAGGTTATTCCAGATTAAGTTTTTCCTAAGACTAATCTATTATCTATGGAATAATTACAAGAACTCCTAAGATGGATGTCTTCATTTAAAATTATAAGGTTAAGTGGCATTCATGAATACATTAAAATGTACAATACCATGACCATAAAATTAAGGGCTTACGCATGGAAATAAGTACATTTTTCCAGTACATTACATACTAAGATTTTCACTTGTACAATTTGATGCATTATAAATCAACTATAACACTCAAAAGTACCAAAGGAAAATGAGTGTGTTGGTAAGCAACATATGTACAAAGAAATAAATGTTTGAAACTGGAAAATAAGATGTTATTCACCTTACAACCACTGAAACCTTAAAAGAGGATAGTTATAAGGTCCATAGTAAAAAATACAAGTATAAAATTCCAACTTTAAGGTTTTTCAAAGGAGAATCTCACAGCATAATTATGCCATTAGACTAGGCATAAGCAACGAGACTATCCATTATTCTAAAGAACAGTTGAATAAATTAATTAGATAGTCACTTACTAATGATATTTAAGTCTGGTAATTTTAATATTCCTATTAACACATGATAAGTTGACTCTAGTTCTAAACGTTTCCTTACCAGAACTCAACAAATAATTAACATGGGAGTTAGTGACAAAATTAAATGTTAAGGCTATAAAACCATAATAAGCAGTCTTCTAACAAAACTTTTCGATACCTTACATATTCTGAAGATTAATCAGAATATAGTATCATAATTAAGCTATGTTATGAAGGTTGTGAGGTTTGCATGGTCAACATAAAGTCACACTTACTTAAACTCTCATATTATTTGTTTTAATATCTAGATAGACACATTACTAAGATGGAACTAGATGATACCTTAAACTTTCACAAATTTTGTCATCATGCAAATGAGAATTTGATAAAATAAAAAATGAGACTTATAAATTTCATCCATTATAACCGAAATTCATTAGAAATCATGACATGGTTAATGAGGATGCTTTTTTATCTAATCTCATTCTAAGTGATTTTAAATCATGACGTTAAAAGCCCTAAATCATTATTTGGCTTAAGGAATAAGTATGGGTCCACCATAAGTTATATTTCATTAACATTCGTGGAACTTATTCCAAAATGGAATATTCAGACATAATTCATTTGTCAACTAAAGACTATCTGCTTGTATCTAAATTAGTCTCATATGGCCCATGGTCTTAAAGAAATCTATTCATATATGTGCTTAACATGATTTCTATTAAATATGTCCCTAAGTTTCTTATGACATCTGGACATTAAGGAAATCAAGTAAAGTCTAACATATATATGGTAGGTTCCCACGTCACATACCTAATTGAAACTTATCTTGTAGCATTTCTAGAGACATCATAGATCAGTGGGAGCATTAAGTGTCTTAATTATTGTAACACCTCGAAAATTAATGTCCTATAATGTGTTGACACGTGTCATATGTTTAAAACGTGTGAAAGAATATTATAGAAGGACTAAAGTTGATAAACATGGAAAGTATGTGAATATACGTATTCGAAATGTCAACAGTGAATAAATATATTGTACATTAACCCTACATGATGCTCATACCTTCAAACGAGTAAATCATGGATCATACGAAGCTAAATATGAAAGAAAGTGAGAGATTACAAACTACAGGGGTTAAATGTGTCAACATGTTTAAATTATACCTCTGAGTGACCTTTTGACAAACCCGAAGCTTTGTAACGGTTAATTATGCTCACTAGAATGCACGATATAAATTTCGTAAAGTTTCGTTATCGTATGAGAAAGTTATGATCAAATTCGTGTGCGAAGGGTTAAAGCGTAAACGTTGAAAGTTAGGACTTTTTGGTTAACAGTAAAGTTAACCGGGGACTTAACAAAGTGGGTATATGTTTTAAAGCCCTTATAAATCAATTATGAGGGTTCATAATGCAAGAAACAAGTGTCTAAACGAAGTTTTAAGAGCCAAGGATCAATACGCAAAAATCTAAAAATTCAGATTTGCTGCAGGAGGGCCTCGCGCCACGCGAAGCCCCAGGGGGGGGGGGGTCCTTCGCGTCACGCTAAGGGTCACCAGCTTCGAAAATTTTGTTTCTTGTCTGCCTTTGCATTCTGCTCGACTTTAACCGATTTTCCACATTTCTCTTGACCCCTAAACAACCCCTAGAACATCTAGGACACTTGTGGATCAGTTGTGGTGAGTGGTAGACCTATGTGTCAACATTTTATGGTATTCTTGATCACTATATAAAGGCTTCATGAGCAAACATTGTGATCATACCTTCTCTTGCACTTCTGATCATTCTTGGAGCTCCAAAGCAGACTCTAGTGGTCATATTTCGTGCATAGGACTCTTGTAAGTTTACTTGACCTTTCTTAATTAAGTTTTAGCTTAGTTTTAGCTTAAAAGTCAAACCGTCGTAATTAACGGTTGACTTAATGATTAATCATTGTTAGTCCAGTGATTAGTCGAAGTGAAAGTAGTTATAAGTTGGTAATTATGTGGGTAATAAACCCTCAAAAGGGTTCCCCCTGATTTCCACTCTAACTAGGTCAAATGTCGGGTCAAACGTGTTAATAAAAAGTCAACAGAATGTTTAAATTACAATTTATGCATGATTAGCAATGTAGAACACATACAACCTGTTTGATCATTAATATAATTTGGTAATAAGTGTAAGAACATGTCTAAACATGTTCAACCCGACAATTACCAGTAAAGACCCGGTTCAGGACCGAAAGTCGCATAGTTTGACTTTCGCTTTGACTTTCAGTTCTGACCCGTTATGGTATGTTTTAGAAATGCCTTAGAGCTTTATTTGGACCAGGTTACATGCTAGTATAACCCTCTGTGATTATACACCTCGGATCATTAGTTATCCAATTAATATGCATGATTCCGTTAATTGCTCATATGTTGACCATTATGCCCTTTTCACTTTAAAACGTGATTTTTGGAAATGTAAAAGAGTAGAAACCTTACTTACTGATATTTAAACTTGCATACAAAATTTGACATCAGTTTGAGGTGTAGGTTAAGAGTTATGCTCGTTATCGTAAAATGAAAGCTTTATGTTAATAAAACGGCGTAATTAGCGTATAGCCTAGTTAAGCCTATTTTTTGACACCAAACTTATTACCCACTGATGTAATATATTATTTTGGGATTTTTAAATATTTTTAATAAATTTTAGGCTGAGCATAACTCATAGTCGTAGGCTTAATCCGGTAATTGTCGGTTTTGCCCTTACGGGCCATAAAATGAGTTTTACATATCTAAACGACTCCAAACCTTTTGCAACTGATTCTAAATGATAAATAAATTATTTTAAACCCTCTGGAATAATAAAAATATCAGAGTTCTATATAGAAGCCGCAAACGGCTTCTAATAACCTTTTTAAGCGTTTTTAACGCATAGTATGGACTAAAACTATTTTAAACATACAAAGGGTGATACCTACTGATATTTGAGGCAAATTATAATATTTTAACAGTAAGCAAAAGTCCTTAAACTCAGACTTCAGTTTTGAGCTTTTCGGCTTATGTGAAATTATCAAAATGCCCCTACGGTGCATAGTTTGGTTATAATTAGTAAATTTCACATATATACTTTAACCCACTGATATAACTTAGAAAATTGATTATCTTTGCTGATTACATCAGACCTGTAACTCAGGATACTACTTAAACTCTTTTATCACCTTATAAATGACCAAACTACCCCTACGGGGCATAGTTTGTGTTTAAATTCATTTCGGGCATAATAAATGATATCTTACTGATGTCACGACATATTTGGAGCATATTAACTTAGGAAACCTGTAAATGACTCTCATTATTACCCGTTACGCTTATTACGCTTTCGGTTCGGTTTATGTAACTAGTTTACATAAATTAGCCGAAACGGGTCAAACCTTATCGGTTTTATCTCAAAATCCAGAATGTGCATGAATTACCCATATTAAACAAGTCTCCGAACTTGTCGGGTCTAAATCACATTCTATCCGGTCATCGCTTAATCGTGCGTACGAACCGTATCTTTAAAACTAACCGGTCTAAGCTTAAGATTAATTAAAGACCCGTTAGAATTCTAATAGGTTATTATAAACCTTCGTTCCAGATTAGGAGTACCAGTAAAAGCTACTTGCATTTTGCTTATTGTGATTATTACATTGCTCAGGTAAATACTTTTAACTTATTTTCCCTATACGGGCTTGGGTTACGGTATATAGAATACCGCTTGATCGGGCATTAAATCTTCCATTGTTGGGTGGTTAATTGAATAATTTGATCGGCTTGTTTAAACAGTCTTGTTACTTAAAGCCTTTGGGGGGTTAATGACCATGTCCCGGATATCCTTGTCATCATTTTACGAAATGGCCACGACTTAAGCGCGGGGTGTAGGCGTACACCCGTCAGTGCACAAAAGAATAATGTGGTGTGTCTATTGATCTTTAACCTGGACATGATCCGGGCTACTGAACGCACAAGGAACATGTAATTCGTTCACAAGATTATATATTTAAATAATTCTCCCAAGTTAAATAAAATGTTTATGCCACGTGCAGCCAAACCAATTTTCAATCATTTTCCAAAATGAGTCAGTTGATTGTATTTACCAGTGTAAACTGACGTATTTTCCCAAAAAGATTAAATGCAGGTACTAAGCGTAATTGGCTGGGATTTCTCCTTAGCATCACTAGAAGTCTCGCAAGCTTAAGATGCCTACCGTCTGTTGAACTATTGTTTCTATTTTATTTTCGATCCATCTGTGGATAAACAATCGACATTTGTGATATTTGATATTACAATATTATAATCGGTTGAAATTATATCTTTCATTTGCTTCCGCTGTGCATATTAAATATTGTGTTGTTTGACTATTATGTTGCCAACCACGTCACGATACTCCCCACCGGGCCCACCGGTGACACGTGGAAATCGGGGTGTGACAGGTTTGTATCAGAGCCAACATTGAGTGAATTAAACACTAGCCTTTTGTGTTTAATCTCAATAACACAATTGCACATATCTAAACTTTCGAGTCTAGACAAATAACATAGGACAAATTCCACCTTGTTTGGTTTTTGTTTTGTCCTTTAAATTTTTATATATTGTTGTTGTTATCTCATGCTATATTGACAGGATTAACAATATGCCGCCAAGATTCTTTAGAAGAAGAGGGCGTGGAAAGGGGCCAATCACCGCCCCCAATGACAACGAGGCAGGACCTTCAAATGTGCGAGATCCTTCGACCACAGAGAGTGACGATCCCCGGCAAAACCGAAGGAACCTCTTCGAGCCGGCTAGACGGTCGGTCTCGCACAGCTCGACACCTCCTATGCATAACTCATATGGGCCTTACTCGGAAAATGAGCCCAACAACCCTCAACCTTCATACATACCATTACAGCGATCCTTATCGCACAACTCTTTAGGTGACCCTACACCTGTTTTTAGGGGCCGGTTTAACCCGGCAAATTACATCCAAGAACCAGTGGGTTTTAACCCACTGAGGCCAGACGATCATTTCTCAGGTGATCACGCGGACGATATGGACGAGGACACAGACCCCGTCGAGCCAGCCAGTGGTACACCAAACCACCCGATAGAGATCTCTGACGGATCTTCTTTCCACGGATCACCCTACAGTGGTCCAGACAGCTTACAAGCTATGTTTACCCGGCACGAATGGTATTATACACCTCCTCACCATTCGTCGCCTCATCAGCAGCAGCAGCAGGATCCCTCTGTGGATTCACGGTTTGTGGCAGTCACGCCACCGCCTCCACCGCCACCAGTTCAATCGGCACCTCCGCAACCGCCAAGGCGTAGGAGAACCGGAGCGCGTATGTCTGCGCGAGCGGGAGACTTTCATTTTAGTTCTCCACGCCAATCAAGTGGCAGCCATTACCCGCCACTTCAGGAGGACCCACAAATGGGTGGACCTTCACACCCAGTTGCACCGCAACCACCGCCTATGGGTTTTGATAACCCAATTCCGGCATACACGGGTTCCATGGCGTATAACCCGTTTGAATAGCTAGTGCACACCAACTACAACTACGCAGAAGCCGACCCATACTTGGTAGCGACTAATTATAACACCCAAGGACCATATGGAGACCCATGGGGAGTAGGGTACCCAACTCATGGGTACCAGATACCTGCCAGACCAATAATACGGACGCAATCGCAGCCGGCACGGTTTTCTCCCCCAGAACGGGAGGAAATTCTTCAGAGACTGGATCAGGTTGAACGAGACTTTCACCGCGACCGCGGGGAGAGACAAAGCTTCTTCCAAGGATTGACAAGCTTGATCAAAGGGAAGAGCAAGAAGGACCACTGAATCCTTCCAATTGTTGTTGAGCCCCTGCGTGGGCCAGTCTTACTGTATAAACCCCTGCGTGGGTATGCTTGTTTGTTTTGACCCCTGCGTGGGTCTATCGTTCTGTTAACCCCTACGAGGGTATATTATTGTAAGTCCCTGCATGGACTATTATGATGTTTGTTGTTAAAGCCCCTGTGTGGGTAAATCCTTGTTTAAACCCCTGCGTGGGTAAGTTTGTTTATTAAAAAAAAAGTCCCGTTTAGGGCGACGTGTAACCTTTAATAAATTAATGGAATGTAAGTTTATAAATTTCATTTTTGCTATTATCTGCATAAATATATTATATGAAATAAATAAATTAAAATCATTTTTTTTTATAATCTGCCTACTTTAAATATTAATTAAGGATCTTAAGGGTGAAACCTAGCCTTCGGGTCAATTAAAAAGACCGGGCCAAGATGGTAAGGCCTGTTGAAAAGATTCAAATCCCAGTTAACATCTGAAAACATGTTAACACTCCTGGCAGACGTGATTCATTAAAATTACACACGTCATTCTTATTATTGGATTCTTCAAAAGATTCCTAACCCAATTTTATGATCTCTGAATCATGGGTTTAGGTCATCAATTAAGATGATCATATTTTGACCATACGTGGTAATATAGCGCCTACGGGCCCTGCTCATTTCCATATGAGCCAAAAGACAGTGGTAGCGATGTCTCCCTGTCAGAAAAAGGTAATGAACTAGGTTCAAACCTTCATGCTTTGATTCTCTGAAATCATAGCTTATAAATTAAAAATGTCCATGTGACTAGGCCTTTTGTGCCACAAATAAAACTGTTATTGTTTTATAATTAGAATAAGTTAATATAGAAATCCTAAATAAATATGATTAATAAATTAACCAAATATGGTCTCTGTTTACCATGGTTAATGAATTACCCTAAGGGGTAATTCCATAAACTCCCACATAAACTATTGTCCTTGTTTTCTGTAACAGTTCAATTAAAATGGCTAACTCAGACGAAATTAATAGCCATCCAGTGGAGAACATTGATAACGCCCGGATTAATTTAACGGGTGCTGAATTGAAAGCGTTGGTAGACGACGCAGTTACAAAGGCATTGGAACGGCAATACGAAGAGTATAGTGGGACTCGAAGTAGGACCCTATCTACGCCGCACACAAAGCCACCTTCCAAGAAGGATGAACCCAAGAAAGATGATGATCGACACTCCTCAAACCACCACAGTGCTCCATCCCAACACATTGTATTGAATCAAGGACCCCGTGAGAAGGGTTGCTCATATAAATACTTCGTTTCATGCAAACCCCGGGACTTCACAGGGGAAAAAGGAGCCATTGACTGTATGACAGGGCTAGACGAGATGGACACGGTTGTGGATATCAGCGGATGCGCTGAGAGGGATGTGGTCAAGTTTGTGTCGCAATCATTTAAGGGTGAAGCTTTAGCCTGGTGGAGATCACTGATTCAAGCCACCGGGAAAATCCCATTGTACAACATGTCTTGGGATCAATTTGTTGCCCTTATCAGGGAAAATTACTGCCCTCAGCATGAGGTGGAGAAGATAGAGTCTGATTTTCTATCATTGGTGATGACAAACCTTGACTGTCAAGCTTACCTCACGAGCTTCAACACGATGTCCCGGTTGGTTCCATATCTGGTAACCCCGGAACCAAAAAGAATAGCTCGTTTTATCGGTGGTTTAGCCCCGGAAATCAAGGCAAGCGTGAAGGCTTCTCGGCCAGCTACTTTTAGATCTGTAGCTGACATATCCTTGTCCCTCACTTTGGATGCGGTCAGGCAAAGATTGCTGAGGAATAAGGAAGCTGAGAAGAGAAAGCGTGAAGATGATAGTTCACGGAGATCGAACAAGAAGCACCGTGGGAACGGTGACAACAAGAAAGGATCCGAGTCAAGGAAAGATGGGCATCATTCTGGTGAGAAGCCCAAGTGCAAGATTTGCAAGAAACAGCACTTTGGAAAGTGCAGACTCGAGTCGAACTTGCATACTCAGTCAAAAACCTATGCTTGTGGTATATGCAAGTCCAAGGACCACAAAACCTTGGATTGCAAAAAGCTGAAGGATGCAACCTGCTACAGTTGCAATGAAAAGGGGCACATTAAAACCAACTGCCCTAAATACGCCAAGAAGCCTGAAGAGGCCAAGAAGACTAATGCTAGAGTCTTCAGAATGGACGCAAAGGAAGCGGTTCTAGATGATAATGTGATTACAAGTACCTTCCTTGTAAATGATGTCTATGCTAGAGTACTATTTGATTCAGGCGCTGATAAGTCGTTTGTAGATAATAAGTTTTGCAAATTGCTGAATTTACCTGTCAAAACCTTAAGCGTAAACTATGAGGTGGAGTTAGCAGATGGCACATTAGAAACCGTCTCAACTGTGTTAGATGGATGTGTCATATCCATTAAGAACCATTCTTTTCCTCTGTCCCTACTTCCATTTAAGTTGGCCGGTTTTGACATAGTTTTGGGTATGGACTGGTTATCTCATAACCAGGCCCAAATTGTCTGCAACAAGAAGCAAGTGGTAATAAAAACTCCGTCTGGTGAATCACTTACCATTCGAGGAGATACCCAGTATGGGCTACCTGAGCAAATGACTATGCTCAAAGCTTCAAAGTGTTTAAAGAAGGGTTGTGTCATCTACATGGCACAAGTGATTATTGATGAGCCTAAACCGAAGATTGAAGATATCCCCATCATTTCTGAATACCCTGAAGTTTTTCCGGAAGAACTACCTGGTTTGCCACCAGATAGGCAAGTGGAATTCAGGATTGATATCATCCCTGGAGCAGCACCAGTTGCTAGAGCACCTTATAGGTTGGCACCAATGGAGATGAAAGAATTAAGGACACAGCTGGACGAATTACTAGCCAAGGGTTTCATTAAACCTAGTTCGTCTCCTTGGGGAGCGCCAGTCCTGTTTGTCAAGAAGAAGGATGGGTCGATGCATCTGTGCATCGATTATCGTGAGCTTAACAAGGTCACGATCAAGAACAGGTATCCTTTGCCCAGGATCGACGATTTGTTCGATCAGTTACAAGGGGCAAGTTATTTCTCGAAGATTGACTTGAGGTCAGGCTACCATCAACTGAAGGTTAGAGATGAAGACGTACACAAAACTACATTTAGGACTCGTTATGGTCATTACGAGTTCCTAGTGATGCCTTTTGGGCTCACTAATGCACCGGCCGCGTTCATGGATCTCATGAATCGTGTTTGCAAGCCATACTTAGATAAATTCGTCATCATTTCCATCGACGACATTCTTATCTACTCGAAGAACCAAGCTGACCATGAGAAACACCTTCGCTGTATTCTCAAACTCCTGCATCAGGAGAAACTCTACGCCAAATTTTCCAAGTGTGAATTTTGGCTTCGAGAAGTCCAATTCCTTGGACATGTGGTGAGTGAGCGTGGTATCCAAGTGGATCCCTCTAAGGTTGAAGCAGTTATGAACTGGCAAGAGCCAAATACGCCTACAGAGATTCGTAGCTTCCTGGGATTGGCAGGATATTACAGGCGTTTCATTGAAAATTTTTCAAGGATTGCTGCACCCCTAACTTCCTTGACCAAGAAGAAAGTAAAGTTCTAAGCAGCAAGAGTCCTTTGATATCCTAAAGCAGAAGTTGAGCAACGCTCCAGTACTGACATTGCCAGATGGAATCGAAGAATTTGTAGTTTATTGTTATGCATCACACACCGGCATGGGGTGTGTGCTTATGCAGAAAGGCAAAGTTATTGCCTATGCATCACGACAGTTAAAGGTGCACGAAAAGAATTACACCACCCACGACTTGGAGTTGGGTGCCGTTGTATTCGCACTAAAACTATGGAGGCATTATCTATATGGAATCAAGTGTGTGATCTATTCTGATCACAAGAGCCTCCAGCACCTGTTTAATCAGAAGGATTTAAACATGAGGCAACGCCGTTGGATGGAAACTTTAAACGATTATGATTGTGAAATCAGATACCATCCCGGCAAGGCGAATATAGTCGCTGATGCCTTGAGTCGAAAGGAGAGGGTGAAACCCATCCGAATCAATGCCAAGCGCTTGGAAATAAAGAACAGTTTGACTGAAAGGTTGTTAGCTGCACAGAAAGAAGCTGTGTTGGAAGCTAACTATCCTAACGAAAAGCTAGGGGTAACTGAGGAGCAGTTAACTCTTAGCAAGGACGGAATTCTAAGATTAAATGGACGAATATGGGTTCCAATTTATGGAGGACTTCGAGATGTCATCCTCCAGGAAGCCCATAGTTCCAAATACTCCGTTCATCCTGGAGCTGATAAGATGTACCAGGATCTAAGGGCAAATTATTGGTGGATAGGCTTGAAAAAGTCTGTAGCTGTCTATGTAGCTAAGTGCTTGACTTGTGCGCAAGTCAAAGCAGAACATCAAAAGCCGTCAGGCTTGCTACAACAGCCTGAACTTCCTACGTGGAAGTGGGAAATGGTAACCATGGATTTTATCACCAAGTTACCCAAGACCAGGAAAGGAAATGATACAATATGGGTTATAGTTGATAGACTGACTAAGTCAGCACATTTCTTACCCATCAAGGAGACTTATAGCTCCGACATGTTAGCCCAGTTATACGTTGATAAGATTGTAGCCTTACATGGCATACATGTGTCTATTATCTCTGACAGAGATACTAGATACACGTCAAATTTTTGGAAAAGCTTCCAGCAATCTTTGGGCACGCGTTTGAATTTTAGTACGGCTTACCACCCTCAGACTGACGGACAGAGTGAGCGTACCATCCAAACATTGGAAGACATGCTACATGCATGTGTAATTGATTTAGGTGGTAGTTGGGATAACCACCTACCCTTGATTGAGTTCTCCTACAACAATAGCTACCACACCAGCATTAAGGCTGTGCCTTTTGAGGCCTTATATGGTAGAAAGTGTAGAACGCCCATTTGTTGGGCGGAAGTTGGAGATGTCCAATTATCAGGACCAGAGATAGTGTTTGAAACGACGGACAAGATTGTCCAGATTCGTGACCGTCTCAAAGCTGCCCGAGATAGGCAGAAGAGCTACGCTGATCCAAAGCGTAAGGCTTTTAACTTCGAAGTAGGCGACAAAGTGTTGCTTAAAGTATCACCCTGGAAGGGAGTGATGCGATTTGGTAAGAAAGGCAAACTAAGCCCGAGATACATAGGACCTTTCGAGGTTATCGAACGTGTCGGGTCAGTTGCCTATAAGTTAAACTTACCGGAAGAGCTCAGTGGAATTCACAATGTGTTCCACATCTGCAATCTGAAGAAGTGCTTCGCTGATGAATCACTGGTTATACCACATACAGATGTGCATATAGATGAGAGCTTGAAGTTTGTGGAAAAACCATTGTCGATTGAGGATCGACAGGTCAAGAAGCTTCAAAGGAAGCATGTGCCTATTGTAAAGGTCAAATGGGATGCCCGTAGAGGTCCCGAATACACGTGGGAGGTTGAGTCCACGATGAAAGAAAAGTACCCTTATTTATTTCAGTAAATCTCGGGTCGAGATTTATTTTAAGGGGGTGAGGATGTAACACCTCGAAAATTCACGTCGTATAATGTGTTGACACGTGTCATATGTTTAAAACGTGTGAAAGAATATTATAGAAGGACTAAAGTTGACAAACATGGAAAGTATGTGAATATACGTATTCGAAATGTCAACAGTGAATAAATATATTGTACATTAACCCTACATGATGCTCATACCTTCAAACGAATAAATCATGGATCATACGAAGCTAAATATGAAAGAAAGTGAGAGATTACAAACTACAGGGGTTAAATGTGTCAACATGTTTAAATTATACCTCTGAGTGACCTTTTGACAAACCCGAAGCTTTGTAACGGTTAATTATGCTCACTAGAATGCACGATATAAATTTCGTAAAGTTTCGTTATCGTATGAGAAAGTTATGATCAAATTCGTGTGCGAAGGGTTAAAGCGTAAACGTTGAAAGTTAGGACTTTTCGGTTAACAATAAAGTTAACCGGGGACTTAACAAAGTGGGTATATGTTTTAAAGCCCTTATAAATCAATTATGAGGGTTCATAATGCAAGAAACAAGTGTCTAAACGAAGTTTTAAGAGCCAAGGATCAATACGCAAAAATCTAAAAATTCAGATTTGCTGCAGGAGGGCCTCGCGCCACGCGAAGCCCCAGGGGGGGTCCTTCGCGTCACGCTAAGGGTCACCAGCTCCGAAAATTTTGTTTCTTGTCTGCCTTTTCATTCTGCCCGACTTTAACCGATTTTCCACATTTCTCTTGACCCCTAAACAACCCCTAGAACATCTAGGACACTTGTGGATCAGTTGTGGTGAGTGGTAGACCTATGTGTCAACATTTTATGGTGTTCTTGATCACTATATAAAGGCTTCATGAGCAAACATTGTGATCACACCTTCTCTTGCACTTCTGATCATTCTTGGAGCTCCAAAGCAGACTCTAGTGGTCATATTTCGTGCATAGGACTCTTGTAAGTTTACTTGACCTTTCTTAATTAAGTTTTAGCTTAATTTTAGCTTAAAAGTCAAACCGTCGTAATTAACGGTTGACTTAACGATTAATCATTGTTAGTCCAGTGATTATTCGAAGTGAAAGTAGTTATAAGTTGGTAATTATGTGGGTAATAAACCCTCAAAAGGGTTCCCCCTGATTTCCACTCTAACTAGGTCAAATGTCGGGTCAAACGTGTTAATAAAAAGTCAACAGAATGTTTAAATTACAATTTATGCATGATTAGCAATGTAGAACACATACAACCTATTTGATCATTAATATAACTTGGTAATAAGTGTAAGAACATGTCTAAACACGTTCAACCCGACAATTCTCTGTAAAGACCCGGTTCGGGACCGAAAGTCGCATAGTTTGACTTTCGCTTAACTTTCAGTTCTGACCCATTATGGTATGTTTTAGAAATGCCTTAGAACTTTATTTGGACCAGGTTACATGCTAGTATAACCCTCTGTGATTATACACCTCGGATCATTAGTTATCCAATTAATATGCATGATTCCGTTAATTGCTCATATGTTGACCATTATGCCCTTTTCACTTTAAAACGTGATTTTCGGAAATGTAAAAGAGTAGAAACCTTACTTACTAATATTTAAACTTGCATACAAAATTTGACATCAGTTTGAGGTGTAGGTTAAGAGTTATGCTCGTTATCGTAAAATGAAAGCTTTATATTAATAAAACGGCGTAATTAGCGTATAGCCTAGTTAAGCCTACTTTTTGACACCAAACTTATTACCCACTGATGTAATATATTATTTTGGGATTTTTAAAGATTTTTAATAAATTTTAGGCTGAGCATAACTCATAGTCGTAGGCTTAATCCGGTAATTGTCGGTTTTGCCCTTACGGGCCATAAAATGAGTTTTACATATCTAAACGACTCCAAACCTTTTGCTACTGATTCTAAATGATAAATAAATTATTTTAAACCCTCTGGAATAATAAAAATATCATAGTTCTATATAGAACCCGCAAACGGCTTCTAATCACCTTTTTAAGCGTTTTTAACGCATAGTATGGACTAAAACTATTTTAAACATACAAAGGGTGATACCTACTGATATTTGAGGCAAATTATAATATTTTAACAGTAAGAAAAAGTCCTTAAACTCAGACTTCAGTTTTGAGCTTTTCGGCTTATGTGAAATTACCAAAATGCCCCTACGGTGCATAGTTTGGTTATAATTAGTAAATTTCACATATATACTTTAACCTACTGATATAACTTAGCAAATTGATTATCTTTGCTGATTACATCAGACCTGTAACTCAGGATACTACTTAAACTCTTTTATCACCTTATAAATGACCAAACTACCCCTACGGGGCATAGTTTGTGTTTAAATTCATTTCGGGCATAATAAATGATATCTTACTGATGTCACGACATATTTGGAGCATATTAACTTAGGAAACCTGTAAATGACTCTCATTATTACCCGTTACGCTTATTACGCGTTCGGTTCGGTTTATGTAACTAGTTTACATAAATTAGCCGAAATGGGTCAAACCTTATCGGTTTTATCTCAAAATCCAGAATGTGCATGAATTACCCATATTAAACAAGTCTCCGAACTTGTCGGGTCTAAATCACATTCTATCCGGTCATCGCTTAATCGTGCGTACGAACCGTATCTTTAAAACTAACCGGTCTAAGCTTAAGATTAATTAAAGACCCGTTAGAATTCTAATAGGTTATTATAAACCTTCGTTCCAGATTAGGAGTACCAGTAAAAGCTACTTGCATTTTGCTTATTGTGATTATTACATTGCTCAGGTAAATACTTTTAACTTATTTTCCCTATACGGGCTTGGGTTACGGTATATAGAATACCGCTTGATCGGGCATCAAATCTTCCATCGTTGGGTGGTTAATTGAATAATTTGATCGGCTCGTTTAAACAGTCTTGTTACTTAAAGCCTTTGGGGGTTAATGACCATGTCCCGGATATCCTTGGCATCATTTTACGAAA
Source organism: Helianthus tuberosus (assembly GCA_030545235.1). NCBI lineage: Eukaryota > Viridiplantae > Streptophyta > Magnoliopsida > Asterales > Asteraceae > Helianthus > Helianthus tuberosus. The sequence goes on from CM060427.1 coordinate 19,410,245, forward strand.
TGGCCACGACTTAAGCGCGGGGTGTAGGCGTACACCCGTCAGTGCACAAAAGAATAATGTGGTGTGTCTATTGATCTTTAACCCGGACACGATCCGGGCTACTGAACGCACAAGGAACATGTAATTCGTTCACAAGATTATATATTTAAATAATTCTCCCAAGTTAAATAAAATGTTTATGCCACGTGCAGCCAAACCAATTTTCAATCATTTTCCAAAATGAGTCAGTTGATTGTATTTACCAGTGTAAACTGACGTATTTTCCCAAAAAGATTAAATGCAGGTACTAAGCGTAATTGGCTGGGATTTCTCCTTAGCATCACTAGAAGTCTCGCAAGCTTAAGATGCCTACCGTCTGTTGAACTATTGTTTCTATTTTATTTTCGATCCATCTGTGGATAAACAATCGACATTTGTGATATTTGATATTACAATATTATAATCCGTTGAAATTATATCTTTCATTTGCTTCCGCTGTGCATATTAAATATTGTGTTGTTTGACTATTATGTTGCCAACCACGTCACGATACTCCCCACTGGGCCCACCGGTGACACGTGGAAATCGGGGTGTGACAATTATAACTTGTAAAAAGTTGCAAGAGGTGGGGGAGTGCAAACTTCAAGTTACTTCAATTTACACCTCTTGTACAAGACACTGCTCATTTTGGCACTGTTTCATCAAAACTTGTTTCCTTACAATCTAATGTTACACTTACAAAAGTTTCATTGTTGCTTAATTGTGGGCACACTTAGATTTCTTACCTAAACTAACATAATCCTCAACAAGAGAAACTACAACGAATAGCGTCACTAATTTTGTGTTTCTCTATTAGAATTTGTTGGTCGTTAAAATATTGACCCTAAGCATGCTGAGTTCCTTAAGTTTTCTAAGGTCAGTGGCAGCAGTCAAAGTCCTTATCATGACTTGCAAGGAATACAAGAGGTGGGGGGAAGAATGTCATTAAATTTCACTCCGAATTTAACTCCAATTACACCTCTTGTACACCATATTGCACCAACTCTTACAAACTTAGAATGAAAATGATAGCAACCTAACCAAGAGCTAATCTATAAAACTCAAACTTCTAACAAACCCAATAATCAACTCAGGAGGTCATCTAGGTTTAAAAACCTACTAACTTTGATGATTACATAACCTCCCAAACTGGAGTTGAATTGGATTTTGGAAAAGTTTACTGATCCTCTCTCTTCAAGTTAAGCCATTAGCGCTAATCAATCTTCTAAATGGAAAAAAAACTGTTTTCTAGTAAAATTGTTTTATGTGTTCGTATAACGTTTGGGATTTGATTGAATTATCTAAGAGTGTTCATAACTAAACTAAACCAAATCCTAATATAAGCGTTAAGACACAAAGAAGCATGATTGATTGTCAAAGGTTATACTTAGGAAGAGATAAATTATCAAAGATTTCTTTAAGGATCATCACTGTTCTAGTAGCTTATAATAGTTTAAAGCTACATTAGATGAACATTAAAAACAATTTTCCCTAACAAATGGCTGACATATTTACATGTTCATAAAACAACCTGAAAGTTCCAAACTGAAGGTTAAAGAACACTTTATTTGTAAGCCAATAAAATCCATGTATGGGTTAATGCAAACATCATAATGTGATGAAATCTTAACGCAATTATTTTCATCAAGAATCAAGTGGATTAATGTACCTACCTCAAGATGAGTGGGAGCAACTAAACTAAACTTGTCTCTATAGATGATATTCTTTAGACAGGTATATGTTACATAAGTCTAAGCATTGTTAACACAAACTTTGATATAATAGATCTCAGAGATATCTCTTACGTGATAGATATCATAACATGCCGAGATAGACCTAATGGGATATTAGTTTCGTTCCATAAGTTTAACCTTAAATGGGTCCTTACATATGTAACAAACATTAATGCTCTCATTTAGAGGATAATATGATACACAAGATTATTTACTTACGCTTCATTAATCAGAAGCCTTATGTAAGTTCAAGTCTATACTCGTTTAAATATTACTCACATTGCAACACACTAGATATGTCTAGATAAACGTGAAGCATCTAATAGAGTATTACAATATCTTTAAAGGAAACGAGAGACTATAATTTAAAGAAGAAGTGAGAACTCAAACCGGTTGATTACTTTAACTTTGTAATATTCAAATATGACAAAATTGTAATTTCGGGTATATTTTTATGTCAGCAGACAAAACCTATCTTATGGAGGAGTCATAATGTACTGATATCAACAACCTAAGTTATAATGATATAATATAGTTACTAAATGTTGTTGGAAATTTATCAGTGGACTCATAAGTTTATTAACTCATTATAATTAATATATTGAAGACTTATTGTGATAAAGTCAGCTACCAATTCTCCTTGAACAGTAACAGTTCGAGAGGTGCTGCATTAAATTTCAATACACGATTAATTATTCGTTTATGAACGAATTGAGGAAACTAAATATTTGTATCGAATACATTCGTGATATGCTTAAGGATCCTATAACTGAAGCCCTATTACCCATAAGTCTTTTTAAGAGAGCTCATAAAAGAGACGGGTTTTAATTGATGACCATGTACAACTGCATATCGTACTATGAATGACTAACTATTAATTAATTTTCCTCATCAGTTTGATTTTGTATGTCTCTAACATATGTTCTGCCAGTGTAATGACATATAGACAACTATAAATAAAAATCAAACATTAAAGGGCTTACTTATTTTGATCATAATTGTTAGGTATTAAATTGAGGCTTTAGTATGATTAATGGGGATCCTGACTCGAATAATGATTCAACGGCTGTATTTCTCTGCTACGGTTCTTGGTTTAAAGCTAAAATGAGTATTAACTTCTGATCAGACTTATCTAATACTCATGATAAATGATTATTCGGCTAAGTGGGAGAATGTAAGATTAAATATTTTATTTATATGTATTTAATCTAGTAGCCATCATTATCATTTATATAATACGGATCAAAATATATTAAAACCTATAATAAATTTGTTGGTAATTGTTGATGGGCCAGATTACCCTAATTAACTAATTGGGTTTTCCCTTGGGTGTATATAAGGAGATTACTAGAGAGGGATTAGGGTTAGACATTCATAACATCAACACTAAAATCGCCCCTCCTCTCTCTCTCCATTACTACGAGTTCTTCAACCCTAAAGAACTCGGTACTACCATCAAGAACATACATCCTAAAGGGGAACCAGACCAATCTGACAAACATGACGTCTACTTCCCTCTCTGGTGTGGTTACTAGCTTATCAGGTACACAATCATTATTTATTTTCCATTACATGTTTATTGAATTGATCAACAATTTGTGTTTTCGTTGAAGCAACGGAACATTAGATACCAGTTATCAAAAGGGCTGACCAAGGTTGTGGCCTAGTTAAGTTATTAGTGTTTACATGTTACGCTCTAACGTTCACAACACCGAACGTACACCGAATGACCAAGGTTGTGGCCTAGTTAAGTTTTTCCGTCTAAATTATTAATGTGGCATGTCAATTATTAGGAGATGGATTGTACTTTATGCGACCCGTTTCAAATTGTTTTAACTGTCACACCCCGATTTTTCCACGTGTTACCGGTGGGCCCGGTGGGGAGTATCGTGACGTGGTTGGCAACATAATAGTCAAACAACACAATATTTAAATGCACAGCGGAAGCAAATGAAAGATAAAATATATTACAATCCAATTCAAAGTAATATCAAATATTACAACGGAACGTAAGATGGATCCACAGGCGGATCTTTAACAGAAAGATAATATCGTTCAACAGACTTTAACATCTAAAGCTTGCGAGACTTGATTATTGATGCCTGGAGTAGCCAGCCTATTACGTGTAGTACCTGCATTTAGCCTTTTTGGAAAATACGTCAGTTTACACTGGTAAATACAATTAACTGACTCATTTTGAAAAGTTTAATAAAATTGATTTGGATGCACGTGGCACAAAATATCTTTTATAATTTGATTAAAATGCACAGAGGAAAAATTAATCTTTTATACTTGGGACAATTATTTAAATATATAATCTCGTAAAAGAATTACATGTTACTTATGCGTTCAGTAGCCCGGATCGTGCCGGGTTAAAGATCAATAGACCCACCACATCCACTATTTATGCACTGACGAGTGTACGCCTACACTCCGCGCTTAGGTCGTGGCCATTTCGTAAAATGATGCCAAGGATATCCGGGACATGGTCATTAACCCCCCCAAAGGCTTTAAGCAAACAAAACATATTTAAACGGGCCGATCAAATTATTCAATTAACCACCTAACGATGGAAGATTTGATGCCCGACCAAGCGGTATTTTATATACCGTACCCCAAGCCCGTATAGGGAAAATAAGTTAAAAGTATTTACCTGAGCTAAATATAAATTCAATCCCAGCCGTATATCAAATCAGCAAGTACATATAGCTTTTACTGGGCTCCTAATCTGGAACGAAGGTTTTTAATAACCTATTAGATTTCTAACGGGTCTTTAATTAAGCTTAAGCTTAGACCGGTTAGTTTAAAAAGGAAGACACGGTTCAAACGCATAAAGAAGCGAAGACCGGTTTAGAATGTGGTTTTGAACCGACAAGCTTGCATGCTTGTCTAATGTGGGTAACTTAAACACACTCTGGATTTTGAGATAAAAACGATATGGTTTGACCCGTTACGGCTAATATATGTAAACTAGTTACATAAGACGATCCGAACGCGAAAGTGCGTAACGAGTAACCAAACGAATCATATACAGGTTTCCTAAGTTAATATGCCTTAAATATGTTGTGATATCAGTATGATATCTTCCATTATTCCAAAAACGAGTTAAATCTCAAAATAAGCCCCGTAGGGGTATTTTGGTCATTTAAAAGATTATAAAAGAGGTTATTTGAAATTTTGAGATTCAGGTCCGAATACATCAGTAAAATAACTTATTTTATTAGGTCATATCAGTTGGTAATAGGTCTTATATGACAAAATGGTTTTAAACCCAAACTATGCGTTTAATACGCGTAAAAAGCCATTTTAAGCGATTTCCAGGTTATACCGGAAATCTGAGTTTTCTGATCAGTTTATAAAGTTCAAAATACTTTATTTATTATATAAAATCAGTAGCAATTGGATTTGTGTCAAAATATCATGTAGAACTCATTTTATGAACGAAAAGGGTAAAATCGGTCGTTGTCTTATCGGACAACAAATTTAGCCCGTAGGCACTTCATCACTCACGGATGTTTATAATATGATCATCTTATAAGATGATATAAGCCATGATTTATAGATCATAAGGCAAATTAGGAATTTAAAAATTTCCAATATAGGGATGACTGTTGTGATTTTATCGAATCACATTTGTCAGGAGTGCTAACACGTTCTTAGGTGTTAACAAGGATCTGAATCCCTTGAGTAGGTTTCACCATCTTGGCCGCGTAGGCTAGGTTTCACCTTTAAGATTCTTTTTAAAATGCATACTGGCAGGGAAGGAAGGATATTTATTTTATTCAGGATTTTTATCATAAATCCTAATTTATAAGTTAATAATAGCACAAAAGGCCTAGTCGCGTAGACAAGTTTAATTTATAAGCCATGATTTCAGAGAATCGAGGCATTAAGGTTTTAATAATAGCACAAATGGCCTAGTCGCGTAGACAAGTTTAATTTATAAGCCATGATTTCAGAGAATCGAGGCATTAAGGTTTTAATAATAGCACAAATGGCCTAGTCGCGTAGACAAGTTTACATACTAAATGTTAACATCCCTGGTGACAGGCCTTAGTGCCATATCCTATAACGTCCTAGAGACAAGGCCATTTGTGCCGTATCTAAATGTCATTACGACAAGGCCTTCGCACCATATGATTACTTATGTCCTTCATGACTGGGCTTTATGCCATATCTTTCTACGTCCCTCGCGACAGGCTTCTATGCCATATATGTATATATATATAACCAAAGTCATGTAAGGCTAGCCTTTGAGATATTTATAATTATCCTTGTGACAAAGACAGTTGTGACATTATGGTCCCCTGTCAAGCAGGTATTGGACTCGCTCCAAACCTTGAATGCCATTGATAGTCCTTTTGTGACCTAAGCTAAATGTAATAGATATACATTCAAATAGCATTCATTAAGAATGTTCGGAACATAATGGCCTATACGGTTCGTGGATGCCGTGGCTAATCTATGTCAGGTCATCAGGATGATGACTAATAATGGTTTAATTTGGTAATTAGTACCAAGTTTTGAGTATGGAAAACTCGGATGAGATAGGCAATAGTCGCGATGCTATTAATGCGACAAAAGCAAATAATGCCTCAAACGTAAACCTCAATATTAATGGAGTTAATCTCCAAGCGGTGGTTAACGCAGCAGTTTGAAAGGCCATGGGAAAAGGTCATGAAACAATCCAAATAGCCGAATGCTTCTCGCTCTAAATTTCATTCAAAACCACGTTCAATTGCTTATGAGAAGAGCTTTGTTCACACTTCGAATATGAAGGATGAACCAAAGGAGGAGGATAACTCCCAGAAATCTAAGGAAGAGAGCAAGTACAGGCTTAATAAAAAGCAACGAAAGTTCAGTAAGAAGCCTGTATGTAAGAATTGCTATAAAAGACACTAGGGACAGTGTCGAATAGAACCAGGACCAAAGCAGTGTGACATCTGCTAAGGAACGGGTCATCATTTCCCAGGAATGTAGGGACATAAAGAATGCAGTCTATCACGGCTGTGGTGAGTAAGGCCGCATCAGAACTAGATTCCATAAAGCTGCCAAAGAAGGTGCAGCTAAGTCTGGAAAGGCAAAAGGAAGAAATGCCTGAACTCACCTGATGAATGCCAAGAGGCAGTTCACGATGTCATCAAGTACATTCTTTATCATTTACCAATGATAATTTCTGCTAAGTGTCCTGATTTAATACAGGCAATAATAAATCTTCATAAACCATAAGCTTAGCAAACTTTTATATTATCCACAAGGTATAACTTACCAAGGAAACCATAGTAACCGATTCTTCTAGTATCGGCAAGGAATCCTTCCGAAAAATCTAAGAGTACTATTTCTTCGCATAGAGTACGACAACATATGTTATTTTAATTATTTTTCTCATTGCTTTTCTATCGCCTGCGAATGCCAAACTATGTTTGATAAAAGTGCCATATGAGGATTGGCGTATCCTTGTGTGTCCCATAAATTACTTCCATGCCTGATCAGTATGGAGGTTTAATACATGGAACCCCTGAGATATCCCAATGGTCATATTGTACTAAAGTCGACTAGTAGTATTCAAAGAAGATATCCAGAATGGAATTGTCCAAGTAAATGTTCCCGATTAAGGAATTCATGGACTTATAACATAAATGTGTCACTTATTTGACACAAGCAATGATGGATGAACTGGAGCCTGAGATATGGAAAATCTCTGTAGCCTCCATGTATCTTGATCACCTTCTCCAAAGATTACCCTGTTTACCTCCTGAGGCTAGTAAAGTTAAGATTAACATCCCACTGTGGGCTGGAGCATTGTGAAAAACTCCATGTTGATTATGGAATAATCTAAACCCTGACTAAGTAAGTTTTAAGATATAGACTCATATAGCCTGACTCAATGTTCTGAGGGTTTGATATTGTTAAATAAGAAAGACGGTTCATTTTGCTTATGCATTAATTACCGCAACCCTATTAAGGCAACAATTAAGAATCGCCATTAGCTGCCCAGGATCGTCGATTTGTTCGACTAGCTGTAAGGATTAGCTATTCCTTAAGATTAGTTTTGAGCAATGGTTGGAATAACCATCTCACCTTAAGATAAGCTTCTCTATAATAATTGTTATATAAGTATCAAGGTGGTCCTTTGGAGACCTTGTATAGATGAAATGTTAAACCTTTACTATTAGAACAATAGATTGGTGAGTCCAATTATCAGGATCTGAAAGTTGACTTGGAAACAACGAATAAGATCAAACAAATCCTTAATCATCTGTAAGTTGCCATTATTCGGCAGAAAAACTTGGAATTTATAAAATTCGCAACCTTCTTAAGTCCTTAATAAGGAATAAGGTTCAATCAAAGGTATCACCCTAAAAAGGGTGTGCTAAAAATTTAATTTCTCAGGGTAGGTTAAGCCCTGAATATATATATAGGAACATTCGGGAAATCGAATGCAACAAAGGTCAATAGCCTATAAGCTAAAACCTATATAAGAAGCTTGGCAGAGCTCGCAATATACACTAAGGATTTAAAGACGTGCTTCACCAATAAGTCAAGAAGCATTATCACATAGTGATATGCAGAATTATGAGATGATGAGGAACCTGTATCGATTGAGGATCGACAGGTTAAGAAGCTACGAAAAAGATACATGTACCATATTAGAGATCAGCTTGAGAGCTAGAAAAGGCTCTAGATATGCTATACAAGTTAAGTCCATTATGTGACAAAAAGTACTTCCAGCATTTTAACAAATCTCGAGGTCGAGATTTCTTTTAAGGGGGTGAGGATGTAACACCTCATAAAATCACGTACAATGAAGTATTGACACGTGTAATAAACCTTAATGAAGACAAATGTTGAATTTAAGGGACTAAATTTTTCAAAAAATCGAAAACATTGTTTATGAAAGGACTGGAGGTGTTAGCATACCTAAAATAAGTTTCCAAATAACCTTTTACGGTTTTATATTCACAAATGAGCCACTTGTTGATCAAGTGTAGCCGTGTGTGTAATTAATTGAAAGTTTGCGCAATAAAGGGTTAAAAGCGTCAACATGTTAATTCTCACCTCTGAGTGACCTTTTAACAAACCGAGAACCTCATGATATATGATATACTCTTGGGGATGCCAATCATTGGCCATACAAGGCTTTTATGCCTAAAAGTGAAGTTACGCGCAACTTTGCAAGTATAAGGGACTAAAAGTGTCAATATGTTTAATTATACCTCTGAATGACCTTTTATCGAGCCCGAAGCATTATGATGTTTAATAATACTTTCAAGAATTCCTAATATGAATTAGATAAGGCTTCAATGCTATTAAATGATGATTTACGCAAGTTTGCGCATTAGGGGGACCTAAAGCGTTAAACTGCTAAAGTATGCCGATTCGTATGTTATCGGACCTTCCGGAATATGACCATGAGTTATACATACCTTAATTATCCTTCTCATAGCTTAGATATAGGCTTTGAGGTGTTTGGTGCGCAAAAATAAACTTTTAAGTCATGCAGGGACTAAAAGTGTCAAAAAGCGCACAAGTTTGCGTTTACACGCATATCTTACATTCTGAATATTCCCGGACACCCAAAATTTACGTAAGCACTAAAATATTTTATTTTAGTGTTTGGCTTGATAAAATTCCATTCGTCGCGTCGTTTGGATTGTTTTTCGCGTCCGTCCGTGTTTCGTCGTAATTAGCCGAACAACGTGACCGTACGACCAAACGAACCGACATCCGGCATATTTTTGAGCATGTTTCATGTTCTCTATGATTAGGCATCATTATAAAGCCTTAAAAATGGTTTAACGGGCCTTAGAGGTGTCGAAAATGACATTTGGAAGTTCAGGGGCCAAACATGTCAACTTTTGAAAGTTTCTGGTGGCTGCCCAGGTGCTTGCGCACCGTAACACTTTTACCTTGCAGTGCGCAAGCACCTCCCAGATGCAGAAACTCGTTTTTTGTCTGTTCAGCCCATGTAAACGACAACTATAGCCCTTTAACACTTCCAAAGGCCGCCTAAACTGATTTTTAGACCTTAGGGACACTTGTTACTGATCCATGATCATGTATAGCATGATTTGTCATGATCTTAAGGGATCAAAATCACTATAAAAGGCCTTCATGGTTGCAACCATTTGATCAGTCATTCCACCTGCATTTGTGGGACTCTCTGGAGCTTATGATCAGTCTCTAGTCAACCCTAATCGTGCATTAGGCTTGTGTAAGTATGCTTAACCTTTCTTAGTTGAGTTTTTATTTAGTTTTAGCTTAAAAGTCAAACCGTCGTAATTAACGGTTGAGTTAGCGATTAATCATTAATGGTCCAGTGATTAGTCGAATTAAAGGTAGTTATAAGTTGGTAATTATGTGGGCATTAAACCCTTAAAAGGGCACCCACTGATTCCCACTCTAACTAGATCAAATGTCGGGTCAAAGTTGTTTAGAAAAAGTCAACAGAAGCTTAATTTGCAAATTAACATGTAATTAGCAATGTAGAAGGCATGTAACTTATTTTATCACTCATATAACTTGGTAGTAAGTATAAGAACTGATCTAAGCTTGTTTGATCCGATAATTTTCTGTTTAGACCCGGTTCGGAACCGAAAGTCGCAAAACTTTGACTTTTGCTTTGACTTCAGTTCTGACCCGATTTGGATAGGTTTAGAAATGCCTTAGGGCTTCCATGGGACCAGGCTACATGTTAGTATAACCCTCTGTGGTTGGATCGTTGATTGTCCGATTCGTTTACTCGTTTCCGTTAAATGCCTAATGTTGACCAATATGCCCTTTTACCCATAAAACGAGAATTTTGGATATGTTAAAGGACAAAAATCTTTGTTACTGAATTATAAACATATCCCTAAAGTTTCACATCAGTTGGAGGTCTATAACAGGAGTTATGCTAAAAAGCGTGATTAAGAAGCTTCTTGTTAATTAAACGACGCAATTAGCATAAAGCCTATCTAAACCCAACTTTAGACACCAAACCTTTTACCCACTGATGTAATATAGTATTTTGGAATTTTTGAAGATTTTTAATTATTTTTAACCTCCTCATAACCTACGGTTATGGCCTTGATTCGGTAAATACCGATTTTACCCTTTTCGTTCATAAAATGAGTTCTACATGATATTTTGACACAAATCCAATTGCTAATGATTTTATATAATAAATAAAGTATTTTGAACTTTATAAACTGATCAGAAAACTCAGATTTCCGGTATAACCCGGAAATCGCTTAAAATGGCTTTTTACGCGTATTAAACGCATAGTTTGGGTTTAAAACCATTTTGTCATATAAGACCTATTACCAACTGATATGACCTAATAAAATAAGTTATTTTACTGATGTATTCGGACCTGAATCTCAAAATTTCAAATAACCTCTTTTATAATCTTTTAAATGACCAAAATACCCCTACGGGGCTTATTTTGAGATTTAACTCGTTTTTGGCATAATGGAAGATATCATACTGATATCACAACATATTTAAGGCATATTAACTTAGGAAACCTGTATATGATTCGTTTGGTTACTCGTTACGCACTTTCGCGTTCGGATCGTCTTATGTAACTAGTTTACATATATTAGCCGAAACGGGCAAACCATATCGTTTTTATCTCAAAATCCAGAGTGTGTTTAAGTTACCCACATTATACAAGCATGCAAGCTTGTCGGGTCAAAACCACATTCTAAACCGGTCTTCGCTTCTTTATGCGTTTGAACCGTGTCTTCCTTTTAAAACTAACCGGTCTAAGCTTAAGCTTAATTAAAGACCCGTTAGAAATCTAATAGGTTATTAAAAACCTTCGTTCCAGATTAGGAGCCCAGTAAAAGCTATCTGTACTTGCTGATTTGATATACGGCTGGGATTGAATTTATATTTAGCTCAGGTAAATACTTTTAACTTATTTTCCCTATACGGGCTTGGGGTACGGTATATAAAATACCACTTGGTCGGGCATCAAATCTTCCATCGTTAGGTGGTTAATTGAATAATTTGATCGGCCCGTTTAAATATGTTTTGTTTGCTTAAAGCCTTTGGGGGGTTAATGACCATGTCCCGGATATCCTTGGCATCATTTTACGAAATGGCCACGACCTAAGCGCGGAGTGTAGGCGTACACTCGTCAGTGCATAAATAGTTGATGTGGTGGGTCTATTGATCTTTAACCCGGCACGATCCGTGCTACTGAACGCATAAGTAACATGTAATTCTTTTACGAGATTATATATTTAAATAATTGTCCCAAGTATAAAAGATTAATTTTGCCTCTGTGCATTTTAATCAAATTATAAAAGATATTTTGTGCCACGTGCATCTAAATCAATTTTATTAAACTTTTCAAAATGAGTCAGTTAATTGTATTTACCAGTGTAAACTGACGTATTTTCCAAAAAGGCTAAATGCAGGTACTATACGTAATAGGCTGGCTACTCCAGGCATCAATAATCAAGTCTCGCAAGCTTTAGATGTTAAAGTCTGTTGAACGATATTTTCTTTCTGTTAAAAATCCGCCTGTGGATCCATCTTACGTTCCGTTGTAATATTTGATATTACTTTGAATCGGATTGTAATATATTTTATCTTTCATTTGCTTCCGCTATGCATTTAAATATTGTGTTGTTTGACTATTATGTTGCCAACCACGTCACGATACTCCCCACCGGGCCCACCGGTAACACGTGGAAAAATCGGGGTGTGACATTAACCCGGCCTGTTTGAACTTGTTTTATTTGTTATTTTATATTTGATTTATTATGTGATTATTTGAATGTTACTGAGTGTTAGTTTATATTTTGTTATTTTTAGCTTGAAAGTTGATGTTATATTGAAAGTTGATATTAATGTCGGTTGTTGAAAGACTTTTTTATCTAAGATAGTTGTTTTTAAAACTTTTGCCTTATGTTTATAACTAGGGGTAATGTAACAACTCTCATCAAAAGTCATAATTATTAAATTAATTAGTCCAAAAGGAAACCCTAATTGAGACACCCAAGTGATTCTGAACAAACCCTAAAATTTTCATAATTTTCAGAATCAGGATTAGGGCCCCTAAAACTCAGGGGGGGTTAAACCCTATGGACGATTATCTGAATTGTGAGCTGTAGAAATCGAATTTACGAAATTTATCAACTCAGCAAAGCTAGTGCCAAACGTGGCAACCCTATAGCTAAAAATAGGTCTCACGCGGCCCGCGTGAGAATACGCTTAACCTAAGGCGGGCCGCGTAAGGGTGAAATTTCACCTATAAATAGTGGGGTTTGGGACTGGAATCTGGGCACAGAAACGACGTAAAATTTCGAAATATTCACTGAGTTACGTTCGAATTACTATACCAACACACACGGGTCTCGAAATTCTGCCACAATACCGGGTATTAGCACAATCGCTGCTACGATTCATTTTCCGACGATCAATATATCCAATGAATGTTTAAGTGCCGCCCACATTAGGGTTATACTTTGTCGTTCGTCGTTAATTCGATGGATGAGTTGAAGTATCGTACTTTGTCGTTCGTCGTTAATCCGATGAATGAGTTGAAGTACCACACTTTGTCATTCATTGTGAGAATTTGATCTCGTGAGTTATCGTAATTGCTGGATTGATTACTAACCCCGTTTTGTGTACATTGTATTTAAATTAGGTTAACAAGACTGATTCATAAACTAGACTCTGTCAGTATTAAATCAAGCAATGTGAGTCATTCTCTCTTTTTATCAAATCTATTTACAAAACCCTATTTATTTCAAAGTTATAATTACAGGGATTAAGTTTATGTAATCACCATATTACAGCCGGTATGTGGGGTTTTGTATACATTACTTGATAATCTTCACCATTGGGGCAGCCAAGGGGTGATATGACCATAGTCACAGACACCATTGGACGGAAGGGCCAATGGGTCGAGTGACAAAGTACTGTGGGTAATTGGTTTGATATCAGAAACATTGTAATTTTCCTTAATACTGTACATTATAACAAAATGTGTCATTTTAGTAAATAGAATGATTCACTCAGTATTTCCCGCTGACAAAACCTTTTTCAAACATGTTTCAGGTGATCTGTTGTAATTCAGGAAAAGTGCTGGGGAGCATATCAAGCTTAAGATAGTGGCTCATTATAAAATAAAGAAATAAGTTTTGTAACATAACGATTTTATAGTAAAATCATACTATTGTAAATTATCGGGGTTTTATCCCGAAATGTGAAATAAAATAAATCAGGAAAATTTTAGCTTTAAACGATCCTGTTTCCGCTGTTAAACTCAATTAAATTAATACCGCAGGATTTCTGTCCCGCGGCTCCTGAAACGGGTCAAACCGGGTCGGGGGCCGTGACAGAAATAAGGTGGTATCAGAGCCACTGAGTTAAGCTAATTAAGTATTTAGAAATACTTAAATTTTTCCTGATTACTATTATGTGATTATTTGTAACTGATTATTTGATTATTTGTTAGTTACAGTATGGGTAAGAAAAAGCTGTCAAGTATCTATCTTAAATTAGATAAATCATCCAACGAGAAGGGAAGTTCATCCCGAACCAAATCCTCGAATCAGTCTGAAATTCCTGAAGAAGGAATATTTGTGCGAAAGGCACATTACGAGGAAACACTTTCTCCTGAAAGGAGGGAGATGATTCTTAAGAAAAGTAAAGAGAAAATCCGAGAAAAGAGGATTAAACGAGAAATCCAGGAATTAATTGATAAATCACCTTGGGAAGATAAGCTAGATGAGAAATGGGCAAATTTATATATGCTAGCCACAGTAGCAGAAAATATAAATCTTTAAAGATTAGCATCCTACCCTCACAATCTAGAAACTCTGTGTGATAAATAAAATTTGAACCCTAAGTGTGTTTGTCAGTTATCTTTGTAATCAACTAGTACACATTATGTAATAAATTACAAAGTTATTTGTAAATTTTAACTTAGTATTTTGTGCATTTTGCATATATGCTACATCAGCATGAATGGGATATCTGAAGCTTTTCAGAACCTTAATCTTTACCCAGTAAATATCGAAGCTTCCAAAGAATATACTAGTTACTTTCCTGATATAGAACAACCGGTAGAATTCAATGTTCCACCTGTGAACAAGCAGAAACGAAAGAAAAAGAAGAATTACGTGTGGGGAAGTCGCATACGTAAGAAAAAGCCAGCCACAAAACTTCCCAAAATAAACAATCCTTTGAAAAAGGGAAAAGAAATTATAACCGGAGAAAGTTCTAAACAACCAGAAATTGAAACCAGGAAAAGTCCTAGACTACAGGAGATGAAAACTAAAGACAAGGAAGAGGTTAAGGAGATAGGAATACAGATAGAGATTGAAGCCAATGAAGACTCTAAGCAGATGGAAAGGCAGTTTGAGGAATACTCTAAAGACATAGTAATGGAAGTTGGGCAAGGGTCTAGACCAACTCAGAGAGAAATCGGAGAGAGCTCTAATCAAAACCAGGGAAGGACCTTTCAAGAAGAAATAGATTACCTATTGGCAAGCTGTGAAACCATTCAGCCTGTCAATAATAATAATAATAATAATAATAATAATAATAATAATAATAATAATAATAATATTTATAATTATCCTCTTGAAAACCAAATCCCTATGAATTGGGAACCAGCAATTCCAGACCCAATAGTCCACTCCCAACCCATAGGAATGGACGAATGGTGGACGAACGATTGGCAATTTCAAAATATTGTCAATGATCCTTACTCTTTTCTTCCACAATTCGATCCAGAACCATTGCCTAATCCACCCATGAGCAATGAAAACATGGCTGAACTTCGCCACTTTGGCGAAGAGTTGTTTGATGCTGGAACTAGAATCAGGGAAATAGGGGGACAGATTGCCTGGAAGTACGATGAGAGGGAAATGCGTTTTTAGGATGACCAGTGACGAGAGATAGGAGGTTGGAAAAACGATAGTATTTGTATAATAGTAATAAATTAAGCAGTCTGTAAATAACAAATAAAACTTTGTAAAATATTGGCGTGTATGGATGCATATTATTAAATGGAATCGAGAAATCAGTTGTTTTGACTATATCTGTATTAATTTTTCTGATTATTTGTATATAATTGTTGTTTAGCAAAGTACTAATAAAATTTATATATACATTATCAGATGGCAAACAGTGGTAATGAACCTATAAATGAAGTTAATCAATCTGAGCAACATCCAGGAGATCAATATATGACTCGGCAAGATATTGAAAACATTGTTGCTCAAGGGATAGCTAATGCTATTCCAGCATTCATAGCTGCTATAAAGAATCCAATCGAACCACAACAAATTGTCCCTAGTAAACAGATTACTGAAGATAACTTCAGTAATAGTGTAAATGGAGGCAATAATCATAATAAGGAACCACATCAAGCTCCATTACCCAAGAAAATGAAAACTGCAACGCCTGGTTGCACTTTCAAAGAATTCCTTGCTTGTAAACCCACTGAATTTGCAGGCAATGAAGGAGCAACTGCATCACTGCGTTGGTTAGAGAAAACTGAAGCAGTCATTGCAATAAGTAAATGTGGTAAAGATGATCAGGTCATGTACGCGTCAAATTTGTTCAAAGAAGGAGCACTCGAGTGGTGGAACACTGTGTTACAATCAAAAGGAAGAGTAATAGCTTATGCTATGACCTGGGAAGAATTTAAGGGTTTGGTGGAAAGAAAATTCTGTCCTGAATATGAGAAGGAACAGATGGCGAATAAGTTTCTAAATCATCGAATGATGAGTGTGGATTGTCGCGGTTATACCTCGACATTCTTTGAATATGCTAGAGTGGTACCAACACTGGCTTCGCCAGAACCGGTACTCATTTCTCGCTATATTTGGGGGCTAATTAGGGAAATCCGCAATATTGTTAAAGCTGCGAGACCTCGCACTATTGATGATGCGGTAGAATTAGCCAATACCCTAACCGATGAATTGGTGCGCACAAGAGATGAAGACAGGAAAAAGGAACTGGCTCAGAAGATTACCCAAGGATTTCGGACGGGTAATAGTAATAATTTCAAGAAAAGAGGAATAGGGCAATATTCAAATCCACCTTTCTGTAGAAATTGCAAAAGGAAACATTACGGAAAATGCAATTTAACCTGCAACCTTTGCAAGGGTATAGGGCACCGTGAAGAAAACTGCAGAAAGAAAACCGTAATCTGTTTTAACTGTGGTGAAGCAGGGCATTATAAAACAGAATGTCCTAAATTGGTCAAACCAGTAGATAACAAACCCAAGACAACCGAAGGAACTACTAAGAAGAATGCCAGGGCATTTCAGCTGACCACTCAAGAAGCAGAACTCATTCCGGATGTGATAGCGGGTACGTTCTTAGTTCACAACGTCTACGCCAAAGTATTATTTGACTCTGGTGCAAACCAAAGTTTTATAAATACTTCATTCTGTCAAGCTCTTAGTTTACCTTTAACCAATATTAGGCAGATTTTTACCGTTGAAACTGCAGACGGAAATTCAGTTAAAATAGATAAAATTTTGCAAGAAGAAAACATAGAACTTTTAGGACATAAATTCTCTGCAAAACTATTACCGATGAATTTGGCTGAATTTGATGTTGTATTAGGAATGGATTGGTTAGTAGCCAACCATGCTAGAATCCTTTGTGATCAAAATTCCATAGAAATTCAATCACCTACCGGAGAAGTGATTAGGATTACAGGAGATAAACCACGTAAGCCCATGAAGTTCATATCAGTAATGAAAGTTGCTAATTATGAACGAAAACAAGGAATAGTGTATATGATTTCGGTAATCATTAGCACTAAGGGAAAAGAACTTCAGGAAATACCAGTAGTCTCAGAATATTCTGATATATTTCCAGAAGATTTACCGGGATTACCTCCAGACAGGGAAGTAGAATTTAGAATTCATTTAATTCCAGGAACTACACCGATAGCCAAGGCACCTTATCGGTTAGCACCTACAGAAATGTTAGAACTGAAAAAGCAATTAGATGAATTACTAAGTAAAGGATTCATACAACCTAGCTCATCCCCTTGGGGAGCGCCAGTGTTGTTTGTGAAGAAAAAGGATGGTTCAATGAGAATGTGTATCGATTATAGAGAATTGAATAAGGTTACAATTAAGAATCGATATCCATTACCTAGGATTGATGATCTTTTTGATCAACTTCAGGGGGCTAGATATTTTTCTAAGATAGATTTACGCTCCGGATATCATCAATTGAAGGTACAAGAAGAAGACATACCTAAAACTGCTTTTAGAACTAGGTATGGTCATTACGAGTTTACAGTCATGCCCTTTGGGTTAACGAATGCACCTGCAGCATTCATGGACATGATGAATAGGATCTGTAAACCATACTTGGATAAATTTGTAATTGTCTTCATAGACGATATACTTATTTATTCCAAAAGTCAGACAGATCATTGTGAACATCTTCATGCACTCTTAACTTTGTTAAGAAAAGAAAAGTTGTACGCCAAATTCTCGAAATGTGAATTTTGGCTAAAAGAAGTGCAATTCTTAGGACACATGGTAAACCATGAAGGTATTCATGTAGATCCTGCTAAGATAGAAGCAATTACCAAATGGAAGGTTCCACAAACAGCAATGGAAATTAGAAGTTTTATAGGATTAGCTGGGTATTATAGACGGTTTATTAAGGATTTTTCCAAGATAGTTGTACCATTAACTAAGCTAACCTGTAAAGCCACTAAGTTTGAATGGGGACCTAAACAAGAAGAAGCTTTTAGAATTCTGAAACAGAAACTAACCCATGCACCAATCTTAGCTTTACCAGAAGGAACTGAAGATTTTGAGGTATATTGTGATGCTTCAAAATTAGGATATGGATGTGTGTTGATGCAACGCAAGAAGGTAATTGCGTACGCATCAAGGCAATTGAAAAGGCACGAAGAGAATTATACGACTCATGATTTAGAATTAGGAGCCGTAATTTTTGCCCTTAAGATTTGGAGACATTATCTTTACGGAAGCAAATTTACTGTCTACACAGACCACAAAAGTTTAAGATACATATTTGGGCAAAAAGAGTTAAACATGAGGCAAAGGAGATGGATGGAAATCTTAAGCGACTACGACTGTGATATTCAATATCATGAAGGAAAGGCAAATGTAGTTGCAGATGCCTTAAGTTGTAAGTATTATGAGAAACAACGACGGGTTCGTGCTCTCAGATTAAATCTACAAATAGATTTAATGGAACAATTAAAGAATGTTCAAACTACAGCAATAGAAGATGTTGCTGAAGGAATGAAAGGACGAATCAAAGAATTAGACCAAGGAGCAGATGGAATTTGGAGATTCCACAAAAGTAGAATTTGGGTACCTAAGCAGGGAGACTTAAGACCTAAGATTTTAGAAGAAGCTCATAAATCTAGGTATACCATGCACCCAGGAAACAATAAGATGTACCAAGATTTAAGAAAGAACTTTTGGTGGATAGGAATGAAAAAGGACATAGCCAGCTATGTTTCTAAATGTCTTACTTGTTCACAAGTTAAGGCAGAACATCAGAAACCTTCAGGGTTACTACAACAATTAGAAATGCCAGTATGGAAATGGGAACTTATAACAATGGATTTTGTTACTAAGTTACCCAAAACCAGAAAAGGTAATAATGCGATTTGGGTAATTGTGGATCGATTAACCAAATCAGCTCACTTTCTACCAATGAAAGAAACCTTTAGCATGGAAAGACTGGCTAAATTGTATGTAGATGAAATTGTATCTTTACATGGAGTTCCACTCTCCATTGTTTCGGATAGAGATAGTCGTTTTACTTCCCATTTCTGGAAAAGTTTTCAGCAAGCTATGGGAACTCGACTAAATTTAAGCACTGCATATCATCCCAAAACAGATGGGCAAAGTGAAAGAACGATCCAAACTCTAGAAGACATGCTCCGAGCATGTGTAATAGACTTTGGTGGAAGTTGGGATGATCATTTACCATTAATTGAATTCTCCTATAATAATAGTTATCATTCAAGCATTGATACTGCTCCATTTGAGGCACTATATGGAAGAAAGTGCAGAACTCCCGTTTGTTGGGCAGAAATAGGAGAAAGTCAATTATCAGGTCCTGAAATAGTGCAAGAAACGACTGATAAGATTACTCAAATCAAAGAAAGGCTGAAGACGGCTCGAGATCGCCAGAAAAGTTATGCGGACAATAGAAGCAAGCCGTTAGAATTCCAAGTTGGAGACAAAGTACTGTTAAAAGTTTCTCCTTGGAAAGGAGTTGTTAGATTTGGTAAGAAAGGAAAGCTAAGTCCAAGATACGTAGGACCATTTTCAGTAATCCAACGTATAGGACCAGTAGCTTATCGTTTACAATTACCAGAAGAATTATCTGGAGTACATAATGTATTTCATATATCCAATCTCAAGAAATGCTTATCAGATGAATCTCTGGTAGTACCTCTTCGAGATATAGAAGTAAACGAAAAACTAAAATTTGTGGAGAAACCTCTTCAAATAGAAGACAGAAAAGTAAAGTTTCTCAAGCACAAACGACTAGTTCTAGTCAAAGTCAGATGGGATTCAAAGAGAGGAGCTGAATATACTTGGGAGCTGGAATCAGAAATGAAGCGAAAGTATCCTCATTTATTCCAGTAAATCTCGAGGACGAGATTTTTCTTAAGGTGGGGAGAATGTAACAACTCTCATCAAAAGTCATAATTATTAAATTAATTAGTCCAAAAGGAAACCCTAATTGAGACACCCAAGTGATTCTGAACAAACCCTAAAATTTTCATAATTTTCAGAATCAGGATTAGGGCCCCTAAAACTCAGGGGGGGTTAAACCCTATGGACGATTATCTGAATTGTGAGCTGTAGAAATCGAATTTACGAAATTTATCAACTCAGCAAAGCTAGTGCCAAACGTGGCAACCCTATAGCTAAAAATAGGTCTCACGCGGCCCGCGTGAGAATACGCTTAACCTGAGGCGGGCCGCGTAAGGGTGAAATTTCACCTATAAATAGTGGGGTTTGGGACTGGAATCTGGGCACAGAAACGACGTAAAATTTTGAAATATTCACTGATTTACGTTCGAATTACTATACCAACACACACGGGTCTCGAAATTCTGCCACAATACCGGGTATTAGCACAATCGCTGCTACGATTCATTTTCCGACGATCAATATATCCAATGAATGTTTAAGTGCCGCCCACATTAGGGTTATACTTTGTCGTTCGTCGTTAATTCGATGGATGAGTTGAAGTATCGTACTTTGTCGTTCGTCGTTAATCCGATGAATGAGTTGAAGTACCACACTTTGTCATTCATTGTGAGAATTTGATCTCGTGAGTTATCGTAATTGCTGGATTGATTACTAACCCCGTTTTGTGCACATTGTATTTAAATTAGGTTAACAAGACTGATTCATAAACTAGACTCTGTCAGTATTAAATCAAGCAATGTGAGTCATTCTCTCTTTTTATCAAATCTATTTACAAAACCCTATTTATTTCAAAGTTATAATTACAGGGATTAAGTTTATGTAATCACCATATTACAGCCGGTATGTGGGGTTTTGTATACATTACTTGATAATCTTCACCATTGGGGCAGCCAAGGGGTGATATGACCATAGTCACAGACACCATTGGACGGAAGGGCCAATGGGTCGAGTGACAAAGTACTGTGGGTAATTGGTTTGATATCAGAAACATTGTAATTTTCCTTAATACTGTACATTATAACAAAATGTGTCATTTTAGTAAATAGAATGATTCACTCAGTATTTCCCGCTGACAAAACCTTTTTCAAACATGTTTCAGGTGATCTGTTGTAATTCAGGAAAAGTGTTGGGGAGCATATCAAGCTTAAGATAGTGGCTCATTATAAAATAAAGAAATAAGTTTTGTAACATAACGATTTTATAGTAAAATCATACTATTGTAAATTATCGGGGTTTTATCCCGAAATGTGAAATAAAATAAATCAGGAAAATTTTAGCTTTAAACGATCCTGTTTCCGCTGTTAAACTCAATTAAATTAATACCGCAGGATTTCTGTCCCGCGGCTCCTGAAACGGGTCAAACCGGGTCGGGGGCCGTGACAGGTAATTTTGTCTTTTTAGATATTTTTAAATTTCAATTCCATTAATACATTTATCAACCAAACACATCTATGGATTTCAAAGGAATCCATCAAATTCCAATTCCCGTGGGGATTCCAATTCCTACACATTCCGCGAACCAAACGCCCCCTTAGGGTTTTGTTTTGAAACCTGATTTAGGGCATCGTGATCTTGTTAGTAACTTAGCGTTTGGTCAGATCAATTTCTGTCTGTTAAATCATTTGAGATTCTTAGACATCAAGTTGATGATCTGTTGGTAGATTGAGTATTGTTGTTGGTTTGTATCAGTTTGTTATTGTATAAACTCTGAAGTTTTAGCAAGTTAAAATCTATTATTATTTACCATAACTAGGGGTATTCGATGTCACGCGTTGCGCGACATTACACGTTAGATTTGTATATATGTTAATAGCGACTTGTCATAAATTTATCATTCTGCATTTTGTATATGTAGTGAACAAAATCAGGTATGCCTAGGCATACACCTTGTTGTCGTTGACGGGTGGTCCATAGGACAACCCTTAATGATGTTAAAAGACGAGTTTATCCCTCACTTGATCGCGTAATTATCTTGAATTAGATGACTACAGTTGTTTGTGTTTCAGGTACACTTTGGAGCTTAAAATGGAGAAAACGCTGCTTTGGATGGATTGGAGTGGAACAGGTCGTGCATGGAAGGAAAGAAGAAACAAAACCCAAGATTCAGGGGTCCACCGTAACTTACGGTGGCTACCGTAAGTTACGGTAGCCTTGAAACCTAGATTCTTCCACCGTAACACAGGAAATCTACACCGTATCACTCTAAAATCTACCGTAACTTACGGTAGGTACCGTAAGTTACGGTAGAGGCTGCGGACAAAAGTGTAACTGCCTCCATTAAACCGTTTTTCATGTGCCTTTTCACATTATCTCATCATTGAACGTTTTCTCTGCATATTGGGGGCGATTTTGGCTTGTTCTTCTTGGTTCCAAACATTTCTAAACAATTGGTTTGTGTTTTCGATTCGTATGAACATTAATCATTTTGTGATGATGATGTACCAAGTCATGAGTGGCTAAACTTGTGGGGATCATCCTAGATGTAAGGTTTGTTTTTGAAACACTATGTTTGTGCTTGAATTTCTAGAATAATAACTTTGAATGTTTGTTTGAGTTATTATGGTGTTTGAATGTTTGTTTGTAAAGTGTTGATTTTTGTTTGATGTTAATCTAAACCATACGTTCTTGGTGCCGTTGGCAATCGAGATATCATGGGAGGGATTAGGGTTGGATAATTGTCAATTGATCATCGGGTAACAACCTCGCATTTTATAATCCGAGTACTTAGTTCTCTTTCATCACAAATAGATAATCAAACACGAGCCATGTCTATGTGGTTCTTTCTAGTTAAGCATAAACATTAGTATGGATTAAAACCTGAAATCTAGGATGGTCGCTTGTTCCTAATCTATTTACAAAACCAATATTTGATTTGCAATTTAATTAGTTAACATTAGTTCTTAAAACCAAAACAATCAACTCTTGAATTTTAATTTCTGCAATTGTAGTTTAGTTTTAGTTAAAGTGCAAAGCTACATAATTGATATACTTTCCACAAACTCCCTGTGTTCGATACCCATTTACCACTATCTATCAGTTGTAATTTGGATTAAATTTGCGTGTACTACGACAGCACGTCAAATTTTGGCGCCTTTGCCGAGGAGTAGTGCGCAACGTATGTCAGTTTGTTAGTTTTGCTTTGTTATTTTCGGGTTTACGCTGGTGTGTTTAGTGTGCAGGTACTACAGGTGCATGCATACTAGAGGCTCTCACAAGTCGTCACCATTATTGTTTGATCCGGAGATCGAAAGAACGTTAAGGCAAAACCGAGTTTTAGTATGAGAAAACAGAATTATTGGTTCACCTACCTCACCCATCACACCACGAAACATCATGCAAGAATCTCAAATACCACCCACAACGGGTCAAACGACCTCATCATTTATACCTACTTCCACACAACCATCACCAAACACAACCATACCTAATACCACTACAAATCCTACTCCACCTCATGACACTACACCAACCAACACCACACAACCGATCACTACTCAAGTTGAACCTAATCTTACCTTTAGCCCTTCTTCCATAATTCCACCATTGTCACACTTCTTTCCCCCAACTATGGGTCAATCATCCCCTAATTATCCAATACCACCAAATTCAACCATTGTCCATGCTACTTCTACATTTAGACCATCAAATCAATTGGGCTTCCAATATTCATCCCTTCCATTCGGGCAATCCTCGGGCATTCAAGGAGATGGATATGATGATGGTTATGAAGAGGATTTTAGGGGATACGAAGAAGAAGGTTTTTATTATGGGGGTGATGGAGGCTACTTGGGACCTCAAGGAGGAGCGGGTCAACAAAGTCAACCGATTCAACAATTTCAAGACACGAGTAGATTACCGGTCGGGGTGCAACATATTAGACCACAAGGGCCACAATTGCAACGCCCTACACCGCTACATCAAGTGCGGCCTCAAAATACACAACCGCAATTTCAAGGGCCAATTCAACAACAACCACCAATGCATCAATATCAATATCAACCGCCATTTGCTCCTCAAGGGCCTATGCAAGGGCAAATGGGTCAACCTAGAGCACCATTGGGTGCCCCTTAAAGACATCACCAGGAGGTAGTACGGGGGATCAAAGCTCACTTCCGGCCTATTATCACTAACAACCCTTCGCCGGTAGTGATTCCTCATCATGCGGATGGAAGAACTTTTGAAGTGAGAACAACCGCCCTCCAAAGTCTACCGAAATTTAAGGGGTTAGCAACGGAAGAACCTTATTTCCATTTGGAGACATACGATTCTATTTGCAACATGATTGGAGGCCAAGGGTTCTCTTCGGATGATGTCAAGTTGGTTCTCTTCCAATTTTCTTTGGAAGACAAAGCAAAGAGATGGTTTCACACTCTACCTTCTGCGTCGATTTTTAGATGGGCTGACATGCAACAAATATTTTTGGATGAGTTTTATACTTCTCAAAAGACCAACGATGCAAGGAGAGGTTTGAGAAGCTTCCAACAAAAATCGGGGGAGATGTTTCACGAAGCATTTGAAAGGTTTAATATGATGCTACGAAATTGCCCTCATCACAGTATCCAACTTTGGGGGTTGTTGAACACGTTTCACAAAGGGTTGAGTTCGGAGGATGCACGTGATTTGATGCCGATTACTAATGGTACGTTTGGTACAAACTTTGAACATGTTGATTGGCAATTTTTAGAACAAATGGCGGTGACCTCCAAAAGGAAGGCTCAATCTTCAAGAAGGGCAAGGCATGTGATACAAAGGCCACAAGTGCATGGAGTAGAGAGTGGCAATGTTCAAACCACGAATCAAGTGTACAACGTGTGCACTAATTGCAACGAAATAGGCCACACGGCGGAAATTTGTGTAGTGGGAGTGGTTGATGAACAAGTAGAAGAAGTGAATGCAATTCAAGGGGTTGGTCGAAATTTCAATATGAATTCCAACACATACCACCCCGGGTTACGAAACCATCCTAATTTCCGTTACGGGAACACGACGAACCAAGCTAACCCAAACTTTCAAAGAGCTCAAGGTAACTTTGCACCTCGTCAACAATACAATCAAGGCAATTATAGGGGTGGAAACAATTATGGCTACCAAGGGCAAATTCAACAAACGGGTCAAAGTGGTTCAGGTCAAAATTCTTCAAGCGGGAATGAAGTCATGGATATGCTTCGGGCTATGCAACAAGATATGCAAAAGTGAAATCAACTTGATGAAGTCCGGAGGCAAAAGGATGAGGTTCGTGACAAGAGCATTCAATCACTAACAACCCAAATGGGTCAATTGGCAACCGACGTGGCGGAATTGAAGAAAAGCAAGGGTCAACTTCCTAGCGACACCAAGGTAAATCCTTCCCATGGTTGGTCACGAGGTAACAATGTTAATATTAGTCATGTTAGTGTATTGAGAAGTGGCAAAGAATTTAAAGCAAATTTGTCACCGGGTTTGGTTGAGGGGGTAGTTGAGGACATCACGGGTAATGAAAGTGATGATGAAGTTTCACCGGTTATACCTAAAGAATCAAATGTTAAAAAACCGGGGTTATGTGAAAATGAAAATAATGAAAAAGATGAAGGTGAACCGAGTCAAGTCCCGTTTCCATCGACCTTACTTGACCCGGGTAGGAAAAATTTTATTGCATCAAGAGGTCCCCAAAAAGAAGAATTATGGGACATGTTCAAACAAGTAAAAATCAACCTTCCACTACTTGATGCAATAAAACAAGTACCCGCATACGCAAAAATTTTAAAAGAGTTATGCACACAAAAAAGGCAACAAAAGAAGAAAATGCCTAAGCGGGTAGATTTAACCGGGCAAGTAAGTGCGGTTTTGAATGGGGAGCTTCCTCCTAAGCTCCAAGATCCGGGCACGCCATTAATTAATATACAAGTTGGTAATTTTCAAATGGCAAAGGCGTTACTAGATCTTGGAGCCGGGGTGAGCATCTTACCGGGGGGCTTATACGACCAATACGACTTTGGTCCGTTAGCAAGGGTGGAGACAACGGTTGTTTTAGCCGATTTGTCTCATAAGCTACCTCGGGGGATGGTTCAGAATGTGATTGTGAAAATTGATGAGTTCTATTATCCGGTTGACTTTTTAGTATTGGACTACTCATCCGCGAACCCAAAACAACAACAAAATGTTATTTTGGGTCGGCCATTTTTGAGCACCGCGCATGCTGTGATCCATTGTAGATTTGGTACAGTCGATATGACTTTCGGGAATCGAAAAATGCGCTTGAATGTTTTTACTAACAATTCTAATGCTGTTGGTGTTGATGAGTGTTTCATGGCAGATTTAGTCGATGGATGCAACCCGCACGAGTATGAGGAGGATAGTATGGATGTTTGTCTTTGTGATTTTTCTGAACAGGTACATGCTTGTGCACTAAGGGTTGAAGAGGAAAAACAGGATGCTATGGCTTTGAAAGAAGGTCGACCGCCATGGACCCACCAATTTGAAGGCTTACCGGCGGAAATAAGCTCGGGTACTAAACCGTCACTAGAAGAACCGCCAAAGTTGGAACTCAAGGACTTGCCAAGCCATTTGAAGTATGCTTTTCTAGGGGATAATGACACTCTACCGGTCATTATTGCCTCTAATTTAGAGATGGCGCAAGAACAAGCCTTATTGGAAGTCTTGAAGGAGAACAAAGGAGCTATCGGATGGACGATTGCCGATCTTAAAGGAATTAGTCCATCAATCATCATGCACAAGATAATCACTACTGAAGATGCAAAACCGACAAGAGAAGCTCAACGACTATTGAATCCGAACCTAACGGAGGTAGTAAAGAAAGAGGTAATTAAATGGTTGGATGCGGGAATTATCTATCCGATTTCGGATAGTGCTTGGGTAAGTCCTACCCTAGTTGTGCCTAAGAAGGCCGGTATTCAAGTAGTTAAGGATGAAAATGGTGAACAAATTGCCACCCGACCGGTCACCGGGTGGCGTGTATGTATTGACTACCGAAAATTGAATGCCGCCACTTCTAAGGACCATTTCCCGCTACCTTTTATTGACCAAATCATTGAAAACTGTCGGGTCAGAAATATTACTGTTTTTTGGACGGGTACTCGGGTTATAATCAAATAGCAATACACCCGGATGACCAACACAAGACCACCTTCACTTGTCCATATGGTACCTTTGCCTTTCGGCGAATGCCATTTGGCTTGTGCAATGCACCGGCAACTTTCCAACGATGTATGATGAGTATTTTCTCGGACATGGTTGGAGAGTTGCTTGAAGTGTTTATGGATGACTTTTCAATTTTCGGCACTAGTTTTGAATCGTGTCTCAACGAATTACAAAAAGTTTTAAAAGATGTGTTGAGAAAAATTTAGTGCTTAGTTGGGAGAATAGTCATTTCATGGTGCAAGAGGGCATTGTGTTAGGCCATGTAATATCGGAAAGGGGTATGGAGGTGGATAAGGAAAAAAAAGGGTAATATCATCTTTGCCACCACCGAAAAATGTTAAGGGTGTAAGGTCATTCTTGGGACACGCGGGTTTTTATAGATGTTTCAAAAAAGGTTTTAGTGTTATCACTAAACCGTTATGTAATTTATTGTTAAAAGATATTCCATTTGACTTTACTAACGAATGTTTGCAAGCATTTACTGTTTTGAAGGAACACTTGGTCAAGGCTCCCATTTTGCAACCGCCGGATTGGTCAAAGCCATTCGAAATCATGTGTGACGCAAGAGACACTACAATTGGTACAGTTTTGGTTCAACGAGTTGACAAAAATCCGGTGGTAATTTATTATGCAAACAAGACTTTATCCGAAGCGCAACTGAATTACACCACAACCGAAAAGGAGTTATTAGCGGTGGTGTATGCTTTGGATAAGTTTTGTTCGTATATTTGGGGGAGAAAAGTGGTGGTACATTCGGATCATAGAGCGGTCCGGTATTTGATGGAGAAAAAAGACGCGAAGCCTCGTTTAATCCGGTGGGTATTGTTGTTACAAGAGTTTGATTTAGAGATCCGAGACAAAAAGGGAAGTGAGAACGTAGTGTCGGATCACTTGTCTCAGATCCCGGTGGAAGGAATTGACGATTTGAGCGAGATAAATGAAAAGTTTCCCGATGAGAAATTATTAGCCGTGTCCACCTTTGTTGCACCGTGGTATGCTCATTACGTAAACTACTTAGACACGGGTGCCATCCCAAATCATTGGACCAAGAAGCGAAGACAACAATTTATGGTCCAAGTGAAGCAATACATTTGGGATGAACCGGATCTTTTCAAGATCGGGCCGGATCAAGTTATTCGGAGGTGTGTGCCCGAAACAGAGGTGTTGGAAATCTTGACTCATGCCCATTCATCCGCATGTGGAGGTCACTTTAGCGGGCATAAAACGGGTTATCGGGTTCTCTCATGTGGGTTTTATTGGCGCACAATTTTCAAGGATGCGTGCGAGTTTGCAAGAAATTGTGTAAATTGCCAAAGGATGGGAAGCATTTCAAAGAGGGACGAGATGCCATTGCAACCAATTTTGGTTGTGGAAATATTTGATGTATGGGGCATTGACTTTATGGGTCCCTTCCCAAATTCCAACGGGTTTTTATACATTTTGGTGGCGGTGGATTATGTCTCTAAGTGGATTGAAGCCATTGCAACAAGAACAAATGACCACTCGGTTGTTTGTAAATTTGTTCAATCCAATATTTTTTCCCGTTTTGGTATTCCACGAGTTATCATAAGTGATGGTGGTTCGCATTTCAAGAACTTTAATTTTGGGAAATTGTTGAAGCGATATAGTGTGAATCACCGAATTTCCACACCTTACCATCCGCAAACTAGTGGACAAGTCGAAGTGTCCAACCGTCAAATTAAAGAAATTCTCATGAAGACGGTTAGAACGGATAGGAAGGATTGGTCGAGCAAATTGGATGATGCGTTGTGGGCATACCGAACGGCCTACAAGACTCCAATTGGCACAACACCTTATCGGATAGTGTATGGAAAGGGTTGTCACTTGCCAATGGAGTTAGCGCATCGGGTGCATTGGGCAATTAAGACGGTAAATGCGGATTATGATGAGGCGGGGAAGGTGAGGAAGTTGCAATTAAGTGAAATAGAAGAGATTAGAGACGAGGCATATGAGTGTGCATCGGCTTACAAAGACAAGCTCAATAAGGTACACGATGCAAAGTTGAGGAAGAAAACCTTTGAAGTGGGTCAAAAGGTTTGGTTGTACAATTCAAGGTTAAAGATGTTCGCGGGCAAGCTTAAAAGTAAATGGATGGGCCCATATGTTGTTCGGCGTGTTGGAAGGTTTGGCGATGTAGATATCCAAGATGAGCAAACCAACAAACAACAAACGGTGAATGGCCATCGGTTAAAGCCATACTTGGAGGGGAACGACATCAACAACTTGGAGCTTGACAAAGCGGGCTACATTCTACGCCCGGTAGACGATGATCAACCATGAGAGGCCCAGGTTTAGTAGTGTACATAGTTAGCATTTTATTTTGTTTGTTTTGTTTAGTTTGCACATTGCCGTATTCGTTTGAAGTCCGTGTTTGGAACAAGTGTGGGGACATTCGGGTCACGAATAGTTCCAACATCGTGTTGAGGACAACACGGGACTTTCGAGGGGGTAGGGTAATTTTTACATGTTTTTGAAAAAAAAGTTAAAACACAAAAAAATTGAAAAACTGAAAAAAAACTATAAAAAGAAACACTTAAAATCGCATTTTTTGGCGAAGCAGGGATGCCCAGGTACCACCGTAATTTACGGTGGTACCGTAAGTTACGGTATAGGTTAAAAATTTCGGGGCGTTACGGTAGAAGTCTACTGAGTTACGGTGGAATTTGTTTGCCAGGATCCATCGTAAATTACGGTGCCTACCGTAATTTACGGTAGGCCTGGCGGACTGAAGGGTCATGTCGAGTGCAGCAGTTACAAAAAAAAAAAAAAATAACTAATGATTCACGTGACTTATCCCCTGGCCACTCGTTTCTTTCCTTCTCCCCTAACCACAAACACCTTCTATCTCTTTCACAAAGCCCCACAAGATCTCCATAACCCCACAACCTTCTTCAACCTTCTAAGCTTCATAACTCTTGCAATTCTTGGTCAAATCTAGTGAAATTTAAGTCTATCTTGACTAATTTTTCGCGTACTTGCTGATTTTGAGAAGAAATTTGTGAGAAAACGTCATTTTCTGGTCCGATTTACAAACCCTAGGGCCAAAAATTTTGGGGGGTTTTTGAAGTTCTTGTTTCACTTGTGCTCTAGCATCTTCAAACCAAGGTATGTGATGTTTATTTGTTACTTTTGATGATGCATTGTGAGAAGGAAGGTTATCTTTGTTACTTGTTCATACACACTTGCTTGTTCTTAGATATTATCATGAAAAATTGTTACTTGAACATTGTTATGGTTGTGGATGTAGGATTGATGACAAAGTTGTGAACTTTTTGGAACCTCTACATTGTAGAGGCACCATGCCCAATTTTTGAGAAAATAAATTATAAAATTTTTGTTCACTAATATCTACAACCATAGTAACAAGCAAGTGTGGGGATGTTTTGGAGAAAAGGGACTGATTTTGTGTTTGGTTGTGTTGTTTGTTTTGCATTGTGTGTAGGAAAATGGTGAGAACTAAGGAACAAGCTGGAGCTAGTTCTTCGTCTAAAGGCAAAGGCAAACAGCCGGAACAACAACCAAGGAAGAGGCAATAATTGGGTAGGGTTGATGATAGTGAGAGCGAGGATGAAGAGATGGTAGAGTTGGACCCGGCTGAAAAGCCAAGGTGGGAATCGGGTCCTTTAGATGAGCAGCCGGAGGAGTGGCAGCCGACACTATTTCATGACAGTATGAACCGGTTAAAAAACAAGGCTGCTGCGTTTATTTGTGAGGGGGAAGTTAGAGAGGTTGAGTTTGGGCCGTTTAATATTTTTGCTCAGTTTTGCGCTTTAGGATGGGAGGCGGCGCTCAGTTGTTACGACAAAGACAACAAAAATCTGTTTATGGATGAGATTCAAGAATGGATGGCAACCCTGAAGTGCAACACGTATGATAGGCCGTCGCAGATGAAGTTGACGGGCACGGTTAATGAGATAAGGGTGGAAATGTCGTTTGATTCATTGCGGAAGTTAGCGAGATATGATAGTCTGCCTGCTCGCGATTACACATTTCCTAGCCTTGATGATCTGTTGATTAAACCGGAGAAACATCCGAGGTGGAATGACATGTTAGCGGCTTTGTTTTTGCCCGGTACTTATAGTGGCATCTTGTACCGGAGGAACTTGAAGATTGAAGCAAAACTGTTGTTAACTATTTGCATTTTGAATGTCATTCCATGAAGAGGAGATAAGGAACAGGTGAGGTATCCAGAAGTACCAGTCCTTTATTCGTTGCTTAATGGGTCTCCTCGCTTTCCGATACTGTACTTGATTATGAACCATCTTTGGATTTGGCGTAACAAAGTGGGGAGGAGCATCTTCCCATATTGCCGAATTATTACGGGGTTGTTGAAGCAGTTTAAAGCGATCACGTCGGAGGATAGAGGAGCACCCAAAAGGCACAAGCCTTTTGAGATTCAAAAGATGGGTATTGGATGGGCCTACACTCAATCGGAAAGATATCACAAGCTTAAATTGGAGGGTCAAAGATGGAGAGCGTTGAAAGTTGATGCAAGAGCTCTCTTACCGGGTGAAGAGGATGAACTGAAGAGTGAAGCGAAAGCCCCGAGTGGGGATGATGACTATGTGGATGAGCCTCACGGTGAGAATGTGAATGTGGGCCAAGGGGGCCTAGGTAGGGGATATGGTGGTGCTTTCTATGATTGCACGGAGTGTTCATACGAGCCGAATTGGGCTTACAAGGGTACTATGCAAGAGGTCATTGAGAACCAACGTCCTCCGGCACCCGTTTTTTATTCATGGTCGGGGTCGGAGCATACTTTATTTGATCAACAAACGATGATGAGTGCTAGTATGGAGCGGTCCTTAAAGCATAACTTCGATCGTCAAGAATCATGGAATCGTGCACATGCCCATTCTCATGAGTTAGAGATGAATAACCGATATGAAGATGATCAAGCCCGAAGGATGCATGCGGATTGGCATGCGGGGCGGCCGTGGTTGTGGATCCACCTCCGGTGGATTATGCGTCTCTACCACCTTACGATGGTAGTGTATCGTATCCGACCCCGCCGCTCCATCATTCACAGTGGCTGGACCCGCGTTAACAACAACAAGGAGCTTCGCAACAAGGTGGAAGCGGTAGTGGCATATTTGCTTTTGGAGAATGGAATGAGATGATGTCTTCCATTTTCGGGCCTCCTCAACCGCGCTACTATTAGTCAGGTCGTGCTCCTTCTTGTACATTTTGTGAATATTTGTTTAGTTTGATATGCTTATGGTCGGGTGGTTGGGTGGTGTTGAGTTTTTGATGTTATGTTTGGGTGGTGGAAGTTGGTGGTGTGAAGTTTTAAAAAAAAAAATATATATATATATATATATATATAATGAAAAATACCAAAAAGAAATTTGTGGTTTGAGTTTATGAGCTTTTGATTGATGTTAAAGAGTTTAAGCGATCAAATCTTCCCAAAACCGTACGTTGGGGTCAATGTATCCCAAGTGTGGGGATGGGGAGAAATTTTGAGATTTTTGAAAAAAAAAATTTAAATCAAGCAAAATATTGTGAGAATTTGAACACCTTGGACTAACCCCAAATGATGCACCGGCAACCCTTAATACCCGTTGTTCTTGGTGAGAGTTGAAGCCACACTTGTAAATAAATAATACTTGTCTTTGATGAGAGTAGCAACGGGTGGGGGTGCATTAGAACTTGTGCTTGAATACGGTTCGAGGCCTTAGTTGGACATGAATGTGAAAAGGATAAGGGCATTTAGGTAGCCTCGTCATAAGTGTGTGCGAGTGTGGGTTTTGGGGGGTTGGACCTCATTAATTATATATATGAGCATGGTTGTGAGAGGGCCGGGGGTTTGGACATTTAGTTGCCCATTTTTGTGCTTAAAGCCGATCATTTGTTACCCCTTAGCTAGTTACCTAAAAATTTACCCAACTTAACCCGGTCTTATAGTGTTAGTAGTAGTTTTAGTAGTGTGTAGATATGTTTGATGTTATGTTAAAGGTTTGCTTTGATAACTTTGTTTGTTTGAAAGAAAAAAAAAAGCAATGAAAAATGAAAAAAAAAGTGATGTTGAGTTATCTTGTATATAGTAGTTAAGTTTTGTAGTTGTTTGTTTATTTTATTGTGTAATAAAAAGACCGAGTTAAGTTTTCGCTACTACATATATATTCCATTTCCTACCGTACACCTAGCCACATTACAACCTTGAAGCCCCTTTGATTTGCATTCATGTTTGGCACTTGTTAGGAGAAGGACTGATTTAGGTACAAGCCTATAGTTGTGCAACCACCCGTTTGCCTTTTGTGTGTCTAGCTTACAAATGCTAGTGCTTACTTGTTGCCGAGAGGAGAGACATAGCGAGGGGTGTGTTAGTTCGGGTGTTAAGAAAAGGGTTAGTAAAAGGACTACATGTTTATGCTTGGTTTATGTGATCACTTGTTTTGAGAATGGTTTTGATGAGTTTCTTGGGACAAGCAACGGTTAAGTGTGGGGATGTGACGGGTGGTCCATAGGACAACCCTTAATGATGTTAAAAGACGAGTTTATCCCTCACTTGATCGCGTAATTATCTTAAATTAGATGACTACAGTTGTTTATGTTTCAGGTACACTTTGGAGCTTAAAATGGAGAAAACGCTGCTTTGGATGGATTGGAGTGGAACGGGTCGTGCATGGAAGGAAAGAAGAAACAAAACCCAAGATTCAGGGGTCCACCATAACTTACGGTGGCTACCGTAAGTTACGGTAGCCCTGAAACCTAGATTCTTCCACCGTAACACAGGAAATCTGCACCGTATCACTCTGAAGTCTACTGTAACTTACGGTAGGTACCATAAGTTACGGTAGAGGCTGCGGACAAAAGCGTAACTGCCTCTATTAAACCGTTTTTCATGTGCCTTTTCACATTATCTCATCATTGAACGTTTTCCTCTGCATATTGGGGGCGATTTTGGCTAGTTCTTCTTAGTTCCAAACATTTCTAAACAATTGGTTTGTGTTTTCGATTCGTATGAACATTAATCGTTGTGTGATAATGATGTACCAAGTCATGAGTGGCTAAACTTGTGGGGATCATCCTAGATGTAAGGTTTGTTTTTGAAACACTATGTTTGTGCTTGAATTTCTAGAATAATAACTTTGAATGTTTGTTTGAGTTATTATGGTGTTTGAATGTTTGTTTGTAAAGTGTTGATTTTTGTTTGATGTTAATCTAAACCATACGTTCTTGGTGCCGTTGGCAATCGAGATATCATGGGAGGGATTAGGGTTGGATAATTGTCAATTGATCATCGGGTAATAACCTCGCATTTTATAATCCGAGTACTTAGTTCTCTTTCATCACAAACAGATAATCAAACACGAGCCATGTCTATGTGGTTCTTTCTAGTTAAGCATAAACATTAGTGTGGATTAAAACCTGAAATCTAGGATGGTCGCTTGTTCCTAATTTGTTTACAAAACCAATCTTTGATTTGCAATTTAATTAGTTAACATTAGTTCTTAAAACCAAAACAATCAACTCTTGAATTTTAATTTTTGCAATTGTAGTTTAGTTTTAGTTAAAGTGCAAAGCTACATAATCGATATACTTTCCACAAACTCCCTGTGTTCGATGCCCATTTACCACTATCTATCAGTTGTAATTTGGATTAAATTTGCGTGTACTACGACAGCCCGTCAGTCGTTAGTCTACAGTTGACACTTAGTTTCAAGTTTCCCTAGCTAATACATCGAGATGGTTATCTGCGCCTTTTGAAGGATGGTCTAAACAAAAGGAACGCTTTAGCAATTCTGGTTCTTCACTGCTATCCCACCTTGGTTGCTTCTTATAGGTGGACAAAACGGCTTTCTTCTACGAATCGTGGTCTACTCCGCCAAGCCGCCTAAAAATTCCTGAAAAATACATTAAGCTGTAAGATGACACTTATAAGATGTTTAAAAGGCTCCAATATAAAACTTTTAGGCAACAATTGTAACACAACGTAAAAACGTGTCCAATTATGTAAAGACACGTGTCCTAAACTCTAAATATGTGAAAGATTGAGTTTGAAGGACTAAAATTGTCAAACAGTGAAACTATGTGTCCAGAGGGACTAAAAGTGTCAACATGCCAAACTTGTGCCTCTGAATGACAATACGTGATGATTATATTCTTAAACGAGTGATTGATTGGATATAAGAAGCCGTTTGTGGAAATAATCAGAAGATTATAAAACTACGAGGGTTAAACGTGTCAACATATTAATTTTGACCTATGAGTGACCTTTTAACGAATCTGAGGCTTCACAATATTCAAATATACTCTCAAGAATAAGTGGTATAAATTTCACGTGATTTCGAGATCGTTAAGCATGTTTTCAAGACTTTGGGCTATAAGTGTTAACTTGACGAAACTTGCATTTATAGTGATATTTAATGGAACCGAGCCTAATGAAGTTTGTTTATACTTCCTTGAACCTTTACAAACTAACTACAAGGACCTTATACGCCAAAAATAAGATTAAAAGGGGTTTTAAACGACCAGGGACTGAATTGGACAAGTTTAAAACTTGTTTAACCTGTTTCCCGGTTCCAGGCGGGCCGCGTAGCCCCCAAAGGACTCTTACGCGGGCCGCGTAGAAGTCCCCAGCTCAGAAAAGGGCTGCCAGGTGCGGCTTTGAGCTTCCTAACCGACTTAACCTCAATTGTATCGATTCTATGGGCTATATGTCGGTCTTAATAAACCACTAGGACACCTGGGGTGATCCTAGGGCCTCCCTTAACAGCTGGAAGTGATCTATGATCTTGGAGTTTAGTATATAAGGAACACTTGTGCTATGTTCTTATGCACATAAGTTGCAACAACTTCAAAGGAACTCATCTCTGGAGCTTGCAAGGATTAGGAGAAGATTTGGAAGTGTAGAAAAGATAGC
Organism: Helianthus tuberosus; assembly: GCA_030545235.1. Taxonomy (NCBI): domain Eukaryota; kingdom Viridiplantae; phylum Streptophyta; class Magnoliopsida; order Asterales; family Asteraceae; genus Helianthus; species Helianthus tuberosus. Next base: position 19,446,718 of record CM060427.1, read on the forward strand.
AAGGACCATTAGTAAGAGTCTTATTGTCTGCTTAGTTGTTTTAATTAGCTTAATAACCGAAAAGTCAAACTTATCGTAATTAAGCTTTGACTTTCGGTTTATTCACAATTGGTCCGGCCACTGATCAAAACGAAAGTGGTTATGGAACAATATTAATGTAGGTGATTAACCCTTAAAAGGGCACCTCCTAATTAGTTCGTTTGACTAGTTAATTGTCGGGTCAAACTAGTTTGACAAAAAGTCAAACTGGACAGAATGTTTAAAAATGGAATAAATTAATAAAACAAAGGTTCTAAATTATATTTTAACATTCTAATGACTTGGTAATTAATATTAGAACATGTTTTATCAGTCCTAACCCGACAATTATCAGTCTAAGGTCAGTTTATGACCGAAAGTCGCAAAAGCTTGACTTTCAGTTCAGACCCATTTAAGCTTAATTCTCCCATGTTTTAAGCTTTCATTAGGACCATATTACTCAGTAGTATAACCCTCTGGAATTATAGTGCATGGTTCTTAGTGGTTTGAATTATATGCCCTTAATCGCTAATATGCTTAAAAATGCCATAAATGCCCTTTTGTCACACGAACGAGATTTTTAGCAAAATAAGTGGACAAAACCCTTTGCTACTGATATTTAGACTTGTCCTGAAAATTTGACATCAGTTTGAGGTCTAGATTAGGAGTTATGCTCAATAGCGTAATTAGAAAGTTTTTTATTAATTAAACGGCGTAATTAGCATAAATCATATCTAAACCCAAATTTTGACACCAAACTTTTTACCCACTGATGTAATTTAATATTTTGGGATTTTTGAATATTTTTAATTATTTTTAAACTGATCATATCATAGGGTTCTAGCTTTAATTCGGTAATTGTCGGTTATACCATTTTCTTGAATAAAATGAGTTTTACATAATATTTTGATACCAAACTTTTTGCTACTGATTCTATATGATAAATAAAATATTTTGAACTTTATAAATTGATCAAAAACTCAGATTTCCTATTTTAACCCGAAAATCGCTTAAAACCGACTTTTACACGTTTTAAGCGCATAGTATGGGTTAAAACTATTTTTAACATATAAGACTTGATACCTACTGATGATTTTGGTAAATTTCTATACTTTAACAGTAGGCAAAATTTTTAAACTCAGGTTTCCAAAATTTACCTTTAAAGCTTATGTGAAATTACCAAAATGCCCCTTCGATGCATAAATTGGTTATAAATGATAAATTTCACATATAGACAATACCCTACTGATATAACTTAGTAAACTAAATATTTTTACTGATTTCAAAAGACCAGAACTTCAGCTTAGTATAAAATCTCTTTTATAAGTATTAAAATTACCAAAATGCCCTTACGGGACTTAAATTTGTTTTAAATACTTTTTGGGCATATATGTTAACATCTTGCTGATGTATTAACATATTTTAAGCATATTAACAATTAAGACCTGTATATAATTTATTTGGTTACCCGTTATGCGTTTACGCGTTTGGATCAGTTTATGTGACTAGTTTACGTATAATAGCCGAAACGGGATTAACCTTATCATTAAATCTTCAATTTCCAGAATATGTTTAGTTTACCCATATTATAAAAGTATCCAAGCTTGTCGGGTCTAAACCATATTCTATTCCGGTCTCCGCTTAATCTAGCGTCTAGAACCGTAAAGATTCTTTCTAGCTAGCCGGTCTGAGTCCTTGACTTAACTAAAGACCCGTTAGCATCCTAATAGGTTATTAAACCTTCTAATACAGATTAGTAGCATCCAGTAGAAGGTACCATCAAAAACTTTAGGATTATACTGTTGAGTTACCTTTCACAATAGCTCAGGTAAATACTTTTAACTTATTTTCCCTTATACGGGCTTGGGATATGGTATTATAATAATACCACTTGGTCGGGTATGAAATCATTTAATCGGATTGTGATTAATAAAATTTACATAACCCGTTTAATCTGTCTTGTTTGATAACATAAACATTGGGGGTTAATTCGACCGTGTCCTGGATATCCTCGGCTCATTTCATTTGAAGATGGCCACGACCTATGCACGGGGTGTAGGCATACACCTGACAGATGCAAATGCTAATATAACCCACACGTTGGGGATAACTCCTTTGTGGGTTTTATAAGTGGTGAGTCGGTTAATCATGACCGGCTTCCAAACCGGCCCCATATGTATGACAAACATGTAAATCTATATACAAGATTATTTTTAAATAATTGTCCCAAATTATAAATGATTGTGCCATATGCACTTAAATCAATTTTTATAACTGATTTTCAAAAGAGTCAGTTAATTGTATTTACTAGTGTAAACTGACGTATTTTCCAAAGATTAATTTGACAGGTACCTCTCGTAATAGGCTGGAGCTATTAGGTGTCGTATAAGAGGATCTTGCAAATCCCCAAGATACCTGAAGTCTGTTATTTTGTTTCTTTGTATTATTTATGATCCGCCTGTGGATCTTATTACATTCCAGTCTGTATATTCTTTCAACTCGAAACTTAGACATTATGGTTTGTAATAGTTTATTCACCAAGCCTTCCGCTGTGCTTTTATATTGTGTATATTGACTATGATGATACCAACTATGTCACGATACCCCCCGCCGGGCCCACCGGTAATATGTGGAAATATCGGGGTGTGACAGGTTGGTATCAGAGCCAACATTGAGTGAATTAAACACTAACCTTTTGTGTTTAATCTCAATGACACAATAAGCACATTCCTTAGACTTCCGAGTCTAGGCTAATGACCTAGGATTTATTCTTAACTTTCCTTTTTATTGTTTATATTATATCTACTTGTTTTGACAGGTTAACTTCTTGGAAAATGCCGCCACGAGTGAGAGGCAAAGGAAAGGGACCTATGCGAGGAGGGCCATCGGGCCACGCGGGACCATCCCATCGACGTACCCCATCCGCGACTTTCTCCAGTTCCGACTCTCGGGACAATTGGAGCCATAACTTCGAGCCAGCGCGACATTCTGTTTCGCTCGGATCCTCACCATCCGACCCTCCATATTTTGGATTACCCATTCTTAATGAACCCTAACATTCTCAAGAGTCGCATCATTCAAACCAATCTCACCACTCCCTTCACTCCCATTTTTTTCACCACTCCGACTCCCTTTATTCTCCAGGTCAATTCAATCCGAATGATTATGTCAACAATATTTTTGGTGTCAACCCTTTAGGACCTCAAGATCATTTCTCCCAGTAGATTGAGATGGACGATGACCCTGACCCTGAAATGAAAACCGAAACACCGGGCCACCCTATTAGCATCTCTAGCGGTTCGCCCTATCAAGGATCGCCGTACCAATGGCCTGATTCATATGCTGATAGGATGGCCACGTATGATTGGTACTTTACCCCTTCATACCATAACTCTCCTGCTCAACCTCACTTGGTTGAACCACAGCTTCAAGCAGTTTCACCACCACCTCTTCCAGTTAAGGAGCCGACTCAACAACCACCTCAGCCACCTCCCGAGCCGCCGAGGCGAAGGAGGGATGCACGAATATCCGTGCAAGGAGGACCTCGTTTCAGTTCTCCTCTCCTCAGGGTTCAAGTTCTTACCCTCCTATTCCCGAGGACCCCCAAATGGGTGGACCCTCGAACGCGGTACCGGCGGTTAATCCCCCGCTAGTTTCTCATGCACCACCGCTACCGCCAAGGGGTTTTGACAACCCGATCCCGATATACCTAGGTTCATCTAGGTATAATCCATCAGGATACCCATCGGATTATGGAAACCATGATCCATACCTAACAGCTGCTCAGTACAATGCACTATATCCTTCTTTTTACCCTCCAGTTTACCCAACTGGATATCCGGTACAGGGATACTAATACCCACCCTACCAACAACCTCCTCCTCACCAACAGGAACAAACCCAGGAGATTTTACAGAGGTTAGACCAGGTTGAGCGTGAAGCCAGTGAAACTAAGAAGAAACATAATGGCTTTCTCAAAGGTCTTGCAAGCCTAATTAAAGGCAAGAAGAAGTAGGATGCTGTTAGTTTGTTTTGTTTTGTCTTGTAATCATGTCCCTACGAGGACATTATTTTATTTTCAGTACCAAGTCCCTGCGTGGACTTACTTTCTGTTTCTGTAGCCCCTGTGTGTGCAGTTCGTGTTGTTTTAAGTCCCGTTTAGGGCAATGTTGTAATCGTTTCATGATTTAATGAAGTTATTTTTGGTTTTTTTTAAATATGTATTTTATTACATCATCATGTTATATTATTTCAATTTTATTAATCAGCCAAAGAAATTCTTAAAGGTATAACCTAGCCAAAATCTTAATGGTTATGATGGTACAACCTTTTTAAGAAAACAACTCCCTGTTAGCATCTGAAAACATGTTAACATTCCTGAATTGTGCGGTGCGAGAAACCACACAATCTTCCTAATGCACTTGGACTTTTCCAAGTCACTATCATAGCCCATATGATCAATATGAATCATGGCTAATAAACATCAATATGATGTATACACCTACAACATCCATTAGAGATGTATGCTTATAAGCAAAGGTGTAATAATGACAAGGAAAGTTTTATTTATAAACTTCTTGTCAATAAGGCGATGAACTATGTTCGACCCTTCTAAGATCACTGATCCAGGAGATCATTGATTATAGTTAAATCATCCCATGTGACATAGCTTCTTGTGCTGTCTAAATGTCCTTCGGGACGAGCCTTATGCTAATTTAAAGTGTCTTTCATGACATTGGCAGTTGTGATTTATATCCCTCTGTCTAATATAATATAAAGAATAATATCTCGTAAATTATTATTATTATTTGCTTAAAATGGTCTATATGGTTTAATAATACCATGACCATCTAATCATCAATGCGATGATTTATTGCTTAATTTAAATACAAACATTATTGTTTCATATAGAACCCAAATCATGGCTGGATCTGATGAAGTAAACAGTCATCCACGGGAAGAAAACAATAATGAGGCCAGAATAAATCTTACTAACGTTGAGCTACAAGCTATGATCGACACTGCGATTGCTCAAGTGGTAGATAAGATATTCAAGGAACCGAGTAATGTTCGGTCCAAAACTCACTCAAAACCCTTATCACAGTCACATGCATCAACAAGGGATGAATCTCAGCATTCATCCAATCAAAGATCTGAGTCTCAAAAAGTGGTGCCAAACCAGGCTCCTAAGTACAAAAAGAGTTGTACTTATAAGTACTTTGTCTACCGTAAACCGAGGGATTTTACAAGAGAAAAAGGAGCAATCGATTGCATGAAATGGTTGGACGAAATGGAGACTATGATAGACATCAGCGGATGTGCCAAGGAAGATATAGTAAAGTTTGTGTCACAATCTTTCAAGGGAGATGCCCTTACTTGGTGGAAGGCATTAGTGCAAGCCACTGGAAAGGTTTCTTTGTCCAACCTCTCATGGAATAAGTTTGTTGATTTGGTGAAGGACACTTATTATCCTTAGCATGAAGTTGAGAGGATTGAAACTGATTTTCTCACCTTGGTAATGAAGGATCTGGATTGTAGATCCTATGTGACCAGCTTCAATTCGATGTCAAGGCTTGTACCATACCTAGTCACCCCTGAACCCAAACGCATTGCGCGTTTCATCAGCGGTTTAGCTCCTGAAGTAAAAGGAAATGTCAAGGCTTCTAAGCCTACTACGTACAGATCTGTTGTGAATCTGTCTTTGTCCCTCACTCTTGATATTGTGAGGAATAGGGCAAAGAAAACTGCTGATGATGGGAAGAGGAAGAGAGAGGAAGACAAGTCCCCTCAGTCTAACAAGAAGAGTAAAGGAAACTTTAGTTTTAAGAAGGGGCATTCAAATGACAAGCCCAGGTGCAAGACCTGTAACAGAAGGCACTTTGGGAAGTGCAACCTATACCCACAAGCCAAACCATGTGGGATTTGTAAAAAGAAGGGGCACAAGTCTGTGGAGTGCCGGAACATAAAGGATGCAACTTGTTATGGTTGCAATGAGAAGGGGCATATCAAGACAAATTGCCCCAAGAATACCAAGAAGCCCGAGGAGGCAAAGAAAAACAACGCAAGAGTTTTCCAAATGAATGCGAGAGAAGCGGTGAATGACGAGAACGTCATAACAGGTACCTTCCTCATCAATAATAATTATGCTAGAGTCTTATTTGATTCAGGTGCTGATAAGTCTTTTGTAGACCATAAGTTTTGTAAATTACTGAATCTACCTATTAAGACTCTAGACATAAGATATGAGGTAGAACTTGTTGATGGTACCTTAGAAACAGCTTCCACACTTCTTGATGGATGTTTCATATCCATTAAGAATCATTCTATACCGCTATCCCTCTTGCCAATGAAATTGGCTGGTTTTGATATAGTTTTGGGCATGGATTGGTTATCGCATAACCAAACCCAAATTGCTTGTGACAAAAAGCTAGTTATCATCAAAACCCCTTCTGGTGAGTCCGTCACTATTCAAGGAGATACACAGTATGGACTGCCCAGCAATGTGTCCATTCTCAAGGTATCGCAGTGTCTGAAGAGTGGAGGTGTCATCTATATGGCACAAGTGTCAGTGAACGACCCAAAGCCCAAGATTGAAGATATTCCTATTATCTCTGAGTATCCTGATGTCTTTCCTGATGATCTACCTGGATTACCTCCTGAGAGACAAGTTGAATTCAGGATAGATATTCTTCCAGGATCCGCACCAATTGCACGAGCTCCTTATCGTCTAGCGCCTACCGAAATGAAAGAGCTCAGGAACCAATTGGATGACCTACTGGAGAAAGGTTTCATTCAACCCAGCTCTTCGCCATGGGGAGCTCCAATATTGTTTGTAAAGAAGAAGGATGGATCAATGCGCCTATGCATTGATTACCGTGAACTGAACAAGATAACGATCAAGAATCGTTATCCCTTACCCAGGATCGACGACTTATTTGATCAACTCCAATGGGCGAGCTTCTTATCAAAGATTGATTTAAGATCTGGGTATCATCAACTTAAGGTCCGAACCGATGATGTGCCTAAAACAGCGTTCAGGATAAGGTATGGACATTACGAATTCTTAGTGATGCCTTTTGGGCTAACTAATGCGCCAGCAGCATTCATGGACCTCATGAATAGAGTCTGCAAGCCATACCTAGATAAGTTTGTCATTGTCTTTATAGACGACATACTTATCTACTCTCATAACCAAGTCGATCACGAGAAGCATCTTTGATGTATCTTAGAATTGCTTCGACAGGAGAAGCTGTATGCAAAATTCTCCAAGTGCGAGTTCTGGCTTCGTGAAGTCCAATTCCTTGGACATGTTGTTAGTGAGCGTGGCATCCAAGTTGATCCCGCTAAGGTAGAGGCCGTAATGAATTGGGAAGCACCAAAGACTCTAACCGAAATTCATAGCTTTCTGGGATTGGTTGGCTACTATAGAAGATTCATTGAGAACTTCTCAAGAATAGCTGCGCCATTGACCTCTTTGACCCGTAAGAATGTAAAATTTGACTGGGGTCCAAAACAACAAGAATCCTTCGAGATTCTCAAGCAGAAATTGAGCAATGCTCCGGTGCTGACATTGCCCAAAGGAACTGATGAGTTTATCGTTTACTGTGATGCATCACACACCGGTATGGGGTGTGTACTTATGCAAAAAGGCAAGGTAATTGCCTATGCATCACGACAGCTAAAGGTGCATGAAAGGAATTACACCACCCACGACTTAGAGTTGGGTGCCGTTGTATTCGCACTAAAGCTATGGAGACACTATCTGTATGGAACAAAATGTGTGATCTATTCAGATCACAAAAGTCTCCAACATTTATTCAATAAAAAAGAGCTCAATATGAGACAGCGTTGTTGGATGGAAACTCTAAATGATTATGATTGCGAAATTCGCTACCACCCAGGTAAAGCGAATGTAGTCGCAGATGCCTTAAGTCGAAAGGAAAGAGTCAAACCAATCAGGATCAATGCTAAGAGTATGGAGCTGAAGAATAGCCTGAATGATAGGCTATTAGCAGCACAGAAAGATGCTGTTTTGGAAGCTAACCTTCCAGACGAAAAGTTAGGTGTAACTGTGGAACAGTTAACACCTGGCAAGGATGGAATTCTCAGACTCAATGGAAGAATCTGGGTTCCCATTCATGGAGGACTTCGAGACGTAATCCTCCAGGAAGCTCACAATTCTAAATATTCAGTTCACCCTGGAGGTGACAAGATGTATCAGGATTTGAAAGCTAATTATTGGTGGATAAGATTGAAGAAATCTATTGCCACCCATGTAGCTAAGTGCTTGGCCTGTGCTCAGATTAAAGCGGAGCATCAGAAACCATCGGGTCTGCTTCAACAGCCAGAACTTCCCATATGGAAGTGGGAAATGGTAACTATGGATTTTATAACCAAGCTACCTAAAACAAGGCACGGAAATGATACCATATGGGTTATAGTTGACAGACTGACTAAGTCAGCACATTTCTTACCCATCAAGGAGACTCATAGCTCCGACATGCTAGCCCAATTGTACGTGGATAAGATTGTAGCACTTCATGGAGTGCCGGTTTCTATTATCTCTGATAGAGATACTCGATACACCTCTCACTTTTGGAAAAGTTTCCAACAATCTTTGGGCACTCGTTTAAATTTCAGTACTGCTTACCATCCTCAGACAGATGGACAGAGTGAGCGTACAATCCACACTTTGGAAGACATGCTTCGTGCATGTGTTATTGATTTGGGAGGTAGTTGGGATGACCACCTACCCTTAATCGAGTTCTCCTATAACAATAGCTACCATACAAGCATTCAGGCTGCACCTTTTGAGGCATTATATGGTAGAAAATGCAGAACGCCTGTTTGTTGGGCGGAAGTAGGAGAAACTCAGTTATCAGGACCTGAGATAGTCCTTGAAACGACGGACAAGATTGTCCAGATTCATGATCGCCTTAAAGCTGCCAGGGATAGGCAGAAAAGTTACGCTGACAAGAGGCGAAAACCTCTAAAGTTTGAGGTTGGTGACAAGGTCTTACTGAAAGTATCACCCTGGAAAGGTGTGATGCGTTTTGGTAAGAAGGGCAAGCTAAGCCCTAGATATATATGACCATTCGAGATTATCGAATGTGTCGGCAGTGTAGCTTATAAGCTAAACTTGCCTGAGGAGCTGAGTGGAATCCATAATGTGTTTCACATCTGTAATCTCAAGAAGTCTCTAGCTAATGAATCGCTAGCTATGTCTCAAAAGACGTGCAAATCGATGAAAGCCCGAGGTTTGTTGAAAAGCCCATATCGATCGAGGATCGACAGGTTAAAAAGCTCAGAAGAAAGCATGTTCCAATAGTAAAGGTCAAATGGGATGCCCGTAGAGGTCCCGAATATAGGTGGGAAGTTGAGTCCACTATGCGACAAAAGTACCCTCACATATTCCAGTAAATCTCAGGGTCGAGATTTCTTTTAAGGGGGTAAGGATGTAACACCACGTAAAAACGTGTCCAATTATGTAAAGACTCGTGTCCTAAACTCTAAATATGTGAAAGATTGAGTTTGAAGGACTAAAGTTGTCAAAGAGTGAAACTATGTGTTCGGAGGGACTAAAAGTGTCAACATGCCAAACTTGTGCCTCTGAATGACAATACGTGATGATTATATTCTTAAACGAGTGATTGATTGGATATAAGAAGCCGTGTGTGGAAATAATCGGAAGATTATAAAACTACAAGGGTTAAACGTGTCAACATGTTAATTTTGACCTCTGAGTGACCTTTTAACGAATCTGAGGCTTCGCAGTATTCAAATATACTCTCAAGAATAAGTGGTATAAATTTCACGTGATTTCGAGATCGTTAAGCATGTTTTCAAGACTTTGGGCTATAAGTGTCAACTTGACAAAACTTGCATTTATAGTGATATTTAACGGAACCGAGCCTAACGAAGTTTGTTTTTACATCCTTGAACCTTTACAAACTAACTACAAGGACCTTATACGCCAAAAATAAGGTTAAAAGGGGTTTTAAACGACCAGGGACTGAATTGGACAAGTTTAAAACTTGTTTAACCTGTTTCCCGGTTCCAGGCGGGCCGCGTAGCCCCCAAAGGACTCTTACGCAGGCCGCGTAGAAGTCCCCAGCTCAGAAAAGGGCTGCCAGGTGTGGGTTTCAGCTTCATAACCAACTTAACCTCAATTGTATCGATTTTATGGGCTATATGTCGGTCTTAATAAATCACTAGGACACCTGGGGTGATCCTAGGGCCTCCCTTAACAGCTGGAAGTGATCTATGATCTTGGAGTTTAGTATATAAGGAACACTTGTGCTATGTTCTTATGCACATAAGTTGCAACAACTTCAAAGGAAATCATCTCTGGAGCTTGCAAGGATTAGGAGAAGATTTGGAAGTGTAGAAAAGATAGCAAGGACCATTAGTAAGAGTCTTATTGCCTGCTTACTTGTTTTAATTAGCTTAATAACCGAAAAGTCAAACTTATCGTAATTATGTTTTGACTTTCAGTTTATTCACAATTGGTCCAGCCACTTATCAAAACGAAAGTGGTTATGGAACCATATTAATGTTGGTGATTAACCCTTAAAAGGGCACCTCCTAATTAGTTCGTTTGACTAGTTAATTGTCGGGTCAAACTAGTTTGACAAAAAGTCAAACTGGACAGAATGTTTAAAAATGGAATAAATTAATAAAACAAAGGTTCAAAATTATATTTTAACATTCTAATGACTTGGTAATTAATATTAGAACATGTTTTATCAGTCCTAACCCGACAATCATCAGTCTAAGGTCAGTTTATAATCGAAAGTCGCAAAAGCTTGATTTTTGCTTTGACTTTTAGTTCTGACTCATTCAAGCCTAATTCTCCCATGTTTTAAGCTTCCATTAGGACCACATTACTCAGTAGTATAACCCTCTGGAGTTATAGTGCATGGTTCTTAGTGGTTTGAATTATATGCGCTTAATCGCTAATATGCTTAAAAATGCCATAAATGCCCTTTTGTCACACGAACGAGATTTTTAGCAAAATAAGTGGACAAAAACCTTTGCTACTGATATTTAGACTTGTCCCGAAAATTTGACATCAGTTTGTGGTTTAGATTAGGAGTTATGTTCAATTGCGTAATTAGAAAGCTTTTTATTAATTAAATGGCGTAATTAGCATAAAGCCTATCTAAACCCAAATTTTGACACCAAACCATTTACCCACTGATGTAATATAATATTTTAGGATTTTTAAAGATTTTTAATTATTTTTAACCTGATCATATCATAGGGTTCTAGCTTTAATTCGGTAATTGTCGGTTATACCATTTTCTTGAATAAAATGAGTTTTACATAATATTTTGATACCAAACTTTTTACTACTGATTCTATATGATAAATAAAATATTTTGAACTTTATAAATTGATCAAAAACTCAGATTTCCTATTTTAACCCGAAAATCGCTTAAAACCGACTTTTACACGTTTTAAGCGCATAGTATGGGTTAAAACTATTTTTAACATATAAGACTTGATACCTACTGATGATTTTAGTAAATTTCTATACTTTAACAGTAGGCAAAAGTTTTAAACTCAGGTTTCCAAAATTTACCTTTAAAGCTTATGTGAAATTACCAAAATGCCCCTTCGATGCATAAATTGGTTATAAATGATTAATTTCACATATAGACAATACCCCACTGATATAACTTAGTAAACTAAATATTTTTACTGATTTCAAAAGACCAGAACTTCAGCTTAGTATAAAATCTCTTTTATAAGTATTAAAATTACCAAAATGCCCTTACGGGACTTAAATTTGTTTTAAATACTTTTTGGGCATATATGTTAACATCTTGCTGATGTATTAACATATTTTAAGCATATTAACAATTAAGACCTGTATATAATTTATTTTGTTACCCGTTATGCGTTTACGCGTTTGGATCGGTTTATGTGACTAGTTTACGTATAATAGCCGAAACGGGATTAACATTATCATTAAATCTTCAATTTCCAGAATATGTTTAGTTTGCCCATATTATACAAGTATCCAAGCTTGTCGGGTCTAAACCATATTCTATTCCGGTCTCCGCTTAATCTAGCATCTAGAACCGTAAAGATTATTTCTAGCTAGCCGGTCTGAGTCCTTGACTTAACTAAAGACCCGTTAGCATCCTAATAGGTTATTAAACCTTCTAATACAGATTAGTAGCATCCAGTAGAAGGTACCATCTAAAGCTTTAGGATTATACTGCTGAGTTACCTTTCACAATAGCTCAGGTAAATACTTTTAACTTATTTTCCCTTATACGGGCTTGGGATATGGTATTATAATAATACCACTTGGTCGGGTATGAAATCATTTAATCGGATTGTGATTAATAAAATTTACATAACCCGTTTAATCTGTCTTGTTTGATAACATAAACATTGGGGGTTAATTCGACCGTGTCCTGGATATCATCGGCTCATTTCATTTGAAGATGGCCACGACCTATGCACGGGGTGTAGGCATACACCTGACAGATGCAAATGCTAATATAACCCACACGTTGGGGATAACTCCTTTGTGGGTTTTATAAGTGGTGAGTCGGTTAATCATGACCGGCTTCCAAACCGGCCCCATATGTATGACAAACATGTAAATCTGTATACAAGATTATTTTTAAATAATTGTCCCAAGTTATAAATGAATGTGCCATATGCACTTAAATCAATTTTTATAAATGATTTTCAAAAGGGTCTGTTAATTGTATTTACCAGTGTAAACTGACATATTTTCCAAAGATTAATTTGACAGGTACCTCTCGTAATAGGCTGGAGCTATTAGGTGTCGTATAAGAGGATCTTGCAAATCCCCAAGATACCTGAAGTCTGTTATTTTGTTTCTTTGTATAATTTATGATCCGCCTGTGGATCTTATTACATTCCAGTCTGTATATTCTTTCAACTCGAAACTCATACATTATGGTTTGTAATTGTTTATTCACCAAGCCTTCCTCTGTGCTTTTATATTGTGTATATTGACTATGATAATACCAACTACGTCACGATACTCCCCGCCGGGCACACCGGTAATATGTGGAAATATCAGGGTGTGACAGCAGTACTGACCAGTTCACTTTTAATATGGGTTATATAATGTAGGATTGGTTCATTCAGCAATCTATGTAGCTTCTGCATTCACCTCTTAAAATAAATTTCAAAGAAAATTAGCAACTATAATAATAATGATTTGTTGCACAACTTGTATAAATATATTAAATTTTACATATTTAAATATGATCTGGAGATCAAGCATGATCTGTTTCTACAATTCTTCATAAACACCTTCCATAAAAATCAGGAAACTTATCAGTTTTATTTACAGTAAATGCGGGTGCAAATCAAATTGAATTACTCGGGTTCACGAAACATTTTTATGAATAACAAAGAGCACCGAAGCAAATCAATTTCATTGTTATCACTCACAAAAAGCAATTCATAATTCAATTATAATCAATCGCACATAGTTGTTGATCATCAATCAAGAGATCTAATTAGAGCTCGAATTATTAATTTAGTATTAGCTTCAATCTAGCTAAAAACTGTAAAATACAATCAATAGTTTCAGATTGGAGGCTGTACCTTTTGAATGCATTTAGATTATAAAATCGAGCTTAACCCAAGGAATATAAACATAAGATTCTTGTTTCTTCTTCAGTTCGTCGTCGTCTACATAAATATAGAACGCTGAAAGTAAGTGACACCTTATATATACAGAGTTGAGGCATGACCTATGACCAAAGTTAAACCATCAATATCCCCACCCCACAAAGACCAGCACCCAAAAAAAAAACAAAAAAAAACCATCAAACAAAGAATAAATTGCAGGAAATCAACACACACGAACCAAATTTAGTTGGAACAATAAAATATAATCGAAAATGCAACTACAAAGACCATAGAACTTGCCTGTGTCAATATCGTTCACCTGTAGCACATCATTATCATCTTTACAATGGTTGTAGAAATCGAAATCCAACCGAAGAAGGTTAACCTATGTGAGGAATCCGGCCCCTCTTTCTCTCCTGCTCAAACTCTAACGTTTCTCTCTCTCTCTTAATCTGAAGCAATCTGTAAAGAAAACATGTGGAAAAAGACTGAATGGACTTGTAAACAAAGGCCTACAGAACTGTACCATTTGATGGGGCGAACATACCTTGGAATTGGTCTTGCCGTTGAAATTCATATTGAGAAAATCGATTTTGAGGCATAGAGGAAGCATATTATGGAGACGGATGTTTGATTCCCCACCACCGCTGGTCGATGAAGATTTGTCGGTCGGATTAAGCATGAGAGAGTGAGAGAATACCAAATCGTCTCAGAACCATCTGGTAGTTCAGTCACCCATTGGAGAATTGAGGTATTGATTTAGATGGATTTTCATGAGAGAGTGAACCCTAACGTGTTGCAGGATAAAGCAAAGATGAAGCGGTGGAGGTATTGAGAGGCAACAACGTGTCATTTATATTGAAATTCCTAAAATACCCCTAATTACAATTCAAAAGCTTCTAAATTTAATAGAAGTATAATTAGTGTGTTATTTTTATAAAATGAAATTTTAAATAGTTTAAAAAAATTCCACATGGCTGGCCACGACCAGTGTCACACCCCAACCGATGGCGGAAACATCGGGGCATGGCACTGAGCGAAACAGATTGTCCAGAAGTTTCCATAACAACTATATTTACCAAATATTTAAGCAACACGTCCCATACCATGTCATAAGTGATAATATAATTATTACAGACAAAATCTAGTCAAGTAGTTCTGTCCCGACAACTTATATTTATACATAGATAGTTTATTTACTGGTTTCTAGGACCTCTTTTCCTAGCTTCGATTTCATCACAGCACAGAGAGCATCCTAGACCTTTCCTTGCCTCAAGTTCACAGTAAGCTAAGCATATAAACAACTTAAGCACCTGTCACATACGTTAAAGTAACAGTCAATACACATAGTGTAAAGGTGAGCATACAAGTTTGATAATAGCATATAGAGTTCGAAAGCGTTACGCATAACCAGCACATACACAGAGTGAAATGAGGCATGTTAGTTATCGACATGAACCTATCGATACCAAAGACTGCGGGTTGACTGCCCAAGGCAGTTCGCGATACATTCTCACCACTATGAGCCATGTAGGTAATTGTCCTTAACAACCCCTGAGTGAACGGGTGCTGAGTCCAAACTAATAGTACTATCGTTGCTAAGGCAGGTAGACAGCATTCCATGTGTAAACATAACAAACAAGCATTCATTAAGTGACGTATAACATGCGGTAACGGTTAGCGTTTAAAGTATTGCGTAGTGTGTTCGATGTGATTTAGTATAAGTAACGTATGTAACACCCAAAAGTGCATAAAGCAAAAAGGGATCGAGTATACTCACAGCGGTTAATGGATTGAAGGTAGCGCTAGAGAGTAGGGTTAGCCTGAACAGATTGATAGCATAACGATAAGTGATGCGTAAAACAATGCAAAGTACAAGTGGTTCGGACAGTAGTTCGATCGGATGGTAATCCGATCAGACAGCCAGTGGTGCGAGTGGTAGTCCGTTCGGACGGTCATCTGGTCGGATGACTGTTCGAGTGGATTGTTTCTTCCTTTGGGATGGATGTGTTTGTGTATGATGGCTTGACTTTTGAAGTCTTCGTTGTAGCATTTTGAAAACATTGAAGTATCTCTACCTTTCAGGTCGGTCGATCGGACGGTCGGTCGGTCGATCGGACGATCGTTCGATCGGACGGCAACCCGATTGGTTGGGTACTTCAGTGGAACAAGTTCATAGTAGGTTATCACTCGATCGGACGGTCGTTCGTTCGGGTGGCATCCCTTGTGCATTGAACATGTTCAAAATTGTTTTAAGTGTTGAAGTTTCGAAACATCACATATTCGGATGGTCGATCGATCGAGTGGTAACTCGATCGGACTGCAATCCGTTCGGTGTTCCAAAACTCTCGAAGCTTGATTTGAAAACTAAAGTGGGGCCAAGGTGCAAGCCGTCCTGGTGGCCGGTCGTCCGGGTGGCTGTCCGTTCGGACAGCAGTCCGATCGGACAGCACTCCGTCCTAGTCGACCTGTTCGTCTTACACTTGGTTGTTTTGAGAGTTTGTCGTTTTATCGAGATGTGTTGATATCGTGCTAACCAACAGAACTCCATCCTAAGTTCTAGTGACCCGACCGAACAGGAACCACCCAAGTTCGGTCAGCCCACCGGTTCAGGACGATTGTTCTTGGTTAACCTGGAATCGATAATCTCGTGGATGGAATACGGATCTTGAACCAACATAACAACAATAATGAGTAGTAAGCCGGCACAAGCTTCGATTCTATCGGTTTTGAATGCATTGAGTGTAAAAGAGTTGAAAGAAAGTTGGAAAATCATCTTTCAATCTTTTTCATTGTGAATATGTTTAGATCTATGAAAGATCCTTGTTTGTTTGTGTGGAAATCGGTTAGATCCAAGTCGTTCTTGGTGGATTGAGGCCAAAACATGAAGTTCTTCAAGAACACATGATGACGTCATCCTAGAACACCTTGAATCTTGATGATTTCACGGTTCAAAGTTAAGATTCAAAAGATAGAAAGGTGTAGGAGTGCATGTAGATTAAGGAAGTACAAGATTTAGGACGAGATCTTACCGGAATTGCGAGAAATCGAAGAAAAAGCGAGGTTAGAGCACTGGTCGGACGTCACTTGCCAAAAGTAGAAAGTTTGAAAGTGACAAGAGGTATTTATAGGGTTACCCAAAGTGGAAAGGGGCTGGCCGATCGGTTAGGCAGCCCGGTCGAACAGCTGTCCGATCGGACGGCAGTCCGATCGATCGGCTGGTAGCCTGGTCGATCAGTCACCTTGTTCGAGTGTTCAGTGCGACGAGTTTTGCTGTTTCGATATCGATTGCGAGCGTTGCGATGCGATAGAGTTTCCTAGTCAAATTACTTTTAATCCCAACTACTATATCAACATACAAGCATCCTTATTTCGTATTCGTTTAGCGTTTGCAATTCGATTGCGATTGAGTTCGAGTGCGATTCGATTGATTACCACACATAACATAATTAAGCATGCACAAGTAACACATAAGGCACACACACACCTATAACAATAACCAAAATGCGTAATTCGAGTTGCGAGTGCGATTGCGATAGCGATAAAGCGATTAAACATGCGATAAATAGCGATTACCATGGGATTATTAATAGATACTCCACATAATACAACTAAAGAAAAAATAAAATAGACTAATTACAAGTCAAAGAAGTCAAAACAGGAATTGAGCAAAGAGAGACAGATCGCAATTAGCAATCTTTTCTTCCTTTAACTTCAATCTTGAGTTTGACTTTGACTTTCGAAACACGGGGTGTTACAACCTCCCCTAGTTGAGGGAATTTCTTCCCGAAATTAGGCCAAAGCCGTAACAAACAACTGCGGGTACTTCGCCTTCATGTCGCTTTAGAGTTCCCAAGTGAACTCTGCGCCTCTTTTGCCTTCCCATCGGACTTTCACAATAGGAATGCGCGAGCGTCTGAGCTGCTTGGTTTGGCGATCCATAATTTTGTCAGGCTTCTCCACGAAGTGTAGTGTTTCGTTTACTTGAAGGTCATCAAGAGGTACAATTAAATCATGCTCAGCCAGTCACTTTCGGTGGTTTGACACGTGGAAAGTCGGGCGGACATTACTAAGCTCCTCCGGTAGTTCAAGTCTGTAGGTGACTTTTCTGATTCTTTTTAGAATCTTAAAAGGTCCAACATATCAAGGCGCTAGTTTCCCTTTCTTGCCGAATCAGGCCACACCCTTCCAAGGTGATACCTTTAGGAGTACGTAGTCGCCAACGTCAAATTCAAGGGGTTTGCGTCGTCTATCGGCGTAACTTTTCTGTCGACTTCGAGCTTTCAACAAGTTGTCTCGAATTTGGAGGACTTTGTCAGTCGTTTCTTGTAGTAGCTCAGGACCGGTTAATTGCGAGTGACCGATCTCGTGCCACACAATAGGCGATCGACATTTTCTTCCGTATAAAGCCTCGAATGGTGCCATTTGAATGCTGGAATGATAACTGTTGTTATACGAGAATTCGACCAATGGCAGGTATGCATCCCAATTACCACCGAAGTCTATGACACACGAACGGAGCATGTCTTCAAGAGTACGGATCGTTCTTTCAGTCTGACCGTCGGTTTGAGGGTGGAATGTGGTACTTAGATTAAGCTATGTACCGAGAGCCGTTTGAAACGTTTCCCACAGTCGCGAGGTAAACGGAGCATCACGGTCAGATATGATGTCGCGAGGTGTCCCATGTCGACAAATGATCTCGTTGGTGTAGATTCAGGCTAATCGTTCTACCTTGTAGTCTTCCCGTATTGGCAAAAAGTGAGCAGATTTGGTCAAATGATCAACAATAACCCAGATGCTGTCATGACCGGATGATGTGTGTGGAAGCTTTGTTATGAAGTCCATAACTATACTCTCCCATTTCCATATAGCGATCGGCGGTTGCTTGAGTAAGCCAGAGGGTCTTTGGTGTTCAGCCTTGACCTTTGCACAAGTCAGGCACTTCCCAACGTAGAGAGCAATATCCCTTTTCATGCCCGGCCACCAGTACTTGTAGCGAAGGTCCTGGTGCATTTTGTCGGCACCGGGATGAATAGAATACCGGGATTTATGGGCTTCGTCCATCAATATCTTTCGCAGATCGGTCCGTTTAGGGATCCAAATCCGGTCCAGATAATGGAATATCCCATTTGGCTTATTAACAAGCTGGGCTCCATCGTGATAGATTCGTTCCTTCTTCAGAGTGCGTTCATTAAAACATGCATGCTGAGCTTCGCGGATGAGGGTTTCGAGATCGTATTGGGCTTGGACATTACGAATGCTGAGCAAAAAACTCCGTCTGCTGAAAGCATCGGCAACGACATTTGCTTTGCCTGGGTGATAACGAATCTCACAGTCGTAATCGTTGAGAAGTTCTACCCATCGGCGTTGACGCATATTAAGTTATTTCTGATCAAAGATATGTTGTAGGCTCCTATGATCGGTGAAGATCGTACACTTGGTACCATACAGGTAGTGTCGCCAAATCTTTAATGCAAAAACAACTGCGCCTAGCTCGAGATCATGGGTTGTATAGTTCTTCTCGTGGATTTTGAGCTGACGAGATGCGTAAGCTATAACCTTATCCCGCTGCATAAGGACACAGCCAAGACCAAGGTTGGAAGCATCACAATAGACAATGAAGTCGTCGTTTTCGTCGGGCAATGTGAGAACAGGAGCATTGCATAGCATGTGCTTGAGGGTTTGGAAAACAAACTCTTGTTCAGTTCCCCAAACAAAAGGCTTGTCTTTATGCATGAGAGCGGTAAGCGGCACAGCGATCTTTGAGAATCCTTCGATAAATCGTCGATAATAGCCCGCTAGTCCGAGAAAAAACGGACTTCAGACGGGTTCTTAGGTGTAATCCAACTCTTAATGGCTACAATCTTCGCAGGATCGACATGAATACCCTGAATATTGACAATGTGAACCAGAAACTGAACCTCCTCCAGCCAAAATTCACACTTGGAGAACTTGGCATAGAGTCGATTCCCCTGGAGTAGCTCGAGAACCAAACGTAGATGTTGCGCGTGTTCGGCTTTCGACTTGGAATAGATCAAGACATCATCGATGAACACGATGACGAAACGGTCGAGATATGGTTTACACACGCGATTCATCAGATCCATGAAAACCGCAGGTGCGTTGGTTAAACCAAAAGGCATAACAACGAATTCGTAGTGGCCGTAACGAGTGCGAAAAGCGGTTTTGGGTATATCCTCCTCTTGTATGAATAGCTGGTGATAGCCTGTGCATAGATCGATCTTTGAGAAACACGTAGCACCTTAAAGCTGATCAAACAAATCGTCAATGTGAGGCAGGGGATAGCGGTTGTTGATAGTTAGCTTATTCAATTCCCGGTAGTCGATGCACATCCTGAACGACCCATCCTTCTTTTTGACGAAAAGGACCAGCGCGTCCCAAGGAGAGGTGCTCGGGCGAATGAAGCCTTTCTCAAGTAATTCCTGAAGCTGGTTCGAGAGTTCACGCATTTCGGATGGTGCGAGTCGGTAAGGAGCTTTGGCAACAGGGTTGGCTCCAAGAATGAGGTCGATATGAAAGTCGATATCACGACTTGGCGGAAGTCCGGGAAGATCCTCAGGAAAAACATTAGGAAATTCTCGAACCACTGGAACATCGTTTACTCCAGGCCTACCTTTCTTTTCCTTCTCCGCTACTACAATGTTAACCAGGAAAGCTCTGTATTCCTTGCGGAGATACTTGCTAGCTTGGACACACGACATGAGTTTGAGACCTTTCGAAGCAGTTTCACCATAGACACACAATATATCACCATTCGCGAGCGAGAATCGAATCATCTTATCGAAGCACACAACTTCAGCATGGTTTTCGCGAAGAAAGTCCATGCCTACTATGACGTCAAAACTTCCGAGTTGCATTGGAATAAGATCGATTGGGAAGATGTGATTGTTGAGCTCAAGAGTACAATCATGAAGAACAGAATTTACGGTGACAGTTCTTCCAGTGGCGACTTCAATATGGAACGTCGAGGGAAGATGGGAGCACTTACGACTAAGAAGCTTCTCGAATTCGAACGACACAAAGCAATTATCGGCTCCAGTATCAAACAAACATGAAGCATAAATACCATTCACAAGGAACGTACCATTGACCACGTTGTTGTCCGCCTGGGCTTGGCGCACGTTGATGTTGAAAGTTCTGGCGCATGCAGCTTGCTGCTGCTGCTGCTGAGGCTGTTATTGCTGGTGTTGCTGCTACTGATGGGGCTCTTGTTTCACAACCCTATTCGGGAACATGTTCGCAAAGTGGTTGGGATCACCACATGCGAAGCAGACTCTGGCGTTGATCGCGGGTGCCTGAGCCGCTTGTTGGCCTTGTGGGGCTGTGAGCAGAGCTTGATGAGCAGTGGCTTGAGTTGGTGCTTGACGGGGACCAGTACGACAGTTAGCAGTGAAGTGGCCGTACATGTTGCAGTGAGCGCAGAAACGACAGGCGAGACCCACCGGGTGATGATAAGAACATGTTGGGCAAGCCGGGTGGGGGCCTGTGTATGCACGCTTTGCAGGCGGTGCATAAGTAACTGGTGCTGAACGGTGGTGGGGCTGCTGCTGGGCCGGTACGGATTGAAGTGGAGCAGCAGTGGTAGTGACAGCACAGTTCTTGTTGCTGGAGCTGCTCTTGTTCTTCTTCTTTTTTCGGTGTGAGGACTTGGACGATTGAGCAGCGGCGGTTTCGGCAATTGGTGCGGTGGTGACTTGGTGCATGTTTTTCGAAGTTTTATCCCAAAAACCAGCTTTTACCCGCTTGTCGTTGATTTCGGCGGCAAGCAAGTAAGTTTCTTCGATCATCGCTGTCTTTGCGGCATGTACAAAATCCGGAACACAGTCGGGTAGAGCTCGGATGTACTTCTTGATTGCCATGTTGGGCGTCTTCACTTGTTTGGGACAGATGATGCTGAGCTGCTTAAAGCGAGCAGTCAGGGCAACGTTGTCACCTTCCTTCTGCTTAATGTTCCAGAATTCGTCCTCCAGCTTTTGGCGTTCGTGAGGAGGGCAGGATTCATCCATCATGATGGCCTTCAACTCCTCCCATGTCAGCTCATAGGCTGCATCATTTCCGCGTTTATTTCTCTCGGCCGTCCACCAGTCTAATGCGCGGGACTGGAAGACGCTGGTAGCGTTTAGAGTGCGGAGATTTTCCGGACATCCACTCTGGCGCAGAGTGACTTCGATGGAATCGAACCATTGAAACATAGCCGTCGGGCCCCAGTGAATTCCTTCGGACCGCAAGCCTTGAACTGCTTGTAGCTGAAAGCAGTCTTGGTGGCAACTTTAGGATCTTCGGTTCTGGACTCCTCAGATGATTTGCTAACATTCTCGTAAATCTCATTCACGATCTGAGGCACAACCTTGGCCACTTGTTTCGCGAGGATGGCAGCAAGGCGTTTGTCCCTCTGTTCTTGTCGAGAGAGTCGTGGGTGACGGGGTCCAGATGATGGTCCAGTTGACATTGTCTGCAGCAGGCATCGTCATAGGTCTCAGACACATCATAATCGAATCTCACCTCACACGTCTAATACTTACTAAAGCTCAGGAACACAGTGAAACATGTATCACATAAACACATAGGCACATAATCACAGATTCTCATAGAGACACATAAGCACATAAACACATAAGCACGTAGGTGTAAGGACTCCCAAGAATGACCCAATTGGACCATAAGTGAAAACCCGAGCCCCTGAAACACCACTGTGCATGAAAAACAAGGAAATCAGAATTTATGGGTTTCAGGCGGGCCGCGTAAGTGTTAGTTTAGCCTTACGCGGGCCGCGTCAACATGTGGTTTGACCGGATAAGCGTTCCCGAGCCACGTGGCATACACATGGCGACCCTACTCATGACCAACCAGACCTACGCGTAGACTAGGTGGCTACGCGGGCCGCGTAAAGGTTGGCCGCGAGTTCACGCGGGCCGCGACAGGCCTGAATTTCACCTATAAATAGCTTAGCTCAGGAGCTTTCAGTCTGTGTCGAAACAAAATTTCAAAAACGAATTGCTACTGCTCCAAAGTCGAAAATTCAATTATTATAGCGAGGCGCTGCTACGATACAGGGTATTAACTCGATCGCTGCTACGATTCAATGTCCGATTGATTGAAACTATCCAATGGATGTTTAAGTGCTGCCCACATTAGGGTTATGCTTTGTCATTCATCGTGAATTCGATGGATGTTTAAGTATCGCACTTTGTCATTCGTTGTGAGGGTTTAATCTCGTGAGTTATCGTAAATGCTGTATTAGTTACTGACCTAGTTCGTATGTATGTTATTTAAATTTAGGTTACAAGGCTAATCAGTAGGCTAAACTCTGCCCGTATAAAACTGCAATGTGAGTTATTCTCTTTTATCAAAAGTATTTTACAATACTCCATTTTCAAATGTTATAATTACAGGGAGTAAGTCGTGGTTATCTTAATCACTGGCTAGTAAGGTATTTTACACATTACTAATTTCTCACGGGTTAGGCTAATAAATCCTAACAGTGATAAACGTCACTACTTGGGGAAAGACCCAATAGTGGTATGACCATCGTCACCAAGTGACACGGCGCCAGATAAAAATAAGATAGAAGCCATTGTAATCGCTCTTATGCTGTAATTGATAACTAATGTGTCATTTTACATACTTGAATGACTCACCAGCATTTCCCCACTGATAAAATATTTTTAAAACATGTTTCAGGCAACCTGCTGTAAATCAAGGAAAACGTGCTAAGGAGCACTAACAAGCTTGAAGAGGTGGCTCAGTTAAAATGAATAAACATGTTTTAATAAATCAGGGAATTTACTTGTGAAATTCCTCTATTGTAATATACCGAGGTTTATTCCGCGTTATGAAATAAAATAATCGGGCATTTCAAGTTTTAAAAAGACCCTGTTAAAATCTTCCGCTGTCGCATCATAGATACCACGGGTTCCTGTCCCGCGGCTCCTGACCGGGTAAAACCGGGGCTTGGGCCATGACAGGAAAAGGTGGTATCAGAGCTACTGAAAGAGCCACTGATTTAAGCCTATTAAGTATTTAAATATACTTAATTTTCCTGATTACCATTTTGTGATTATGTGCTTTATTAACTGACTACTTGTTAGTTACAGTATGAGTAAGCAGAGAATGTCGGATATCTATCTTAAATTAGATAGTGTACCAAAAGATAAGGGATCCTCATCTCAATCAAATTCCTCAAGATACTCAGTAGACACTAAGGAGGGAATATTTGTTCGAAAGGCACAATATGAGAAACCACTTTCTCCTAATAAAAGAAGTTTGATTATTAGAAAAAGTCAAGAGAAAATGAGGAAGATACAAACCAAAGAGGTGATAATAAAAGAGACCCAGGAAATAGGCAACAACCCACCATGGGAAGATAAATTAGATGAAAAATGGGCAAATCTTTATATGTTAGCTACAGTAGCAGTAAATGCTAACCTTTAAACTATCAACACCCTGACCCAGTATTAGTACCCATATTATCTATTAGCCAGAAACTTTAAAATAATAATATTAGTTGTACTAAAAATAAATATTTTGTTTCAATAAAATGGTTTATTAAATATTTGTAATTAATATTAAAATTCTGAGTCTATTTTTGGGATTCTGTGAAAATTTAAATTACAAACTTTTAACCTAAAATTTTGTGTGTTTCTTCATAAATGCTAAACAACATGAATGAATTATCTGAAGCTCTAGAAAATCTCAATCTTTATCTCGTAAAAGTAGAAGTTTCCAGAGATTTTACTAGTTACTTGGCCGATGTGGAAGAACCCATGGAATTTCAAGCTCCACCTCCAGAGAAATCAAAACCTAAGAAAAGAAGAAGATTTGTGGGTTCGACACGTGTGCGCAGAAGAAAACCAGCAACTAGGAAAATTCCCAAAATAGAAAATCCCATGGATAAAGGAAAAGGGATTGAGATTGAGGAAAGTTTTAGACAATGAGGAATGGAAATTGGGGAAAGCTCCAAGCAAACCAAGGAAATGACGTTATAGGAAGAGCTAGATTTCATACTGGCAAGCTGTGATACCCTTAAACCTGTCAATGAAAACATTTTTACTTATCCTGCTGAAACCCAACTTCCAATAAACCTGGAACCAGCCATCCCAGAACCTTTAATCCACACTCAACCACAAGGAATGGACGAATGGTGGACCAACGATTGGCAATTCCAAAACCTTCTAAATAATCCCTATACCTTTTTCCCTCAGTTCGACCCAGAACCTGCACCAAACCCACCAATGAGTAATGAGAACTTAGCTGAACTTCGCCATTTTGGCGAAGAACTAATGGATACAGGGAATAAGATTCGGGAGATAGGAGAACAAATCTCCTGGAAATAAGATGAAAGGGAACATCATTTCTGAAAGACTAGCGGACTAGAGGGAGTGTGTTTGTGAAACTATATTTGTATAATAATAATAATAATAGTATAAATCTGTATAATAACCTAAAAATAAAACTTTTGTAAGATAACAGTGTGTACGGATGCATAATATAATATATATAAAAAATGGAAGTTGAGAAATCAACAATTTTGGCTATACGTGTTAAATGTGATTATGTGCGATTATTTTGTTTCATTTAGTATTTTATGCTAATCACTTATATAAATTAATTACCAGATGGAAAACGCTGGTAATGAAAAAATTAATGAGGGTAATCAATCTGAGCAACATCAGGAGGATCAATTTCTAAATAGGCAAGATATTGAGAATATCGTTGCTCAGGGAATAGCCAATGTTATTCCAGAAATCCTTGCTGCTGCTCGAAATCCAATTGCACCTCAACAAATTATTACTAGCAAGCGTACAAATGACGATAATTTCAGTAATAGTATAAACGGAGGCGGCAACCATATTAATAACGCCAACGAAGGGATACAAGCTCCACTTCTTAAGAAAATGAAAGCTGCAACACCTGGTTGCACTTAGAAGGAGTTTCTTGCCTGTAAACCAGCTGAGTTTGCAGGTAACGAAGGGGCAACTGCTACACTACGTTGGTTAGAGAAAACTGAGGCAGTAATTATGATAAGTAAATGTGCTGAGGACGACAAGGTCATGTATGCGTCGCATCTTTTCAAAGAAGGGGCGCTAGAATGGTGGAATACAGTTCTACAAGCCAAAGGAAGGAGCATGGCCTATGCCATGAATTGGGAAGAATTTAAAAGTCTTGTAGAAAGAAAATTATGTCCCGAGTATGAAAAGGAACAAATGACCAATAAATTCCTAAATCATCAGATGATAGGCGTTGATTGTCGAGGGTATACTTTGACATTTTTTGAATACGCTAGAGTGGTACCAACCCTGGCTTCGCCAGAACCGGTACTTATATCTCGCTACATTTGGGGATTAATTGGCGAGATCCGTAATATTGTCAAGGCTGCGAGACCCCGCATGATTGATGATGCGGTAGAGTTAGCTAACGCTCTAACTGACGAACTGGTACGCACAAGAGAAGAAAACCGGAAGAAGGAAGTAGCCCAAAAGATTACCCAGGGATTCTGTATGGGTAACCGTAGTAATTTCAAAGGAAGGAGAACTGGGCAATCTTCCACTGTTCCATTTTGCAATTCCTATAAAATGAAGCATTTTGGAAGATGCAAGGGATATTGTAATTTTTGCAAAATTCCGGGGCATCAAGAAGAAGACTGCAAGAAGAAGAAAACCACAGTCTGTTACAACTGTGGAGAAGCTGGACATATTAGGCCAGACTGCCCAAAATTGGTCAAATCAGCTGATAATAAAGCCAAAACTGCAGAAGGAACTACCAAGAAGAACGTAAGAGCCTTCCAGCTGACTACTCAGGAAGCCGAGCTAATTCCTGATGTGATAGCTGGTACGTTTCTAGTTCACAACATTTATGCAAAAGTATTATTTGACTCTGGTGCAAACCAAAGTTTTATAAATACTTCGTTCTGCCAAGCACTTAATTTACCTTTAACCAAACTTAGGCAGATTTTTACAGTCGAAACGGCAGATGGGAATTCTGTCAACATAGATAAGGTTTTGCCAGAAGAAAAGATAGAACTTTTAGGTCATAAATTTTCGGCATACCTGTTACCTATGAAGTTAGCCGGATTCGATGTGGTGTTAGGAATGGATTGGTTGGTAGCCAACCATGCTCGAATTCTTTGTGATAAGAATTCCATAGAAATTCATACATGTCACACCCCGATTTCCACGTGTCACCGGTGGGCCCAGTGGGGGAGTATCGTGACGTGGTTGGCAACATAATAGTCAAAAAACACAACAATTATTATGCACAGCGGAAGCAAATTTAAAAATATAATACAACCGAATTTAATTATTGTAATATCAAGTATCACAACGTTCGATTGTTTATCCACAGAACGGATCGAAATAAAATAGAAACAATGGTTCAACAGACTTCAGGCATCCTAAGCTTGCGAGACTTTTTATTGATGCTAAGGAGACAATCCAGCCAATTTCGTTTAGTACCTGCATTCAGTCTTTTTGGGAAAATACGTCAGTTTACACTGGTAAATACAATCAACTGACTCATTTTGAAAAATGATTTAAAATTGGTTTGGATGCACATGGCGTAAACATTTTTATAACTTGGGAGAATTATTTAATATTATAATCTTGTGAACGAATTACATGTTACTTGTGAGTTCAGTAGCCCGGATCTTGTCCGGGTTAAAGATCAATAGACAC